>CAWUFW010008284.1:0-600000 GCA_963921515.1 Calotriton arnoldi
CATCACATGCTTGTGTATTTACGCCACCTTGCAACACTGCAGAACTATGAATGTGACCGTGTATCCGTTGCCAAACACCTTATATAGTTTTTGACCTTGGCAAGAACACAGACAGGGATGATATGACTCAAGTCAATGTCTCTTCCTCGCGGCATTAGACGTACCGGACCATGAGTCTGTTCAGGGTTGTTTTGTCTCCTTCCAAACGTTTCATTCCGGCCGGTCCACTAATCAAGGTAACCTGCTGCCCTATGTTCAACACGCTTCTTCTCATTCTATAAGTTGCCATGTTTCAGAGTGCTTGTAGGCTATTTCATCAAACTACTCACACTGATCAATCACTTGTTTCCATTTCTCGATGTAAGGCCCTCCTGGTAAGCCGCTACGTCCCTCTTGGCCACCAGGAAGCCCATGCTTCAAATTATTATGCCATGGAAGTCTCCACTGGATTCTCAAGAACATCTTGGGGTGCGGAGCATCCGCCCACCTCATCACTGTGGATATAGTTTGGTGCACTACTCTTCAAAATGTTAGATTGTACTTCGAATGCCAGACAGGGTGATACAACCACCATTGCATTGTAGTCATGGGGGCGCTGTTACCTCTACTGTGTAGTCTCAGTCTAGAGTATTAAATCATATACAGGTATGTAAATTGTACCTAGAGTTAATTATGGCCTCTTAAGGGGCTTCCCACTGCCTCCCTCCAGTCAACCTCTGTTAGTTCACGGAGCTCGCTCTCATTACCAAGGGCCCCCGGGATACTGGCAGTAGATGGCTTTGTATATCATATATTTGTTTTTTTTTCAGTTGCTTGAGGTCAGTACCCTTGCTTGTATCGGGTAATGTTAAACGATCCAAGCTTCCTTTTAATTTGGATGGATAACACCTGTTTAAATAGTAGCTATTTAAATAATCCCCCTGCTGACAGCGAACGCTCAGCTCGGGGATTATCACAATCACACAGATTCGTAATATATATATATATATTTTTTTAATATCTTTATTTGCATTTCGTCAAACGTGCGGGTAACAGAAAAGGTATAGAAAGAAAAAACATATATGAGACAGGAACAGGTGACCAATACATGTACGACGAGGGTTACATTGCAGTTTGGTGGAACAGTGGCCAACCATGACTAACATTAGTCCCGTGCAACAGGTAAAGAATAGCGGAGCGTTAGTGTCAGACATTGCATCTGAGGCAATCAACCAAAGTATTGCACATTTATGTCCGTTCAGGCGACAGAGCGCTCGCCGCATCTCGAGCTGGCGTCATTGCTGTGTCCAGGGCACAAGTCCTAAAAAAAGAAGTGGGGGGACTAACCTAATTAATCAGTATGCAAGTGACATCACTGCGCGTGACATCGGGGCGCGTGACATCACAGCGCGTGACATCACAGGAAGGGGCATCACAAGAAGTGGCATCAGATCTTAAGCCCTCACATATATGTTTAGCAGGTGTATCATGAGTACATTTGAGTACATTTTGAGTATACTTGCAAACCCTCATGATTCAGGCAGAAGATTCACACTTTTGTAAGCTTCACATAAACCAATTTTGCCTTTTGTCAGCGTAAAGCTTTCTCTACCCATAGTGTTTTAAAAGAAAAAATAGTGATATTTAAATTATTACAACACCTCCTCAAGGGTAGTATGCGCTATATAAATACTATTTATTTTGTGCAAATACTGGGAAAGATGGACACATCTGACGTTCTTACAGTGCATGCATGTCTCCTGAACAAAGTGAAAAGATGCCTCTCTTAAGTATGTGTGAAGTGCTAACAGGTGTGAGCCTTTGTTTCCCACTCTGCGGCATTTGCTTCTAGGTGTGAGGCTCCTGACTGCTGCCAGCCAGGAGACTGGAACAGAAGGAGGCCTGATGACCCCTCAGAATAGGCCATTGTTATGGGCCCAGCAGGAGTCAGAAATCAGAAAGCCCCGTCTGCGCCTGCATGTTGTTGCTTGTTGCGATCGAATGCAGATAACAACGTGCAGGCGCTGCTGAAAGTGTCCCGGTGTTTGGAAATTACACTGGGACGAATTCAGCATCTTTTTCACTGGGGCCATCTTCTTGGCAGGGTGGACGGCGTCCACCCTGTGAAATAAGTGGGTGGACGCCGTCCACCCGCGTGTACCCCCGACTCGTGCCCTGGCTGTGTCCATGCGCCCAGACATCACACAGGTTCGTATTATGACTTAAATTGCTCTAGTTCGCTTTAAGCGCCATTCCTCATACCACGTATTTTCGGTGTTGCTTGTCAGGTGGTCCCATGCTAAATAGGCATTTACCATATAACTGTCCACTTCCCGCTATTGGGAGTCTGGCCCCAACCCGTCTCTGATCTCTGGAGGTTGCTGCTGGGGGTAATAAATAAGGTGATCCGCTCTTGCACTTTGATTGCGCCATGCAGTGCCTTGCCAGCCTTATTGCTACTTCTATCTTGAAAATACTTAACCAGAAGTATGCCACCATTAGGTGGGATAGCACGTTGTATTTGTGTTGATGGGGGAGGCTGGCCCCCATTTCCATGATCTTCTACATGGGGAAGCTATGACCGCCTTGCAGGACTTCTTTGCCAGTCATGTTGCAGTTACCATTCCCTTTTTTAAGATATTGCGAATGGGATCAAGAAATTAGCATTTTGCACTATCTTTAGATGGTGGGAGTGTGTAATCATTTTATAGTTCCACCCTACATATCGTGGCTAGGTTCATAACTATCCGTTTTCTGTCTTTTTGTCACAGGTTCTGGTTTGCTCTTGAGAATGTATTCCCGTTTTGGCATTATTAATACCTTACTACTTAAAGGATTGTTGGCCAGTTCTAATGGAACAGCACTGAGGGTGGAAAAGCTGATTCATCTCCTTGCATCAAAAAAGATGATTCACTTTTTCCATATATTTTATATCTAGAGAATACATAACAGATAACTGTGTGAGGCCTGTGCAACTAACTGAGGCTCAAACTGTTGGTTTAACTCTCGATGTTCAGTCTTGGTCATGGACATTTTTCTTTCCGTGCAGGTTCATGTATTATTGCATATTGGCGGTACGGCTCTTGGCTTGGCGCTATCAGTTGCCCAATCTGCAGACAAACGGTAGGTAATCTTTGCTTTATGTACCACATATTGTAATTAATTCATATCGTGCTTTGGTGCACCTTTTGATTGAAATTGAAGTAATTAAGGATATTTGTATCTGAATAAAATGCAGAGCTTTATGTTGTCATTTCAGTATGGTAATCTGAATACATCACAGCGCCAATGGCTAGGTGTTTTTGTGTGCACAGTTCAAGCTTTGACTGTTTTCGGGAGACAATGTATGAAGTACTATAAATTTAGATAAAGCAATTTTCTTTTGCTATATCCTGGAGCAAACGCTCACTTATGCTCCATGCCTGGGACCCGATCAGACTACAGCACCTACATTGTAACGGGGCGTTTTGCTCTATAGTTTCACAAATATGTAACATTTAAAATGGATGCAACATAAGGGTCATCTTGCAGCAGAAAGAGCATCCGGTGTGAGTCATGAAAGTACTTTTGCTCTGTACATTCACATGAAAAGACTCACTGCTGCTACTGGTCCGGCAAATACATTGGGTATGTCAGTGTCACATTCATTAATAAACACTTAGATTGTAGAGCCAGTGTGGTGGGTGCCTTTTTCATGAAAAAAAACAAAGCCTACCTACGTCATCTCTTTCATGTAAGCATGCTGCAAACCTAAAACATTCTTAACCAACTGGCAAAGCCCTCCAAATACACCAATCAATCTGACTCCAAAATCGTACACCAATAGCTCGCTGTCCAGTGTCTAAACCAAACTGAACACAGTCCCTACACAATATCCTCGTAGGATGACTCGACCCTAGTTGTCCACAGTTGTAGGACGCCATAGTACGAGGGCATTTGCTGTGTACATATGACTGTAGCTGTAGCATAACATCGGTTTATTAAAACATCTTGATTGATTTGATTAATGGCCCACTTTTCCAAGCCTTCCTGCATTGATATGAAACGCACATTTTTATTCATTTTTTGTTTACACTTTTTTCGTATTTTAGATAAATAGAGCATTTATAGCAAAAAAATTAACACGAGAAATATTTGCGCATAAGTAAACAGCACAGCTTCAAAGCAAATGACATGCACGTAGCAGAGCAGAGTACATAATAGATCCGAGAAGTATTCTCCTTAAAAAAACCATAAGGAGTCAGTTATTATATACTTAAAAAAACGACTAGATTACTCATAATTCCTCCCTGTATTATTTGTATGGCCAAAGCCAAATGTCGAATGTATCACTTTTTTTTTTTTACACATCGTAACTTGGGGTGGCTAATTAGATTTCCAAATCAACGCTATCAGTGAATGCGCTATAATTCAGTCTGTAAAAACTATTTTGCGCCAACACGATGAAAAGCTTTGAGTCTCTGAAACGAACCCGAAGAGCTCTGTATTTCAACACTTCCTTCACAGCAGTGACGAAGATAGATAAAAATCGAGGTCTCTGTTTCCTCTTTAAGAAAGAGCAAACCGTAATGGTAACAAACCCGCCAAAACTTCACACAGATGCAGAGACATTATCCTCTTTTAATAGCATCGACTTAACCTTTCTTGTCGCAATTAATCTTCATGAATTGTGAATCATTTATACGTCATCTAGTGTGGCCTTTAGCGCTAGGTATTCTATCATCAACATAAGCTTTATTCGACAGGAAATGTCATAAAAGCTAGATGCATAAAAAGTCAAATTTCACAATTTAAATATTGGCTTAAAAAAACCAAGTAGTTGAATAAAATCGATACAGCAAGATATATATTAAAATAGATAAAAGACTTAGAAAAAAATGAAAAACGTACACAATATTATTGTAAGTTAAAACAAATAAGTTATTAACACTTTAAAAAGTCCCAGCAGAACTAAAACATATTTCATTATCACTGATGGGAAAGTCCTTCATTCAGTTATGTGCAGGAAGCAATTTAGATCTTATTATCCACATCCATCTTAAAAATTTCGCCATTGGTACTGCATACGATAGAGATGCATCAGTACATAAAATTCTCATGGCTACACTCGACGAGTTGGTGCCCATATTCCTACAAGTCAGCGCCAGCCATACTTTACGAGGTGCGACATACGCAGGGCATACAAACAGCACATGTGTATATGTTTCGTCCGAGTCAATGCAGTTTGGACATTTATCATCTTCAGTGGCAGACCATTTCGCAGTAAAAGACTTCAGGGGTAAGCATCCTGCTCTAAACTGAAAAGATACAGTTTGCGGTCTAGCGGCTTGGAGATTACATCCCAATAGTTCTCAGCAGCCGAGCTTGGTTTCATTTGCAAAAACTTTCCTGTCAGTGTGTGGCTTCACTTTTCTGTTAGCTTCTTGTACAATCAGTTCCCAATACCTTTGCTTAATTAAATCTTTTGACGGGAACTGGGTGTTGTTAGGGGTTTCCCACAATGATGACATTCCCATACAGGTTCGAGAACTTCTGATGTCACGCAACCAGCTGATTCTCTGGAAGCAATCAGCCTTCATTATATCTCTAAGACCTTCTGAGAAAATGGCCAGTTCTGGCGTGCACCAGATTCTGCGCCAGTAGAGGATGGGGCGTAGTCTTGCTAAATCTGCTAATGCTTTTCTGCCTAGATCGTAACGCAGGGGAAGCATAGGTGTACTTTGAGGTAGGCTTGTGATCCCTCGAAAAAACCTGTTCTCTGATGCAGCTAATTGAGACAATTTCTCAAAACCCCATAACTCGGCACCATACAGGACTGAGCTCAATATCTTGGAGCTGTAGATCTGCAGCACCGGGATAAGAGGCTTAGTCAATGATGTTTTGAATTCCTTGATCATGACACCGGCTAATTGCCGGTGTTTTAAAACCATGGTATCGATGTGCAGCCTCCAGCTTAGTCCTTTATGCAAGGTGATGCCTTAATAAGTGAATGCATCTACCTGCTCCAGGGGTAGCCCATCCATTACCATGCCACCCTTAAATGACCTGTGTTGGTTAAATGTCATAAACTTTGCTTTTGCAGTATTCCTTTTTGAGACCACGCAATGAACAGAATTCTTCGAAGCGCTTCAGCGCACGCTTTAACCCACTCGGTGTTTTAGATAATATAAGCGTGTCGTCCGCAAACGTTAATATTGGGATTTTTTGCTTGCTAGAACTGGAGCGTCTGTGGAAGTAGGAGCCAAAAAATTGACAGTTCCATTGATAAAAAGTGAAAATAATGTGGAAGCTAGGACGCAGCCTTGGCGTACTCCCTTCTCCACTGGAAAGGGATCATTCTTGCTTCCCTGTGCCCCCCATCGAATTTGGGCAAAATTGTTTTCGTGGAGACGAACAATTAGGGAGAGTAGGTCAAGGGGCAGCCCGAGCTCTTGAGTACCCTCCACAATTTGGGACATGAAACTAAGTCGAAGGCGGACTTGAGGTCAACAAAGGCAGCATAAATGCTGCCTTTTCCAAGGGCCACCGTCCACCAGTAAATTAATAGAAATCGAAAGACCTGATCAATAGTACTTAGGTGGGCTCGGACGCCTGCCTGAAGTGGGCTAAGGATGTCATTATCATCAATCCAGGATTGAATTTTTGCTAAAACAAGTCGTGCTACTACTTGCTGAATTGAGTCTATAAGGCTTATCGGCCTATAGTTCCCTGGTAAGGATTTGTCCCCTTTTTTATATATCGGGATAATCTCCGCCCCCACCAAGTGTCCGGAATTGGGGCACCATGGGCGATGGCATTCGCTAGGAGCATTATATACTGGCTCCATTTGGCCTTGTTCTGCAGGAAGATATCAGCGGGCACGTTATCAATACCTGGGACTCTCCCACTAGTAATTGTGCTCAGTGCAATGCTTACATCCACTAAATTAAAAACTATATCAGGTGAATAGAAGTGAGCCCAAGAAGGATCACAGTCCTCGTTATCGGATTTCCACCTTCCTCCGGGATCAATCTACTCACCAGAGGTCCTGTCTTGTAAGCGGTCCTCGATGCTCCAATCTGCCGCTTGGGAAGCCCGAAACTCTCGAAAGAAATGCGTGTGAGGTTTCTCCTGCGGAGTCTGAGCAAGCATGGCTGATGCCCGGTGGAGCCGACCAGTTCAGCTATAGGGGAGTCTGGCTCCGGCTTCCCGCCGCGGCCGACACCTACCCAGCCAGGCATCGGGCACAGCTCCCCCTCTCGTCTCCGCTGCCTGTTCTTCCTCCTTCCTCGCACTTTCTCCGCACTCCCTGGTGACCAGCATTCGGCGGAACCTGTCTCAGTGCTGCCGATGCCTCTTTGGTTTCCACGGATAGCCGCAGAGGAGCCGGGCTGTGGTTCTCCCCTCCGGACTCCTCTCCGCCTCCAGATCCAACAGCCGCTGCTTTTCACCACTACTGGCCCACCTGCCTCACCTCCCGCTAGACGACTGGAATGATTTGGGAGTTTGGAGGAGGTAGGAAGTGCCTCCACTTTGCTTGACTCTTTCAGCCTGTCTTCTTCCGTCCATGCCGGTGAGACGCCCCCTCCGGTTTCAGTTTTGCTGCCTCCCGTTCTCTGGACTGCTGCCCTTGTCTGCTGCCGTGGATTGCTGCCCATTCCTTCCTTTGACCCGTGGAGTACGGATAGGACACTGCTGCCCCCGATGCCTCAGAACTTATGCACGCAGATGACACAGCTGTACCTCGGATGTCGCCTGTCGTCCCCCCTCCTGACTCTCTTGCTCCTACCTCTCCTAGTTCCTCTCCGAGGCCAAGTAAGAACGTGTTGGTCTCTTATCGGGGAGGGATGTGGAGCCAGATCTCGACCACTCCCTGTTGCCATTGAGGAACATAAATGGGTTAGCTTTATTCAGGACTTATATGCAGATAATGCAGTGGCAATTAAGAATATCGCACTAAAGGAAGACCCCTCATCGTATGGATCGCCATCTGAAAAAGAAATTGAAATGGCGATCAAGGGGATGCGTTCCTCCGGAGCGATGGGCCCCGATGAATTACCCATCACAGTTTTAAAACAAAATAGTGTACTGTGGAGTAAAATTCTTTATCCGGTGTTCAATTATTGCTATGCAAATAAAATGGTTCCCCCCTCTTGCAAGGGGAGTATATTAGTCCCTCTGTTTAAGAAAGGAGACCGAGATGCCCCACATAATTATCGTCAAATTGCACTTCTTGACGCAGTGGGTAAAGTTTTTGCTAAATGCCTCTTGATCCAAATCAATGGTTGGGTGGATGCGGGTAAAATTTTACCGTTGGAACAAACCGGGTTTAGGACAAAGCATGGAACAATTGATAACCTAACTGCACTACAGGTAATACATGAAAAATATGTTAAAGGTAGAGGAGGAAGGGTGTACACATCCTTTATAGACTTCTCCACAGCATTCGATAAAGTAGATCGTCTCCTGCTGTGGAGAAAACTGTCGGACCTGGGTATGCCGGCCATCCTCTTGGAGTTAGTTTGTGCTCTTCATACGGACACTTGGTGCAAAGTCCTAATGGGAGGGGAAAGAGGTCTCTCCCAAACTATCCCTACTGCAAATGGCCTAAAACAAGGATGTTTATTGGCTCCTCTACTTTTTTCCCTATATATATCTGACCTTCCTCACGATTTGGCTCAAAGTGAGGGCATTGCCCCGTTACTGGGGGGAAAACCGATTGCTTGTTTACTTTATGCTGACGACATAATAATATTGGATCTAACACCTAGGGGATTAAATAGTCGTCTGCAGGCACTACATAAATTTGCAGAGGCCCATTATTTAAAGATTAATATATCTAAAAGTAAAATCATGTGCATACACGGAAGAAAAAAGTTGCAGTATGGGAATTTCGTATGGTCTGTAGGCGGCCAAAAACTGGAACTTGTAAAATCTTATGTTTTCTTGGGAAAAACATTGTGTGGAAACCTAAGTGACAAAGCTCATATAGAAAATAACATCCATAAAGCTACTACACAGGGGAAAAGCTTGGGCTCCCTCTATAGATCTACTGGAAAAAGACACTTTGCACTTTTATTAGAGGTATTTTGTGCAAAAATTCCTGCTTCGCTGTTGTATGGTATTGAATTGCTTGATATAGAAAAATGGTTTTTTTAAATAAAAACAGAAGGCAAAATTTAAAGGAGCCTATCTTCAGTCAACTCTGCTTGCCCCGTAGCTGCACTAAGGTTAGAATTTGGCTTAAGAAGTAGTTGGGTACAGGGTCTTGCAGGGATAGTGCGATGGGTTATAAGCCTGGTAAAGGGTGATCCTGCCACACTAAGATTTTTAATCCAGAAAGAAATATTAGAAAGTTTAAAGGAGCAGTCATTAATTCTTAAAAATTTTAGAATTGCGGTTGACTTGCTACAACTGGATGAGTCTCTGCTTTTCACCCTATCGCCACATCAATTAAGGGCTACTTTAAAGCAGGCCACTTGGAAATTAAGTTTCACCAGGGATAGGGAAGCTCGTATCTTAAAGAGGGGTACCCACCCGGCCATAGACTCCTGTGTGATAAATAAAGTACAGACTTATATCTCCTGGAACCTGCCCCATGGAGTGCGCCGCTTTTGGCTATTATTGAGGCAGGGTATGCTCCCTTTAAATAATGTACTGTCTAAATGGTATGGTTCTTCTCCAATTTGTAATCTGTGTAATAATTCCATCCAGGACGTTAATCATGTGCTATTTATATGCCCCGCTTTATTATTGTATCGGCGTAAATGGATGAGACCAATTTGTCTACAATTATCTATTCTTTCGGCCTCTGCACTAACTGATTCTATTTATAAACCACCAAATGAAATGTTTTGTCATAGGATTTTTAACTTTTTTAAGTGTTTTTTAAATTTGTATTAACGCATATTATGTGAAGGATGCAATTATTAACTTTGGTTTTACCTGATGTTATATAGTATTTAGGGCATAAAGGATTTTTAACTTTTTCTATTGTATAAAATATTCTAATGTTTTGTATTTGGAATTTTTTTACTGTCGGCTTTCGCTTATGATTGTAGAAACCTTACTGTACAAAATTTTTATATGTTGTTGGCCTTTTAGTTTATGTGGATCTCTTTGGAGTTCCAAGATCATAAATAAATAAACTTGAAACTTGAACTAGTTCCTCTCCGTGACTGTAGCTCTCCTGGTTTGCTTTCATTTTTTATTTTTTTTTCTTCCGAAATGGCCCCCTTTGACCTCTTGTCTTGGACTCGTGTGCACCCCGCCATTTAGGGACAGTCTTCTCCGAACTCTCCTGTCCTTGAGCCGCCATTTTGGCTATCTCCGTCCGTTCCTCCGTCCCCGCAGGTCCCGAGCTGGGTGACTTTTTGACCGTCTCTCTCTTTCACGGACCTACTTCCCGTTTTTCGATTCTGGCTGATGCCCCTGGTGCCAACTCCGTTTTTGTCTCCCGCTCGCTCTCCTGTCCTTATCTGCTTTCCTACCCTTGCCTCTCTATTCTTCAACCTTTTTCCCTCCCTTGACCCTCTCGTTGTTCTGGTTTCCGCTTTGCTTCTGCTTCTTTGTTCTCCACTGCTTTACTTTGCCTCATCATGCGTTCTTTTTTGCCGTCCTCGAGTATTTCGCATGTTCTTAACTCTTATTTATTATTGTGTAACACTGTGTATTGCTTTGTAACTTATGTAACTTGCTTCTCGCTGATACTCTGTAAAGTGCTCTGATACCTTCGGGTCTAGCCAGCGCTATATAAAACTCATAAAAATAAAATAAAAAATCGTTATCTGCGCATTGCTCTGAAAAAAACGTTATCCACGTGGGTTTGGGGAGATTGCACTACTCCCACCGCGCCCCATTTTACCAAGCTCCAAAAGCGTTGCATGTTTCTCTCACTACTTGCTTCTTTTAAATCCTGCCATCTTTTCTCATCCCAGGCCTTTTTTGCTATCATCATCGCCTTCTTTTAAAGCTTCCTAGTGTGTTAAACTCTAGACTGGTCTCCTGTTCTTATTGCCACCCCCAAGGCTCTGTGAGCTTGTTTGCACTCCCTATTATACCACTGTAGCTGTTGCTGGTTTCCCTTCGCCTTGGGCCTGCAGGGGTTTTGGAAATATAAGCGCATTCTTTCGAATAGAGTGGTGTGTAATAGTGTTATTTCTTTTGGTGCGCGGGAATCACGAAGAGAAGACACCATCTCAGTTAGAGTGTGTTCCACATCAGAGTTAATGGCTGATAACATTTCTGGTCGTTCGATCATCATTGGCCATTTGAGGTGTTGCATATCATTGGTCAATACCAGTTCACCTGTGAAAGGTGAGTTGGAGATTTGTGATTGCTCTTGTGAATCCTTGAATATGAACGTGGTGCATAGTGGAGTGTGGTCGCTCTCAATTCTGTCCATCACGACCATGTCTTGTAGAGTATGCCAAAGTTTTAAACTAATTAACAGGTAATCGATTCGGCTTGAGTGATGGCCATTGCTATACATGTGGGCCCCCTTCTTGTCAGATGGTGTTCTTCCATTGACCGCCCTTAGGCCATGTTCTAAGCTAAGAGCCTTCATCTGTAATGCTGCTCTGCCCATCTTTTGATTGGGGGTATTTCCAGGTGAGGAATACCCCACTGCTCATCTTCCTCCCCCTCTAGATTGAATTCCCCATTATCGAGGGGCTCAAAAGTTGTATTAAAGTCCCCCCTAAAACTACAGATGCAGCCCAGGAGATGTTATGTAAAAGCATGTCTAACCCAGAGATTGTTTCCGACCTTCGCCCCTGCTGAGCCCTCTAGCATAAACATTGTAAATATAAATGTCGCCACATGTACCGCACCGAAAGCGGACAGCAAGAATGTCATTGATCTCCGTTTGCAGTACTTGTATGGTAAGGCCAATATACTGCCTAACCCAGATTGTGAGCCCCCCCGAGGGGCAACCTTTGTTGCCTTGGGTGGCTGGTTTAAAGTAGTTTAGATATCCCAGGTGAAAATGTGGTTCAGCTAGCCAGGTTTCTTGAAAAATACATATGTCGCAGCCTTCAACGAAGGAGTTCCATTCAGGGGACACTCCCTTAGACCGCAGCCCAGCAGTGTTCCATGATGAAGTTACTAATCTACGTGGTGTTAGTTGGAAGAGTGGCGAAAGCCCGACCCTTGGGGCTGTAGTCCCTGGGGTGCGATCTGTCTCATTCACTACGTTACTAATACAGGTCGTCTCTGCGAGACAGTTTTGACCAGGGTATAATGAAGGGTAGTTAGTGACACATTCTGGGTTATTGACCTGAATGCTGGGGGCAGCAGGAGGTGAGGGAAACCTTCAATCAATCTCTTTCAGTGGTGACCCATTGTTTGGGGATGATACATGGCATGATGGATTTATTTCTAATGCCATTTCTGGACGGTTATACTTAAAGCGTATTTTAGTTTTGGCCAAATGTTTGGTACGTAAATCAAAAGCCACCAGATTTTCCACCAAATCATGGTGCATAAGGGTAAGTGCTATCACATCATGGGCATCCGCGGGGCCCCCCAAACGGGATTGCCTTTTGGCCCCAATAATATCTTCCCTTATGATGGACCGACATCCTCTCACTTTCCGTATCCAATGGATACATTTGATAATTAGAGAACCCTCGTCCTCCATTTGCGGGATAGGATGGTACTTCGGCACATTGACTAAATAAACTGTCTGTCTTGTGTCTGGGATCTTAATTACTCTATGTGAGACTTGTGTACAATTTGTCGGGTAGTATGCGGGCCCTGGCCGAGATCTTTACACCTTACTTAAATTACTAAGTTGCGCTCTGCCAGCCCTATGTTGACCTACCCCTCTAAGATGACTAGGGTGACTAAGAGTGGAGGAATCATCTGTAGGGTTCCGGGCTATGTATTCTCAGCTTGGCCTTCCTGGATTATGTCTGATATGATCCCCTTGTGGCTGACTCATGCTACTTGTGCCCCCTTGAATGTTGTTCGGGCTAGTTGCTTGTGATCTCAATTGGTTCTTAATACTCTGGACATCTGTGTGTACCTTATTCAAGGAATCTGAGAGGCTACCCCCACAATTGCTTTGAGTGCTCTAATTTCCTGTGCTATGTCCGTTATTTGGGATGCTAGCGATCTTTGTGTGGGTGCTCCGTGGGCATAGATAGGTGTGTGTCTTGGTGGGCTGACCGTGCAGTTGGCATCAGAGCTAATTAGATTCATAACTGGCCTATCGGCTACTATAACATCCGTATTTGGACATATATCTATCTGTGGCCTTTTTTTTTTGTACTACGCTACCCTGGGGGACAGGCGAATCCTCTGGGTCTGCGTACTCTAGCAGCGGTGAAAAGCTGTTACTGCAGGAGAAGGAAGACAAATCCACCGTGGTCGCTAGTACATTACCATCCCCACAATCAAGCCCTCTGTGATACAAAGTGGATTGATCATGTACTTTGTTCCTACCCGCAGCTTTTTTTAACATAGCTTGTATACGATCAGGGTGAGTGGGACTTGGAGGGGATTGCGCATGGATGGATTTGGGCAAGGAAGTGGTGCTGGGTTGGTCGAGAAGACGCTCACATTCTGCTAGGAGGTTGACAATACGATCAAGTACCCCCCCCCCCCTCCCCCTGCTGTTGGGCTTATTGACTTTAACTTCTTTTTTTCCTTTTTTAAGCAGGTTTCCTTTGAACCAACCTCCGTAATTTTGCGCTTTCCCACCCCTACTTCTGGCCACTACTCACAAGTAAGAGGGAGCAAACAATAAAAACAAGCTACGGAACACAAGTGGCAAAAGGCCTAGCATATGTGAGACAAATCTCTGCTGCCAGGAGCACAGTACCTTGCATTCCTAAAAGTGTCAATTCAGAAGCTGTTAGCAGACAATGTCGGGGGTGGCCCAGCCCAGCCTCCTCCCGGCTCTGACGGGTGCAGACGGGCCTGCCCTTGGCCCGGGCACGCCTGCGCGCGTCATGCGCTGCGGGAGCCCTCGATGGTTTTTAAAGCGCCTCCTGGTGCGGAAGATGACATTGGCGGTAGACAGGCAGGCCGCTTGGGAGTCTGGGTCTCGTGGTCTTGACCCTGTCCCTGTAAGGCAGCGGTGCGGCAGGGCAGAAAACGGGCGTCCCGCGCTGCGGGAGTCCTCCATGGTTTTTGAAGCGCCTCCTGGTGCGGAAGATGACATTGGCGGTAGACAGGCAGGCCGCTTGGGAGTCTGGGTCTCGTGGTCCTGACCCTATCCCTGTAAGGCAGCGGTGCGGCAGGGCAGAACATGGGCGTCCCCTAGGTAGGTATTTTACTATCTACTGCTAGGTATTCTACTATCTTATCATTCCGTCCTTCATACATTAATAGCATCGTTAATATGCATAATCATGGCGGGAACCTATCTGCAGGCTAGTATAGTGAGTTCAGGGCCTTGTCCCAGATATTCAGACCCCCTCAACCTTTCTTTCAGCTTTCTGAGGTCTTAATCAGCCATCCCACCATTTTGCGTTCTTAAATCTGTTAGCATTTTGTCGGGCCACGTGTGACAGCCAAGTTATGGCTATACATCGTTTTGCCAGTACTGAGCATGATCATGTGTGCTATGTGGCAGACCTCCTGGGGTACCAAGAGTAGAGCAGGGTGTGATGGACAGAACTGATGTGACAGCCCAGTGTCCCCCAACCCAGCAAGGTAGCCAAGCAGGTTAATCCAGTAGCTACTGGTAATTTTACAGACCACAGTCTATGTAGGATAGCACAGTGTGTTAACACATTTACTGCAAAGATCTGTATCTAATCTGCTGATGTTAATGCACCTTGTACAGAACAAATGTGTAAAGTGCGTACTACATGTTGAAATTGCAGTTGAATAGCTCAGTTTCAAATTTGCTGCAGCAGGCTTAAAGAACCTGCTGCAGCAAAACTTTGTTTTTCTTCTCCAGCAAGTATTTTTATTAGGTTATCACGAGTAAAATCAATAATGTACAGCACTGCATGCATAAAACTATTTCGGTACGCAATTGCCACTCGAGTGAGCTGCCGGTATGATAGAACTTCTTTGTGTCTAACGGTTTATCAATTGATAGGGCTCGCCTTAGGGCGACATACTTGCATTTGGGTCTCATTACTGGTGTATAGCCCAACAAAAACGTATACTGAACATTAAACAGATGCAGTCCATTAACAATGAATTGCACGTTGTCTTAGGCCTCAGTACCCTCTCGGTTTGTTAAGCTGTCGGGGCGTCCCTTAGAATGTCGACTTGGCATATGAGCACAGGGCTCTGTGTTGTGGTGGCTGTTCCACTACATTATACCTCTGGGCTAGGGGGAGGCCGGAGCAGGGCGTTTTGTCCCCTGGGTGCGTGGAAGGCTGTAAGCATCCCATTCATTGGTCCACCAGGGTAGGGGTGCTCTACAGAGGCCCCTGGTCCCTTCCACTTTAAGTATCGACCCTCGGCCGTCACCCAGCTGTCCACTTCCACCTTCCACCGGTTTTAAAGTGGGCCCTCCGGGAACTTCCAGTGTCTTGCTCTGTCTCTGTGGGCAGTACCTAGGACAAGATCCACAAACCTATACTTTGCCTTCCTCTCCTGCTGCCTAGTGTAAAGTCCGAGCAGGCAAATGTCAGCCGTGCACATGCCGCATCTGTTCCAGATCCTCCGTCACCTCCTGCCAGAAGCTGGCGATCACTGGATAGTGCCACATAAAATATGTCCAAAGTCCACCAAAACGTTATGCTTTCGACACTTTCACATCCTCAGAATGCATACTAAACCAAAGAGTCTTGTCCCACTAGATTCTTAAAACCCTGGGTGAAAAATTGGCCTTGGCTGAACACGTTCCATTGTTCCCTCTACTTTCTTTCAAAGGACCCTCTCCTCACCTTCCATCTTCTGCGTCTTCCTCTTTCTGAGCATAGCTTACTCCAAATCACACGCCCAGCTTCTTTAATCTATGTATTGTACAAATTGCCAACACCTCATTTCATGGATCACAACCTCTCCTTCTTTGAAACCATATCCCTGCAACCATCAATACCTAATCTTCTTGAGCCTATCTACATATCCCACCAATAATTTTCTTGAACTCACATAAACTCCTCTAATGATCACACTAATTTCCTATTAATTTAACCCGTTGGGTGTGGAGGATGGAACGGTTCCGTCCTCCGCATTGGTGCTCGTGTGCCGAGGACGGAACCATTCCGTCCTCTGCACATGACCACCAAATTACTCTGCTGTAAACAGCAGAGAGATTTCCTTTTTGGGTTTTTGAGTCTCGGAAGCTGGGGAAGAGCTTCCCCAACCTCCCGAGGTATTTTTATTTTCTCCAATGTAATGACGGTCATGCGCAAGGGGCACTGATGTCATTACATTGAAAGTGAAACTGAAATGAGCCGATCGGCTCATTTCAGTTTCACTGCTTTGGTGCTCGTGGGGTTATCTCAGCCCCCTGAGCACCGAAGCACACGGGAGGGGTATCGTTGGAAAGGGGAGAATCTCCCCTTTACAATGGTACCCGTCCCTAGTGGATCCCTGCTAGCGGATCGCCGCAGGTGGGCTATATCCAAGCAGGGATCCACCACTAGACACCAGGGAGGGGGGAGCGGCCCCTTGGGCAAGGGCCTTTGCGCCCCTCAAATTTGTATTGGCATATTCAGTCTTTCTGTCTCCCCTGGGGGGCAAATGGGGGCAATGGCCCCCGATCTACCCCGATGGGGAAGCAAAAAGCACACTAGGCACCAGGGATTACTTTATTTTTAAAAACATAGGGGTGGGGGCTGCCCAAAATGGGCATGCTAATGCCCTCACCCCCCAAAAAAATGGGTCCCTTCTTTCTACCCCTCGGGGGCATATGGGGGCAATAGCCCCTGAAGGGCAGAAAGCCCACTAGGCACCAGGGACTATTTTCTTTTCTTAGTATAGGGGTGGGGCTCCCCAGAATGGGCATGTCGATGCCCCCACCCCCCAAAAACAATTGGTCCAGTCTTTCTGCCCCCCTGGGGGCAGATGGTGGTTATTACATCTGAACTGCCCTGCTCCGGATCGGGGCAGAAAGCCCACTAGGCACCAGGGATTTGTGTATGGGCATGTTGGGGAGCGGCCCCATAGTCAAGGGTCGCTCCCCTTTTTATAAGCAGACATTTTAGCCGTTTCTGCCCCCCTTGGGGGCAGATCAGGGATATTTTTAGGTTCACCTGTGCCCAAGGGGGGGGGGGGGGAGGAAGGGCAGAAAATCACTAGATATCAAAGACATTTTCTGTGTGTTAGAACTGGAGTTTGGCTGATGGTCTACATGTACTGACATTTGGCTGGCTGTGTGTGTACTGGCATTTTGCTGGCAGTGTGTGTAGACCGGCGATTGCCTGGCGGTGTGTGTGTGGACTAGCGCTTGGTGGCGGTCTGTGTGGATGGCGCTTGGCTGGCGGTGTGCGTGGACTGGCACTTGGCTGGTGGTGTGCATGGACTTTCGCTTGGCTGGCGATGTGGCTTGCGTAGATCTCCCAGTGTGTTTTTTTACCGAGAATCCTGTGCAAACCTCAAATTTAGCTAAAAAGTCACATTTTCCTCAAATGTCTGTGCGGGAAAATTGAAGGATCAATGCACCAGCAAAAATTTCCTACCACCCAGCGTTCCCCTCGATCTCCTGATAAAAATGATACCTCACTTGGGTGGGTGCCCAAAGCAGAGTCACCCTAAAAGCGTATTTTTAAAAAACTGCACTTGTGGACCTGGTTTTGCAAGGGTGGCATCTACGTTTTTGGTCCCAGGCTCTGTGGACTTCTGGGGAAACCTACCAAACCCAGACATTTCTGAAAGCTAGACACCCGGTGAAGCCCAGGGATGTGTGGCTTGCGTGGATCCTCCAACATTTTCTTACCCAGAATCCCCTGCAAACCTCAAATTTTGCTACAAAAATCACCTTCTCCTCACATTTCTGTGTGGGATCACCGTGTGGAACAAATTTTCTACCAACCAGTGTTCCCCTAGGTCTCCTGAGTAAAATGATACCTCACTTGTGTGGGTGGGCCAAGGGCCTGTGACAGGCCTAAAACATAGAGATTGAGGGGATAGCACAGCAAGCTTTAAGTGCTATATTTTTTTTAGATACGTTTTTAGGCTGTCTCTGCATTGGACACCCACACAAGTGCAGTATCATTTTTCTCAGAAGACCAAGGGGAATGCTGGATGGTAGGAAATGTGTACCGGCGCGGTGATCCCAGACAGAAATGTAAGGGAAATTTGTTTAAAAAAAAATCTAAATTTGAGGTTTGCATGGAATTCTGCGTAGGAAAACGTTGGTGTATCCACACAAGCCACTGTTATTTTCCCGAGTTAGGCCCATGGAGCGAAGCAGCTTATTACTTACATTGTCCTATTTTTTCAGCAGTAACCTTTTGCACATATTTGTGTGGGCGACAATGTTGGATTAGTTTCCCTGAAACTAAACTTGTTTACACATCTAGCTTCGCCCAACATTATCACAATGCCCTGAACATCATATACAAGGTCTCTTTTCGCACTATGTGCAAATGTCATCTCTATCTTCATCCATGGGACGACAGGGCTATCTACATATCCATAACATCCCTAATCTATACGCACTTTGCAAGGCTGCTTTCTATTATAAAAGATGAGCATCCCGATAGATTAGCAGAGGAGGCACTCCAGCTGACACCAGAAGTCCGTGCGTGCTGAGAATTCACCACGCTGTGGTCTGACATCTCGTGAGGGGTGCCCAGTTTGTTTCCAAGACGGGGGTGTTCATTCTCTCCCACCAGGTAATGGGGTTGGATCGTCCCTTGGGGGGATTCTTGGCTCTACACCCACAGCAGTAATATTAACCCTTTGCGCTACCTTGCGCTGAGTCAAAACATCCACCATGCAACACTTCGCTCTCTCTCCCGAAAGAACATTAATCACTGGAGTCTTCTTGACTTTAATTGTTGCCAGAATATTGCTGAGGCCTGGAACGCAGCATAGGTGCTTTTAAGACCATTAACACATTGCCCCCACCCGGAGTGTGCGCCCGGTGTGATGACGCCAATCACCCCGCCCTAGAGCCGGCCTTTGTTCCATGTTAAACTCTTCGTGACTTCCACTGTCCGTTGTTTAACTCCTGCGAGCTGCCACTACGCAGTGAGTTACTTGAATCTGCCTGTCCTTAAATCACCCTGTCATGGCGATAGGGTCTAGTGGCCTGCGTAAGCACGTTGGGGGCTTCCACCCGACCTCTGAAACTGAACCACTAATAACCTGATTTATCGGGCAGTGATACGTGCACTTAACTCGCTCCAAGTAGAGATGAGAGCACCTAGCATAGTGTGCCATTTAAACAGCTTCTGCCCTTATAGATGCAGGAAAAGGTCTTTCCTTAGCACAGGTGAAGCTAAACCTTTGTTCCCCATTGTCTTTCGCAGTGCAAACCACTGTGCCGCATGGGCTGCCTGTCCGTCGATTGCTCGCACATGAATTATGTCTTTCCCTGTGGTAGCGCATTTTTGCCATGGCATATTCCAATTGACCGGAGTAACATTGCATGTGCCCTGCATGATCAAGCCCTGAAGGACATTTTCTACGCTACCGGAGTGCAAAGTTGTCAATTATATCACCAGGCTGCCAGAAGTACCGCCAGCAGAGTCACTAGGGAACAACGCTTGAACCCTTGCCTACCTTAAAGGGGCCTGTGACACCGTAGGCTGAAGACATTGCTTCTGCGCTACACCTCCTGGTTCTGAGATGGGTCCATCTCGGAATACATGCTTATTTGTTGTGAACCAGGGAAAGTGCCAGGTCGGAGTCCAGCATGCCCCTGGAAAGCCAGTAGGCCTGACATGTTACTGTCTTAGCCCAGACCCCAAACTTTAAAGCTGCCTTTAAGAAACACATGCCTATCCGATTTATTTATTTATTTTGATTTACAGTTAACAGTCCCCAATTACTTCACATGTCCTACTCCATCATTGCTTATTTTATAAAGATTTTAGTAGTAGTCGTGTCTTACCCCAGAATTTAGGTGTGACTTACTCCTGATTTCCCGAAGAGATATGTTGATCCAGAGTGATTAACTATCAGGTTACTAACTGTCACCCCTCCCTACTTACAGCTTTGGGATGATTCCAATCTAAGGGTCTGGAATGGAATGTCTGGGTCCAGAAGATATTAGGGATGGAGTTTTTATAGAGGAAATACATACTGAATCTGGGGCTGATATTAGTTTTATGATTGAAGCCTAAATTGAGAAGTCATTACAAATGTTCCAGGTAACAAACCACTGAGATGATTGTCTGGTACTAACAGTAGCGCTTCCATCATCCTATTAGCTGCCCAACCTCTGTTTTACTTCATAATGTTTTCTAATCAAATCCAGTGGCCTCCGTAGAAGTGAAAAATTCCATATAATTGAGGATCACTCCTGTCAATGTGACATTGATTAGTTCTCCATGTTTGCTGAGAGAGAATCGAGTGATATGGTTCAAATCGTCACTCTCACAGCTTTCAGACCATGCCTCACACTTATAGGTTGAAAAGAAAATGGATTTAGCTGGTTTTGCCTCATAGGCTGTTCTTCCCCCTGAAGGCCTCATTCACTAAGTTTTTGCGCGTAGGAAAGCAAAAGCAAGGGTAAAATGCATATCCTGATTGTATATTGTATTTTTGCAATGTATAATACCCAATGCCCTGATGAAGCCTTATGCTCTTTGGACGAGTAAATGGTTACTTGCATTTGTTGCGGTTGTTGTTAGTAATGTGGTTTATGTGGAAAAATGGACAACTGAATACGAAAATAACTCTTTGAAACCCAGGTGTAAAGGCCTTTCCTGGTTGGGTAAATAAAAGAAAAACCCTGAATGGGTAGATGGAGAAGATATTTGTCAACAGCAAAAGCTTTTTTACTGCTGAGTCTTGCAAAGGATTACTGCCACATCATTTACAAGTACACATCATTTACTCGTGCAGAATTGTCCTTCAAGTGGAACTTCCACATCGGTAAACTTGCATATTATGGCAACAATCTTGGGATTCTCTGTATATTCCATAAAAGTCCAAAATCTAAAGGATTATATTTATAAATGTTCAAACATGGCTTTTTGAATCGTTCGCTGAGAGAACACAGACATGACACTCTTCAGGCCGAGAGGTACGCTGAGGCAATATCAGTGACTTCACCTAATTTGACCTCTATCTATCGTGTACTCATCTAAGCGAAGAACTTGACAAATTGTCTAGCAGTTCAATAATATGTTATTTCTCTGGTCGAAAATTAAAACAATAATATTCTTTGCCGTACATCACACGTTCAAGGGCAGTAGCTTCTATACTTGCCTTCTCCAACTAGAATATGATAAGCCCTTTGTTTTTTGTTTTTTCGATAGTAGTGTCCCCACCAGTCCGCCATCTATTGGGTTGTCTTAAGGTAAGCACTGTGCTGCTGCACGAAAATCAATTACTTAAGCGATAAGCTCGAATTTTCAGGCTGCTTGAATAGAAACCAAGCATTTCTTAACCAACATATCTCTATACCTACCTAGTAGGCAACAGATCTCTACATACCCGCAGCGTTGAAATATTAATCATACAAGGAAAAATGGATATGTCTCCTAACATGCCGGCTGGGTCACGCGGCAAGTAACTCCGTGCTTTAAAGAGATGATTTCAACGAAAACATCACCGGTTCTGCCAAATAGCAAACGGGGCAAGGGCGCCGAGGTAATCTTTCTCGGCTGTGTTGAGGCCTAAACAATGCCATGCTAGATTCTCCCCGGGGGAGGGGGGGTTGGCCACCATGGAGCCTCCTGCTAAATCTTGTGCTCTCCAGATCTTACCCATGTCCGACCAACTATGCTCAGTGCGCTGCAGCATTAAACCAAGGCTACGCTGCGCCCCGCGTCCTTCTTTGGTAACCGGAGCCTTGCTGTTGAGCTTACCTCCACTACGTGGGGTCATCAACCGTTTCGGGGGCACTACTGCCCTCACGACCCACAATGCGGCGGCTGGCCATCTTAAGGTAATGCCAGAGCTCATGCTCAGATTAACCTGCGTCCCCATCAACTCCGCTGTGTTGGCTCCATGTGCCATTGTTAAGCCTGCCGCCATCATCTCGTGAGCACTGCTGTTCTCCAAGTTTCCCGCCGTCTCGTCTGCATCTTCCCTTCCACGGGCAGCAAGCATGCCTCCATGCCGCTGCCCGCTCCCATTTCCAGCTCTCCTCATGGGCAGCGTGCTCAGCACACGCCGCTGCCCGTTCTTCACCGCCTCACAGGGACTTCCTGGAATCACGGGCAACGCGCTCTGCCTACGCCGTTGCCCGCTGTGGAGGGGACTTATTAGGGAGAGGGGGCCTAGGTTGGCTACGGGCAATAAAGGTCCGACACAGTAATTATGATTAGTGGGCGACGACAACCACGAGCGATTGTCGACCCTTTTATTTATAGCCTCTGGTCCGCGCCCGGGTCGGAAGGCTGTGAAGTGCAACAAAGTATAGCAGTGGCCGGATGGCTCACTACACCCCTCATAACCTTTAATAAAGAGAACATAGCAAAAGTCTCCATCTCTTCGCTTGTCGGTAAAGGTCTGCCCACCTCCTCATTTTCTGTCAGGGCCTCCGACGATGAGGCCTCTGGGAATTCACTCACACTCGCCTCCCTGGGTGACGAGACTTCCTTAAACCACAACACATTTCTCGACAGTTGTCGTTTTCCCCTCCGGGCTGAGACCATGGTTCCTTTCACGCCGACGACCACCGAAATCTCTCTCTCAAACGGTGTCCTGAGCTTTGAGCCGGGATATCTGTTTCTTACAACCACCTGAACTCCCACATTCAGTTCCACCCTCCGTGCTCTCTGTCGTCGGCTGGCTCTCTCATTTTTCCTCTTCCTCTTGTCCTGAGCCAATTCTCCATTCATTGTTCCCGGCAGCCACTGGTCACTTACCGGCACATCATCCCTTACCGCTCTCCTCATCATGAGTTCACTTGGTGAGCACCCTGTCGTGCGGTGGGGTGTCTGTCGATACGCCCTCAGGAATTGATGCAGACATCCTTCCATCTCGACCTGCTGGTCAACACCGATCCTCAGCGTCTTATTGAGGGTCTGCATGAATCTTTCGACCTCCCCATTAGCTTGAGGCTACTGAGGGGTCACTTTTCGGTGCTTGATGTTGCGATGGTACAAGAACTCTCGAAATTCCACTCCTTGGAATGGCGGCCCGTTGTCGTTCCGGATTTCTTCAGGCAACCCTAGCATGGCAAAAGTCTTTTGCACGACCGGTTTGATGCACTCAAAAGCTGTGGAAGATACTATTTCCACTATTGGGAATTTTGAATAGCTATCCATCATTACCAAAGTAGCACGCCCATCCGGAAACTTTCCAAAGACCATGCTGACGGCGGCCCACGGTCGCGTGCTGGCCTCTTCCGTTATCACTGGAGGCACGAGAGGTTCACCTCCCGTTATCAGGTAGGAGTGGCACCCTCTCACGATTTCCTCAGCATCCTGTCGACCCTAGGGAACCACACTTTTGCTTGCAGTCTCGCCTATGTTTTAGCTATCCCCTGGTGCCCTTGGTGCGCTAACTCCGCTGTCCGTCTCCACAGTTTCTGGGGTACAACGATCTGTGTTCCTCTTAACACCAAACCTTCTTCGTTTTCGCGGAGCTGTTCCCGGCATCTCCACAAGCAGGTTCTTGTCTCTCGCTCTTCATCAGTCAGTCTCTTCACGCCATCCAGGAAGTTCCTCCAGTTATGTCCTCGCAATGCCTCCTTGACATCCGTCAGACAGCTGTCTTCTTTGGTGGCCTCCGCCAACTCCTCCACCGATAGCGCCCTCAGGCATGCCAGCTCCGTTATCAGCTTCACGAAGCTCTCTGCTCCTCCAACAACGTCCCGCTGACATAGAGGGTCGGCCGCCATGGGGTGTCGTTACAGATAGTCAGCCGGATTGTTAACTCCCGGCCAATAGACTACCTCAAAATCATATTGCTGGAGCAGGACAGCCCACCTTTCAATCCTCGGGGGCCCATTCCTCGCTGTTCCTCCAAATAGCAGCACCAACGGCTTGTAGTCAGTGACCACTCGGAACTTGTGCCCACATAGATAGATGTCAAAATGTTGCAAGCCCACCGGATCGCTAGCGCTTTTCTTTCGATTTGCGCGTATCTTGTTTCCACGGCCGTCAGAGCCTTGCTGGCATAGGCAATGGGACCCATTCTTGCCGGTCTGGTTGTTGCAGGAGTACTGCCCCAAGTCCTACGGTACTGGCATCCGCGATGTGCTCTGTGGGGCTCACCGGCTTGAAGTAGGCCACCGTTGCTCCTTTCAAGAGTGCACCTTTCACCTCTTGAAAGAGCTGCGATGCTGCACTTGTCCACACCCACTTGGTG
Organism: Calotriton arnoldi; assembly: GCA_963921515.1. NCBI lineage: Eukaryota > Metazoa > Chordata > Amphibia > Caudata > Salamandridae > Calotriton > Calotriton arnoldi. The sequence goes on from CAWUFW010008284.1 coordinate 24,310, forward strand.
TCCTTTTTTTTAAGAGCCTTTAGCGGTTCCGCGATGGTCGCCAGGTGTGGGATGAATCTCCCGCAATAGTTAGCCATCCCCAGAAAACTCCTCATTTACATTGGGTTTTGGGGAATGGAGGCTGCACGGATGGCTTCAACTTTGGCCGGGTCTACCTGGAGACCGTCTTTGGAAAATCTGTAGCCAAAGAACTCCACTTCTGTCGAGTAGAATTTTCACTTGTCTCTGTGCAGTGTCAGGCCTTGTTCCACCATTTTCTTTAGCGTCGCTCTTAGGCTCTCGTGATGTTCTTCCAGTGTCTGCGAGTATATTAACACGTCATCACTGACGTTGATAACCCCTACCAATCCGGAAAGTGCCTCGCGAATGGCGTCTTGGAATACTTTGGCCGCCGACGATACTCCAAAGCTTAAGCACTCGAATCTGCGCAGTCCCACGTGGGTTGAAAAGGTTGTAATGTAGCGGCTGGCCTTGTTCAACACCAACTGGTGGTAACCGGAGTTGAGATCCACCTTTGAAAACCACCCCACCCCATTTATGTCCGCAACGATCTCGTCAATAGTAGGCGAGATGTGCCTCTCCCTCTTGATTGCCTTGTTGGGAAGCTGCATATCCACACACAACCTGATCGCTCCCGGCTCTTTGGGTTTGGGAGCGATGCCCAACGGGGACACCCAAGGCGTCGGCCCTGATACTTTTTCAATGACGCAGGCCTTCTCGAGCTTGTCTAACTTCGCCTCCACAAGCGGTCGCAGGAGGAATGACACACTCCTGTGGCGCAGCGCCAGCGGTTTGACTGCTTTGTCAACGTGCAGTTTAACCTTCAATCCTTTGAGGCACCCCAGCCACTCAAAGAGCTCTGGGAACTCTGCCATGATTTCCGCTACGTGAGACTGGTGAACCTGTCCCGCAAACATGACCAATCCAAGATCTTCCACGGAATGGCAGCCCAGTAATGTCCTTGCACTATCCTTGGTCACATGGAACTTTGTCTTTGCTGAGATTTCGCCGTGCTGGACCTCCACCTCAATCACTCCCTGCAGAGGAATGGGGGTATCACCCCCGTACGTGAATATGCTCGCCTTCATGGGCATCAACTGTGGGCAAGGGCTGAGCTGGCTGTAGTGATTGGCATCAAGGACGTTCACCGACGCTCCTGTGTCAGTGAGGGTGTTCACCTCGTTGTCACCGATTGTTATCTGGCACATTGGAGGAGGCCTCTTCTTCTTGTTGCCCCGTTCTGTGAACGATATCACGAATGCGTCATCGTTTAATAGCTTTATTTCGATACAAGGATCATAAAAGCATCGACCAGTTCATCAGAAGTATCAAAATATAAATAAAGATAAAACAGAGTTTGATCACACACAGTCAATAGAAAGACAAAGATAAAATTCTGATAGCAATTAAACGTGGAGCTATTTTCTCATAATTCTAAAATCCATAAAATGTAATTTAAAATCAATACAATTGTACATATTCTAAACAATAGCGCACTCTGATGTTCTATACTGGTGGACAATGGGCATACCCGTCAAAGACATCAACTACTCATTAACAGAGGTAGCTACCCTCTGTAAAGCCCTGCACCTACTTAACCATGCGCATCCCAAAAATTTGGCGACTCCACAGACATACAGAGTGCTAGGGTCCGAATTCAATATGCGTAAAGCAACTCTATGATCTAGGGTGCCTAGTTGTTTGCATATGGGCACAAGCCACCTAGATCTAGCACTAGCGTGTGCAGGGCATTCAAACAGAAGGTGGGCAACACTCTCCTTTACTGAGCCACACAAGGGGCATTCGGTGGTGGTGCGGTGGGGTGGAGACCATTTTGCAGTAAATTCACGCACAGGGAGGGTGCCCATCCTAAATTGGATATACAATGACCTGTCTCTTGGGACCTGAATAATATCCATATATGGTTCTAGACTTCTATGGTGCTTATGTAGGAAGAACTCCTCCGTGAGTCTTCCCTTGTCAGGGTTATTTAATTCCTTAGCATCAATCCAGGCCCAATAGGACCGTTTGAGGACTTCTTTGCTTGGTGGAATTTGGGTGTCCCAAGAATCTTTTAGGTCAAGTGCAATTAACAGTGATTTGACATTAGAGATCCACTTGATCTCTTTTCTGTTATCAATGCGCATTAATTCTGTGAGTGCCTCCGCATAATTCGCCAATTCTGGGGTCCTCCTGAGGCGGGCCCAGTAGAGCAGAGGTCGAAGTTTGGCCAAGTCTCTAAAATGGCGCCTACCCAGATCACTAAACAACGGGGTTAAAGGAACTCCTCGTGGAAGCATAAGCAAATCTCTAAAGAATTTGTTTTCTGATCTGTTAATCTCGTCAAGATTTTCGAAACCCCATAACTCCGCACCATAAAGTGCTGAGCTAACAGCCTTGGCTCCATAAACAGTAAGGGCCGGAGCAACAGGTCTACTATAAGATGAGCGATGTTCTCGGCTCAGTGCCCCCGTAATCCTTTTATGATTTAAGAGCATTTTGTCAAGGTGGGGTCGCCAATGTGCTTTTTCAGATAGACGGATCCCCAGATAATCAAAAGTGGGAACCCTTTCTAATCTAATCCCATCTAACGTAAGATTATTCCTAAACGATTTGTGTGGATTAAAAGTCATTAGTTTTGTCTTTGTAGTATTTATAGTTAACCCCCGACAATGGCAAAAATGTTGGAACCTGTTCAGAAGAAGTTGTAGGCCTGCTGGGGTCTTAGAGATAAGTAACGTATCATTGGCAAACAGGAGAGTTGGCACTTTTTTCCCTGCCAGGGCCGGAGCATCAGCCGGTACTTCTTGCAAGTAGCTGACCACCCTGCTTCACATACAAAGAGAACAGGGTGGGTGCCATCACGCAGCCCTGGCGAACTCCCTGTTTACTGGAATCCTCCTAGTGACCTGTCCTTGAGACCCCCATCTTATCTGGGCGTAATTACCCTCATGAAGCCTTTCCAACAGATTAAGAAGTATCAAGGGGATGCCCAACTCTCGCAGTATGGCCCACAGTCTATTACGGGGGACCAGGTCAAAAGTCATCCTCAGATCAATAAAGGCAAGGTACAAACTGCCCTTGCCGATCGTTACCACTTTCCCATAGATCATGAGGAGCCTAAAGACCTGGTCCACTGTGCTGATGTTAGTCCGAAAACCTGCCTGGTACTCGGAGAGGATTTTCTCCTCCTCAGCCCATACCTGGATTCGCTGCAAAATTACCCTCCCAACTACCTTTTGCATTGAGTCGATAAGACTAATTGGTCTATAGTTCGAAGGGTCTTCCCGTTCTCCCTTCTTAAAAATGGGCACTACCTCTGCACCCTTCCATGATTCCGGGACTGGGCATCCTCTAGCGATCGAGTTAATCAGGAGCAGAACATACTCAGCCCATTTATCCTGATCAACTAAAAACAGATCGCTAGGAAGGCCATCTGGTCCCGGAGCCTTGGCGGGAACCATCTTGCCTATGGCCTCCTTTACTTCTTTTTGCGTGAAAGAATCACCCTCGATAGGCCCAAAGAGAGGCAGAGATTCACCACCAGTAGTCATAACAATGGGCCTAAATTTAATTGAAGGATGACCATCCACACCTGGGCTGTTTGGCCCGGAGTAAAGGTTACCAAAATGGGCACACCAACCTTCAGGGGTGATATGGTTGGGCATTTGGTCTACTTCACCCCTACCTGTCCTCCTGACCAATGTCCAGAAAAGATTAGTGTCTCTTACAAGGCTCGCATTCTTTAACTCTTGCCATCTGGCTTCATCCCAATCAAGCTTTGCCCTATGCTGCACCTCCCTATATTCTTTCCTAGCCAAAGTGATTGCTGCACCCTTCTTTATTTTGATTGCTGCGGCCAGTGCCCTCCTTTTAAGTCTACACTCTTTGTTAAACCATGTTTGGACTTTCCGTATATGAGGAGCAGGGCCGTGTGATCTGAGTGGTGCCTGAAAGTGTACCCTGATCTCCTCAATTGTACAGGTATATATGGCAAGAGCGTGGATGGGATCTTCCACTATCCCCTCTCTAAGCTTAATGGTTTTATCATATAATATTTGCCTAATGGCCTGTAGCTTTGTATCCTGGAGGGCAACCTTGTGCCATTTTAGTGCCCTTCCTGAATTGATAGGTGAGACTTCTTTAGTTGCTAGGGGCGTAGGTGAGACCAATGAAGGGCATACAGTTTGCCAAGGCGATCTTAATGACAAGCATAGAGGGTTATGATCACTTTCAAGTGTGCTCCCCACTACCATGTCTATAACGTGACCCCAGAAACCAACATCTATTAATATGTAATCGATGCGGGAAGGGCAGGATACTTTGTTATAAGTGAAAGCTCCCTGCAAGTCTGATTTTGTCCTGCCATTCACTGCTCTTAAACCATATTCCAATACGAAAGCATTTAATTGGATGGCCCTTTCAGACCATCTTTTCACCGGGGTAAAGTTAGCGAGGGTATGCCCCATTTCCTGTCCTCCTCTTCTATCCCAGTTAGATCCCTCGGTACTAAGAGGCTCAAAGGTGCTATTCAAGTCGCCTGCCACTATGATCCTAGATTCGGCTGAACAATTTATCAGGCCTTGTTCAAGCAGAGTAATGATAGGGGAAGCTTTACCTCCCACTAATCCCCTTGCATAGACATTAAACAAGTCAATTTGTTCCCGCCCTCTTTGTCCCCTAATTGTAAGCCTCAAGATGTCAGGGCATAGTGCTGCATAATGTTTTATTTTAAAATTTAGGGCGATTTTAACCCACACAATCAACCCTCCAGATGGTCGACCCTTGCCTACAGTAGTAGCCGGGATGTGATAACAGCTATAGCCAGATTTATATAATGGGGCCAGACTCCATGTTTCCTGGAAAACACATATGTCGTAGCCCTCTATTTGCTTGTTCCAATTTGGAAGTGAAAGTTTATTACATAGGCCAGCAATATTCCAGGAAATAATTTTTAAGCGATTTAAAAGTGGTAGGTCACGTGCTAAGGCTATGCTGGAATCAATGGAGTCTATTAGACCGGTTGTGGGTGGTTGGGCAGACGCTGGGGGGGGAGCCTGGGTTATGCTTGTCAGAGGAGTTGCATTATATAGTCAATCATTAGAATCTAATGAAGAAGAACCTAAGCTTTGGCCTGCCCCGAGTGTATTTTTGGAGATAGAGGGACATCGCTTCAGCTGTATAGCTGAGGAGTCAGGAGAAGAAGTGCGAAACTCTAGTAGGATAAGATTCTCTGCCAGATCGGCATTGCTCAAAGTGAGCTCAATATGATCCCATAAGAGCGAATGCGATGTACACCTTCTAGCTCTGGAGGATATCCTCCCGTATAAGTGAACGACATCCCCTAACCTGTCGTATCCAGTGAATAGATTTATTAATCAATGATTCCTCATTTTCATAACTACCCCCATTACGTAACTTAGGGACATTGATCATACAAACATTCTGACCAACAATATCCAATGAATTCGACTGATGGATCCTACTGGGGGTTGACAAATGTTAGACTCTTGGTAGGTTGTTTACTTGAGGAAGCAATGGGGTAATCTGGATTTTGCAAGGGAGCCGTAGCTCTAGAATATAGCTTAGTAGGCTTCGAACTTCCCATGGGGTTTATTAACAGCACATCATTATGTGTTGAATGCGAAGGGGCAGGAGAACTAGCTCCTGCTCGCTCTCTTCCGCTCTGGGGGAATAAATGTGGTTTTTTTACTTGTAAAAGCTGATGGCCATCTATAGATGGGATTACCTTCTGGCCACTAGAAATATTAGTGGCGGTTAGTGTGTTGATTATATTTACTAGGTCATCCATCTTCAATCTCATGGCCCCAATTTCCTGCTTAAGTGAACTGACAAGCTGATATAAGTCAGACAGGGATGGTGCCGTCTCTCCAATACTCTCTAATTGAGCTAGGGGCGTGGGAGAAGAAGACGATGAAGGCAAAGGATCAGTGAGTTGGGCCAAGACGGAGAACCTATTTGCACATATAATAGGGACTCCGGAATGAATAGGCGCGAGAGCAGTAGATGTAATAATAAGAGGTGTCTCTAAACTAAGGGTGCTTGCTCTCTCTACCTCGCCTAAATCATGTCTGGGCTCAGAGTCAAAATTTAAGACTGCCTCCTTCCTCTTCTTGTGAAACATTGAGGGGATAACAGGTGGTTGTGATATACTAGGATTCTGAGTAGCCAGATGCGCAGTGGAGCTAGTCACAATTGATTCCGCTCCCAAAATGTCCTCACACTCATGAATGAGGACATCTATCCTATCCATCACACAGTTTTTTGCAGAGTGTCTGTGCAATTTTTTGGCTTTCTTCCCTTTCCCAGGTCCTACTAGTACTGCAGACCCTGCTCCCTCCATTAACTTCCTTTTGCCCATTTTATAACCCCAAACAAGAGCAAAATCAACACTAGAATTAGCCAAGGGATAGAGGCAAATTTTTACAGAAGACTCAAAAAGTTCAGCCGTAAGTCAGTGGGCCCATATAGACAGAGGGCACAGTACCTTGTGAAGTGAGTTCCAAAAGGCAAAGCAGCCCAGCGGGACGATAAAAGAGGGGTGGCCCAGCCCAGCCTCCTCCAGGCGATGACGGGCGCAGGACGGGCCCGCCCTTGGCCCGGGCTTCGCCCGGGCGCGGCCCGCGCGCGTCCCGCGCAGAGGTGTAGGTACGGCGCTTTTCAGCGCAGGTGACAGAGTCTCCTCCTCCTCCCCTCACCAGGAGTAACAGCGGGGCACTTTGGGGCTTGTAGTCCCCTCTCCGGGCAGTAGCAGAGACCAGCAGCGCTGTCCCGCGCAGCGGTGAAGGTTCGGCGCTTTTCAGCGCAGGTGACAGAGTCTCCTCCTCCTCCCCTCACCAGGAGTAACAGCGGGGCACTTTGGGGCTTGTAGTCCCCTCTCCGGGCAGTAGCAGAGACCAGCAGCGCGTCCCGCGCAGCGGTGAAGGTTCGGCGCTTTTCAGCGCAGGTGACAGAGTCTCCTCCTCCTCCCCTCACCAGGAGTAACAGCGGGGCACTTTGGGGCTTGTAGTCCCCTCTCCGGGCAGTAGCAGAGACCAGCAGCGCGTCATCATCCTGGGCGTCCAAGTCTTCTGCCCCTTCGGCTCCCCTTGTCACCTGCTTGACTTTCTCCAGCCGTTTCCCGTGTCCTCCTGTTCCTGCCACCTTCGCCGTACTCATGCACACTTTGGCTAAATGGCAGTCTTGCCACACTTTAGGCACGATTTCCCATAGACCGGACAGCCCCTTGGTGGGTGGTTCTCCATCCCGCAGTTGTTGCAACCACGTCTACCCTGGCGGGCATTAGGGTAACCTCTACTTCGTCTGACCCCTTTCTGGACTGCATCCACCCTTTCCTCCTTGATCGTCACCGGGTGTGATTGTGGCGTCTACGATGATAGTCGTGCCAGCGCCGACTCCATTTCTCCCGCTCTGATGTCCGCCAGTTCGTGCGACCTTCCCAAGATCAGTATCTCATCCAGCGAGATGCCGGGCTGCCGTAGGATGAATTCCCTCAGATCGGACGACCTGCATCCTTGTATGAGCTGGGCCCGTATCTCCAGTTGTTTGTCTATCCCTGTGCATGAGCTCGCTAATGTTCGTAGGCGGGCGAAAAACATATCCACCGTCTCTCCCTCCTGTTCCTTCGCCTGACGCAGCTTGAAGTGTTCAGAATCAGGGTTTAGCTGCGGATCGAAATGCCGGTTGAACGCAGCCACGGCCGCCTCAGTCATTCTGGTTTCTGGTGTTGGGCAGGTCTTGAAATAGTTTATATAACTCGTCTCCATCCATGTGGAGCATCGTCGATCGCTTGACCGCCCCATTAGTTTTTCGTGCCACCAGAAAATAGTTTTCCAGGCGCCCAATCCATTTCCTACAATGAGGTGCAGCCGTGGCCGGGTCCGCCAGTTGACTAAATGGGGTTAGTGCCGCTAGTGCGGAGTGTGAGTGATGTTCTACTACTCCTCCAACGCCGCTGCCTGCACCATCACCCCCTGCACAGACATGATCTCCTGTCCTCTTTGCTGTTCGAGATCGCAGGGTTCCCCTTGCTCGCTACGTCACCTTGATCCCCTCTCTGTCGGAGTCCTCCTTCTTCTGCCAGCGCTTGATCCGCCCCTACTGCCACCGCTCCTGTCGTCTTTGCCATTGTGATGTGCCTTGCCACACTCCTGATGTCCTTCTCAAAGCCTTGCCTTTGCTCGTGCTTGTTTAGGTCTTTTTTTCTGCTAAGGTTCCCCTGAGCTTGTATTTGCCTCGGTCCCCACTCACTGTGACCGGAGTAGTGTGGGTGTCCACTTTGGTGCTCTTTGCACGTTTGGTGCCCTCCTTTCTAGGCCTCCTGTTCACACGCGCCTTCCATGCGGGTTGCACCTCTCACTGCAGGCTGCCTGGGGTCTTGACTCGCTCCTCGCCGTCCCGCTGCTCCCTGTCACGTGGTCGCACGCTCACACCGTGCGCACCACAGGAGGGGGGAGACTTCTGCTTCGCTCCGCCGGAGCACACCCACACTTCCTTGCGGTGCTGCACCACACATGGCTCTTCTCAGCAGGCCGCCTCCTCCAGATTCTATCTCCGCCGATCAGCGAAGCAACACTTAGCCCCCAGCAGGCGCAGCTTCCTCACCTGTCACAGCGGTCGCACTGCCGATCGCCGTCCATTCAGCAAGCCAGCACCTTTGTCACCACCTGTCACGCTGCGCTGGGCCCGCAGCCTCCAGCGACAGTGAGTCACCCTCGTCTCTCGAACACGCTGCACACCACCTCGGTGACAGCGGCCAGTGCACGTCGCAGGCTCGAGCCTACCTCGTTGCCAATGTGGAGGGGGCTTATTAGGGAGAGGGGGCCTAGGTTGGCTACGGACAATAAAGGGACGACACAGTAATCATGGTTAGTGGGCGACGACAACTCCGGTCCACGCCCGGGCCTGAAGGCTGTGAAGTGCAACAAAATATAGCAGTGGCCGGATGGCTCACTACACCCGCTTCGCAATCTTCTCCTGGAATCGCGGGCAACACGCACCGCCTACGCCGTTGCCCACCTAGATTATCTTCTCACCCTGCTGGGCCTCTTCGGTAGTCATGGTAGTCCGAGCGGTCCGGGCAATTGTCCCAAACTTCTCAACGGCGAAGGCACATGACTTTGGGGGCCCCCCACGCCCTTTTATCCTTGAGGCACACCCAGGGAGTCCCCTACCGATTAGTGGCTTCAAAGCAAGCTGACCAATCGGTGCCCGGCATTTTCCCGGGCTCAGCTGCTGCCTTCTTTTGTTTCCACCCCCCGGTAGGGGTTTGTAGCGGGCCCCTCACTGATCCGGCTGCGCCGGCCCGCGTGCTTTCTTTACATAGCGTCCTATCCTTTAGTTCTCACTTCAGACTGTTAGTTCTAAACTGAGACCAGCCTACTTGGCCGCGATTCTGAGTCTATTTTGCACTTGTAAGCCAGATTTCTTTCCATTCCTTTCGTGACTCTGTCTTGCTTGTTATTATTATTTGTATACGTATTTGAGTCCAGCTAGGTGTTTTATCAAGTAGACCACAATGGACCTTGTCCCTTTGCCTTGCTTGTAACTTCTTTATTGAGTGTTGGCTGATTCCTCAAGTTCTGACTTACTTAGCAGATATGGAGATGTATCAACAGTCCCTCTAAATGCTGGCAAGGTGTTTTCAGATCCCTTAAAGTTTCGTGGTATTAAGGTAAATTCAGTCCCCATTTAAGCCTCCTCTATAACAATTTGGCAAGATGACTCAACGAGCAAGGCGGTTGCTTAAGACAAATCTATTTGATTTGCAGGTCACAGGTTTGAGCCCTGAGAGATTCAGCTCAGCATTTCTATCCTCTGAGGTCAGTAATATGAGTACCATTAAATCGGGTCTCTGGACATTGTTGCTCTATTGCTCAGATTATGTAGGAGCAAACGTCCCTCTACAACACACTACCACTTTTTTTTTGCAGTTCTATTTGCTGTCTCAGTTGACCACCTAAATCATTTAAATAAAGTCCCTATGGGGTCATAACCTCTGCATGATTGCTTTTGCTCTTTTAGAATTTTTCCATCATCTGAAAGGGTTTCGCGAGCCTTCTGTCCATCATGAAAATCCTTGTTGTTTCTGCCTCTTGTCGCTGTGTCTTTCTGCACACCAGGATCTTACTTGCGGGGGCCAAAATCTGCTTCACGACTTTGCAGATATTCATCTTCACTGCCCGCAATCAGTCTTAGAAATTGGGGTAGGCTCCCATTCTGCACTGGGACCGAGCTCTCTATCCATCATTATGTTATGTCCGCCTTGTCTGCATTTGTAACCTCCCATAACAACTGGACTTTTTTCTTGTGTTGTTACACGGTCTGCTTTATCTAGTCGGTGAGCGCTATTTTCTTTAATGATCTTCCCTATTCCACCCACGACGTCGCAGCACGCCGCCCGCTTTTATATTGTTATTAGTCATGTATTTATTTAATTTCCAGCGCGGTCCGGTATAACTATAGCGGCAGCGCTTATTTAATTATTTAATTTACAGCATGGTCCGCTTTCACTTCAGCGGCCGCGCCTATTTCTCTAGTAGAAGATTTCCATTTATAGTCATAAGCACTGAATAGTCCCGCCCACATGCGGGGACCCCGGAGCACTTCAATATATCTTCTTAAGTGTAGACTTTTGCCTTTCTTGAGGAAGGCCTGCATAGACACTTGAGAAAGAGACAGATTATGCAGCCTATATACCTAGGCTACAATGGCCACATTCTTCTTCATGAAGACAGAAAAGGGCCAAGATAAAGTAAATAAGGACATCTTGAGATGATTCGCAAGCAGCATAAATCCCCCTCACAAACCCTGTTTAGGTCCCGCCTAGCGATGCAGCGCATGCTCTGCTCGCCTTTGCGAGATCTATTGTTGTGGGTTTTTCGGCGGAAGGGGGACAGGAGATGTACACGCGTGGACAGCAGATGTGCACGCCTACGGCTTGCAGCGTTACCCTCTTGCTCGCTCCCTCCCTGTCTCCAACAGGATGTGCACGCGTGGACATCAGATGTGCACGTGTACGGCGTCTCGCGTCTCTTCCGCCTTGTTGTTTGTATGCTGTGGTTTGTTTTAAGTTTCCCTCCTTGCGCGCCCTGCACTCACCGGCCGCGGACAGACGCCGCTTTCCTCTCCTTGGGGCTCGGGTCCGGGCGGGGGGTGATCTTCCCAGCGGAGTTGATATATATTTATTTTAATGTTTCCTCTTTTGGCTGGGACTCCTGCAGCACACTCAGACACGCTCCCCGCTGAGGCCAAACCCACCGCCCACCCCCTGCAGAAGGAAGCCCGGCGCGCCTCAGCCCTCGCACATGGCCTGCTGCACTCGCGGATCCACCGCACCCTCGCCGGGAGGTTGCGGGGCTCGCTGCCCACTGCTCGCCGTGGCGCTCCAAAATAGTTATCCGGTGCATTTCGATGGAAAGTTCAACAGGGAATAGACGTCTACAACGAATGTCCGATTTAAAGAAGTGACAGTCACGGGGGCTTCTACAAGAGCGCGCATCTCCCACAACCTGACTTTAGTGTCTCTTTTTGGGACATTTTCTTTTCTCTAATATTGGCAGTAGTTAAACCCCCTGACGGTTTTTTGCTGAAACTTCGTGAGTCTGCCAGGGGTAAAACTATTTTATTTGTCTTTTGTATAGCGCCAAGATGTCCCAAATCGGTCATTTCAGAGCGCCCAGTTAAGGTTGAAAGAGAAGGACTATAAAGGTGTCAAGTATAATTATATATCTGACATTCATCGCCGTTGCTCCTTGTTCTCCTCTTTTTCCAGACGAAAAGCAGTAGCCCTTTATGGTAGTTAAGTATAGCAAAGAGTTTGGGCTTTTAGTATCCTATTCACAGAAAAAGTATGACGTGCGCCACCTGTTTCGTACCTCAAATGGGTGCAAGTTTTGGACTTTTTGGAATTCACGGAGATTCCCAATAGATCACACGAGTAGCTTCGACCTTTATATGTTTCCAAGTGCATTCCAAGGAAAATTTTGTGAATTACCACTCAAATGAAGAGGCATTTATGGCAACTAACTACAACAGATTCAGGGTATTCACGTCGACAACACGTGAGCATGCTGAAAACACGTTCGATCACACCAAGCAAAAGTTGCATACTTTTGTCCATATTGCAGTTCGTTTCATGGAACTCTTGCTGCCTTGACACAGTGTTATTCTCTTATCTAAATCATCTGTGAAAAACTCACGAGAAGCCTCTTTAGAATAAGCTATCCATGACCAAAATATCATAGCAGTGATTAAAGGTGGCTTTTTACTTAAGGATTTTTACTTAATGATATTCCTTGCCGAACCCCCAAGTTTCACGTAAATAGTGTCACTGGGATTCTCCCATCTTGACAAAAAGGTAGGGCTGACTACACAGAACAAAACCAGGCTTGCCAAAGCCCATCGCTCTGACCTCTGTGAGTCCGCAATGTTTTATTAACACAGACATGAAATAGTCATTAAAAGTTCAAAGGTAGTTAAAAATAAACGTACCGTCATCAAAAGGTGGTGTGCATATTTGACAAAAAAGAAAAAGTAAATAATGACCCACAATAAAATATGAAATGAAAACAGAAATTGTCCCACTAGCACCGAGGTGAACCCATTTTTCGACCGATTTGCACAACCAAAATGTCGTCTCTTGTGAGCTGACCCACAGCAAATGTTGTGGTGGGTAGAAGTAAAATCTAAATGACGCGAGTTTGAGCTATTGACATTGCAAATAACAATGCCTTTTATTTTTGTTTTCTTTTTAAAAACATAAATAAAGGCATTGTTATTTACAATGCCAATAGCTTAAACTCTCGTGAACTGCGAGACCTATTGCATTGCAAATGCTTGTTTATGATAGAGATGAAGGAGAGCAGGACAGAGTAGCCTCATAGGCTGTCATTATCTGGCTAAAAAAGAAACTGCACCTTTAAGAACCCAGAGACCATCAGTATCCCATCATGCTCAGCAGATGGCAGTTGCTTCAGTTCTTTTTTCCGGCTCCTGCTGACAGGATCCTGGAGCACTGAGCTCAGCATTTTTAGTTTTTTTCTCTTCAAAAAACAGTGTTTTCTTTTGGTTTCAACTTCATTCGACGTTTTTCATGTCTCCCTTGCAGTTTCTGCCTTTTCTGACAGAAAATGGTGTTTTTCTGTCAAATAAAATGCTCTTTTTTATTTGTCCAAATGACGTGCCTGAGGGAGCAAGACTCTGCCTTCTAGGCAGCATCTCTCTGAAGAATTTCAGCACATACTTTGAAGAAAAGAATATCGTCTGAAGGTAGGACTTCAGAGCGAGGAGAGGGTCAGTCCTCTACCAGGGCTCTACCATTTACTTCTGAAGGACGTGGACGGTCCAAACTGAGGCTTTCAGCCCAAAAACATCTTTTCTGGTCATTGACGTCATGACCTTCGACGTCATGTCCATCGATGTCAAGACCCTCAACGTCATGACCCTCAACCTAATGGGCTTCGATGTCATGGGCTTCGACGTCATGACCCTCGACGTCATGACCCTCGACGTCATGACCCTCGACGTCATGGGCTTCGACGTCATGACCCTCGTTCGCCGTGGACGTCATGACGCTCGACGTCATGACCCTCGACGTCATGGGCCTCGACGTCATGGGCCTCCACGTCATGGGCCTCCACGTCATGGGCCTCCACGTCATGAGCCTCCACGTCATGGGCCTCCGACGTCATGGGGCTTCGACGTCATGGAGCTTCGACATCATGACCCTCGACGTCATGACCCTCGTTTGCCATGGACGTCAAGAGTGTCAATGGCATGACCCTCGACGTCATGACCCTCAATGTCACGGGCTTCGACGTCACTGACCCTCGACATCACTGATCCTCGACGTCACTGACCCTCGACATCACTGACCCTCGACGTCATGACCCTCGACGTCATGACCCTCGTTCGCCATGGACGTCGAGTGTCCACGTCATGACCATCAACGGCATGACCCTCGTCGTCATGACCCTGGACGTCATGACCCTCAATGCCATGACCCTGGGCGTCATGGGCTTCGACGTCATGACCTTTGAACGTCATGAGCTTCCACGTTATGGACTTTGAACGTCATGACCATCGACGTCAAGGTCAGAGTTGACATTGAGGAATGGGGTCAGCGTCGAGGCGAAACAGGAGGTCCACGATGAGGAGTATACCGACTTTGAGACATATCAACATTGAGGAGTTGTTACAGGAGGTCAATGTCGAGGAGCATGTCTCCATCTAAGTGCCGACGAGAGCTGATGTCATGGTCATTAAAAGCTCTGTTCCTCCGCCTCCTCTACCGTCTGTTCTCAGAGCCATTTCGGTGCTAATACTGCCAGGAACTGCTTTTTTCGTCCAAAAAAATAAATAAGTAAAATAAAATAATAATAAATAATTAAAATAAGCGCCATTGTTTGCTCCATCACATCTTACAGGCGTTTTCCTCTCCAAAGTTGTGTCTTGATCAAGCCAGATCACGCACATGATCTAGGCGTCAATCACAATACTCTTCCTCCATTTCTACAGGGAGATTTATGCCAACTCTGTCGGACTCTCCACCGTCTCGCTTTTTTTAGGTGGCTGACATTACAGATGTCAGTTCCGTTGTCTTTGGCTTCAGTAATAGTTTGAGGCTCTTCTCCTTCCAGACGGTTCTGGAAAGAAATGCTGCACCACTTGACATATCATGGTCAGTGTCGTGACCGTTACGTTCTTTAGTACCGGTGCTCTTAAGCTAGCATAGAAATTGTGTTACATCCAGCCTCTGCTATATCGATTTCTCCCGAGCGGGATTCTCTTGTCCTATGCTCTGAATCTTTGGTCTCACAGATCGTATTGACCATCAACCACGGCCGCAACCACCATGAAAGATACCACTACAAGAGGCTGTTATGAGACAGCGCTCTTGGAATTTATGGAGAAGTTGGCGAATGCTCTTCCCAGGGTACAATGGGAAGTCTTCCTACAAATAGTCAATACAGGCTTCATAGTGCTTAATAAGGTCATCCGTGCGGCAACTGATTCCTCCTTTTACCCAGCACAGGCATAGTTTCCGAAAACATTCTTGGCTCCGTCTTAGGGCTCCTACTACAGAGTCTCAGCAGACAATACTCGATTTTTCAGATTCAGAATTTTCCCCCTCTTTGGCAACTAGATGCCGCACATAGAATATATAAATGGAGAATCGTATGGCGCTCGGCCTAGAAAGGCTCAAGAAACAAAAACGTTCCCATCAAGCTTACCAGAGCCAGTTTTATCCTCAGAGGGTTAATTTATCCATTTAGTATCAAGCAAGGGACAACAGACTATAGGCACTAAGCCATTAACTTTTTGTTCCCACTCTTCTGTTACTATCTCCAGTAGAGGGCACCATCTCACAATTTTTCAACCAGAAGCCAGCTGCAAAGCATGTAATTGAGGTCGCTCCTAAAATTCGGCGAGACCATCAGTATCACGTACTTTCATTTGGCCTGAAGACATCAATCAGGACATTCTCCAAGTGCATGGCAGTAGCTGCTGCACTTCAAAGACACAAAATATTTGTCTACCCATAATTAGACGATTGGCTGATCAAAGCGTCCATCCCTCAAGAAGCTCAGCTTCATTTTCACTGGACTTGCAGTCTCCTCCAAAGGTTGGGCCTTCAGGTCAACCACAACAAGTCAACACCTCTCCCGGTCCAGACTATACACTATCGGGGTGCCTCCATCGACACAATACATGCAAGAGTGTGTCCTTTGGAGGGGAGACGGTTCTAGATCGTTGGGAAGTGTCATGTTTTCAAGAAAGCCTCTCATCCAATGGTGAGAAGAGTGTCCTTGCCCCTCGGCTCAATAGCTTCCAACATCTTTATCGCTCTGAATGCCTGTCTCCACAGGCTCCCTCTGCAGGAATGTCTAGTGGACCAGTGGGTGAACTGGCAAGCAATTGAGAAGACAGGATTAAGCTGTCCCCTCATTCTAAGCTTTCCCTCAAATGGTGGTGCTCTCCAACCAACCTACTTCGAAGTACGCCATTTCATTAAAGGATCCCTCCTCAAACGATAGTCACCGATAGCTCACTACTGGAATGGGGAGCCCACATATATCACCTCTAAATCCAAGGCAACTGGGCACAGAGGGAATCGACATACATCCTCGAGCTGCGAGCAGTCCATCTAGCGCTGAAGGCATTTAGTCCGTCCTTCAGATCCCACTCCCTACTGTTTCAGACGGGCAATAAAACAACCATGTTCTACCTCAACAAGCAGGGAGGGGCGAGGTCCAGGCTCTTGTCACATAAGGCCCAGACAATCTGAAAATGGCTTCTAGCCAGGGACCTCACGATCACAGCAGCTCACCTTCCAGGTGTTAAAAATGCTCAGGAAGGCTCTCTCAACAGACTCTTGCAAGAGAACCACGAGTGGGTCTTAAACGACGACATTGTCCAAATCACCTTCCTAAGGTGGGGAACTCCGGCCATCGACTTCTTCGTCACTATGGACAACAGAAAATACAGAAGCTTCTCCTTGAGGTTCTTCCAACCTACCACACTAAGAAATGCCCTATGGGTCAACTGGTCCGGCAAATTTATTTTCGCTTTTCCGCCGATTCACCTGATCCCAACAGTCTTCCCCGAATTGTCCCAATCAAGAATCAAGATGATCCTCATACCTCAGGAGTGGCCAACTCAGTGGTGGTTCATTGGCTTCCTTCTCCGGTCCATCCACAGACCAGACCTGCTAGCGAAGTTCAGTGGCCAGATGGGGCATCCCGATCGCTCCTCTTATATTTGACAGCATGGCTTCTGCGCTAGTGCCGGTTGGACAAATAGTTTGGCCGCAAGTCTGCATGGGCATTCTTGAAGAGGCTAAGTGGCCTTCCCCAGGTGTTGCATATGCCTTGGAATGAAAGAGATTTTGCATATGATGTTCATCTAAGAACGTGGACCCTACACCTTGCCAGGAAAATGTCATTCCCCCATACTTACTCCAGTTGGTTCAATCTGGCTTGCAATTCTCTTCTAGAAAGGTTCACCTAGTAGTTTTTATTGCCTACAGAAAATGTCCTTCAAAACCCTGTTTTCTTCCGTTTTTTTCACTCTAGCAAAGTAGATCTGAGAACTCACCCAGTATTCCTCCCTAAGGTTATCTCAGACTTTCATGTCTACCAGACTATCTCATTACCTACATTCTTTCAGAATCCCTCTACTCCAGCGGAAAGAACTCTTCATTCCCTGAATGTGAGGAGAAAACATGGGACATCCACTGATCGCACCAATTGTTTTTCAACTATGATCCGGTCCATACAGGTTTAGCCACCTACAAGCAATCTTTTTCCTGTTGGATAGTTTTCTTGTATCCTATTGTGCTATCAAAAAGCTAACAAAACACTCTCACCTAACCCTAAAGTACACTCCACTAGGGGTGAGCTGGCTACTGCTGCTTTATGGCGGAACATGCCTATTCCAGAAATTTGTAAACCTATCTCTTGGAAATCAGTTCATACGTTCGCAAAGCATTACTGCCTAGACTCTGATGCTAGAGCAGATGTTCAAGTAGAGCAGGCTTCCCTCAAATCTCTTTGCTTGAACTTCCTGGTTCGTCCTCTGTCCCCTCCACCGCTCTCAGAGGGGAAGGGCTTGCTATTCTATGCAGTGCTTATGACTATAAATGGAAATCCCCTACGAGAGAAGGAATAGTTTCTTACCTGTAACTCCAGTTCTCTTGTAGGGGTATTTCCATTATAGTCATAAGAAACCCTCCCTCCTCCCCGGTGGAATGGACAGAGGTATTTATGCAATATACAAATACTCTCACATCGCCTTCAAAAAGAACTGAAGCAACTGCCATCTGCTGAGCATGATGGGATACTGGTGGTCTCTGGGTTCTTAAAGGCGCAGTTTCTTTTTTAGCCAGGTAATGACAGCCTATGAGGCTACTCTGCCCTGCTCTCCTTCATCTCTATCATAGAAAAGGGTTTGTGAGGGGGATTTATGCTGCTTGCAAATCATCTCAAGTTGTCCTTATTTACTTTATCTTGGCCCTTTATTGTCTTCATGAAGAAGAATGTGGGCATTGTAGCCTAGGTATATAGGCTGCATAATCTGTCTCTTTCTTAAGTGTCTTAGCAGGCCTTCCTCAAGAAAGGCAAAAGTCTACACTTAAGAAGATATATTGAAGTGCTCCGGGGTCCCCGCACGTGGGCGGGACTATTCAGTGCTTATGACTATAAGGGAAATACCCCTACGAGAGAACCGGAGTTACAGGTAAGAAACTATTCCTTATTTATTTAATTTACAGCTGGTCCCTACTGCGCGGGCCGCTTACACTTCAGTGGCTGCTTTTATTTATTTATTTAATTTACAGCGCATCCGCATTCACTTTAGCGGCCGCGCAACAAAAGCTTTATGTAATATTTTTTACACTTTGTGTAAAAGCACCCCATACGTGCTTTTATTTTAATGTTGACCGCACCCCTTTCTTTAGACGCTGCTCACTGTAACCTGAATACGGCGAGCAGCGTCTAAAGAAAGGGGCGCGGCCACCATTAAAATGGGCTCGCATTTGCAAGAGTTTGAGCTATTTGCATTAGAAATGACAATGCTTTTTATATATGTGTTGCTTTGAAAAACACTTAAATAAAAGGCATTATCATTTACAATGCGAATAGCTTAAAATCTCGCAATTGCGAGACCTATCGCATTGAAAATGCTTGTTGGATTTCTTGTACGTAGACTAACTTGGATTCCCCAGATCCTCTGCCTCTCTTGGTCTCATTGAAGTCCTGATCTTCTTTCATTCAGTTCACGACTCCCATTAAAAAAGATTTTCAGCCGAGTATGAACGCTCCCATCAATGTTCTTTCCCGTTCACGGGTGGTCTGTGGCTAGGAAACGTTCCAGAGAGGTGCCATCCTTGCTCTTGTTACTGCCATAGCTCTGCCCAGGCCAGCTGAAGAAATGAAGGAACAGATTTCAAATGGATGTTTGTGGGCCCCCACGTTGTGCCTTGCCCCAAATGCTGCCGTGTGTGTGTCCCCACCAAAACAAAATTGCATCGAGAAGTTGCTTGGCATTATTTTTTGAATGAACATGGGGTTGGGCATTGCTGCTAGTTGCTGCTGGAGAGAGGAGAGTGCCCCATAGTATTTTCAATGTTATCTCCCTTTCTTTTCTTTTCACCCTGCCACTCTCTTTGTCCCTTTATTCTTACTGTTACATGCATTACTGTCCTCTCTCTATGTACAGGTTACTGTCGTATCTTTTTGCCAATAACTCTCATCAATCTGTTTTTCTCCTGTGTGTAATCTTTTATCCCTAAATGCACACCCGCTTTCTTATCTGGTGCAGATCACGTGTGTCTCCCTCCACGGAATGATCCTCTGAATGGCAATGTCACATTTTGCATGTCTTATGTTTTCTGGTCGCTCTCATAATACAAACCGAAAACAGTCGCTAAAAGTAATTCTGAATACTCTGTATGGGCAATATTGAGAAACCCTGCCCAGTCTTCTCACCAAACACTACTGCTTCCCGACTGCACGTTGGTTCGTTGAGCATTGACCTTGTAAAGAGGCTTGTAGCCTGTTCTGTCCTGGTACTGCAGGGATGATTGATGAAGGAGTGCAGTGGAAAGTGGCATCCACAAGGCATGCTTTCATTTTGATTGTGTTTTCAGGCCAAACTCAGGCAGACAGAATGTGTGAAACTCGTATGCAGGGGTACAGAGTCACTCTTAAAAGAAGGCATGAAGCATTTTGCACTCCCACAAACACTGTACATCTTTTTCGTAAGAAACAAAGGCGATCATAATGATTCAAAAATAAACAATGTTGAAGGCAAGAGAGCCCAGTTTGTGATTTGGTTTCTTGGGAGGCAATTGCAGATGGATCATTCAGTTGTAGGAGAGGTACAGATTTGCTTTCAAATGCGTTTGTTAATGGTCGAAAGTGTGGGGCCCCTTCAAGACAACACACAATGAATGGAATGCTGTTTATCTAACCCCTAGGGTGCCTGCGGCCTCTGGCAGAGTTATGGACACTCTTCACACTGCAGATGATTTCATCTTGAATGAGAGTAGGAGCTTCCATCATCACTTCTTGCCACTCAAACACTCTTATTTACTGTTGCCCGCCACACAGGCATCCTGCATGCTTTTGCTGTGTTGCTATAGCCTGCTGATGGGAGTCCGCCTGCCTCTGCATTCCTGTGCCTCAGTGTACCTTTCGCTGCTTGACCACTCTACTCGATGGCATAATACCAGGGCCTATGTGCTGCAAACCTCTGAATTGCGAGGAGCATTCCTCCGGCACAAGCTGAACATATCTGTTGGCGCCCCGTTATGCACCCACTACGTAGGCTTCCAGGCCATGCTCTTCAACATCTCGTCAGAATAAAATGTTGATATTAGTTGTGTCCTTGTGAGGTGGGGTACACAGAAAACCTGTACCCTAAAAAAAAATTAACGCTAAATGCTTTTCATTTTCTATGTTTTACGTTTGTTTTTTAATATTTATAAAGTCAATTAATATACTATTTATTTGATGTACACAGGTAACATTGTTGTTCCCGCTATTTGGTGATGGAAATAATGACCCCGAAGCAATTCAAGTTCTGCGGGATGCTAATGACTACAATCGAAGGTTCTCCGGGCAGCCTAGATCTGTAAGCAAAAACATTTCTGTTTTTTACATTTTATTTTTTTGCTTAAAGCAAAACGCCAGAAAGCATTTAAAACTTCCTTTCACAAACCCTTTTCACCTCAAAACAGCCATCCTCGCCGCAGCGACCACAGGATCCATGTCGGTGTATCATTCACTTTGAAAGTATACAAACAACTTTATGCAGAACCAATGTATCTGCCTTTAACGTGCAACAGCTAACCTATTTAAATACAGCCGTGCACAAATGTGCACAGACTATTTGTGCCTTGTCTCTGCAACCTGTCTCTTTCTGCCATCTATGAGTGCCCTGCGTGCCGAGCAGCAGTTTATCCAGTGACACAGCGCTAATAGTCTATGCACATTTGTCCTTGCATATGTCTGCAAGCATTAGCACAATACAGCGTCGATGGAGAGCGATTGCTTGGAGACATTTTCTGGATCCTCTCAGGTGAATTGGGAAATGTAATAAGGCTAGGAATCCAACAGAAAAAGCACTGCCAAAAGTTAGTCTCGTTCTTCTTTCTTTGTGTTCCGGTCAAATCAAATCAAATCAAATACAGCTTTATTCGATTGCTATTTCATACAATCATAAAAGCACAATTAAAAAACATATGTATATAGTTAAAAACAGCAAACATCATATATATACAGTGCTAATTCCATTCAATGTACAGTAAGTAAAAAATCATTAAAACTAAAAAAGAAGCTAAAAGAAAGAAATAGCAAGAAAAGCTGGGGTCATACAGTATTTAAATTCATTAACACTACAACAATACCTTTTTGTTGCCATATGACCGTTAGATTTGAATTATCATCTTTTTCCTGAGGTTAATTACGTGCTTTAAAAACATTGCTATCTTCCACATAATATGTACATTCTCTAAGAATTGTAGAGCAATGAATGCTGGCCTACATTGTCTAATCCCCATACTTTTTAAAATAGGAAGAATCCACTCCTTTCTCTGTACTTTATAAAATTTACAGAACAGTAGCACATGTATGGTGGATTGCTCTGAGCGATTATCACATGTACATAAATGCAGTTGTTTGGTCAAGTCATTCATTGTTGGAAATCTCACAATTCTGTGGAAGATTCCCAGTCTAAATCTCGTTAATAAATAACGATCATAACCCCTAGGTACATCTTTCAGGTATGGTTGAATATTAAAAGTAATTAAAATCTGTTGATTCTGTAGGACACTGGGTTTTAAAATCTCAGATGACAATCTTAGATTTCCCAAATGATGTAGAGCCTCCTTCTTCAAGTCCTTTCTACTAATATTTTGCAGAGTACTGGGGTCTGAAAAGTACTCGGGATGACCAAGATCCTCCAAAAATTGCAAACGTATCTTAGCCAGGGAATTTTTAAGACCCCTTCCAGTGTGAGGCTATCCGTCAATATGTCTCTGTTTAATTGGGCCTCTACTTTTCTCCATACACTATGCCATAAGAGAATGGGCTCTAATTTAATAAGATCCGATATGTACGGCAAGCCCAATTCCGCATGGCAGACATATGAAGATGTGCTAGATGGTACGGACAAGATGTATCTCAAAAACGTGTTTTCTACTGTTTGCAGCGGGAGGGGATTAGCTAGACCCCATATCCCGGCTCCATACATTGCTGTGGAGATACACTTAGCTTTATATATCTTAATTAGCTCCACAGGGGTCTCATACCCAGTTTCCTTGAGAAATGGACCAGGGCAGTAGTGGTTCTAGTAAAAGCAATTTTTTTACTGCTGCTGCTTGAGTCCATACATCTTTTTCATCAAAAAGTATACCAAGGTACAAGAATCTCCTTGTGGGCTCAATCTTTTGTCCGTCCACAAACATATCCTTACACCTTTGACTACCACGCCCACACCTCATAACAAAGGTCTTGGAAATGTTTACCCTAAGGCCAAGGTCTTTCATAAAATTAGAAAAATTGTCAAGTACCCTCTGTAGGCCAATCTGCGTTCGGGACATTAAAACCGCGTCATCAGCATAAAGAAGAGCGGGAATAGGACGTCCGGCTATCTGGGGAAAATCGTAGCTATTCTTGATTAATGCTTGTTCCAGACCGTTGATGTAAAGGTTAAAAAGCATGGGGGCAAGAACGCAGCCTTGTCTGACCCCCTTCTTAATGGGGAATGGGGCAGTAAGTTCCCCTCTCAGACTGAATCTAATTCTGCCTTGAGCGTTATTATATAGGCGTCTGAGGAAGATAATTATTGAAGCATCCACTCCCATCACTGTTGTTCCGGTCATAAAGCAGTTAACCTGTGCTCCTGATTTCATGGTTTCTGGCAAACTCTGGATTTCCTCCTGCACTGGAGACTAATGTACAATTCTCCTGGCAGGCACTGTGCATGATATTGGAAGTGTTGCTCCCTAGCAGAGTGCACATCCGTGCTTCTAGATCGTTGTTAGTCCAAAGTGCAACAATCCCTTTCAACATGGACGACTACAGTCCCCATGTCCAGGCTGTGACACGACTGATGTTTGTGGCCACTGATATTACTGATGGGATAAATAGCTTTTTATCTACACCCTGGATTGAAGAGGTTGCGGATTTGTCTTTCTATGATAAATCTGCATAGTTCGTCATGACTGGGACCTTTCTTGTCCCCCTGAACATGTGGTGTGCCTTTCTTGCTCTCACTCAAGTTGTGAGTAGGCATTGAGATAGCTGTACATCTTGTTGGTGGAAAAGGTTTCTCTGTGCCCTCCCCTCTGACCCACTGGTTACAACAAGTCCAAGTAGGCCTGCCTGTGGTCTACAAGTGCAAAACTTGTATAAAAGAAGTGACCAAGTTTGTAGCTATTTGCTCTCACCAGAACAAAACTATGTACTACAGGCTCCTATCCCCACATCTTGTGCACAGCTCTAGCTAGACACCTAACACCCAGCAAGAACCCCAATAAGCAGAAGGACTGTCTGTTCAGTAGAAGAGAATTCCTCCTTGAGAGGCTGCATTTGCATGATGAGGGTCAAGAGCCTCCTGATGTACACCTCTTTTACTCCAGTATTAGAACTTTCATAGATTCACATGCTTGAATCATTCTCCGTCGTTGAGATGGGAGTCCCTGGTTCCTTGGAAAAGTAATGTCCTAGTAGACATAAAACATAGAGGCCTTCGTGTGCTGCTAGTATTAAACCTTGCCTACGATCCATATTTGGTATTACTCTATCCCCCACTCCAGGAATTTGAGCATATGGAATGTTGTGTGCATCTAACTTATATGAGTACTTGAGTGGAAATCTTTTAGGTACTGCTGAGCTGCCCTTGCGTGAAGCAATGACAGCCACCATTATATCACCATCTATTCTCGTTTTAGAGCGAGTGATTGCAGCTACGGAAGCCGTGCATACAGCCCCCTTTGCGGCTTCATCAGCCAATGAATTCCCTTCAACGTGAACGCCATCACGCTGATGACTCAATGTGTGTATCACGTGAGCCCGTGGTAGTTCGTTTTTTCAACTCTACTACCTGTTCCCATAGCATTTTATGCTTAATTGTGCCACCTTTCGCATCTTTAAACCCGTTTAGTTCCCAATGATGTAAGTACTCATTGTACGACTGTACACAGTAAAAGGAATCACACAAAATTAGTGTGGGGAATTCGTGATCCGTATTTACAAGTGCCAGTATTAGTGCTTTTAGTTCTGCCAACTGAGCCGTGCAGTCTCCTAGAGATTGCGTTTTGGTGCAACTTGGATAGAACTTTCCATCCTGCATGTGACCTTTAACGATAGCACATGCCGCGCTGTATTGTTGCTTACTCCCTATGGCCTGTTGAGCAGATCCGTCAGTGTAAATAATATATTCATACTGATCTAGAGGCAAGAGTTCATTTGGTAGAGGATATTCTTGTTCGTATTGCAGGAATGCTTGTGTTTTTAGACTTGGATCAAATCTGTATTCAACATCCGTTGCAGTAAGAGAATTAGCCCATTGTATCCATCTCGGATGTAAGGCTTTTGCATTTGGAATGCTAGCCTTTGTAACAGCTTCTAAAGCTGGTACCGGGGTTGCAACAATTATGCGTTTCCCCTGAGCCAGTGCTCTCTCTTGCTTCAGCGGTCTGAACTGCTGTCAGGATTTTCTCTGTTGAAGTGAAACGCATTTCTGCGTTTGTGTACAGGTGTGATTTGTATGTGATTGGTACTGTTTCGCCTTCATTGAAGGTTAAGTAAGTGTACCCGCATTGACCCGCTATTACACGGATCACCAAGTTGCGTACATTTACGCATGTCTGTAAGTGTTTGGAAGCAATCATGTCTTCTTGTAATGAACGTAGGATATTTGAATGTTCCTGTGTCCAATATCTAACTGAAAAGTCAGGTTTTATTAAGTCGTACAAAGGTTTTACTTTTTCTGCGTAATCCAAAATGTATGTTCTGCCGAAATTTAGGAATCCCAGTATTGATTGCAAGTTTTTAAAATGTTTTTGGAGGTTGGAGCAGCGCACACTTTTCTAAAAAGTTAGCTGCCAGGCTTTTCCCTTCACTTGAAAGCTCGTATCCTAGAAACAGGACACTGAGGTGGGCTATTTTTGATTTTTTAAAGTTAAATTTGTAGCCCTCAGAGGCGAATCCCATAATAATGGTGCTCAGCCTGGTCAAGTGCCTCTTTAAGTCATCCGTTAGATAAATATCATCCACATAGGACAATGCTTCCTCATCAAAATGTTGGAGTAACTCAGTTACTCTTGCTGAAAATACCCCGGGGCTGTTCTTATACCCCTGGGGGAGACGACAAAATTGTCGTTTGGACCCCAACGCTGAGAATGCGGTCAAATACCTGCTTTCAGGCGCTATATTTTGACAGAAAAATCCATTTGAGATATTGAGTGTTTTGTATTTTTTTTTCCGCACAATGTTATTCATTAATGCGGCACTGTGTGCGTTTTGGACAGCGAATGTCTTTGTGCAAGTGTTTAAATGTCTATAATCTAAAACTAGACAATATGAATTGTCCGGTTTTGATATGGGAAACAAAGGCTTGTTCATAGGTGAGGTGCAATTTTCAATCACCCCCTGATATTCAAGTTGATCTAAGATCTTCCTGACCTGTTTTTTAGCTTCTTGCTTTATTGGATATTGCCTCTGAGCATTTGGTGAAACTTTTAATGGGATTACATGGTGGGTTGACTCCTCATCCCACCCTGCATGATTTTTATACAATGCTGGAGCTAGGGCTACTGCCCACTCCCGTCCGTATGCATGTTTAAGATGTATGGGAACGAGGTCGGAGAATGCTGGAAAAATTACGTTTTCCCCCCAGGGCACTCCATAACGAAAGCTGGCGGCCAATCTTGTTCTGCTAATAGGATGTCATACCCAGATGACAGATTTTCCCAAAAGAGACCTTTAACTCTCCTGGGCTTGTCCCCCTCCATTTGGAGTGTTATTTCATGTAACTTATGTGGGACGCTCACCCTTGTGTCTGGTGTTTCCACCATGATGTAATCATTCAAGTCCGCTGTCACCAGAAATTCCTTCAGGTTCTGGTGAGCCATTTACTTCTGCCACACTGTCTAGCATCGTCTGAGCCCATTCCCCGTTCAGAAGCTGCGTCCTCAGTATTCTGGGCATGTCTGATCTTCAGACCTGCAACTTTCGTTTTTCTTAAATTGAGGTTTTGATTTTGGCTTGTCTTCTTTTTTGGAAGTACAGTCTTGAGCGTGCTGCTTGTCTCTGGACTTTGTACGCTCTTCTTTGTGTTCTGACCGTCCTTCTCTCTCGGAGGTTTTCGTCGAGCCCTGAAAGGAACGAGAGGAACGTGTATCAGTATCCTAATACCTGTCAGGTTTCCTAATATTATCCCTATTCCTGAGATTATACCTCTTTTCAGAGGGTTCCTTTGGAGGAGATCTACCTCGGGATTGAGACCTCTTTTCTGTAAAGTTTTGTTTTTTTATTATCCCACTTCTTTTTAGAAGAAGCTGGTGTCTGCTTAGAAGTGTCCTTTTCAGGACTGCCCTTCAGTTGTGGTTTTAAAGCTTTCCCACCCAAACTGTCTCTGCCTAATTCTGCATATGCAGTTTCGATTATTTTGGGCAGTTCGTGTTGTTGATCCAACGGACTGAACTCCCTTAGGCGTTGGCGGATTGCCACTGACACTGCTTCCCCTTTAATATTAGCTAGTATTATGGCTGATACCTGGTCGTAGTTATTTAATAACTTCATCTCTAAGTTCAGAGCAGGCTCTGCTCCGTACTCGTTTTGAATTTGTCTTAATACATCGGGTATTACCGCTAACTAAGGAATACCATGTGTTCTGGTATATATGGCAGCAAAGACTGTACCACAAGTGGTACAATCCTCTAACTGTGGTGTTATCCCCATGGGCAAGCAGATTGTTAACATTCTGTGTTTTTCAAATGTGGTAGTATTTGGGAATACTGCCTCTAGCTGAGTTATTTTCTGAGCTACCCAGAATGGTATTTGTTCACGTTTTGCCCATTACCGCGTGTAATGTTTGTGGAGTTATTTTAGTTGCTGTACCCTGTGATTGGGTTCCATTTGTTGCAACTGTTGTTGCTTGTACTGTAAAAGTCCTCATGACGAATTGCGTCAGGTTTCTGTAGATTCTAATAAAATCTTTGTGTTGTATGAGTAAGTCTGGTTGTGGCATTGTATCAATATAAAATATAATGTAATGTAAAATATATGAGCTGCAACAACCATTAGACAGTAGCAGAGATATATGATTAGCAGTACAGTGAATATAAAAGGATAGTACAGTTCTACCATCTTGGAATAAGCATGAATAAATACATGAATATAAAATGCATGATAAAAGTGCGCGTACTCCTACGATGCCTATCTAGATGTACCTAAGTGTACCTAGCATGTGAGTAGGTGTGAAGCCAAGAATCCCTCTAGGATTTAGTCGAACCCCATTACCTGAAGTGTGAGAATGTAGAAGCCCTTCTTGGTCTCGAGTTGGACACCCCGCGAGGGATGTTCAGGCCACTGTCAGCTGGAGCATCTGCATGCAGGAGCCTCAGCGTCTCTGGTCAGTGTGTCGGCCTGGAAGTCTCTGTTCCCTCTAACTAACACTAGCAAGAGGTGCTATATTTATACAGAAAGTATCTAGGGCTCCTTTGTCCCTTGTTGCTTGTATTAGCCATTGTTGGATTTGAGGATGACGTATGGGATGAACCGTGTACGTAGATATGGGGAGGAAGGTGGTGTAGCCCCAGCCTGGTTTCTAAGAACCCCTATGACTATTCATTCATACTGTGTGAGTCTATTGATGGAGTTATAGGACTCTATTGTTTAGGAGAAACCCTCCTTCTGCACCCAGGACTAGAACTAGGTAAAGGTTCAATCCTAAAAGGCTTGTTACAGTGTAGTGTAGGGGAGGTAATGTAGGTGAAGGGGTATGATGTTACCCGGGCCTATATTAGGGTACCTATATGAAACATAACAAGGCCTTTCGATTTAGACAACCAATCAGATGACACCACCCTGTAGAACCTTCTTGAGAGAAGCTCCAGTCCCTCAGATTTTCTACCGCACGTCGTGCTAGGGAGTCTCCACTGAGCTCTGTTCAGTTTGTTCCTCACAGTTCTTTCAAAGAAGATTTTCTACAAATGTTTCTTATTCTAGCATAACAGATATACTTTACAGATCTGCATATTGGTTTTAAGGTGGAGCAAACTGACGTCCATTATGTCAGAAACACCTAAAAAAGGTCTCTTCAGACCCTGTTGCACATGCAGGAAGAAGAGATTACATGTCGACGACACTCATAAGGACTGTTTATATTGTTTATATTCGGACCACAAAACCAAAGACTGGAAGGTATGTCGCATGTTTTCTATGAAAACGTTAAAATACCGTGAAGGGAGGCTTCTTTTGTGACTGCAAAAACAAAAAACAGAGATAATCCTGTCTCTGATGAGGAGAGTAATGCCTCTTTAATGTCTTCTGTTAAAACGCCTCTTAAGAAAACTTTAGATGACCCTGTAGGTCACTCGTCCCAGGAACCACCTAAAAAGGCATCTAGGAAAACATCTGAGGGATCCCATGTACATGGATCACATTCCAAGCTGCCTCACAAGCTACAGCAAGACAAGAAGAAGGGAAGTTCTTCCTTATAATCCCTTCAGAAAACAGCCTCATAGCCCCCTACACCCCCACCTAAGGTAAAACACACTTTTAAGAAACCTACTTCTACTCCGCTGACGTGTGGCTCATCTCCATTGACGAAAATATCTTCTTCTGTTCTATGTAGATCTACTGCAGTCTCAGCAGCGTTGATGGCTCCTACCATCACCACCATTACAGTGTCTACGGCGGCATGCTCCTCATTGATGACATCATCTTCTACAGGTCAGGCTCCACTGTCATCAACGGTAAATATTACCTCAAAACCATTGTCAACGGAAATTCCTCTGTCGACGGCAAACCTCTCCTCGGCAGCAAATCTTTCACCGACAGCAAACCTTTCATCTACGACATCATCGTCGACGGCAGCTCCACCGCCATCGTCGACAGCTCCACCGCCATCGTCGACAGCACTACCATGGCAATCTCTGATTACTGATGGCTTTTCGTCGACAATACCTAACCCGTCAACATTGGATCCTACATTGTTATTAAGAAAATCCTCATCGACGACAAAGAGAGAAAAAATCAGTTTCATGCAAAAAAGGTTAACACAATAATCTTTAACATCCCCAAGTCAAGTGCAACCAGTATTGCCTACACATCTTTTGGATTAGGACAACTCTGAAGATGACAGTCTCTTTGGGGCAGCTTGTAGCCCTTCGAAGCTTAATGTAAAATAACAGGAAGATTCAGATGATCAGGACTATTATGATCAACAATATTATTATCCTCAGCAACATCATCAACAACAATACCAGCAAGATATGGTATGGCTCCCTACCACTCTAGTATCCAAAGTGCAATCTATGTTGGCAGATTACAAAATGAGATTTCCACCAACATCTCCTTCTCATCAACAAGAAAGTCCTCAACCACTTACAGTTCAGGTTCAACCACTAATTTCCCCCTCCAGTACAGGAATCTCCGGTAATGCGCCACTCGTAGGAAGTACCTCTGCACTAACCATCCTCTTCTGAGGAGGAAGGAGAAGAAGGTGAAATTCTCATTGTACAAGATGAGTGGGATAATTACATACTGCCATCACCGGCGTCGCCGTCTCCACCCCAAACAGATTCTCCTCCAGAAGATTTAGGAGGTTACCACAACCTCTTAAAGAGAGCATCCAGATGCTTTGGGGTTACCAATTCCCACACATCAACAAGACTGCTTTCTTTATGATTTTAAAGAGCCTTTTAGAAAATCAGTAAGATTCATGCCCATCACAGATTATATTTGGGACCAAGGCTTGAAGATCCTGTGCAATCCAGCTACAGTTACCACCAGTGTTACCAAGGCCAGATAAAAAATACAAGGCCCCGGAGTACGCACCTGCCTGCCTGCCTGCCTCATGGGTCACCCAAAACCAGACTCAGTTATTTCCCAAGCGGCACAGCGAAGATCTAAAAATCCCTCCACACCCCTTTCAGTACCCCCGGACAAAGAGGGTAGGAGGCTTGATAATATCGGCAAACGTTTCTCCACAATGTCAGCGCTCACAGTCAGAGCATCAAATTCCCTGGCTTTACTAGGCCGATATAATAGATGGATGTGGTCAGATATTGCTGCATATCTCAACAATCTTCCAGAAGAGATCAAGGAGGAGGCAAAGAAAATATTGCTGGAAGGTGAGCGTTCCGCCTCAGAAGTAATAGACTGCGCAATGGATATTACCAAATTCAGATAGCTGGCTGGGGCAGCAGTTTTGAGGCATCCGGGTTGGCTCAAGGTTACTTCGTTCAGGCCAGAAGTTCTGACCAAAATATTAGACTTGCCTTACGATGGGGAAGCATTGTTTGAAAAACATGTGGATGAGACTCTCCAAACAATAAAGGCAGACACAGACACAGCGAAGTCCCTGGGGACTTTACAATATAAGAAAATGCCTTTTCGTGCAGCTCAAGGAAAGGGGCATCCATCTTATAGAGGGAGATACCAACAGTATCGCTATCCCACATACACTTCCTCTAACCAGTAATTTCGGCCCCAATATCACCAATGTCAACCACCTATGGCTGCCTACAATAAGTCCTCTTTCAGAGGAAAAACAGGATTGCGGGGCAAAGAAACCAACCGTCGACAATGAGTACCCCCAACTGCCGGCTACTTCCTTACCCATTCCATCCGGAATAGGCGGAAACATTTCCAATCATCTACAACAGTGGAAGCAAATTACCACAGATCAATGGGTCTTAGACCTAATTCGATTCAGACATTCTTTAGAATTCATACAAAACCCACCTCCGACCCCTCCTCAATCTGTCACTCAAAAACACCTACGCCTTCTCAAGTTGGAGGTTATTACCATGCTAAAAAAGGGAGCCATAGAGAGGGTACCACTCGTTTCAAGAGGGATAAGTTTTTACTCCAGTTTCTTCTTGATTCACAAGAAGTCAAGGCAGTGGAGACCAATTCTGTACTTAATAAGCCTCAACAGATACCTCAAGAAACAATAGTTCCGCATGATTACCATCCAGGATATGTTGCATCTCCTCAACGAGAACGATTACATGTCGTTCCTGGATCTCCAGGATGCATATTTTCATATATCCATACACCAGAAACACAGAAAATTTCTCAGGTTCACAGTAGCCAACAGCCACTATCAGTTCTGAGTATTGCCATTCGGGCTCAAATCTGCCCCGCATTTTTACAAGGTGCCTAGCGCCGGTGGCAGCTTACCTCAGACAACAGCAACATTAAATTTTTCCCTACCTCGACGACTGGCTAGTCAAGGCCCCTACTTTCAAAGCTGCAAAAGCATCCACCAATGCCTGTATGCACCTCCTCAACCAGCTGGGTCTGCATCTAAACCCAGACAAATCAGTACTTCAACCTTCATGGCGACTAACTTTCCTAGGAACCATACTGGATACCACTCTGAACAAAGCATATCCCACACTGGAGAGACAACTGAAGCTTCTGGCTTTGGCAAAGCTCATACAAAAAAGGAGGTCCCTTTCCGTACGCTTTACAAATCTCTCCTAGGCATAATGTCCTCCTGTATTCATCTCAGTCCATGCAGTCTCCTACACATGTGTCTGCTTCAAGAAGCGTTAGACAGCCAGTGGGCGCAAGTCAAGGGAACATTTGACGACATAATTCAGGTCACTCAACCCATGATTTCATCACTCGTTTGGTGGACGCAACCTTGTCATCTGTCACTGGGTCTACCATTACTACCACAAGCCTCTCCTTTAGTGATGACAACAGATGTTTCCTTGGACGGCTGGGGAGCTTACCTCCAGGAGTTCCAAGTCAGCAGCAGATGGCCTCCATCCCATCGGAGCCTCCACATCAACCTTCTCGAATTAACAGTGGTATTCCTTGCTCTTCAAGCCTTCCAGCCCAGAATTCGAATCTCTTCAGTGCTTGTACGAACAGACAGTACTACAACGATGCACTACATGTGAGTGAGAGTGGGGCGCAGCGGCCAGAGTGGCTGAGTCCAGAGCGCAGAGCTCACGGTTCGATCCCTGGCTCCTGCTGCAGCTCAGCTCAGCATCATGTGACTCTAGGCAATAGCTCACTTAATCTTCCCGACGGCCCCCAGTGCTTTGAAACCCTTAAGGGGGTGATATGTTTGCGCTTTACAAATAGGAATTATTACATAAACAAGCAGAGAGGAACACGATCTCACATTCTATCCCAGGAAGCTCAAATTATCTGGAAATGGACAGTACATCACAAGGTATCACTACCAGGAAATCCGAACACACTAGCGGTTAACTTAAGCAGACTAAAAACAACCTGCCATGATTGGGAATTGGATCAACACACACTCAACAGCATCTTCCTCCAGTGGGGCAAGCCAAACATTGGACCTCTTTACAACTCCCCACAACACCAAATGCCGGTAATATGCAAGTTGGCATCCCCATCAGGGGTCATGGGGGAATGCTTTTTCAATTGCATGGTCTGGCATATTTGCCTATGCTTTTCCTCCCATTCCTCTCCTTCCAAAAGTACTAAAGATGTTGAAGGCAGAACCCTGCAAGATCATACTTATAGCTTTAGCATGGCCGCGCCAACATTGGTACACGGAACTTCTCCTCCTTTCAGTGCAGCCTCAGATACACCTCAAACCAATTCGGTCACTGCTGACGATGAGCCAGGGACAAGTGCGGCATCCAGATCCCAGTTCTCTCAGATTATCAGCCTGGCTCCTGAGTCCCTAGAATTTCAACATTTAGCAATTCATGCAGAATGCAGAGACATATTAGCCAGGGCAAGAGCGGACAGTACCAACAAAACTTACTGCTTGAAGTGGAAAAGATTCTGCATTTGGTGTAGAACTGCTAAAGTGCATCCTATCTCATCTTCCTCAGAAGAGATTTTGCCTTACCTTCTATACCTAGCGCAAACAGGTTTAGCTCACGCTTCCATAAAGGTACATCTGGAGGCCATTTTCCGTTTCCCAAGGTCATCCTACACTCCATCCTTATGGTCCAGCAGGCTTGTTAAGCATTTCCTCGAGGGATTGTTCAGGACATTTCCACCAGTAAGAGCCTCTCCTCCAACATGGCAGCTCAACACGGTGCTTGCACAACTAAGGAAACATCCGTTAGAGCCTATCTATAAGGCGGATACAAAGTTCTTATCCTGGAAGGTAGCTCTCCTCCTCACTCTCACGTCTGCAAGGAGGGTTAGTGGAATTCAAGCTTTTACTATCCAGGAACCATTCCTGCAATTTAGGAACAATAGAGTTATTCTATCCACAAACCCTAAGTTTATTTCTAAAGTCCCCTCGGGCTGTCATCTTAATGAGCCAGTAATACTTGTTTGTAAATGTTTTTATTAAGAACACAAATTACAGTGAGCGACAGTTAACAGTGGAGATCTCAGCATGTTACTTGCATATGTAGGGAGTCAAAAATATACACATTTAACGATCAAGTACTGCATACAGATCGACAAGTTGTTTGAGTGGTCCACTGCCATGTGGAGAAAGTGGGCGGGGAGGAACCGGGGGTGGGAGAGTAGGAAGAGAAGGGAAACACAGTATACAACAATGTGAGAGCTACACGGTCCCTGAAGTTTACATTTTGAGATACAGAGCCCACATATCCCAGTTTAGACAGAGAGCTGTACTGCAGTCCAGCATGTGTGGGTGTCACTACGTAGTGGTGACAGGTGGGCAGGCCTGTTAGTAACCAATTGTGCTATAAGTGAGGGAGTGAAGGGCAGACTGGGTCCCAGGAGGAAGATCTGTGGGATTGGGCGGTTGAGCATAGGGGGGAGGCATTGTAGGGGGTGCATGGAAATGGCGCATAGGTTAAGTGGCATTGGGTGTGAGGAGAAGCGATGGCTCGATCATCGGAGTGTTGCCCATTAGTGCTTCATGGGGGAGAGTGTGCGTGACTCATTGTGCTTAAGGTGGACGTTTGTCAGTCTTGGCTTCAACTGCAATCAAGAACGTCTCCCACTCTTCACCCCTGTGCGGGAATCGCCCCTCATGCAGAGTAATCTGAGTATGTGTGTCTCAGCTCTGGTCCACGTTAGCAGCACTCGAAGCCATCCCTGGATCTCCGGGGGACTTCCAAGCCATGGCTATGTTCTGTTATGAGTCCCAATGTACCCCAATATAGGCCTAGGTAGCTCAACAACCTTTTACCTACATTTGTCCTACCTTGCTCTACATAACAGTTCTAGCACTGACCTTTCACCTAGTTATATGCCGAATAAATGTGTGGTTTTCTTCGAAAACTAGCCTCATTTATTGTGCATGAGGATTCTTAGTATCTTATCTTAATCCCCTGCCTAGGACATGCACAGCAGGATTACCATCTTCTGTATAATAACTCTGTACAAAAGTCACAGCTATTGTCACACTTGGACGACAGGCCCACAGTACCATTACACATCTAGGTAGAACCCCTGAGGGTACCTTTCGGGTATAAAAGAACCACATCTTCACTGGGCACCAGAGGAGAAGCTTCCATGCTGACACAAGTCGCTGAGATTCCTGCACGCAGAAACTCCAGCACGCAGTGGTCTGACATCTCTTGCGGGGTGTCCAACTCGAGACCAAGACGAGGTCCTTTGTTCTTTCCCATCAGGTAATGGGGTTGGCTCTTTCCTAGGGGATTCTTGGCTTTAAACCCACATACATACTAGGTAAACTTAGGTACATTTAGATAGGGTCCGCATAGTAGGAGTACGCATGATTACTGCCATGTATCTATATGCCTGAATATATTCACTGTTCTAGCACCATGGTAGAATTCTACCTTTTACTTACTCTGTTGGTGCTCGTAATGTTAGATGTCTGTTTCTGTCTAATGATTGTCGAAGCTAACAGGTTTTATACTAGAATGACGCTGGTTCAGTAAATGTTTATTGAAAACGTCCCCATCGTTTATTCTGTGTATCTCTCTCTGAGACTAAGTAAGCACGATTTACTGAGCGAAAGGTACTGCACTGTTTTCACGATCCCTGAAGGATCAAGGGTTATCATGTTTGATAGTTGCCAGAAACTATTCACTCCTTGGTAAAGTTAGGGGGCTTATAGTGGCACTGTGAGCTAGCTTGTCTAAAGGCTAACATATCCTGTGGGTTTGTCTGGAAGCAATTTGGACACCAGTCCCTTAGTTTATGTTGTCTAAGCGCGCAGATCCTATATAGATTTTTAGGAACTACACTACATGGCGCCGCCAACGTTGGTTTGGTTCTTATCTAATGGTCAAATCTTAGTAGTTCAGTCGTGCTTTCTCAGAGACCCCTACTCACATATACCCAGAGACGTCTGGAGTAGGGAGGGAAAATCCGCCACAGCTGAGTAGGTATATACTATTTATTGGCTGTAGGTTTTTTCAAGCTTGAAGTATTATAGTTCCCTACATTGTGCAAAACTGTATCTTTTTTCCTAATACTTTCTCCCATAATGTCTCAGACCACAGCCGGTGGTACGAGTGGTGCTAGTGGGGAGGAAGCTGAGCAGGTAGGTGCTCTAAACATTTCAGAAAATTGTAGAAATGCACTTACTATAAAATTAGCAAATTATGGTCTCTCATCATTAGGTGGGACCGTTACCTTCATGATGAAGGCACACAAGGCATACAGAACAGAGGTGTTCTATTCTTGGGTTAAATTCCCGCCTGCAGATGCACGCACACATATATTTTATAGTTACGTTCCAGATGAAATACCAGATAAATACTCTCTATACAAGGACATAGAAGTCCCGTTAACTTAGCAAAAACATATAAATTGGTTTAAAGGCGCCCTCCCCCATACCACAAAAAAAGTGAGACTAGTTCTACTCAGCAGAGACGGAGCAACTTGGCCGGTCCTAGCTGCTTACACACTGCATCCAGAGATTGATACATTTCCAGCAGCACACTTGCGTCTACTTTACAAAGAAATAATAAAACTATACAGAAATCTTACACAGTTCGTAATGCGAACACTCAAAATTCAACCTACAAGGGTCACTCAAGCTGGTCAACTACAAGGGACTGCAACAAAAATCACCCCACAAACGCTGAACGCGATTATGGAAAGAATGCCCACTAAACGTGAGAAAATGCCTTTCTGGCTAGCACAGAAAATAGCACAGCTTGAGGTAGTTTTTCCACACACAGGCCCGCAAGAAAAACTCAGAATACTGACAATTTGTTTGCCAATGGGAATAGCTCCCCCAATAGAGGATTGTACCACTTGGGGTACAGTTTTCGCTGCCGTTTATACCAGGACTCATGGTACCCCCTCAATAGCAGTCATACCAGAAGTATTGAAACAAATACAGAATGAGTAAGGGGCAGAACCTGCCCTGACTTGGGAAAGAAATTGATAGGCACTTTTGCCCAGGTACCACAATTATGTTCGCTAACATAAAAAGGGAGGCAGCAGCGGTGGCTATGCGCCAACGCCTGTGGGAATGCACTCCTGCACAACAGGAGCAAAAATTACCCAAAATTATCAAAGATACCTATGCTTCGCTGGGGAGAGAACTTGGAAGGTAGACCTGTGAAACCACAATTAACAAGTTATCCTGAAAAGGACAACTGAAAGCAGGCACCCAATTCGCCTAAAAAGAAATGGGATACTAAACAATAAAAAAAATAAGCAGAATGCATCAGGATCATGGGGTGGATGTCCTTAACAGGAGCCCTTTGAAAAACTATATAACCTTAGAAACCATGATAACATTAAAAAACTAACAGGCATCAGGATAATGATACACGTTCCTCTCGTTCCTTTCAGGGCTCATCCAAAAACGATGAGAGGGAAGGACGGTCAAAACGCAGATCAGAAGAGTGAGTCAAACCAAGAGACACACATCACACTTCAGACTACATCATCAAACAAGAAGATAAACCAAAAGCTAAACTTCAATTTAAAAAGAAGAAGGTAGCTGGCCTTAAAATAAGAAATGCCCAGGCTACTGAGGACTCAACTACTGAACGGGGAATGAGCTCTGCGGATGCTAGACAGCGCAGCAAAAGTAACAATAGCTCGCCAGAACCTGATGGAATTTCTGGTGACAGCAGCGTTGAATGAACATATCACAATGGAAACACCTGATACAAGGGTAAGTGTCCCACATCGTTTATATGAAATTACACTCCAAATGGAGGGGTACATACCCAGAAAAGTGAAAGGTCTCTTTTGGGAGAATATGACTTTTGGATATGATATCCTTTTGGTTGAAAGAGATTGGCTGCATGAGGTAGTCATGGATTGTCCAAAGGGGGGAAGAGGTATTTTACCGACTTTCTCCAACCTCATTCGAGAAACACTAAAACACACTACGTGCAGGAGTGGGTGGGAGTCTAGCTCCTGCATTGTACCGCAATCATGTAGGGTGGGATGCTGAGTCACCTCACCATGAAATCCCAGTTAAAACTACTCCTACACCACAGAGGCAGTACCCAATAAAACATGACACAAAGAAACAGGTCAGGGAGATCTTGGATCAACTTGAATAACAAGGTGTTATTGAAAATTGCACCTCCTCCATGAATGATCCTTTGTTTTCTGTAATGAAACCCAATAATTCAAACAGTCTAGTTTTAGACTACAGGCATTTGAGCACATGCACGAAAACATTCACAGTACAAAATGCACACTGTGCCGCATTAGTGAATAACATTGTGTGGAAGAAATACAAAACATCACTAGATATCTCAAATGGATTATTTTGCCAAAATATAGCGCCTGAAAGCAGATATATGATAGCATTCTCTGCCCTATGCTCTCAACGCCCATTCTGTAGACTGCCCCAAGTGTATAAGAATAGCCCCGGGTTGTTCTCAGCAAGAGTATCAGAGTCACTTCAAAATTGTGATGAGGAGGCATTTTCCTATGTAGATGATATTTATCTGACAGACGATGAATTATTGGATCACTTGCACAGGGTGAACAACATAATTCTGGGGTTCACCACTGAGGGCTATAAATGTAACTTTAAAAAATCTAAAATTGCCCACCTCAATGTCCTATTTTTAGGATAAGAGCTCTCAAGTGAAGGAAAAACCTGGTAGCTAATTGTTTTCTCAAATGTGCGCTGCTCCAACCTCCAAAGACTCTGAAAAACTTACAATCCATTTTAGGATTCCTAAATTTTGGCAGAACATACATTTTGGATTATGCAGAAAAAGTAAAACCTTTCTACGATTTAATTAGACCTGATTTTTCAGTTTGACATTGGACACAGGAACACACAGAAATTCTCTGTTCCTTACAAGCTTCTAAACACTTACACACCCTTGTGAACACTACGAAATTGGTGATCCGTGTAATAGCGGGTCAGTCATGATACACTTACCTAACCTTCAATGAAGGCGAAAAAGTACCCATTGCATACAAATATCATTTGTAAACAAACCCTGAAATGCGTTTTGCATCCACAGAAAAAATACTGACAGCAGTACAGACTGCTGTAGTGAGAGAAAGAGCACTAGCTCAGGTGGAAACTAATAATTGTCGTGACTCCAGTACCAACCTTAGATGCTGTTACAAAAGCAAGCGTTGCAAACGCAAAAGCACTGCATCCATGATGGATACAATGGGCTAATTTTCTCACTGCAACAGATGTAGACTAAAAATTTGATTCTACATTAAAAACACAAGCATTCCTGCAGTACAAACAAGAATAGCCTCTCCCGAATGAAATAATGCCTCTAGATCAGTAAGAATACATAATTTACACTGACGGATCTGCCCAGCTGACCGCAGGAAGTAAACAGCAATACATGTGCGATTGTGAAGGGACGTCTGCGGGACGGTAAGTTCCGTCCTAGCTTTACACAGACGCAGTCTCTAGGAAATTGCACGGCACAGCTGGCAGAACTAAAAGCCCTGATACTGGCACTAAAAAATACGGATTGGGAATTCCCCACACTTATTGTGTGCATTTCATTCTACTGTGTCCAGTCCTACAACGAATATCTTCACTATTGGGGCCAGAATGGGTTTAGAGATTCCAAAGGTTGCACAATAAAACACAAGTTTCTTTGGGAACAAGTGTCAGAGCTGTAAAAAGGCTTGCTACCGGCTCATGTAATTCACACATTGAGTCATCAGCGTGTTGGCGTACACTTTGAAGGGAATTCACTGGCTGATGAAGCTGCCAAGTCGACAGTGCGAAGTGCTGCCGTTGCTGCAATCACTCGTTCTAATACAAGGATAGACGGACAGATAATGATAGCTGTGAACGCTACGCGCAACAACAGCTCAGCCTTGCCAAAAGGTTTTCTACTCAAGTACTCCTACAAGTAAGATGCGCAAAACATTCCGTATGTTCAAATTCCATGAGTGGGGGATAGAGTAATACCAAACATGGTTCGGGATTAGGTTTCATTCTAGCTGTATACGAGGGTCTGAGTTCAGCACATGCAGGTATTCCTGCAACAGTTTCACTATTGAAACAACGTTATTGGTGGCCAGGTCTTACCAAACAGACCAAAGGCTTTGTCCTTAAGTGCGACATCTGTCAGCAGATGAAGGGTTCCACCGTAGCACGTCCGCCACAAACACCACTACTGATATCTGACAGACCTCTCGCATGTGTCTATTTGGACCACTGTGGCCCCTTACAATCTGATGGGGCTTACAGGTACATCCTGGTGGCAGTGGATTCATGCTCTAGATTCCTGTGGGTTTGGCTCCAGGGCTTGACTGACGCTCGAACTGTTATAAGGATTTGCGAGTCTTTATAAGGAGATTCGCAATTGGCACATTACATTTTGACTGTGGCCCTGCGTTTAGCTCTCGGGCTTACAAAGAAGCCATGTGAAGTTTGGGTGTGGTCTTGTGGTACTCCTCTCTATCATCCCAAGAGAAATTTGATTTTGGAAAGGAAAAACTGGGACTTAAAGCAATGCTTAACAGCAAGGGTATTAGGCTCGGGTGGCAGTTGGGTCAATCACCTATATGGGGTCCAGAGGGCACTTAATAACATGCCAAGAAGTTCCGTCGGGTGCCGTACTCCATATGAAGTCCTGTGTAGGACTAGAATGTGGGTACCCGACCTCGATTGTGGCAGCACTGTGGCGGATGAAAAACCATTTGACATCAATGATCGTTTGGCTGTTTTACAGGAACTTAATGAATTATGGGCATTACAAAGCAAGTAAAACGCACCGCCACTGAGGAAGTGAAAGCTGTTTCGGCAAGACCTGCCTGGGTTCCTGTGAGGAGTTCCCCGTTGACGACTGCGAGCATAGCGACGTATCCACGGTGGCGGAGGATACGTGCCAACCAGGAAGTGAAGGAGGTGGTCTAGACCACCAGTCACGTCAGGAGAACGTGACCGCAATCGACGAGAGACAAGAGGGAGCAGCGCAGAGGAAGGCGTTGGTTGTTTGGCGGACGG
The DNA here is from genome assembly GCA_963921515.1 of Calotriton arnoldi. Lineage (NCBI taxonomy): Eukaryota > Metazoa > Chordata > Amphibia > Caudata > Salamandridae > Calotriton > Calotriton arnoldi. The sequence continues at coordinate 64,888 of CAWUFW010008284.1, forward strand.
CGAGCAGAGAAGAAGAGGAGCGACAGCTTGAGAGAGACGAGGACGAGAGGACCCGAACTGAGGAAGAGTCCCCGAAGGTCGTGGAGGGTTCACGAGAGCAGGAGGAGACCCCAAAATACGAGAGATGCTCCCAGAGCACTGCGCTCGAGACCGGTACTCCAAAGGGGAATGAGGAGGCTGGATCTACCCTCACCACAGCCCAGGAGGGTCGTGGACTCAGAAGAGTGCGAGCTGCACGTTTATTTTCCTTAAAGGGTTGGTGTGCAGGGTTATGAGCCACGCCGACCTAAGCACACAAAATCCCTCACCTAGGCACTTCGCAGATAGGGCACTGGTGGAGGTGCACAAACCCCAACCCCTACGCCTCAGAAAAGGCAGTAGCCTGAACTTGTTTTGTTCTCTTTGTTTTTCTTCCCCTGGTTTGCGTCCTCCCTCCTGAGGACTACACTCAAGAAGGAAGCAAAACAACAAGAGGAGAGGATACGCTACCCATGTTAATTTACAGACCGCCTTAAATCCCGGAGAACTATCACACACTTAAAAAAAGAAGTTGGCTCCCTACGTTGGTGATAAATAACGCTCAATAAAAGATCCAAATCCTTAAAGCGGCCTATAGCTATTTATGTTCAAGGGAGGGTTCAGGGACACCCACACGGGACCGCGCGAGGACAGTCCCGAAGATTGGGGACCTGGTCAGAGAAAAGATTGTGGACAAAAAAGAATTTGGGCCATCTTACCTGTACCTGTCTTGGCTGTCGAAGGAACAAGAACAGTACTTCTACCGCCTCTTGCCGGCAAGAAAGAAAAGATATTAGTCTTTATTGATCTGATCAAACCACAGTATGTGGCTGATACTCAATAGTAGGTCGCATGGGCTCCTGGGTAGCCGCCGATTTCCTCTCGCTACCATACAGGAAGTTCAGATGGAAATATTAATAACCTTTGAAGATTCTACTCTATGAAGTGAAGGAGTTACCAACAAGAGAATGGAACTCGTGCCTGTTGAAATTGAACAAATGCAAAAAGAACAATTGATGGACAGAATGCAGAACAATGTCATACATTCACCCCAGGACAGAGATCTGGGCCTAAATCCATCGTTTTTTTGCTCACCATGCCTTTCCAGTTTGAACCCAGCCATATGCAAATCAGTCATTACCCTGTGCCTCATGGGAACAGTCCAGCCCGAACTGCCAGGCCAGGTCCTCCCTGGACTGGAAACAAGCATCCTAGGACCGGTTTCGGGGTTTCACCCTCATCAGCCAGGATAGCTTGACTCCAGTGGCATGGAGAGCACGGGACCCACGTCTGGGCATACCCGTCCCACTCGGGTGACAAATGCAAAAGAACAATTGATGGACAGAATGCAGAACAATGTTATACATTCACCCCAGTACAGAGATCTGGGCCTAAATCCATCGTTTTTTTGCTCACCATGCCTTTCCAGTTTGAACCCAGCCATATGCAAATCAGTCTTGACCCTGTGCCTCATGGGAACAGTCCAGCCCGAACTGCCAGGCCAGGTCCTCCCTGGACTGGAAACAAGCATCCTAGGACCTGTTTCGGGGTTTCACCCCTCATCAGCCAGGATAACTTGACTCCAGTGGCATGGAGAGCACGGTCCCACGTCTGGGCATACCCGTCCCACTCGGGGTGACAAATGCAAAAAGAACAATTGATGGACAGAATGCAGAACAATGTCATACATTCACCCCAGTACAGAGATCTGGGCCTAAATCCATCGTTTTTTGCTCACCATGCCTTTCCAGTTTGAACCCAGCCATATGCAAATCAGTCTTGACCCTGTGCCTCATGGGAACAGTCCAGCCCGAACTGCCAGGCCAGGTCCTCCCTGGACTGGAAACAAGCATCCTAGGACCGGTTTCGGGTTTCACCCTCATCAGCCAGGATAGCTTGACTCCAGTGGCATGGAGAGCACGGGACCCACGTCTGGGCATACCCGTCCCACTCGGGGTGACAAATGCAAAAAGAACAATTGATGGACAGAATGCAGAACAATGTCATACATTCACCCCAGTACAGAGATATGGGCCTAAATCCATCGTTTTTTTGCTCACCATGCCTTTCCAGTTTGAACCCAGCCATATGCAAATCAGTCTTGACCCTGTGCCTCATGGGAACAGTCCAGCCCGAACTGCCAGGCCAGGTCCTCCCTGGACTGGAAACAAGCATCCTAGGACCTGTTTCGGGGTTTCACCCCTCATCAGCCAGCATAGCTTGACTCCAGTGGCATGGAGAGCACAGTCCCACGTCTGGGCATACCCGTCCCACTCGGGGTGACAAATGCAAAAAGAACAATTGATGGACAGAATGCAGAACAATGTCATACATTCACCCCAGTACAGAGATCTGGGCCTAAATCCATCGTTTTTTTACTCACCATGTGTTAGACTTGGCATCTTTTGGCGTGTTTCCCCTGACTTTTTGCTTTCTGACCTCCCGGTTTTGACTCTGTTTTTGCTGGTGTGATGATTCTGCGCACTTTCCTCACTGCGGTCCAGTGGGAAAGTGCAAGTGCTCCTGTATAAAATGTGTTATGGATTGGTGTTTCCATGATTGGCCTATTTGGTTTATATGTCAGTCCCTTGTAAAGTGCACTGCGAGTGCCAGGGCCTATAGACCAAATGCTGTTGGTGGGCTGCAGCACTGGATTGTGCCACCCACGCAAACAGCCCGTAAAGTGTAACTCGGGCCTGCCATCGCAGAGCCTGTGCGCAGCCTGGGGCTGCCATGTCGACTTGGCAAGTGCACACACTTGCAAGTCCCTAAACCTTCCCTTTGCTACATGTTAGTCACCCCTAAGGTAGGCCCAAGGTACCCCTGTGGGCAGGGTGCGTTGTACGCGAAAGGTAGGACATGCCCGGGTGTGTGCGGCATGTCCTGATAGTGAATTACAGCCTAGTTCGTTTTTCACTATTGCAAGGCTACCTGTTCCCCCTAGGCCAGAACGGGCAGTTTTGATTATTACAGCTTATAATCCTAACTGACCCCGGGAACATGGTAGAAATTCGAGTTTAGTATGCCTGGACTCAGAATGATAAAATGCAGCTTTTAGTAAGGTTGGTTTTAACATTCTGTGTTTGAAAATACCACTTTTAGAAAGTGGGTATTTTCTTGTCTAACCATCCAAGCCTGCCTCTGCGAGATTGTGTATTCCTTGTCTGGAATGTGAGTGACAGGGGCTGGGGGATGCCAGGAGACAGGGTGAGTCAGCGCAGGGCTGAATAGCCAGATCGACCTGTAGATGGGTGGGAGGGGTCGCACCTGGGCCCTGAATAGGACAGTGCCTTCCCTCCACAATGCTGGCTCCACCTCCTGTGGTGCGTCTGATGTCCCTGGCCTACTCACTGAAAGAAGGGACGGAGACTTGTCAACAAAGTGCTCCAGAACTGGTTTGGACTAGGCGAAGGCCTCTCTGCCTTCAGAGAACAAAGGAATTTGGGATATAAATATTGGGGCCCTGGCCCCATGAATTTAGATCTCGCTGGAATCAAGGAACCTGCCAAGACGAAGAGCTGGAAGAGCTGCCAGGAGGAGTACTGCCCCTTTGCTGTGTTGTTGCTTTGTTGGGTTGGCCTGCAGCTGCTGCTTCTGCCTTGGGCAGTGAAAGGACTGGACTGAACTTTCTACAAACTTGTGCTGAGTATCTCCAAGGGCCAGGAACCGAGCTGGCCTCCTGTTAAGAAGTCTCAGGGACTACAAAGACTTCACAAGCCTCTGGGTACCGCTTCTGGAACGCTGTTTCAGTTGCCACAGAGGAAGGGAACCGCAACCGACTCCGTCAACCGAATCCATCCCTGGCCGGTGACCTGTTTGCACCGCAGACCGCATCGCCCCGCTTCGCATCGCAACCCTGGTCTCACCGTGGGCGACGTCCGACGCCGCCAACATCGAGCCGCTGCTTGCACCGTGACCTGTGGGCACCGCAGTTCGCATCGCATCGCTTCACTGGGCCAGCCGGACCAGACCGACACTGTCGCTGCAACTGGCTCAAGAGTCGAGACCGCACCGCATTTGGGGCACCGCTCGCACGTCTGCGACGCACCGCTCCGACTCGCACCGCTGTCCGACGCCAGCTCCCGCACTCCGGCTTGGTCGCCTGCATCGCAACCTGTCAGCACCGCATCGAGCATCGTCTCACCCTGCATCGCACGCCTTGGACTCACCGACTCCGTCTGCACGACGCTCATCGAGCCGCTGCCTGCACCGCATCGAGGGACACCGCACCTTGCATCGCTCCGTCTTGCACCGCAACCGCGACGAACGCCGACCGGCTCGTACACTCCGTACCAGCCACAACGAGAAAGGTACTGTGACCGAGTCTGTTCACGACTCTGCTGGCCCGTATCGACGCGGTCGGCTGGAACTGGTAGACTCTGTGGTTTTCAGCATCGCGGTAGGCTCGGACGGAGCTACCGACTCGTACGAACTTTGCTTTTGTGCTATTCCTGCAAAGAAGAAGTTACCGTATCAAGCATTCATTTTTAAAGTATAGTATTGTGGATTTTTGTCGTAATTGGTCTTGTCTTGAGTATATAAAATATTGGTTATTTTTCTAAACTGGTGTGGTGTCCGTTTGTAGTGCTTACACTGTATTACTGTTGGTTATGTGCAAATGCTTTACACACTGCCTCTGAATTAAGCCTGACTGCTCGTGCCAAGCTACCACGAGGGTGAGCAGGGGTTACTTCACGAGTGTAACAACCCTTACCCTGACTAGGAAGAAGGGTCCCTACTTGGACAAAGGTGCAAGCCCTTGCCAACTAGAGATCCCATTTCTAACATTGGTTGTCAGCGGTGAGGATAGGACTTGCGTTTGCACTTGACTTACAGTGATTGGTGTGCACTACTACCATATCGCAGACCATTACGTACCACATACTGGTTCTTTTTCTTTTGGCCTATTTTTGATCTTGCCAGTTTTCAACTCACGACTTTTGTCATGCCTGAATCAATTGCATCATCCGTTGCATCTCTGGAAGTTATCTTTGAGGAGGACAGGTTGGAATCCTACGCCGTAAAGGAGTTACGAGCGATTTGTAAAAACCTGAAAGTCCAAATTAAAGGCCTCACAAGGAAGGAGGAGCTACAGAAGGCGCTGAGGGCCTGGGTAGCAGCCAGACATGCCAATGGGCAGCCTGGTGATCTCAGTGAGGAGGCGGAGGAGCCTATTTCCAGGGTGGATGTGCTTTTGGGTAGGGGGAACCCGCCAGGTCGGGCAGCAGCAGTCTGTCCCCAGAGGAGCTGGAGGACAGGCGGGAGGCAAGGCAGTTCGAGCTGCAGAAGCTCAGGCTGGAGAGTGAGCGGGAGGAGAAGAGATTGGCCATAGAGGAGAGGAAGATGCTCTTAGAGCATGAGAGAGAACTAAAGGAGCTAGAACTTAGGAGTAAGTCAGGCTCAGATGGTGGCAGCAATTCGTCCAGAAAGGCAGACAGGATTGTGCACATTCCCAAGAACGTAGGCAAGGAGTTCAAGAAGGGGGATGACATACAAAGGTGGTTCCAGGGTTATGAGGCAGCCATACACATGAATGGGGTCCCTGAGGAGAATTGGGGAGCAGGATTGTGGCCACTTTTCCCGGAAGAAGCAAGGGATGCTCTGATAGCTTTGGGTAAGGGGTATCACCTCACCTATGCTGACATGAAGGATGCCCTTCTCACGAAGTATGGTCTTACCCCTGAAAAGTACAGGGATCAGTTCAGGTCCAGTAAGAAGTCTGATGTCAACACTTGGTTGGAATGTGTGGATGTGTTCTGCAGGTCTCTGGATGGTTGGGTGAAGGGCAGTAGTGTAACAGATTTTCAGGGGCTCTACAACTTGATTGCATGGGAGCACTTGTCTAGTCTATGTTTTGCAGATCTGCGCCAGCACCTAGTTGATAGTAAGCTAACTGACCCCAGGAAGCTTGCTATGGAAGCGGACCGCTGGGTGAGTACCAGGGTCCACAAGAAAGCGTTTGGGGGAGACTCAGCCAAAGGTGGGCAGGGTCCCCAGCAGAAAGGTGGGGGGACAAGGGTAAAGCACAGGAGTTCTCTAAAGGGCCCCAAACTAGTACCCAGGGTAAAGGTTCCCAGCCCCCGGTGATAAGAAGAAAGGGGTCTCTACAGGGAAGCCTGTTGAGACCGGCCCCGCAAGTGTTATGCATGTGACCAGGTAGGTCACTTTAAGGGGGACCCCAAGTGCCCGAAGGGGACACAGCCACCCACCGGTGGACAGTCCAAAGTGTTGGCTAGTGTAGCGCTTGGGGAGGAGGGGTGCCCACAGGAGGGTGGGGATCCCGCAGAAATGACCCTTGTCTCACTCGGGGACAGTGAGATGGTCCCAGGAAACCAGGTGCCCCCTAACACAAAGAAATATAGCACCTGGGTGACCATCAATGGGAACAGGGTAGAGGCTCTCAGAGATACTGGAGCCAGTGTGACCTCAGTCCGGTGTCACCTGGTGTCTGAGAAGCAAGTAGTCCCAGGAGCATTCCACCAAGTAGTTGCTGTCGACAACTCAGAGCGCCAATGTATGGTGGCGCAGGTTCCCTTTGAATGGGGGGGTCTCAGGTCCCTTAAGGGTGGTTGTGAGCCCTACCATGCCTGTAGATTGTCTGCTAGGAAACGACCTGGAGCAGTCCTCATGGAAGGAGGTTGAGCTCAGGTCCCACTTGGAGATGCTTGGGTTGCCAGAGTGGGCATGCGTGTCTACTCGGTCAATGGCGGCCAGAAAGGGTGATCAAGAGGACTTGGAGCCTGAAACAGTGGCCCAAGTCCCTGCCAAGAGAAAGGGCAGGGGCGCGGGAAACCGGCCCCCGAAGTTCCCACGGACCGGGAGGAGGCGGACCTCGAGGGGGACGCCCGGTGCCTACAGGGGAGCAAGTAGCCGAACTGGGAGACATCTCTGAGCTGACCCATTGGCAGCAAGAAGGGGGTCCCACCAGGGAGGAGTTCTGCAGGGAGCAGAACGAGTGCCCTACTCTGGAGGGTCTGCGGCGGCAGGCTGCAGACCAGGCAGCTGGTAATCAGTCCGGGTCACATCTGATCTACTGGGAGAGTGGTCTCCTATACAGTGAGCCTAAGGTTGCTGAGCCTGGGTCAGCCCGTGTGCTGGTGGTACCCCAGCGCTTCAGGACCTTCCTACTGGGTCTGGCTCATGACGTGCCTTTGGCAGGACATTTGGGGCAGGACAAGACCTTTGACAGGCTTGTCACCCACTTCTTTTGGCCCCAAATGCGAAGGCAGTCAGATGCACACTGTAGGTCTTGCCAAACTTGCCAGGCAAGTGGTAAGAGTGGGAGGAAGGTCAAAGCTCCTCTCCAACCTTTTCCGGTTGTTGGAACACCCTTTGAAAGGGTAGGGATGGATATTGTGGGGCCACTGGATCCCAAGACAGCCATGGGCAACAGGTACATCCTGGTCTTGGTGGACCATGCCACCCGGTACCCGGAGGCAATCCCTCTCAGGACAACGACGGCGCCCGTGGTGGGCCGGGCGTTAATGGGGATCTTTTCCCGTGTGGGATTCCCCAGAGAGGTGGTTTCTGATAGGGGGACCAATTTCATATCGAAGTATATGACATCCCTGTGGAAGGAGTGTGGTGTAACCTACAAGTTCACCACTCCTTACCACCCACAAGGAAACGGTCTGGTGGAGAGATTCAACCAGACCTTGAAAGGCATGATCAAGGGTCTAACCGAACCCATGAGGCGTAAGTGGGACGTCCTCTTGCCATGCCTACTCTTTGCATACAGGGAGGTGCCTCAGAAGTCTCTTGGGTACAGCCCCTTTGAGCTCCTGTATGGCCACCCTGTCAGAGGACCTCTGAGTTTGGTGAAGGAAGGCTGGGAGGCGGCTCCCAGGAAAACTCCCCAGGATGTATTTAGCTACATGCTGGCCTTTAGAAACCAAACTGCCCGCTTCAGGAAACTCGCTCAGGCGAACCTAGAAGCAAGCCAGGAAGAAATGAAGAGATGGTATGACCAGAACGCCACTCTGGTCGAATTTCAACCTGGGCAAAAAGTGTGGGTAATGGCCCCAGTGGCACCTTGTGCCTTGCAGGACAAGTGGACTGGGCCATATGAGGTAAAGGAGCGCAAAAGTGACGTCACCTACCTGGTGGATTTGCAGGCTCCAAGGAACCCTTTGAGGGTCCTTCACGTGAACCGCCTCAAGCCCCACTTCGAGAGGTCCGAAGTGAGTATGCTCTTGGCGACAGATGATGGGGTGGAAGAGGAGAGTGAGCCTCTCCCGGACCTCCTGTCTACCAAGGAGCATGATGGGTCAGTAGAGGGTGTGATCTTCTCCCCTACTCTGACTCAGGAGCAGCAGGGGGACTGTCGCCAGTTGTTGGGACAGTTCGCCCCACTGTTCTCTCTGACCCCGGTGTTACTCACTGGTGTACCCATGACGTGGACACCGGTGACAGCCATCCTGTGAAGCACAAGATTTACAGGTTGACTGACCGGGTCAGAGCCAGCATCAAGGAGGAGGTCTCTAAGATGTTGGCGTTAGGGGTGATTGAGCCCTCCCACAGTCCTTGGGCCAGCCCAGTGGTCTTGGTCCCAAAGGCTGCGGCGCCCGGTGCCACTCCAGAACTCCGGTTTTGTGTGGACTACCGTGGGCTCAATGCCGTCACCAGGACTGACGCGCACCCCATCCCCAGAGCTGATGAGCTCATTGATCGGTTGGGAGCTGCCCGGTTCCTCAGCACGTTTGATTTAACGTCTGGGTACTGGCAGATTGCCTTAACCGATGGGGCCAAGGAGAGATCAGCATTCTCAACCCCAGAAGGTCATTACCAATTCCGGGTGATGCCCTTTGGGTTGAAGAATGCCCCTGCCACCTTTCAGAGGTTGGTCAATCAGGTGTTGGCTGGGCTGGAGGATTTCAGTGCCGCCTACCTGGATGACATTGCTGTGTTCAGTTCCAGCTGGGAAGAACATTTACAGCACCTTGAGAAAGTGTTGAGGGCTCTGCAAGGTGCAGGCCTCACGATCAAGGCCAGTAAGTGCCAGATCGGGCAGGGTTCTGTGGTGTACTTGGGACACCAGGTAGGAAGCGGCCAGGTGGCGCCCCTACAACCCAAGATTGACACCATTCTGGCTTGGGAACCCCCAAAACCCAGACAGAGGTGAGAGCCTTCTTAGGTCTCACCGGCTATTATAGGAGATTTGTTAAGGGCTATGGCACCATCGTTGCCCCCTTAACAGAGCTGACCTCTAAGAGGCAGCCCAGGAAAGTGATCTGGACTGAGTCCTGCCAGAAAGCTTTTGATGCCCTGAAGGCAGCCATGTGCACGGCGCCCGTGCTCAAGGCACCTGACTTCTCCAAGGAATTCGTCGTGCAGACTGACGCTTCAGAGCATGGTGTGGGAGCGGTGCTCTCACAACTGAACGAAGAGGGCCTGGATCAGCCTGTAGTCTTCCTTAGCAGGAGACTACTTCCCAGGGAACAGAGGTGGAGTGCCATAGAAAGGGAAGCTTTTGCTGTGGTCTGGGCGCTGAAGAAGTTGAGACCATACCTGTTTGGGACTCACTTCCGGGTTCAGACAGACCACAGGCCCCTCAGATGGTTGATGCAAATGAGGGCGAGAATCCAAAACTGCTGAGGTGGTCCATCTCCCTACAGGGAATGGACTTTACGGTGGAACACCGTCCTGGTACAGAACACGCCAACGCAGATGGTCTGTCCAGGTTCTTCCGCCTTAGTGAAGAGAACTCCAATGGGGTTGGGTAGTTCTCCCTACTTTCAGCTGGAGGGGACATGTGTTAGACTTGGCATCTTTTGGCGTGTTTCCCCTGACTTTTTGCTTTCTGACCTCCCGGTTTTGACTCTGTTTTTGCTGGTGTGATGATTCTGCGCACTTTCCTCACTGCGGTCCAGTGGGAAAGTGCAAGTGCTCCTGTATAAAATGTGTTATGGATTGGTGTTTCCATGATTGGCCTATTTGGTTTATGTGTCAGTCCCTTGTAAAGTGCACTGCGAGTGCCAGGGCCTATAGACCAAATGCTGTTGGTGGGCTGCAGCACTGGATTGTGCCACCCACGCAAACAGCCCGTAAAGTGTAACTCGGGCCTGCCATCGCAGAGCCTGTGCGCAGCCTGGGGCTGCCATGTCGACTTGGCAAGTGCACACACTTGCAAGTCCCTAAACCTTCCCTTTGCTACATGTTAGTCACCCCTAAGGTAGGCCCAAGGTACCCCTGTGGGCAGGGTGCGTTGTACGCGAAAGGTAGGACATGCCCGGGTGTGTGCGGCATGTCCTGATAGTGAATTACAGCCTAGTTCGTTTTTCACTATTGCAAGGCTACCTGTTCCCCTAGGCCAGAACGGGCAGTTTTGATTATTACAGCTTATAATCCTAACTGACCCCGGGAACATGGTAGAAATTCGAGTTTAGTATGCCTGGACTCAGAATGATAAAATGCAGCTTTTAGTAAGGTTGGTTTTAACATTCTGTGTTTGAAAATACCACTTTTAGAAAGTGGGTATTTTCTTGTCTAACCATCCAAGCCTGCCTCTGCGAGATTGTGTATTCCTTGTCTGGAATGTGAGTGACAGGGGCTGGGGGATGCCAGGAGACAGGGTGAGTCAGCGCAGGGCTGAATAGCCAGATCGACCTGTAGATGGGTGGGAGGGGTCGCACCTGGGCCCTGAATAGGACAGTGCCTTCCCTCCACAATGCTGGCTCCACCTCCTGTGGTGCGTCTGATGTCCCTGGCCTACTCACTGAAAGAAGGGACGGAGACTTGTCAACAAAGTGCTCCAGAACTGGTTTGGACTAGGCGAAGGCCTCTCTGCCTTCAGAGAACAAAGGAATTTGGGATATAAATATTGGGGCCCTGGCCCCATGAATTTAGATCTCGCTGGAATCAAGGAACCTGCCAAGACGAAGAGCTGGAAGAGCTGCCAGGAGGAGTACTGCCCCTTTGCTGTGTTGTTGCTTTGTTGGGTTGGCCTGCAGCTGCTGCTTCTGCCTTGGGCAGTGAAAGGACTGGACTGAACTTTCTACAAACTTGTGCTGAGTATCTCCAAGGGCCAGGAACCGAGCTGGCCTCCTGTTAAGAAGTCTCAGGGACTACAAAGACTTCACAAGCCTCTGGGTACCGCTTCTGGAACGCTGTTTCAGTTGCCACAGAGGAAGGGAACCGCAACCGACTCCGTCAACCGAATCCATCCCTGGCCGGTGACCTGTTTGCACCGCAGACCGCATTGCCCCGCTTCGCATCGCAACCCTGGTCTCACCGTGGGCGACGTCCGACGCCGCCAACATCGAGCCGCTGCTTGCACCGTGACCTGTGGGCACCGCAGTTCGCATCGCATCGCTTCACTGGGCCAGCCGGACCAGACCGACACTGTCGCTGCAACTGGCTCAAGAGTCGAGACCGCACCGCATTTGGGGCACCGCTCGCACGTCTGCGACGCACCGCTCCGACTCGCACCGCTGTCCGACGCCAGCTCCCGCACTCCGGCTTGGTTGCCTGCATCGCAACCTGTCAGCACCGCATCGAGCATCGTCTCACCCTGCATCGCACGCCTTGGACTCACCGACTCCGTCTGCACGACGCTCATCGAGCCGCTGCCTGCACCGCATCGAGGACACCGCACCTTGCATCGCTCCGTCTTGCACCGCAACCGCGACGAACGCCGACCGGCTCGTACACTCCGTACCAGCCACAACGAGAAAGGTACTGTGACCGAGTCTGTTCACGACTCTGCTGGCCCGTATCGACGCGGTCGGCTGGAACTGGTAGACTCTGTGGTTTTCAGCATCGCGGTAGGCTCGGACGGAGCTACCGACTCGTACGAACTTTGCTTTTGTGCTATTCCTGCAAAGAAGAAGTTACCGTATCAAGCATTCATTTTTAAAGTATAGTATTGTGGATTTTTGTCGTAATTGGTCTTGTCTTGAGTATATAAAATATTGGTTATTTTTCTAAACTGGTGTGGTGTCCGTTTGTAGTGCTTACACTGTATTACTGTTGGTTATGTGCAAATGCTTTACACACTGCCTCTGAATTAAGCCTGACTGCTCGTGCCAAGCTACCACGAGGGTGAGCAGGGGTTACTTCACAAGTGTAACAACCCTTACCCTGACTAGGAAGAAGGGTCCCTACTTGGACAAAGGTGCAAGCCCTTGCCAACTAGAGATCCCATTTCTAACACCATGCCTTTCCAGTTTGAACCCAGCCATATGCAAATCAGTCTTGACCCTGTGCCTCATGGGAACAGGCCAGGTCCTCCCTGGACTGGAAACAAGCATCCTAGGACCGGTTTCGGGGTTTCACCCCTCATCAGCCAGGATAGCTTGACTCCAGTGGCATGGAGAGCACGGGACCCACGTCTGGGCATACCCGTCCCACTCGGGGTGACAAATGCAAAAAGAACAATTGATGGACAGAATGCAGAACAATGTCATACATTCACCCCAGTACAGAGATCTGGGCCTAAATCCATCGTTTTTTTGCTCACCATGCCTTTCCAGTTTGAGCCCAGCCATATGCAAATCAGTCTTGACCCTGTGCCTCATGGGAACAGTCCAGCCCGAACTGCCAGGCCAGGTCCTCCCTGGACTGGAAACAAGCATCCTAGGATCGGTTTCGAGGTTTCCCGTGCTCTCCATGCCACTGGAGTCAAGCTATCCTGGCTGATGAGGGCTGAAAGCCCGAAACCGGTCCTAGGATGCTTGTTTCCAGTCCAGGGAGGGCCTGGCAGTTCGGGCTGGACTGTTCCCATTGGGCGCAGGGTCAAGACTGATTTGCATATGGCTGGGTCCAAACTGGAATGGCATGGTGAGCAAATAAACGATGGATTTAGGCCCAGATCTCTGTACTGGGGTGAATGTACAACATTGTTCTGCATTCTGTCCATCAATTGTTGTTTTTGCATTTGTCACCCCGAGTGGGAAGGGTATGCCCAGACGTGGGTCCCATGCTCTCCATGCCACAGGAGTCAAGCTATCCTGGCTGATGAGGGGTGAAACCCCGAAACCGGTCCTAGGATGCTTGTTTCCAGTCCAGGGAGGACCTGGCCTGGCAGTTCGGGCTGGACTGTTCCCATTGGGCGCAGGGTCAAGACTGATTTGCATATGGCTGGGTCCAAACTGGAATGGCATGGTGAGCAAAAAAACTATGGATTTAGGCCCAGATCTCTGTGCTGGGGTGAATGTACGACATTGTTCTGCATTCTGTCCATCAATTATTGTTTTTGCATTTGTTGAAATTGAACAGCAACAAAATACTAATGAAACACAGATCTGAATTCGGCCTAATACCAACATCTATGTGACTATGTCTCGAAACGAGTCATCTGCCAGTTCTACAAAACCTGCTGAGCTACCAAAGATAGATTGAACTGCATCTGGCTACTTCATCGATTTTGATACTTTCTCTCTGGATCCAAGTGAACCAGAGTTACCGCTACTGCCTGTTTCCCACAAACAACATATTCGTGATTTCTACCTTTAGCTGAAAAAGACTTACCTTGTTTCTCCCTGGCTACAGCTCTGGATTGCTAAAGGTCTACTGTTCCTAGTCCTTAGGATAGTTGTAGTGACTGGCTTTTGCCTGCTCCTGAACGGACATTACCTCCCAGAATGCTCCACAGTACAAAATGGAAACTTAGTCCTGATACCGCATGCATCATCACACCATGAACAAAGATACCTGTCCTTAGTAAACATAACAGCAGTTCCGGTTCCAGAAGGAATAGTTTGGGACAGGGTTTCATATTATGTATATGGTCCAACTGAACTTTTAAAAATACCACACATGTTTAAAATTTCTTTAAATGATATCACCTCCAGTACTTACTCTGATGATTGGGACTTTGAAACTATAAATACTGTGCTGTCTGATTTAGAACAATTTGCTGCCTTTTCAAGTAATGAATTGTATGATGATACATCTGATTTTGACACCATGTATTGTTACCAACACTATGGTCATCATTTCTTGCACAAAGCAAGTATCCGACGTAAGGTTTTCGCTTACCATCAATGGGAACATTGCCCAACACCGCCAAAAGGTAGTTCGACAACATTTGCACAAAAGTTTGCTAATTGTTCTGGGTTTAACACTTCACACCTGAGATCTTATTATTGTAAGCTTGCGCCTACACCTGCAAAGAAAAATATGCTCACCTATACGAAACAGATATACTCCTCTTCCTTTATTTCCCAGCTGTCTTTACAGGGTTTTGACTTTTGGAGGGACACCATAGACACAAAATCTGTCTGAGGGACTAAAGATTGGCATGTTCAAGGAACTGAGGCCTTATTTAGAGCATGCCTCATACCACAGCAAATTATCTTCCTGAGCGATACAGAGCAAAAGACTTCCTGTCTTGGTCTAGCTAAGATCAAGGGCTTGAACACACCTCGGATTCCCTCGCTTTCACACTTTGAGGGTTGGCAAAATTCTATACAACATAGGGAGGATACATTGGATGCAATACTACACAATGTTTCCTACAATTCATCAGACCCCAATTGGAAGGGATGGTAGGTTTGGCCAATCAACACAAATAGGTGTCAGTCAAGATTAAGGGGTACCACCAAAGGGTTTAGTATCCATAGGCCTGACCAACAATGCGTACAACGAGAACACTCGTGGGTGGTGTCATCTTTCAGTGTTGGGAAGTTATGCCTAGAGTAGCTAAAGACCTCAACACCGTCCCAGGTGAAACAACTCTTGTCCTTACTCTCAGATGACATGGATCTTAAGGATTTTTTGGTCGGTCCCCAGAAGCCACGTCAGAAGCGCTTCCTTTACGCTATTTACAACAAGGTATGGAAAATCTCCCAGCTGGACGCTGCTGAGAGATTGCCTGAGATTGACAGGGTTAACCTAGAAAGGGCTTTGGCAGTCATCGACAATGGCATGACCACACTTACATCCAGGATTTATTCACTGGGCAACATAGTGTCTTGTGCAATAGATATAATAGAACAGGATTTGTCTATTCTTCGCCATGGGCAATCGCAATTGCGATCCATTCTTTTATTGAGCTGGACGCTGCAATCACTGCGTTCTGGTCTATGCCCTGGCGGTATATCAACAGTACGTCTCTGTTTTCTGCATACAATCTAACAGAAAGACAGACAACAATGGCACAAAGAGATGCAAAATATACAATGCTGCACATTGAAAAATTGGACCAATTACCTTTTACCATGGCTGAGTCACCCTCCACAGAATGGTTAATCCATGGCCCTATTACACTGCCAGTCACAACATTCCTATTTCAGTATTGTCTACAGTATCACCAGGTAGGCAGGTATGAAGTGTTGGGAGAGGGGTGCATACATGAATCTTGGGATCTACCATACAGATTTAGATGCAGGAATGAGTACACTGAAGTTTTTCTCAGCGGTTCAGACTGTGAGAGTTCTTTAAGTGGTTCTCTAATTTGTCAGGCTACTTTGCTTCACAGAGCCTGCAATGCTTCGGTTGCAAGCCTATTGTGTCACTTGAAAGGATCCTCAGCTGCTGTGATTCATCCGGTGTTCAAACTACTCTCGAATGGGAATTATTTGATGTTGAATGATCAAGGTTGTTGTGGGATGGTACCAGGCTTTTCATATCTGGTCACAGTAAGTTCCAAGGTTACTTGTTGTATGCAAGTATTGTTTCCACCGACCCACACAGTTAGGGAGGCAACGCTTTGGCCTTCGTTGGATGTTTCCCTTATGCGTTTTGATTCTTTGAGCAGACTGAAAGCCATGCTGTTACAGAAGGATGTGGCCTTAACCTCCGCCCGAGAGACTTTTGATCTCCAGGTTGCAAGGTCTTTGGCTGAGATACAGATGCTAGTCCGAACGAAATTCCTGCTCCATTTCGGAGAAATGGTACATCGTATCTCGAACATGTCTGATACGAGTGCGATTGTGCACCTATGTAAGAGCATAGGTTCTGGACTATTGAGCACCTTTCAGACAATCTTCAGAGTTATTCCATCATTTATACACTCTGTGTTGGGAAGTGTTTTTAGAGGGCTTCCGCTGGTCCTACTACTTATGGAGGGTATCCTTGTTTTAATTTTCCTGCTACGAAATGGATGGCCCAGTTTCCAAAGAGATGAAAAAGCACTCCTGGTGCGACGTTGCCGTGAACGCACGGTACTCCATCTGGGTGCACCTCCGCTTCGGAAGCTAAGTGAGCATTGGTTCCTTTCGTTCAGATCAGTCTGGGTCGACTGCATCTTGCCGGTGCTCCGCTGCCTATTCTGCGGATACAAATGCGTGTTGGACGTATGTCTGACCCTTCCATCGGTTGCACCACCGGACGTTGATGATCTACTGGACCCCTTAAAAGCCCACGTGCTAGTGTCCTCAGCTTATTCCAATGTTGATGACGGCATTCTTAGAGCCTCCACGGGATGCTTCAGCTCCTGTCGGAATAGATACCGGCTCTACAACCAGCACACCGGCTTCAAGAGTTTCCTCAGCGGCTGCTGCGGGAACTGAAGATGATCACCTTTGCTCCATTGACCTGATACAAGAGGTGTTACAGGGACCGACGTCTGCGAATGCAAGCGACAGTACTGTGGCATCTCACACACAGCAAACATAAACATTTGGCTCTCCGTGTGATGGGAACAATTCGGTCTTTTTCCCAAAAAAGTCAAATTGGAATTCGAAAACATCATTTTTGTTTTATTTTTCTCTCCTTCTCTCACTGGGCACCTTGACTTTCGGAGTACTCAGTTGGTCTAACAGTATATTGACTATTTTATGGACTTATAGAGCTTTTTTTTAAAACATTTTCATCGTTTTTACATATGCCATGCTTTAGATGTTTTTACACTCGTTTTTATAACACTGTTCTTGTGCTTTTATGACAGGCTTATTTTAGCATTCAATCAAGTAATCAATCAGGGGATTGTAAAGCGCGCTACTCACCCGTGAGGGTCTCAAGGCGCTGGGGGGGGGGGGGGGGATGGGTGCAGCTCAGGGTCAGCCGAAGAGCCAGGTCTTGAGGTTCTTCCTGAAGGTGTTCAGGGTGGGGGAGCGTCTGATGTTGACTGGGAGTTCGTTCCAGGATTTTGCTGCGACGTAGGAGAAGGCTCTTCCCCCAGCTCTGGTTCTGCGGATGCGCAGGGTAGTTGCTAGGGCGAGGTCAGCGGAGCGGAGGTTTCTTTTGGGTGCGTGGAAAGAGATTCTATCGTTGAGGTATTTGGGTCCGATGTTGTGGAGGGATTTGTAGGCGTGGGTGAGTCACTTGAAGGTTACTCTCTTCTCGACGGGGAGCCAGTGGAGGTCTCGCAGGTGTTGGGTCATGTGCTCATGTCGTGGGATGCCGAGGACGAGTCTGACAGCGGTGTTTTGGATAGTCTGGAGTTCCTGTAGCAGGGCTTTGTTGATTCCAGCGTAGAGATGTTTCCGTAGTCCAGTCTGCTGGTGATGAGTGCGTGGGTGACGGTCTTTCTGGCTTCGGGTGGGATCCACATGAAGGTCTTGCGGAGGGTGCGGAGGACATTGAAGCAGGTGGAGGCGACGGCGTTGGTCTGGCGAGTCATGGTGAGGGTGGAGTCTAGGATGATGCCGAGGTTCCAGGCGTGGTCCATCAGGGTGGGTGGAGTCCGGGGCCAAGGGGCCACCAGGTGCTGTCCCACGCGGTGGGGGAGGGTCCAAGGACGAGGACCTCAGACTTCTCCGAGTTCAGTTTTAGGCAGCTGTTGCTCATCCAGGCTGCGACGTCTTTCATTCCTTGTTGGAAGCTGAGTGTGGTGTCTTCGGGGTTCGTTAGTTAATATTATCGACCTTCGGATGAGGAGTGGGTGTTATGAGCCCCAATGTACCCCAATATAGGCCTAGGTAGCTGCACGACCTTTTACATACATTTGTCCTAACTTGCTCTACATAACGCTTCTAGCGCTGACCTTTTACCTAGTTATGTGCCGAATAAATGTCGTGTGTTTTCTTCAAAAACTAGCCTAATTTATTATGCATGATGATTCTTAGTATCATATCTTAATCCCCTGCCTAGGACATGCACAGCAGGATTACCATCTTCTGTATAATGACTCTGTACAAAAGCCCCCGCTATTGTCATCCTTGGACGACAGGCCCACAGTACTATTACACATCTAG
Organism: Calotriton arnoldi; assembly: GCA_963921515.1. Classification (NCBI taxonomy): domain Eukaryota; kingdom Metazoa; phylum Chordata; class Amphibia; order Caudata; family Salamandridae; genus Calotriton; species Calotriton arnoldi. The sequence goes on from CAWUFW010008284.1 coordinate 82,983, forward strand.
TTTGAACCCCTTAGGGTACCTTTTGGGTATAAAAGAACCACATCTTCACTGGGCAACCTGAGGAGAAGATTCCATGCTGACACAAGACGCTGAGATTCCTGCACGCAGAAACTCCAGCACGCAGTGGTCTGACATCCTTTGAGGGGTGTCCAACTCGAGACCAAGACGGGGTCCTTCGTTCTCTCCCACCAGATAATGGGGTTGACTCTTTCCTAGGGGATTCTTGGCTTTACACCCACATACTTGCTAGGTACATTTAGATAGGGCCCGCATAGTAAGAGTACGCATGATTACTGCCATGTATCTATATATCTGCATTTATTCACTGTTTAAGCACCATGGTAGAATTCTACCTTTTATTTACTCTGTTGGTGCTCGTAATCTTATATATCTGTTTCTGTCTAATGATTGTCGCAGCAAGCATGTTTTATACTAGAATGACGCTGGTTCAATAAATGTTTATTGAAAACGTTCCCATAGTTTTGTCAGAACAAGACCACCACAGTGTTACTGAATACCTGCATGGTTCTTTTAGAATCCACAGGAGCGAAGATGGCCCTCCTGTCTCCCTAAAAGGAATGTCTGTGTGGTCTCTTTATGCACCAACCAGAACAAACGATTTCTCAAGAGGAGCCAGAGGGTAGCAGAAATGTGGGAAGACCACAGCACAAGCAGGCGAAATAAATCCTGACGTATTTCCCCACATGAAATGGCTCTAGAATCACTGTGGATCCGACCTGAGGTGTAGCTGTGCATGAGCTTCCCTAATGCAGGGAGAAAGTAAAAACAAAAAAGGAGGGATGAGAGAACGGTTTTGTAGCGCTCTAAAACATAGTGCATTTACACTACGTCAATGTTTTACATATTCTTTGTGTCTCAAAAAAAAAATCACGTAGTTGAAAACTGACTGGCCATACCCCGTTATGGGCGGGGGAAACTTCCCGAAGTGGCGGCCCTCACGGGCTTTAAGGGGTAAAAATTGATTGGAATTGAGTATTTGGGTGATGTTTGGAAGGGTGAGGCCCCCCTCACTTTTGAGAAGCTCCAACAGGAATATAGCCTCCATCAGACCCAGAGATACCATTATTTGAGATTAGTGCACGCTCTCCGAGTCCACATCCACAGTGGCACCTCGGTCCCGGAATACTCCCCGTTAGAAGACAGGTTATTACTGGACCCCATTCCTGAGAAGGCGACCTCCACGATTTATCGTAAATTAATAAATAATATACCCGACCCCCTGACGACACTTGGAGAGGCATGGGTTAAAGACCTGGGTAGCATTGACGATGAGGAGTAGCAGGAGGCTATCCAGAGCCCAAGAGAGATCGCGATTAGATCCATATTTAGGCTGATACAACTGAAGATACTCCACCGCACCTACTATCCACGTACACACCTCTATACCCGGGGCAAGGCCCCTACAGCACTGTGTGTCAGGGGATGTCAGCGGGAGGGAACTTTTCTACATATTTTATGGGAATGCCCAGAAATTGCGAGATACTGGCATAGAGTCACGGACACGATGTCTAGGGTGGCGGGAGTGACGATTCCCATGGACCCCAAATGGCTCCTATTAATGATTAAGGGGGAATCCGACTGGCCCAGGTGTGTGGGTATTTGGTTGGCTCTTGCGGCGGGGATCGCTAAGCGCAATATTGCCAGAGGGTGGGGGGCGCCCCTACCTCCGACGCTGGAGGAGTGGGGGCGTGACCTTGATTGGTGCCAGCGGGCAGAAGAAACTGTGTACAAGAGTAGAGGGTGTGGTAAAAAATGGGAACGAATATGGGCGCCCTGGCGAAAGTTTAGGGGGACGAATTTGGGAGATTGATATGAGCTAGCCGGAGTGTCGGGACTGGGGGTTGGGATGCGTGTCACAAGCAGTGTCTCCAGCTCTATAAATTCATCATGGGGTGTAGGCTCACCCGGGGCACTGTTTCTACTGTGGTTGTTATGATCACCTATTTCCTCGTGACTGAAATTGCTAATGTTGAAGATGTATAAACCTCACTGTATACTACTGCAAGTATTTAATGGAAATGTGGATTATTGAGCTATGTTAATAAAAAGAGTTTAAAAAAAAAAAAATCACATAGTTCACTCACCAGAATTTCTATTGCTATTGAAAATAAATGAGATAATCCCACATGAAAGGAAAGCAGCTCCCTCGTTATGTCCCAACGAAATCAAGTAGTCTTGGCAGGGCAAAAAGGTATAGTCATGAATATCTCCTGGCTCCAGAACCAAACCACAAGAGAGCTCTGTTAAATCACAGTCATTTAAATTAGTGTCAAACAAAATCTGCTCGGCTAACTCCCACCGCATTTACGGGCGAAGACCAGCATTGCTGTAATGGAAATGCACACTCGAAATCCTCTCCAGCCTGAAGAGTTGAAGTTAGAATCTTCTGCGCAGTTCCGCGCTCGAGAAATCATAATTAGCAGCAGGAAGACAGCTGCCTCTCTTCCAGTGCTTAATGAGAGTGGAAGAGCAAGCACGCTCGTAAATTCAAGGAGATATTGTTCTTTGTTATGTTATGTTATTAATATTTCTAAAGCGCTAACTGTTACCCGAGGGTGTCCTGGCGCTGAAACCTGATGTCCTACAGAGGCCTAAACACTGGGTTGGAAGAAGGAGGAGGTTAGACAGGAAATGGCCTCTCTCCTTCGTCAGAAAAAAGGGGAAAAGAAAGGTTTCCAGGAAAATGTCTCTTTCCCTTTTAAACGTGGACGGCAAGGTCTGGTCTGACTCCCAACAGGAAACAGGAGCACAGACGAACGCAGATGAAAATCTGAGCTTGGTTGTTTGTAGAAGCAGGAAGGGTGTGGTTCTCCAAACCCTCAAGGAACACGAAATCAAGCAGCGCTTTAAAGTCACGGCTGTTTTTATACCTGACGTGGGCTCCTCCTATGCACACCTGCTGCCCATTAACGCCATTTTAGGCAGCACAGGAGCGCCAGAAACGAGTGTTTCAGCTCATTTAAAGGGACACAAAGAATTGCAATCCTATTTACGCCTGTTGCTATGTCTAGGTGTGGATTAGTGTGGGGACCGATATTGTACAAAAAGCCTGGGGTGTGACAAGTTTATTCTGTGTATCTCTCTGAGACTAAAGTGAACACGATTTACTGAGCGAAAGGTACTGCACTGTTTCCACAATCCTTGAAGGGTCAAGGGTTGTCTTGTTCAATAGTTGCCAGAAACTATTCGCTCCTTGGTAAGGTTTGGGGGACTATAGTGGCACTGTGAGCTAGCTGGTCAAAAGGCTAACATATTCTGTGGGGGTGTCTGCAATCAGTCTGGACACCAATTTCTTAGTTTATGTTGTCTAAACGCGCAGATCCTATATAGATTTGTAGGAACTACATGACGGAAGGCTAGGTCGATAAAGCGATGCAAGTGTTTGTCCCCCTTTGCACGGGATCGCAATCCCAGTAGGCTGGATTCGGGTGAGGGGATGAGAGGGTGCGTAGATAGTTTAGCCACTGTTGAGGTAACTTCTGCCCACGTCTGTGATAGTGGTGTGCCAGTCCATATATGGGGAGAGGATGTAGCCTTACGGCTAGAGCGGTGGACCTCGAAGCTGGGGAACCGGGTTCGAGTCTCGGCAACGACGCTCAACATCCTGTGATTCTGGGCAAATCACTTACAGGCACATGCATCAAGGTAGGATTTTGCGAGTCCTTAATTGCGATTATTAAGGAATCGCAATTAAGGACTCGCAAAAGCCTATGCATGTAGGAATCGCTATAAAAATAGCGATTCCTATACATTCCTTATTTGCGACTCGCAAATTGCGAGACACAATTAAGGAATGGCTTCCCATTCATTCCTATGGGCCTACAGGCCCATAGGAATGAATGGGAAATTGCATGCGCAAATTGTGAGTACCAATTGGTACTCGCAAATTGCGCATGCAATTTCAAAGATGTCAAAAGGACATCCTGTTGCACCCGTGAAATTGTACTGTGCACCCATGTTGCGCACACACATGCCCCAAGGGCATGTGTGTGTGTGACATGAAACTTTGAAAAATGCACTTTAGTGCATTTTTCAAAGTTTTTGCAAAATACCGTTTTGTTTTACTTTATGGTAAATTGCGCCCCCAAATAGCGAAATCGCTATTTGGAAGTGCATCTTGCATTGCATTTTAGGAATCACAAATTGCGATTCCTTAAATGCAATCGCACTTGGGAAATCGCAAAAATTGCGATTACCGAAATTGCGCAGGCCAAATTGTTTCATGCATCGCAAAGCCCATTTTGCGATCGCAAACGGCTGATGTTTGCGATCGCAAAAAGCTTTGATGCATGTGCCCCTTAATCTCCCCGTGCCTAACAAAAATGAATGTGTCCTTCTGTAACGAAACTGGTGCTCATGTAAAGCGCTCTGATACCCGAATCGGGTCTAGTTCGAGCTATATAAAACTCTGTTAAATATCATGTTCATGAAGTCTGCAGTTTCCAACGGGGGCATTCCGGGGAGAGCGTTGGGAACATGCGTTGGATGCAGTCTGGGGAGAGATAGGTGTGGTGTATGTAGTTAAAATGAGTGAAACTAAACCTGGGGTCGCACTAGATGTTCTTGGTCAACTGTAGGGTGTGAGCCCATGCTGCGTCAGTGAGAGGTTGTTGGAGCACTGCATCCTATTTGGCATGTGCCCTCGCGGCGTGATCTGGTGGGGCAGCTTTTGAAAGCGGAGCACAAGAATGTGATGACATGGCGTGTGGCGTCTTCCTCAGCAATATGGACAGGGCCTGAGACGTTGGTGGCTAGGCCTCCCCAGCACTCCATGTCTCGTGGACCACCTGTCGTATGATGCAGTATGTTAAGAATTGGCCAGCATGCAGTCCATACGTTTCAACTTTCTCTGGGAATTACATGAGCGTTCCTTCGTTGTAGAGATCCCTGCTTGTGTGATTGTAACCTTGGCCCACGGGGTCAACACGTCTGTGTCCACCGTAGTAACGGCAAGTATTAGATGGGGATCGAGGGAGAGTACAGAAGGATGGGACCTTTGGGGTGCAGATACCTACGCCATTTGGTCATTTGTCGAAATTCGAGCACAGGACAAATGGTGGGATCAGATAGCCAGGTATAAATGTTAGTTCGCTGCAATGCTGCACGTACAAGCAAGGATACAAGGTGGTACGAGCCGCTTAACCAGGACATAGGCAACTATAGTTGTGCTGCATGTAATAATGCTCGAAGTTGGGTGCCACCAGCCCTCCCTCTGTGAGTGGGCATTGCAGTACGGACAGAGCAACCCAACGGCAGCCCGAGCTCCAAATTAACTCCAGCAACAATTCATGCAGGTCATGGAAGAGGCTCCTGTGGAGCACAATGGGTAGGGCTGCGAAGTAGTACAACAGGGGGGGAAGTATAAGCATTTTGGAGATTGCGACCCGACCCAATGGGGACAATGGAAGTGATCGCCAGAAGGTGAGCGAGCAGCGTATGGATCCAATAGCCCTGTCCAGATTGCCCTCCTTGAGGTCCCGTTCAGAGTGGTATATTTGTATACCCAGGTATTTAAAGGTGTCGTAGCACCACCACAGACGTGATTCCCGATGTGCCAGTCGGTCGTCGATCGCCACATGCATCAGAGGGAACACACAGGATTTGGGCCTGTTTACCCGTAAACCAGAGAGTGAACCGAAGTCCTTCAAGATCTGCATGAGGTCCAGGATGATTCCACGTCTCATAGGAAAATCAGGGCATCGTCAGAATATAGCGAAATTATGTGGTGCATGTCACATTTGCGTATGCCCCAGTCTATGCTCGCTGGCGGAGCTGACAGGCCAGAGGCTCCATGGCGAGGGCAAACATGAGGGAGGACAGAGGGCAGCCCTGACTCATGCCTCTTCAGATGGTGAACTTATCGGCGATCACTTGTTCCGGAATCGGCATAGAGAGTGCGCACCCAAGTTAGGAATCCCGGGCCGAACCCCATGTTGGTAAGGGCTGAGAAAAAGTATTCCCAGCCTAGAGTGTGGAATGCTTTCTCTATGTCCAATGACTCCACAACCCGGTTGTGAGCATCAGACGGGGTACTGTGCAGGAGGCGCAGGACACGACGTACGTTCAAGAATGTGCTGCGACCCGGGATGAACCCAAATTGGTCTGGATGGACCAAGGATTGTATGAAGGGAAGAAGACAGTTAGCCAGGATCCTGCCCAATATTTTGCAATCTAGGTTAAGCAGGGGACAATATAAGCGGATGTCCAGGGGATCCTTTTTTTTTTTTTTAATTCTTTATTTATATTTTCCACAGAAGAAACAAACAGTACGTAGTCGGTTCATATACATACATTGTAACTACTACAATATGCGGCTATTACCGTCCTGGACAGTGAAAAGAGTACACTTCAAGCGCCATCCCCACTCATCCCTGCTCCTCAACAATTCCCTTCTCCTCCCTCCATGGGGCTTTCCACCACGGATCCCGATCTGTCTGTGAGCCCACAGATGTTTGTGCTAATAAGTAGGATTTATATGGTTGCCATATGTCTAGTGGATTTGACCTGGGGGGCTGCAATTGGGAATACAAATCACTATTGGTATTTCAGTAGGACATGCTAAATAGCCACTCCTTCAATGTTGGCGAGTACTTACTCCCCCAGTGTAGCACTACTTCTCTCTTTGCTAACAACAACGCTAATGCGCAGAAGCGTCTGGCGAATTTGGGGAGGGCCTTAACATAGCCTAGCAGTGCCATCAAGGTGATTGGTGGGATGGGTATTTCTACCATTCGTGATAGTTCGTCAAACACCCCACCCAAAACCGGGCTACCCCTCCGCAGGTCCACGTCACATGTGCGAAGTCAGCCATCGGGGTGTTGCATCGAGGGCAATCATGTGGGCGTGCCGGGTCTATGCGATGTACTCTTGCTGGTGTGGTATATGCCCACCGTAGGTATTTAAAATGTAATATTTTGTGTTTATGATTGAATGAGACCTTGCGTGTTTGTTCACAGCAGTAATGCCAATGTTCGTCTGTTATGGGTTGCCCTAGATCTTGCTCCCATGCCTGTCGCGTCTTTTCATCTCTGGACGGGAGTAGCGCAACTGCAGACTTGTACATTCTGGACATTAAGTGCTCCCCACCAATATCCGTGATGAGTAAAGTCAGGGGGGGGAAATCAGGAGGATGTATGGGATAACTAGGGATCTGCGATCTAAGGGCCCTCTGCAGTCTACAAAGCGTGAACTGGTCCCTGAAAGTGGCTTATCTAAAGCGAGTATCTTCGGTCCTGGAGTAGATGTGGCCATCCGGAAACACATCTCCAAATGTGTCCAAGTTATATCTAGATAAGGTGCGCTGCACCAAACTTTCCTGAGTAATAGGCACCCAGAGGTTCCCTGGTAATGGGAGTGATGGGGAGTAAAGAAGCTGAAACCCGGTTGCCCGAGTCAGCTGCTTCCAGGCCCAACTAGTTGTAGATAACGTCTGGAGATCTTGTGGGTCTCTGGCTAGGCCCACCGGTAGCAGGGCCGACAGTGGAGTAGGATGAGAAAGGTCCTCCTCCGGGCGAAGGTAAGGCACCCGGGAGTCGGCGTGGAACCAATGTCTTGAAAAGCTGCATTGGGCGACCAGGTAGTAGACCCGAAAGTTGGGGACTCCAAACCCCCCTCTCTCATAAGGTTGTGTCAGGATGTCCCAACTAACCCTGGGCTGTTTCCCCCCCCCCCACCATACCAACCGTATTAGTTGTGTGACGCAGAGTGATGAAAAAACTCTTAGTCAGGGGTATCGGTATATTCTGGAAAAGATATAAAAACTGTGGAATAACAACCATTTTGATGAGGGCGATTCTCCCGGCCATAGTCAAAGGTAGTTTCAACCACCGCTCTACCTTGTCTCGCAATTTCTCCATTGTGGGGCAATAATTTAGCTGAAGAATTTGCTCCTGATCCCTGTGGATGTGTATACCCAAGTATTTAACCGAGTCATCACACCACTTTAAGGGGTACTCCGTGAGCCGGTCATTGTGGGCGTCAGTCAGAGGGAAGACCTCTGACTTGTTCCAATTAATGTGCAGGCCTGACAGTGCGCTTTAACGGGTAATCTCTCGAAGAATCGGGTTTAAGTTTTCATCCGGGTGTCTCAGGTTTAGTATGATGACGTCGGCGTACAACGTGATCAATAACGGACCAGTTTTAAATTGTAGCCCCCTATGTGAATGATGATCTTGTAAGTGGCGCATTAGTGGGTCCATTGCTATTATAAATAGGAGCGGGGACAGAGGACACCCTTGGTGAGTCCCCCCTCGATGGTGTAAAGACGTCTGTTAGTAATCCATTCACTCTCACACACGCCGATGGGCGCGTATAAAGCAATGATATCACCGATATGAACCGGGGGGGCATTCCCAACCGAATCAATGTTGCACGCAGAAAGGGCCACTCCAACGAATCGAAGGCCTTCTCGGCATCCAGTAGGACTGACGCGGCTGGAAGTGAAGAGTTCATCCTATGCCATGTTGCGAATAGTGTCCGCAAATTCAATGCAGTGGATCTACGTGGGATGAAGCCCGCCTGGGCAGGGGATACCATTTGATCGACTATTAGAGACAGCCTGGTGGCCATCATTTTGGCTAAAGTTTTGTAGTCAAAATTCAACAAGGAAAGGGGCCTGTATGAACCGCAGTGAAGTGGGTCCTTCTCTACCTTAGGGAGGAGAGTGATCACTGCTTCCCGCATAACTGCCTTATAAAAACACCCCGAGAACCCATCTAGGCCCGGCGCCTTCGAGACATCCATGTCTTCTATTGCTTGGATAACGTCGTCCACGGTGAACGGCTCAGCCAGAAATTCCCTGTGTGAATCTTCTAGCCACACTATGGCCACTTCTTCCAAAGAGGCATTACTGGCTGTTGCATCTGGAGAGACTTTGGTGGTGTAGAGATCCTTGTAATATGACAACACCCTATCCTTAATGCCTTCACAGTCTGAGATGGGTACCCCGTCGTCTCCCATGAGACTCGTGATGTACGTCTGTCCCCTGTTGGGTTGTATAAGCCTGGCCAATGTGCGCCCCAGACGCTCACCCTCTCCATACCTCCTGGCTGTCGCATATTGCCCCAAAAAGTGGGCTTCCCTTTCTGCTGCCTCATGGTATTCCGCCATTAGTGTTGCCCTACGTTGCAAACCAGTAGTGGTCCGTGCTGTCACTTGATCTGCATCCATTGCCCCCAACAGTGTTTCGAGCCTGGACAATGTGCGCCGTAAATCCCTAAGGATCCCTGCGCCTTTTGAGATGCACACCCCCTGTATGTATGCTTTAAACGCCTCCCATAGCGTGGCTTTGGTCTTTACTGTGCCTGTGTTGGTCTCAAAATATTCCTCTATTGCTAAGCTCAGCTCCGTTTGGAAGACCGGGTTTCGAAGGGCCATATCTGGGAACCTCCACTGACGTGCCATCCCAGCCGCTCCTGGGACCTGGAGCCTGAGCACTACCGGGGCATGATCTGATAAAGTGTGTGGTAAATGCGTGGATTCCCTCTGCCATGTGGTTACACTAGGGGACAATAACCAATAGTCTATTCTGGTCCAAGTGTTGTGAGGAGCCGAGTAGTGAGTATATGCAGGTGCGTCTTGGTGGAGGTGGCGCCAAGCGTCCCAATAGTTGATATGAGTCTATCAAGCTAGCTAGTGTCTGTCTGGCCCTTGGTTTTGTATCCGCCGTTGTGGCTGTGCTATCCACTCTCGGGTTGAGCAGAATATTTAAGTCTCCCCCTAAACAAATATGTTCCGCACCCATCCTATCTAGGCGGGAGTGTAGCTCTACAAAAAAGTCTGGGTCATCAACATTGGGTACATAGACATTAACTAATAGCATTGTGTTCCCAAAGAGCCAACCCTTTACCAACACATATCTACCCGCTGGGTCCGTGTATACTTCTACTGTTTTGAAGGGTATGATTTATGTATGAGGATCGAGACTCCCCTCGCATAGGAACTATAACCTGCAAAGTAGCGAGCAAAACCCCAACTGGCGGCAAAGTTCGGGGAGGCATGCGGGGCAAGGTGTGTCTCCTGTAAAAACGCTATATCCACTTGGTGACATTGTAGATAGTGCAATACATTTTTGCGTGTATCGGTAAGCCCTCGCACATTCCAGGACATAAATTGAACATTCCCATTACTTCAGGTGTCATATAAAAACCGCTGATTCAGTCTACCGTGTGAACCGACATTAACAATGTACCATATGAGCTTGTGCCTGTAAAAAGAAAAAAGAAATAAACAAAACCAATCCCTGAACTCCCCCCTCCCTCTGCTCATCCCCTCGTCCGTACCATAGGGGAAACTCCCACCCTCTTGTAACCTCATGAAAATCTGTCTTTAACTATACTAAAACTTATTTATCGAGTATAGGTGCCTAAGCACTAGGGGGGTGGCAACGCTACGCCTTGTCCCCGGTGTGCATTTATGAAATAACGTTCCATTATGGCTTTGTCCACAGCAGCCATTCAAGTTCCGCCACAGCCCAAGTAATCACATACCCTTAATTATGGATGCAAAGCAGTTCAGTCCTCAGCTGGTGGAAAACAGTTCAACGCTAGTGCCAGAGTCCGGCATCCGGGGGGATCTGCCCGGAGACGGGGAATTCCGGTTGAGTCCAGCTCCATCTCGTGCCTTGAGAAAGTCTTGGACTGCCGCTGGGTTATCGAAAATCCTGGACCTGCCGTCGACATTCACCTTTAACCTAGCAGGATACAGCATCCTGTATTTCAGCCCTTCCTTTCGTAGTGCTGCCTTTACCGATACAAATTTTCTCCTGGCATCTTGCACCATGACCGTGATGTCCGGATATAGGGAGATTGAGGACCCTTGCCAGTTTAGTGATTCCTTTTCACTGGCTAGTCTCAGCGCTGTATCTCTGTCCTTGAAATTCAAAAGCCTGGCCAGGATCGGTCGAGGAGGGCAACCAGGGTTCGGTCGTGGTGCGATAGTCTGATGAGCCCTTTCGATCACAAATGTGGAGGTGAAAGATTTGCGCCCAAACAGGTCTAACAAGAGTCTCTCCACAAATTCATCATGACGGCCCGTGTTTGTAGATTCTGGAACCCCAAGGATTCGGACATTGTTGAGTCTCCCCCTGGCTTCCAAATCTTCATTCTTCATGGCTATAGTTTTGAGTACCCGCTCCATCCTCTCTGTCCTCTTGTTGGCCTGTGCTGAACCATCCTCCAGGTCCGATATTCTGCCCTCTGCGGTGTCCAATCGCCCTTCATGCTGATTTAGCCGGGCTCCCATTTTATCCAATCTGCCATCCAATGCATCGAAGCGAGTGTCCAGTGCTTGGAAGCCAGCCCTCAATTCAGCCAGTAGCGCTTCATTTCCCTGTGGGGTCACATGAGGTGGTACGGTGGCATCTCCTCCATTGTGGTGCCCGTTGTTTCCGCACCTCCACCAAGCTTTTCAAACGGAAGCGCCTTCTGTTGGGGGTCACTCTTTCCCATGGCCTTTTGGGTCGAGCACCCCTGTGTGTGTCGCGGTTCGTGGTAAGCTATGCCGTCCGCTGTGACCTGCGTGTTCTTCAGGTCTAGGATCTGTGCCCGACCACCACCTCCTTAGTAGTTAGTACTAGGTGAGTAATTGTGCTTTCAGCGCCGTCTCTGGCGGCGGATCAGGGCCGGTCCCAGTCGGTGCTTTGCATACAGGCCCGGTGTGAAGGACGAGAAACGTGGAAGGAGCAATCCGCCAAGCAGGTCGCGTCCTTGCTGCTATGCGGGCCGTGGGGTGCTACGGTGTATCACGCTCCTTTCCTATGTCCGGCCCTCCCGCTGCTCAAGCGGCCGTAGGGGCTACCGCGTGTAAATACCTGCTGAGGCCGGGGATTCCTTCTCGTGGTTTGCCACCTCTCTGTCTGTGTTCGTTGGCTTCGTGGCTGAGGCCGGCTGCGATCACCTCCCCTTCAGTCGCGCAGCCATCTCTGTTCCTTGCGGCAGGCTCCGAGGGTCTCGGTCTAGACCGCTCTCGAATCCCTGTCCCAAACTGGGGGTGTGTCAAAACTTGAGCTCCGGGCTTCGCCTCACATTCCGGGCCTCGTTCCGTCTCTGCATATCCACGTTTGCCAGGTCACAAACCGGTCCTGTAACATACCGCTGGATGGGCAATTACATCGGGGATGCCGCCGCTGCGTTTCAGCTGGTCATATCGCGCTGTGGCCGCTCGTGGAGCCTGTTTTCCCCGGGGACTCGGCGGAGCTCCATCTTGGACCGCCGCTTGGCCGCGCCCCCACGTCCAGGAGATCCTTACCAGGTTTGAGTAGGACTATTATGAGGTCCTCGCGGAGCATGTCTGGCAAGCGACCATGCTCCTTGGTCTCATTAAAGAAGTCAAGGAGACATTGTGTGGTCTGGGTGGAGAATGTAGCATAATACTTGATGGGTAGGCCATCGGAACCCAGGGTCTTACTTTGGGCAATCTGAGATACAGCAGTGCGTACCTCCTCCAACTGTAGGGGTTCATCCAGCTCAGCCCTTTGTAAGGCATTGAGACATGTCAAGTGTAGAGCGTCAAAGAAATCCTGTAGGCTGTGGGGCAGCGTGGCAGCCGGGATGGAGTAAAACCCGCGATAGTAATCCCAAAAGGCCTCGTTGATATCCAATTGCTTGGTCAGTAGCTCACCATCAACCGACCTTATTGCACCTACTGGGGTGCGCTGCTGTTCCTCCCGTACCAGCCACTCTAACAGTTTCCCGGCACGGTTCCCTTTGGCATGCTACAAGGCCAAGCGCTTCTATTAGTCATGTTTGCTCAGTTTGTTCCGCTTCAGAGCGCTGCCTGCACAGTTGTTGGAGCTGATCAGTGGTAGCTGCCTGATTGGCCGTCTGCACCTCCATGAGATGGATGTTGCGTTCAATAGTCAAAAGGCCCTCTGATAGGCTCTCGTATATCCCCTATGTGGTCAATAAACAGTGGCCCTGCACTACCACCTCGTGCGCATCCCATTTAACAGCGCAGGATGACGAAGTGGCGGTGTTAAGCTTGAAATAGTGCTCTACGCATTGGGCGAGGTTTGCCCGGAAGGGGGGTGGTCGGATAGTGCCGCCGCTTGCAGGTGCCAAGTGGGTATAAGGGGACATGAACGCCCCCATTGTGTGGTTGGCAGTAATGGGGAATGGTCGGACAGGGTGCACGCCAGATATTCCACTCCGGCCAGTTGGGCGCTGAGGTGGGGTGTGCAGAGTAGGAGATCAATTCTGGTATGAATGTTGGGAGAATAGAAAGGATATTCACGGTCTGTCGTATGTGTGTGCGCCGCCAAGCATCATGAAGTTGCATGTGGTTTGCCCATTGGCGAAGATGGTGTGTGGTGCGTTCAGATGGTCCTGCTCGGAGCAGGGGTGTGGAGGGATCTAAAATCACATCCGAGACACAGTTAAAATCTCCCCCCAAAAGGGCAGGGGAGGATGGGTAGCTAAAAAGTTCCGGGGTCAGGGTGTCAAGGAACTCACACTGACGGGTGTTGGAGGTGATATTGAAGCCAGTGCTAGGGGAGAGCTGTCCAGCTGTCCCTCCAGCACCAAATATCTACCCTCTTCATCTACTTTCTGAGTGGTCACAGCATATGGTACCCCTAGTGCTATGCATATGAGGACCCAGCGGGCAAAGGAAGAGGCCGTTGTGCCATGTACCTGTCCCCGCTGTGAGAAGTTGGCCTGGTATATGCTGTCCACTAATTAAAGTGGGCACCTTGCACCAGTCCAAACGACCCTTATGATGTATGAGATCAAAGATAACCTTTAGAAAGCTATCCTAGTGGTAGCTGTGGAGAGCAGCCTTCAGGCTTAATCTTGAAGGAATGTAAAGCAGCTTGTTTTACCAGAATATCACCTCCTATATTGACTAAATGAAAGGAGAACCACACAGTAGTTATATAAAAATATGTATTTATTAATATAACACTCTCTGGTATCCTCTACACGAGGATAGAACACAAAGCACATAATACGAGATCAATAGAACAGTTGTAAGTAGCACAATACACAGTGGGCTCCAGGGGGAGACCAAACCATATACTAAAATAGTGGTATACCAATCCCCACTTGAGTCAAGACAAGGTCTAGAGCACGTAGAATCGCTGGGACCCCAAGGAACCACCTAAGCTGAGTAGATAGGGACCCCACGGAGGACGGGTGCAGTGTGCTCCGAACAATTCTATGGGGAAGTCGTGGTTGCAGTTTCACAGTTTAAGGGACTCCTATGAGGACTTCGAGCAAACACTTTGGAACTTAAGAGGTTGGAGAGCCACCCCACCCGAGGATACCGTAGTACCAGAGTTACCTATCCCAGAGGAGCCGGGTGAATAGGCCTGGTGTGGTGTCGGAAACTGCCGTCGTTCTCAGTGGAGGGCTGTGAAAAAGTACTGCTGCCGTGAAGGTGTACAGGGTCCGGTGGAATCCAAGCCTGGATTCTGGAAGGAAGGAACCTGAAAGCAGAGGGGACAGAGTCTGGGTCACTTCAGAGTGGCCAGGGGCTCGGTAGACGAATGCCGACAGATGTCGGGTGCTTCAGGTGCGATGAAGGGATGCTTGACTCTGCAGCCACGAGGACCAGGAGACGTCGACGAGGAAGGTCAAGCAGGTAAGGTGTGGGCCAGCAAGGTCCAGGGGACTCTCCAAGCAATGGAGAGTCAGGGCACGTCTGGAGCAACCAGGGAAGCCCAACAGAAATCAAGATGACCCTCAGGAGGACCCACAGGCCGAATGACCATGAGTCGTGAGGGGACCTCGAGCAAGATTGCAAAGTACCAGCCCACGGAACACTCGGTGTGAGGAGGCCGGAATTCTTTAGGGCAAATACTGCTCAAGGTCAGGACTACACGGAGTCCAATGCACAAGCTTGGGAATCGCCAACAAGCATATGCAACTGCAAATGGACGCGGTGCACAGGGGTTCGGGTTATACGGTCCCCACGAGGGATACTGGCCTCAAACTTGCTGAGAGGGCAGATGGACCTCAGGAACCTGCAGAAACCCACCTCCTGTGTTGCTGAAATCTTCGGAGTCCGCAGGAGCTCGGGAGCAGCAGACCGGTCAGTTGCGTTCAGGTGCCTACGAATGTAGGGGAGTGACCCCTTCACTCCAAGGGAGATTCTTCGGTTGTCCTCCGTGCACCACAGGTCCTGCACGGAGCTTGTATGGAGCAAGGGCACAGACAAAGCTTTGGACGGAGAGGGAGACTAAGTCGGGCCCAGTCGAAGTCCAGCGTGTCCAGACGGTCGAAGGTCAGTGGTTTCTTCTTGTAGAATCTTGTCCACGTCAAATCTAAAGTCTTACAGCCAGGTAAGACCTTTTGTACCCACTGGAGGGGGTTGGACAGATTCGGGGGACCCTCCTTGGGGAGGGTCAGGACAGAGGGGTGGTTACACCAATGTCCTTTGTCCAGTTTTGTGCCAGAGTAGGAGCCAATGGCTCCCAGAACTGGTTTGAGCTGGACTATGCACAGGGACACCAAATGTGCCCCCAGTGCAGACTTTCAGGCACTCGCAGAGTGCACTCGCCCAGCCCCAATACACTAAATCCTGTCTGGGAGGTGGTCTCACCTCCCTGTGACAGGATGCCTATTGTGCTGCCTTCCTCTGCTCGAGCTTGGCTCAGCAGCAGGAGGGCAGAAATGTGTCTCTGGTCGGCAGCATCCATTTTGTGCTGACCGTGTCGAGAAGGCTCAAACCGGATAGACCAGTGACCCCACGAAGCTCACTTCAGAAGGGTGGAATCATACCTCCCACACCGGTTACCGGTGTGGAGGTATGATTCCAAAGTGTTTGATACCAAATACAATATGTTTCTATGCAGCCGTTTTTGAGATAGCATTTACCGCGAGGTTATAATGCACCTCTACCTATATGTCCGGCTGTGTCACAGACAACTCGGGAGAATGGTCTCCGAAGGCTGCAGAGAGGTTCTGCTCATGCAGGGGCACCCTCTCTAAAAACCCAGCACCCTGCCTTCGGGATTGATAAGGCCTGCTATAGGGGTGACTTATAAGTTTTAAGTGTAGTGACCTATAGATATAGTGAACCTATATCTAATGTAAGTGGTGCAAGCACCATCTTACACAGGTTGCAGTAGCAGACCTGTAGTTCCATTTTGCATGGCCTCTCATGGGTGGCATAATACATGCTTCAGCCCATGGGAGGCCTCTGGGGTACCTATGCCCTAGGTACATGTGTACCATATACTAGGGACTGGTAAGGGTACCCCAGTATCCAATCTGGAGTGTACCAAAGTACATGTGTAACAATTTAAGGGAAAAAACAGATAGACTGGGGTCCTGATTAGCAGAATCCCAGTCAGACTAGTCAAAAACAGTGCAACATCAAGCAAAAAGTGGGGGTAACCATAAGAAGCAGATCCTACTTTTCTACACCCGCCACCTAGCAAGGAGTTCGTGTAATTTGGCGGTGGTGAGGTGTGTTACTTGAAGCATCACTATGTGGACATGAAGTCTTTTGAGGTAAGCATAGATATAGTGACGCCTAGATGGCGTGGCTATGCCCCTCACGTTCCAAGTCATAATATGATATTGGGGAACATGTGTGTTCGTCTGTGTGTTAGCCATGTGAGTCATGCCATGCATCAAAGAGAAAAGGTGCGCAGGATACTCTCCGGACTCCCCAGCCAACCTAGGAATTCTAATGTGTTGTAGAGTAGACTCCGGGCATGTCGGCAGGTGGTGTGGATCATTCCGGACACTAGTAGAGCAGCTCGTGAAATCATAACAGTAATGTAAAAACATAATCCCCCCCAGGACAATTGTCTCTTGGGCCCCGTCCAATTAAACACCCCTAAACTAGTCAACGAAGGTAACATTAAATGTGAAACAGGAGACAACAAATCATTGAGACATAGAGTCCACGTAGGAGTTTGGGGGTGGCGCGGCATCTGAGATGGGGATGTAGTTGACACTTGTGCCGTAACAGCAATGTCTAATGGAACAGTGGTGTGGGCCCTTCTGTTGTAAAAATCTCTCAGTCCCTGGCCCATAGTGTGTTACTTACATGATGTCAGCAGGTGGTCTGGGGGTACCAACCAGCGCCAGGCCGCCGTCCCAGCCTTGGGTCTGTACTTACAGATCACCTGCCGACCTGGGAGTCACCTTTGGTCCGTGGTGAACCACGCCTGATGAGGAGTGAGAGCCACCCGAGTCCGATCCCGACTCCGAAGGGTGTCTGTCCTGAAGAGGGGGCGAAGGGGTTTGCGCTGTGAAAGGTGGCTTCCGCCACCGCACAGGCTTGCTGCTCCATTGCTTGATCTTTGGAGGTTCGTGTTCCCAGGGGACGGCATCTGCGCTGCTGAGGCTTGGGATGTAGCCAGGCATCCTCCGGTCGCTCCGGGGATGTCGATTTCAGCAGATCGTTTGCATGGAGCCATGTCCAAGAGTCATCTGGGTATTGGAAGATGTGGGTCATGTCCTCATCGACGACGCGTAGTTTAGCCGGGAATAAGAGTGCATATTTGAAATTCAACTCCCGGAGGCGTTGCTTGACTCGCAGGAACGATCCTCAACAACATTGCACTTCCAATGTGAAGTCAGGGTAGGCTGATATCTGAGCATTCTCGTAAGACCATGGACCTTTGGTGCAGAAGCGCTGCAGGAGCAGGTCACGGTCTCGGTAGTTGAGGAGGCATGCTATGATGCGGTGGGGAGGAGCTCCTGGCGGGGGGGGACGGTGCGGAGTGCGTTGCGCCCTCTCAATCGAAAAAAAGTTTAGTGCCTTGCCACCGAGTACATTTTCTACTAGCCATTCCTCTAATAACAGCTCTACGCTGGGGCCCTTTGACCGTTCTGGAAAGCCCATCAGGCAGATGTTGTTGCGCCTGGACCTGCCCTCAGCGTCTTCCGCTCTGCAGAGTAAGAGGGTGACTTCTGCCTCTATTTTCTTTAGGCGCTCCTGCAGTTCCTTGTTTGAGGGATGAAGGTCTGCCAGCACAGACTCTGTCTCATCCACTCGGTCCGTCAATTTGTGGTGATCTGCACACAGTAGGTTCATCTCCACTGAGACTGAGTCATTGTGAGCCTCCAGGGAAGTTCTGGTGTCCAGAATGGCTTGGCGGACCTTGTCAAACTGCACCAAGTGAGCCTGGAGTGTCTTCTCGAAGTGTTGAAGTCTACTGAGGGTCTTGTTCCCTTGTGTCGGGTCCATCGCGCCGGCACCACCTCCCCTGTGTGGCATTTTGATTCTTTAGGTTTCACCATATCCGTGGGGTGGTCCGGCCACCCGGGTGAGCTTCAGTGAATGGCGCCCTCTGAGGTGGGCCGAGCTGGGTCCTCAAGGCGCTGGCAGCTAGTGGTCCTAGCCAAGGAGTGTCATGCTGAACGCAATGAAGAGTAGTAGTAGGCCGTTCAAGAGCCCACCGTGGCGCCACAGAGGTGACAGACAGGTGCGGATGAGTGGCACTGGCCCGCCGCTCAGAGAGAGGCACACAGGTAGCAGCAGCCAGAGGGGTGACCTCTTCTGAGCAGGGATCCGGGCAGCAGCGTGCAACAGTGTAACAGGCAGTCAGGTGTAGCAGCTTCCTGGCCAGGATGCTTCTAGAGCACCAGCTCATGCCGCCAGTTCGTGGTAGAGATCCGTGGGCGGATCACCCGTTAGCACCCCAGGGGGCCACAGGCTTTTGCTGGCGTGGGAGTTCCAGGCCCACACAAGGGGGTGAGGCCTCTATAAGTCCCGGTCACCCCAGGGAGAAAGGCATGGCGGGCAATTCCCTTATGTAGCCACTTGTCAGGTTCGGCAGATGCTCCTCCGTGGGTGCTGGCAGGGAGCCGGAGATGGTTTAATGTCTCAGTGTGGTGAGGCCAACTGGACCAGTCCTGTAAGGTGGGTACGGGGTGGAGACGGAAGATAGCACACCGCTCGGCAGGCCCAGCCAAAGATCACTCGCCAGCGGTGACTCAAAGGCCTATCCGACCCAGGCCCGAGGCCGTCCCCACCACGCAACACGGTGGCTTTCGGGCCCCCTCCGGGGGGGGGGGGGCACCGTCTGTCTTGCGCCATGGTGCCGCAAGGCTGTACGCCGTCAAGGGCAGAGAGGGGAATGTTTGTGGGCACGTTCTCACCCTGGAGGTAGTGCAGGAGGAGTAGAGTTGCTGCTTGGCTGTCCTCCGCAAGGCCTGATCATCTGCTGCACACCCGCTGTCCGTTGAGGGCCAGAGACAGGAACCGCCTCTGGTGCTACTTAGGGCCGACCAGGCCCTTGCGCTCTCACAGGAAACTTGGTGGTCGAAGGCTCCAAGACACCCACCGTGTGCCAGCAGCTCACCTCGATCACAAGTGGGGGTTGGAAACCAGGCTGTCCATCGCATGCAGGCGCCTGCGGCTGTTGGATCCAACGGTCATGGGCGCCCGTGTCAGCAGGCCAAGCCGTGGATGTGGTGATATGCAACACAGCGCAAGCCCACCGACGACACCCGTGAGCTAGCGCCGGGTGCCGGTAGTGTTCTGGAGGTGCTGCAGTCGTCGGTAGGCCCCTTCGATCACAGCAGCGGGGCTTTCCGCAGTTCCTTGGGCTGCCATCAGGGACACCAGTTGTTGCGGCGCCCGCGGCCCTCAGGTAGGCCTCACCACCCCCCGGTGCCTCTTGGTGAGGAGCCGGTGTTCCTTATAGTGACACCTTATATGACATTTTGTTGGGAGTTGGGTTAAGCCCGATACAGGGGTCCCGGTGTATCCATCTATATCTCAGACACCGTCCAGCCCCTGGTAATCCGGCCTGTCTCCTCCGGCACCCTACTCCTCACAGTTTTGTGGTGCAGGCTGCTTCGCCCTAGTATGATATTGACTCTCTTCCTCATGTTCCGTCAGACAGGGATTCCAGGAGACAGGAGTCTTGTGGCAGGCATATCTTCTCCTCCACAAGTTCTGCTTTGCGTTCAACTAATACGTCTTGCGTTCTTGGACGCTTTTCCCATACTTTGTGGGATTTCTTGACATATCTGTTGCCATCGCTTCTGGGCGACACCCGAAGTGAGCATACCCAGTTGATCCAAGATGGGCAACAGGTGGCTAAATTAAAGATTAGGTGTGGGATAGATACCACTGATTCGGTAGGTCGGGCCATCGCTTTTTCAGTGGCGCTGCATCGTCGTGCCTGGCTATACATCTCAGCTTTTTGGGGGGCTGTTGAGGACACTTTGCTTGACATGCCTTTTGATGACATCCACCTTTTCAGTGCTCATGCTGACTCTGCTTTGCAGTGTTTTTGCAAACAGAAACTTAGCTCTTCTCTTGCTCCTGTCTTTCTCCTTAAATCCACCCATTACAGTTTGTATGAGGGATGGTGGTCCTTCATTTCCTTCTCGATTGAGCATTCTATGGCGGTGTCCATGGTTATCTATCCCACCTACTTGTGACACCTGGTGTAGTATTCCTGCTTCCTGCAGATATTTTTCTTTTCCTTCTTACGCTGTCGATGACAGGTTAGGGTTCCTGACCACTTATCAGAGCCACTTGTGTCTAGAGTTTACAAACTCTGACTCGCATTCTAGCGGCAGGAATTTTTTTACCCTGGCACTTCACATTGATAAATAACGTTGCGCATCCCTTCTAGGGACCTTTCGCTTTTCTTCCCCTGGGGGAATTTCTATATAGCTTGTTCAATGAGATCCCTTTCTCATTCATCTCTCATTTCTCCTTAATCTATACAGGGAGCACCCTTTCTGATACCTCTTTCTGCTACCCTTCTTGTGTAATTCTGTTTTACCAAAGGCTGTAAATTTCCACTGGAGCAATGGGACACATCGCATACACAAGGAGATGATGGACGGAGCGCTGAAACTTTTCAGACACTCACCCCCAGTCACAGATCAGGGTTGAATCCATCATCGTTCTTTAGCTCACTTCGCCACCCCAGTTCAGACCCAGCCATATGCAAATCAATCTTGACCCTGTTCCTCATGGGAACAGTCCAGCCCGAACTGCCTAGCCAGGTCTTCCCTGGACTGGAAACAAGCATCCTGGGGCCGGTTTTGGTGTAACACCCCTCATCAGCCAGTCTAGCTTGAATCCAGTGGCAAAGTAAGCAAGGGACCCACGTCTGGGCTTACCCTGCCAACTTAGTGCCAGCAAAGCAAATACAAGGAGATTTGTTTGCCCTAAGTTGGCAGGGAATGCCCAGACGTGGGTCCATTTCTCACTTTGCCACTCGATTAAAGCTAGACTGGCTATTGAGGGGTGTTACCACGAAACCTTTCCCAGGAGGCGAAGTGAGCTAAAGAACGATGATGGATTTAACCCATATCTGTGACTGGGGGTGAGTGTCTGAGAAGTTAGGGCGTCCCACGTCACCCTCTACCGACGTGCAGGAGTACTTCTGGAAAATGAAATTCAGATCAAGTCTGGCAGCTTTGTAGAATTCTAAGGTAAGGAATCTTTGGCTAGACTATATCTCTTCCATATAAGGTGTTACCGAAGGTAAGTAACGTGTTCACCAGTCAGGTGTTCACCAGTTTTACCATGTTTGAAAGGGAGAGCACAAGCACCTTACCACTGCTTAGCAAGAGTGCTAAAGCCAACAAAAACGGGTTCAGCAAAAATAGGGTAGTAAAGACATAAATCTGGGAGAAGACCACACAAAAGATGGTTCTTTCCAACAGGGAGGTTAAGCCTTAGGTGTTTGAGAGAGCCCAAAGTCCAGCTAAACCTCTCATTCAGAAATAGATTTTAATGATCACTATCTATTTATTTTAATTAATCATCTAAGCACCTTGCCTACAACTTCTAGTTAGCAAGTCTCGGCAAATAACGAAAAACGCTTCAATCAAAACTCCCAGAATCCTTCCCTTCCTTCCCATGCACACCTAAGCGGGATAACAGTTCTTCATTCAAGATCATTTCCCTCTCACAGGTCCTTTAAGGTTTGTTTATTAGTTTCATGAATACTTGTTACTTGGCTCTTTTTCAGCCCATTTATTGTTATTCATAATGACTTTAAGTATTGAGAGCAATGCATTTTGTTGAATTCTTTGGCTAGGAAATTTAGAATTGGGGACCAGTCTTTCTCCTAGCCTTGTCTTGTGTCTGTTATAGCATATGAGATTTTCTCCATGGCCATTATGTCCCATATCCTGAAGAGCCAGTTTCTGTAGTCTGGAGAATTCTCTTTTCCCCACAAGTACATCATACTTTGCTTAGCTGCACAGAGTGTAAGGGAAGTGTGTAGGGCATGTGTCTGCTTTTCATCCAAACTTAAAATTACATTTATTAGAAACCAAGCAAAATGAGACCTCACTTGTGTGGGTGGGCCAATGGCCTGTGACTGGGAAGGGCCAAAAACATAAGGATTAAGGGTTTAGCACCGCAAATTCTAAGCACTACATTAAAAAAAATATATGTTTTTAGCTGATTCTACATTGGACAGCCACACAAGTGAGGTATCGTTTTACTTGGGAGAACTTTTCATCACAGAAATGTGGGGAAAATATGTTTTTTTTTACAAAGTTTGAGGTTTGCAAGGGATTCTGGGTAACAGAACCTGGTGAGAGCCACACACGTCACCCCATCCTGGATTCCCCTGGGTGTCTAGTTTTCAAAAAGGTATAGATTTGCTAGGTTTCTCTAGGTGCCGGCAGTGCTAGGGTTCAAAATCTACAGCTAGGCACCTTGCCAAGTAAGGGTCAGTTTTCACTGTAAAAATGTGGTGTGTCCACGTTGCGTTTTGGGCCGTTACCTTTCGTGGGCACTAGGCCTAACCACACAAGTGAGGTACCATTTTTATCGAAAGACTTTGGGGAATGCGGGGTGGGTGGAATTTTGTAGATCCACACAGATTCCAGAACCTTGCATCACAGAAATGTGAGGAAAATGTGTTTTTTATTTTACAAAGTTTGAGGTTGGCAAGGGATTCTGGGTAACAGAACCTAGTGAGAGCCACACAAGTCACCACATCCTGGATTCCCCTGGTTGTCTAGTTTTAAAAAATGTATAGGTTTGCTAAGTTTCCTTGGGTGCCAGCTGCGCTAGGACCCAAAATCCACAGGTAGGCACATTCCTAAAACAATTAAGTGTCTAGTGGGCTTTCTGCCACCCTGGGGAGGGGGTAATCGGGGGCTATTGCCCTGATATGCCCCCAAGGGGGGCAGAAAGACTGTGGCTATTTTCTTTGGGGGTGGGGATATTGGGATGCCCTTTCTGGGCAGCACCCACCCCTACGTATAAAAAAGCCAGCATAGTCGCTGGCACCTAGTGGGCTGTCGATCAGGGGCTACTGCCCCCATCTGCCTCCTGGGGGCGGACAGAAAGACTATGGCATCTTTTTGGGGGGTTGGGGACATTGGCATACCCATTCCCATTCTGGGAAGCCGCCACCCCTACATATAAAAAAAAAAATGCCTGGTGCCTAGTGGGCTTTCTGCCCCCCCGGGGGGCAGATAAGGGGCTATTGCTCCATCTGCCTCCCAGGGGGGCAGAAAGACTGTAACATTTTTTTAGGGGTAGGGGCATTGGCATGCCCATTCTGGACAGCCCCCACCCCTACATATATATAATTAAAAAAATCCCTGGTGCCTAGTGGGCTTTCTACCCCCTCCCCCCCCCCCGGGGGGCAGATCAGGGGCTATTCCCCCATCTGTCTCCGGGGGGGGGGCAGAAAGTCTTTTGCGTTCTTTTGGGGGGTAGAGTGTGGGCATTGGGATGCCCATTCTGGGTAGCCCCCACCCTTGGCCTATAAAAAAATAATCCCTGGTGTCTAGGGTGCTAGGGGGGGGGGCAGAAAAACTGGACGTGGCAAATTGTATGGGAGGAGCAAAGGCCCTTGCCCAAGGGGCCGCTCCCTCCTGCCCAGTGGCTAGTGGGTGGATCCCTCCTGGGGCGATCCCCAAGCAGGGATCCACTAGGGAAGGGTACCATTGGAAAGGGGAGATTCTCCCCTTTCCAACGATACTTCTCCCAAGTGTTTCGGTGCTCGGGGGCCTGCGATAGCACCACGAGCACTGAAACAATGAAACCGAAACTACGATTGTTTCATTTTCAATGTAATGAGGTCAGCGCGCCATGCGCACGATCGTCAATGCATTGAAAATGCAAAACGGCCTCGGGAGGTTGGGGAAGGTCCCCAACCTCCCGAGGCCAACAAAAAAAAAAGGAAATCCCTCTGCTGTCTGCAGCAGAGGGATTTAGTGCCCTGTACTCATGACGGAATGGTTCCGTCATGAGCACAGGAGCACTGGTGCTCATGACGGAACCATTCCGTCATGAGCACCGAAAGGGTTAAAGTTCTGTCTCAGCACAGCAATGTCTTTTTTGAAATTCTTGCATCAAAAGCTGAATGTTCCTATCTGCAAATCAGTCGTACTCGTTGAGTCATCGGTGCTGCACTGCACTAGACCATGATCTCTTGATCCCCTTTTTTGTTTGTCTTCTGCATAATCAGCATGTCCTTAATAGGCTGTGTTTTGGGTGCCTTAGATTTTTTTTTATTCACTTTTACTGTAGGTAAGTACAGAACACAATTACAGTAAAACAGCACCCAATGTGATTCTCTCCTGTTACATTCAGTACAGGCAATAGGCGCCCAAGTCACAGTAAATCTACTTGGTAGTTAACGTATACAAGACCCATGCAAGTGTACATGCAGACCCAATACCACAATGCACATATCAGGAAACCAGGATATGAATAGAAAACATTACAGTCAACAGGATGTCTACCATGGGGCTTGGTCTCTGAAGGAGAAGGCATTCAAGACAGCGCTAGTTCATGTTGGCAGGGGAGCTGGGTCTACATCCATTCAACTCACTAGAGGGTGCAGTAACGGCTGTCCAGCCTGATCAGTTGCCTGGGGCATGGCCATATATAGGCTGAAATGTGCCCAATGTTGTGTGGTTTTTGAGGTAATTGGCTTCACGGTCCAGTAGGTCTCCAGCTGTTCCTGGTAGTAGGAGGTGTCTTTTAGCCAGGTCTACACCTTAGAAGACACCCTTCCACCACGGTGCACCGCCACCCTTCGTTCTGCCAGCAGAGGCAACATCCCCACCAACCTGCAGACGCCAGATGGGACATTTTTGACAGACCCCAGTAGGGCCACCATTGGTGTTTTTGGAACAGTTAAGCCACAAATTTCCTCTATACACTTTTACACCTCCAACCAGAACTTAACCACCCCCTGACACAGCCATGCAAGATGTAAAAAATTGGCACTATCAGCGTAACATCTGGAGCAGGAGAATCTCTCTAATAAGCCCATTTTTTTGTAGCTGGACCGGTGTGCGATAGATTTGGTGAATATATTTGATATGTATTAGATGCAGTCTGTAGTTGGGGGACAGGGTGCTCATTTGGGTGCAGCAGAACTTCCAATGGTCATCCGGTATATCACCATCTAAGGAAATTTACCAGAGTAAATGTGCTTTAGGTGAAGCAGAGAGGGCCCAGTCCTGCATAACGGCGGTCAGTCATGTAATCGGCCGCCTTGGGGAGGGTGAAGCAAGTCTGCTATTTAGCTCTGCCAGTCTCGGGGCTCCTGCGTATAGTCACTGTACAGTTCTCTGCATGTGCTCCACAGCCGATAGTAGAGCAATGTATCTAGGGGAATGCATTCCGCCCTGCTCTCAATATCCTGTAGCGTGACAAAGGACATCAGGTAATAGATAACCCAATGTTGTCAAGCCCAAGTGTTGGAGGCGTTCGCCAATGCAACCATCCATTGTAAAAGATTAGAACGGATTATGTGCCAGCCACTGGTTTCTTGAATACAGGTAGTGTAGCCTGACCCATCTCCGGAGACACACCTACCCCCACATTGTACATTTAACAGTGTTCACTTCGCCCGAGGGCGCTTTGGGGACAAGCAAGGCACCATCTTCAAGGGGCAGGGCCCAGCAATGCTCGCCTCAATTGCAGTATTGGGTTGAAACCCCATGGGGAGGAGCCAACAATGTGCAAAACTGGGCCTGTGCGCAGTAATAGTTGAGTTTAAGATCAGGTACACATAGCCCCCCCTGCTCGAATGACAGCGTCAGCACCTCCCACACCTGTCTATACGGTCTTCCAGCCCAAACCAGGCAAACCGCTAGTAACCTGAGTTGGAGAAAAAAGGCCTTTGTCAGCAGAAAGGGAGTGTTACAAAGAGGTAAAGGAATTTGGTCAGGATCATCTTTTTGGTAAGAGCTATCTAACCAGCCAAAGATGGGGGCAATTTAATCCATAGAGGAGCACAATCCCCCGAGCCAGGCCATCGCTCTGCCATAGGTTTCCAGCCAGATCTCTCAGAGATCTCTGCTGATCCATGTGCCCATATACTTGATTTCAGAGTCCTCCCAGCACAACTGGAACTCAAACTCTATTAATTAGGATGTAAAAAACAGGAACGTCTCTGGAGGTCGGCCTATGATCCTGTAGAGAGGCAAAAATATAAACAAAGTCTTAGTAACTAAAAAGAAATGATAACTAGGGAAAAAAACTAAATATTTTTCCCAAAAAATAGAAAGTGCTAAAAACTCCTCCAAGGAACTTTTTAATACAGTTATGCTCCTAACATCGCCTCACACTCCCGAGGTTGTGCCAACTCAATCTCTGTGCGACAAGATTGCTTTGCACTTTGTGCATAAAGTTGAAAGCATCTTTAATGAAGTAGGCAGACACAGAACCAAGGATGTAGAGCCCAGGGGGCGTGGCCAAGCTGCCGACCAAGATGGCCACGCAGCGTTGAGGCTCCGCCAGCACTCCCGGCAACTTCGCCCATCCTGCTGTCCATTCTGCCCGTATTGCACCCGAGACAGTTGGCCTGGCCCCACTGAGGCTCCTGCACGACTCGGTGCCGTTCGAGGTGCCCGGACACTCAAGACCGCCGCAGGCTGCGGCCTCCGGGTCCGCGAGGTCGGCACCGGCGTAGTCATTGGGGCACGACCGAGCTGCGCCGATTGAGGAGACGTGAGGCGGTTTCCGGCGATCTCGCCCATGGAGGAGAGGAGCGCAGGGGCCCCACGTGCATGAGGTGAGCTCACTACACTTGCGCCCCCCCTCCTGCTGCACATTACCTCTAGCCCTGGTGGGCGGCTTGAGACCGGCCCATTTCGCCCCGGAGGCCCCTCGGTGAGAGGCACCGGGTGTGAGCCTTGGGACCTGCCATCCGGCGGTTCGGGCCGGTCGGGGGGCCGTGGGGAGGGGGGGTTGAGTGAGCCATGTTACGGCTGATTCTGCTGTGCCCGCTGGTTGGAATGCGGCGCTGCTGAACTCCCCATTTGACTGATGCACACGTCCTGGGCCCGGACTGCTTGGTGGGGGCCCGCTCCTGCTTGTGAGGGCTGACTTGGGCTTACAGTGCCCTGCTGTGCTCGCGTGGGTGCTTGACATTTCCCTGCATCGTCTGCCCAGGTCTGTGAACTGGCGTGGTAAACAGGGCCACTGAGAAATACGCCTATCTATCCTCTTGTCTGGATTGACCATAGCTGGAGCCCAGAGAATAGGCTGGCTGCCACAAATCAGTGTTGGGGGGCAATGGGACGTAAAGACCCCAAGCAGCGTCTACTACAGTTTGGTAGACCCACTGAGCAGTCTACGGAGTCCGGCGGTTATGCCGGAGGGTGGTCAGGATGATGCAGGCCCTAGCGAACCTTCTGATGTGCTGGGAACACTGCTCCTGGAAATGCAGGCGGGTTTCAGGGCGCTTGACTGCCGATTCGACACCCTGGACAAATGCCTTGATATTATGGGTGCCAAATTAGACACGCACGAGAAGCGCCTGGACACCGTGGAGGGTAGGGTGTCTGATCTGGAAGATGGCGCAGCACAGTCAACCAAGTGTCTAGACCGCATGGAAAAGATCCTTAAGATGGTAGCCATCAAGAACTAGGATCTGGAGGCACGCAGTAGGCGCAATAATGTTCGCATTTTGGACGTCCCTGAGTCTGCCAACACGGGGCGCATGGACCAATTTGTGGAGACCCTGCTCACGGACATCTTTGGTAAAGAAGTCTTCACTCCCACCTTTCTCGTAGAGAGAGCGCACCGCTCACTTGGCCCCCGCCCTAACCCGGGATGTCCACCAAGACCCATCATTGCCCGCCTCTTGAATTACCGGGACAGGGACATGGTGCTAAGGCTTTCAAGAGAGAGGGGGTCCGTCTCCTGGCACGGTTCGACCTTAGCCTTGTTCCCGGATTTTACAGCGATGGTTCAGGAGACAAGGCACAAATACACTGGAGTGAAGGCAACTTTGAGAAATTTGGGGTTGAGATATGGAATGCTGTATCCAGCTCGTCTCCGTGTGGACATTGAGGGCCGGCCTCGCATTTTTGACAATCCGTCCGCGGTGCAAGAATTCAGCAGAGACTACAAGGGGGGTAACAGCGGCCATAAAAACAAGGAATCGTCTAGGTCATCCCCCCCTCATAGTGGTTCAGCGGCCAGCGTTGATTTGTTCTCTGAGTGAATTGGTGTAGCCCTAGTAGATGATGGGCGGCTATATCTATTGTGTGACATTTAATTCTTTAATTTTTTGATGTGAACGACACATCTTCATTGTTCCTTCAGGTCGGGTACCTGGCGTGGCGTTGCCACTCCTCAAGTGTGTATCACTTTGTGTTGCTTTAACTTCCGGATAATGTATCTAGTATTACTCCTGCTTTGTATATGTGGGTGTTTACATGATGCAAGAGTACAATTGTTCAGTTGGGGCACTCCCTGCTGGAAGGCGTGCAGGGGTGGGTGGGGGGAGGAGTGAGGGAACGTTAGCTTTGTTGGGTACTCAATAGTTGTAATCTCGATTTTTCACTGCAGCATGGTCTGGTTCACTTACAATGCACAAGCAAAGTCATGTTCAATATGGTGGGATGGCGGGACAGGGTAGGCTGGCACCATTTTCTGATCTAACACTGATCACCTGGAATGTCCGTGGGATCAACAATCCCAGGAAAGGTAAACTGGTCCTTCACTATTTACAACGCCATGGATCGGACATTGTGTTCTTGCAAGAGACTCACCTTCCCAAGACTCCCACCACCACTTTTGCGGCAAGCTGGGGCCCACATCGCTATTTTGCGGGATACAGCACGTATGTGCGGGGTACAGCTGTCATGGTCCATAAACGTCTGCCTTTTCAATTTACAAAACCAAGGAACGACAGTGAGAGGCGATTCACTGTGTTGGAGGGATGCTTAATGGGGCATAGAATTGCGTTCATTAGCGTGTATGCGCCTAATGTTGACAGCCCGGAATTCTTCCAAAGACTTCACATACATATTCTCCAATCAGACACTGACCACATATGTATGGGTGGTGATTTTAATCTCCTTTTGGACCCGGCGTGCGATAGCACATCCAAGGCTCCAGACACTAAGCCCCGCGCACGCAACGTTTTGTTAGACATATGTGAGTCGGTTGGTCTTGTGGATGTATGGCATCAGCGTAACCCAGCGGACGCCGCATACACTCATTACGCTGCCCAGTATGGCACGTTGACCAGGTTACACTTTTGGCTTGTCTCCCCCAATTTGGTTACAGGGTACAGGGCAGCCCGGCATCTCCCAGGTACATATTCAGACCATTCTCCGGTGGTGTTGCAGGTGCGTGTTCCTAGGCCTGAGGGATGTGAGAGGGTGTGGCGATTCCCTGGGTCAGCACTGTCCGATGCAGTCTTTCTCTCTGAGCTTCGGGAGGCTATAGTTGAATATTTTGAATTGAATAAAGGGTCAGTTGACTTGTGGGCCACACTCTGGGAGGCATTTAAGGCCTATATGTGTGGGGTGTGTATCTCTAAGCACGCTGGGATTCTCAAAGATTTGCGTAATCCGATTGTGTGAATCGAGAAGCAGCTTGAAACATTAGATAGTGAGCAGATTGTAAAGCCCGACCCTTCACAGAACAATCAAACAGAAAAACTCCCTACCTATTTATTTAACAATATGCTACACGTCATATGATATAATAATCTGAACAGTGCTGAAGAATAGAAGAAACAGAAATATCACAAAATAGATTTATTATTTCAATGAATATTCGAAGGTACACAAATGTATTACAAAGACAATAATTAAATATATATATATACAGTCCCACCACTCATTCAATCACATTCACATATACAAACATACTATCATACCTCTTTTGTACAGACTCACAACACTCATACAATAACTCAGACAATATGACAAAACAATATAAACAGCAACGTGTCCCCCAGATTTCCTCAGAAATGTGAGTCAAACTATTTTGGAAGACATCAGTATGTTCAATACATATCATAGGTGTATACATAAACCAAACACGAATAAGTAGGCAGATACAGTGGTTATCTAGAGGGGGAGAAAAACGAAAATAAAACAGAACTCAAACGAAACAAGACTCAAACAAAGATGGGAGTATCACAAACGCCGACGCGCGTTTCGGTGTGAAGACCGGATATGGCCAAACACCTTCCTCAGGGCGTAGGTAACAGAACAGTGAAGTGGTGGGATAATTTCAATGAGTCAAAGAATCTTCTAATTAAACAGGCCAAAAAAGCCGTGCAGAGGAGCTCGACGTAGTTAGCTAAGCAAGCTGTAATGAAGTAAAGCCTTGAACTGGGAAGGCGATGAGATTCAAAATGCAGGCAAAGTAATTCAATGAAGAGAAACGGGCCGCCACTTAGCTTGATTAGGCAGACCCTGGAGTTCCAAGGGTGCTGAACAAGATCTGCAAGCCGACGATCAGATACGGCAGCCAGACGCTGAAAGACGAGTATCTACAATGGAAGTCGATGCAGGAAACACATGAAAGCCCCTCACTCAGGATACAGAGTCAACTCAAATTAGACTGACACAGGCGGCGACTTGATGGTCGTTCCTTGGTGGCTAGAGGGGGGCAAAGCAAAACTTGTTTCCTGAGTGAGGGGCTTTCGTGTGTTTCCTGCATCGACTTCCATTGTAGATACTCGGCCTTCAAGCATGCATCTGGCCTTCTTGTTTTCCTGCCAGACGAGCATCTCCCCGCTTTCAGCGCCTGGCTGCCGTATCTGATCGTCGGCTTGCAGATCTTGTTCAGCACCCTTGGAACTCCAGGGTCTGCCTAATCAAGCTAAGCTTGCTTAGCTAACTACGTCGAGCTCCTCTGCACGGCTTTTTTGGCCTGTTTAATTAGAATATTCCCTGACTCATTGAAATTATCCCACCACTTCACTGTTCTGTTACCTACGCCCTGAGGAAGGTGTTTGGCCATATCCGGTCTTCACACCGAAACGCGCGTCGGCGTTTGTGATACTCCCATCTTTGTTTGAGTCTTGTTTCGTTTGAGTTATGTTTTATTTTCGTTTTTCTCCCCCTCTAGATAACCACTGTATCTGCCTACTTATTCGTGTTTGGTTTATGAATACACCTTTGATATGTATTGAACATACTGATGTCTTCCAAAATAGTTTGACTCACATTTCTGAGGAATCTGGGGGACCCGTTGCTGTTTATATTGTTTTGTCATATTGTCTGAGTTATTGTATGAGTGTTGTGAGTCTGTACGAAAGAGGTATGTAAGTATGTTTGTATATGTGAATGTGATTGAATGAGTGGTGGGACTGCATATATATATATTTAATTATTGTCTTTGTAATACATTTGTGTACCTTCGAATATTCATTGAAATAAATAAATCTATTTTGTGATATTTCTGTTTCTTCTATTCTTCAGCACTGTTCAGATTATTATATCATATGACGTGAAGCATATTGTTAAATAAATAGGGAGTTTTTCTGTTTGATTGTTCTGTTGTTTCCCCTATGATTTCCCTACCTTTATCTGTTTAGATAGGGGCCCCCTTTGTTTGAGTGTTTATTTCAAGCCCGACCCTTCACACCAGAACCGTCGACTGACACTCCTGACTGAGTTCAGAGAGGCTGCGGAGCGTGAGAGTAGCTATTTAAGTAAGTATGCCATTGCAAGGCGTTATGTGGAGGGTGACAGACCTGGCCGCACGTTGGCGCTGCTGCTGAGACCCGCGGATGGGCGCTCATGTATTCCTGGCATACGCTCCGCATCTGGCCAGACTCTAACTGACACTTCTGAGATCCGAGGTGAATTCTTAGCATATTATTCCACTTTGTACTCCACTCAGGTGTCGCACAGCGAGGAAGACTATAATAACTATCTCGCCGAGATTGCCATGGTATGGCTTGAGAAGTTTATGCAGGCATTTCTTGCGGAACCATTCTCGGTCGAGGAAGTTAGTAGTGCCATAGATGCTATAAATGGCTCGACTGCTCCTGGACTCGACAGCTTCACCGGGATATTTTATAAAACCTATAAAGATCTCCTATCGCCCTATTTATTAGAAGAGTATAATGAGGCGCTTGAACGTGGAGAGCTTCCCCCTACTTTACGTGAGGCCGTAATAATTCTTCCAAAAGCGGGGAAAGATCCGCCACTGTGCGGCTCCTATAGACCGCTGTCACTTTTAAACCTCGACTATAAAATTTTGGCCAAAATGATCGCGCTGCGACTGGCGCTGTTATTAGATCGCATTATCTCCCCAGCCCAGTCTGACTTTATCCCCCACAGGTCGACTGCGCTAAACCTTCGCACATTATTCGCGGTGATACATAGAATTGCCCCCGAGGTCCCTACTGCTGCGGTCCTAATTGACACTGAAAAGGCATTCGACTCACTGGAGTGGCCCTTTTTTTTCTTGGCGGTGATGGGGAAGTTGGATATTCCCAAGGGATTCATTGACCTAACTGCGCTACTATACTCCCGGCCCACAGCCAGACTTCGCCTTAATGGCACCCTGTCCTCGACTTTCGCCCTTACGCGTGGCACCAGACAGGGTTGTCCGCTCTCCCCGTTGCTCTTCATATTGGTATTAGACCCTCTGGTTCGCCACTTCCAGGAAAGGCATCTGCACAGAGGCCTTCAGTTCAAAACGGGGCCGCTTTTAATCTCCTTATACGCGGATGACATCATTCTTTAGATCCGCAACCCCCGGGAGAATCTGGAAATGCTCATCCGTGAGATTATTCGATTTGGCGTTTTTTCCAGGGCTATGTATAAATTGGGGTAAGTCTGAGATCTTTCCCTTGACCCCGAGCACTGCGCGCTGGGAGAGTGCGTTCCCACTAACGTGGTGTGAGGAGTCGGCCAAATATTTAGGCATTCGGGTGCACAGAGATACGGAGCAAATTATCAGACTAAATTATGGCCCGGTGGTGCATAACTGGGAACAGCAGGTCGAGTGATGGCTGAAACTCCCCCTCTCCCTTGCTGGTCGTGTTGCACTTGTGAAGATGATCGTGCTCCCAACATTTTTATATTTATTTCATAACATTCCCATTCCTCTCCCCAATTCCTTTTTCCTCACGTTGCGATCTCACCTTATCAGGTTGGTTTGGGGGGGTGGAAGACCTAGAGTTAGCTGGGACACCATGACATTGCCATATGAGAGAGGTGGATTTTGGGTCCCCAATTTTCAGGTTTACTATTTGGTTGCGCAGTGCAGTTTTGCCCACTCTTGGTACCACCCAGACGCACGAATTCCATATTCCATACCTGAGGCGGATCTGGTGCTTCCCGCGCCGCTCTGCACGGTATTGCCGCAGGGATTCCCAAGAGACCCCCGGTACATTCAGACAGTCTCCACCACTAGGTGGGCCTGGCGGTAGTTGGCGAGGGTGACGGGAGGGGGTGCCCTATACTCACCTGAGATCCCAGTTATTAATAACCCTTGGTTCCCCACCACAGAGGAGAAGCTGGTGCAGCGCACACTTCTTGCATATTCTATGAATAAGTTTGGGGATTTGTTCCCAGAGGGACATATTTTCTCTGGTATGGAGGGAGGGAAGTTCAGAGATGCAACATTTATGGACCAATTTATCTTCAGTAGGATACGGAGGGCGCTCAGAGCTAAGGTTTCGAGATATCCGTTGGAGCACGAGCCCTTTCCTCCACTCACGCTCCTAATTTCGAGTCCCGGTGGAGAACACCTGATCTCGAAGCTATATGAACCTTGCATGTCCTTAATCCCCAGCAGAGGCACCAAGATACGGGAGGCATGGGAGCGGGACCATGGGCACCCTATACAGGACTCACATTGGTCCTTTTGTTGTGCGCAAACCAAAGAGGTCTCCTTAAACAGCAGACATACGCTTATACATTTTAAGTACTTGTGGAGGGTCTACATGACCCCGGCTAGGATTCACACCATTGACCCAAATCGGCCGCACTCCTGTCTTAAGTGTGGTGGCCCGGAGGCAGACTTCGCCCACCTGACGTGGAACTGCACTAAGATTGGTATCTTTTGGAGATCTATTTTCAGGACTATAGCACAAATTACTTACCTTGAATTGGTGCCCACTCCGGAAGTGGCCTTGCTGGGATATGTGGGAGGGCTCCCAAAGAAGCTGCGTAAATTTGGGGGGCGCTAGAGAGCGCAACGCAAAATGGCCGCTCCGTAGAGCAGCTCCGCAGGCTGAGCTGAATATCCGTCCAATATCCTGGTTTCCATGGCGACATCGACCCCTCCAATACAGCGGCCCGGTGGCGGATTATGAGGGCTACATTTCAGCGCCCTGCGATGCCCCGGAGGTGTGAGGATTGCTGAGTGCGGAGCCGTTCCAGCTGAGGCTTGCAGCACCATCATGGCGGCCCGGTGCGGGACCCGGCGGCGATAGTGCGGTGAGTGCGGCGTGGACCGCGCTGCGGCTTGACCAGAGGGGGTTGGAGGTGTCGCTTGTGGCCGCGTGTTGTAGGGACCGCGCGTTCGGCTCGAGCTGTGACGCGCCTCGGTAGTGGCTGCGTTGCCACCGAGACCGCGGCCGTCCCTGCCGAGCCTCGTGTGGCCTTCAGGGTACGGGCTATTGGGACTGCCTCTCCCCTACTGTGTTTGCGGGCCCAGGCGGTTGGTCCGGGCCGGCGCTCCTGCTCAGTCCCGCTAACGGGTGGCGGCAGCTCCGGGCGCGAACTGTGGTGTGTGCCCCCCCTCACTTATCGGCCTTTGCCACTGGCTGCTGCGGCCTACGCGCCTCTTCGCCGCCGGCTCATTTACCCTGGTGCGCCCATGAGCTAACCACATGCAGACTGGTGCTGGGACCCCCGGCTGCGTTTGATCCTGACTGTGCCGCCCTGTGCGCTCGCCCAGCGGATGTGCTCCGGCGTGGGAGCTGAGATATCTACAACCCCCTACGACGATCTGCTGTAGGGCCGCGCGCGCTGAGGCCTGACCTACCACTAGGCCCTGGGCCCACGGACTGCAGAGGCTGTGTGACCCACGTTCTGCCCGGCCTGCCTGCGCGGCCTCAGCGCGTTGTCCACCGCTTTCCTGGCGCGACGTTGGCGGGGGTGCCACCTGTGAGCGCTGCTGGACTCTGTTTCCTGCCGGTAGTGCTCTGCTGCTGGCTCTTCTTCGGCTCCGTGGCCCACTCTTAACCTCCGTCCGCCGCCTTTGAGAGCTGAGGTGGGGATTGGTACCTAGCTCCTACCTGTGGATCGCCTTTGGGTGAGGCGAGGAGCACTGTGAGCGCTGGTGGGCTCTTCCTACCTCCTACTGCCGGTATAGATCCCCCGCAATTCGCTGGCTTGGCAGCTACTGGTCATCACTTACAACACATCTGCGAGCGTTGTGGGCGGACGTGCCCACACCGCTATCTGGCACCTGTGCAGCTCCATAGGCAGTTCTAACTACGCTACCATGGGGGGCGTGGCCAAGCCGGCGACGAAGATGGCCACCTGGCACTGAAGCTCCGTCTGGCGCAGTCAGCTTCCTAACATATTCCCCCACTTGCAACAGCTTTCGATCCTGGAACCCCGATGCGGAACACAGCGCAAGATGCACGGATCCCACCGGTGCAACTGTGGCCTTGATCGATGCTTGCAATCGTCAGTGGCGACGAGCTGAATAGGGACGCCCGACCTGGCCGCGGGCCTCGCGCCCGACTTCCTCTTTGCTGGGCGGAGCTGCCACCAACACGAGGCCGAGGACTGTGGGGCTGCCGACGGCCTGTTGCGGCCTGGGATCGCTGGTGAGGCGCGCTGCCCCCCGCCACTGCTGCTCTCACGCCTGGATTGCGAGACGGGGGCTGGGGGCCTCTGCGCTGATGCTGTGGGGCCTGTGCGCGGCGATCTGCCGCTACCGGACCGGGGGCCTTGCCGGGGGATGAGACCTGCTGCCCTCCCCCACTTTTCGGTGTTGCTGACGCGGCCCTTCTAGATCGGTGCGCCTCCCCTGCTCGGAACCAGCGGCCTACACCTCCGGCCGGCTTTCTACATTACCGAGGGGTGGTTGGATGCGAGTGACCGGTGGTCGGCGCTGGAGCCGCTTGGGGCTCCCACACACGTACGGGGCTCCGTGATCTCCCGTCCGGGCCCTCGCCGGGGTGCTGCCTTCTGCCGCGTCCACGGCGATCCGGATTCGGGCTGCCTCCCCCCTCGGCCGGGCTCCGCCAGCTCCGGCTGTTAACCCAGGCGTCCACGATCCCGGCACGTCGGACTCTGCCGCTCTGTGATCCTGTGCAAGTACAACGCCGGGCAGGTTCCTGCAGCGCAACTCTGACGCGGCATGGGCCGCAAAGACCCGAGGCAAAAAACTTTGCCTTTCGAGAAGCTTACAGAGCCCGCACCTCCACAGGACTTACCCATGGCCGATTCGGTGCACCAACCAGACCAGGAGGCCGCTCCAGCGGACACAACCGCGTCCCTGGTCCGGGAGATGAGAGCGGGCTTTAAAGCTCTGGATACCCGCTTCGATCTGCTGGATAAAAATATCTCCAGCATGGGCGCTAAAATCCAAGTACACGACAGGCGACTCGATGTGTCTGAGGCTCGTATATCAGATATAGAAGATGGGACCGCGCAATCGGTGAAGCGTCTGGAAAGGGTTGAGCATATCCTGAAGGAAGTGGCCATGAAAAATGAGGACCTTGAAGCCCGCAGTCAACGCAACAACCTCCGCATTATTGGGGTCCCGGAGACAACCCCCACTGGCCGCATGGACCTGTTTGTGGAAACACTGCTGCTCGGACTTTTTGGTAAGGACTCTTTCACGGCCGGCTTTGTGATCGAGAGGGCGCACAGATCCCTAGGCCCCCGCCCCAGGCCTGGTATGCCTCCCAGGCCCATAGTGGCCCGGGTCATGAACTTCCGAGACCGAGACACAACACTTCGCATGGCACGAGAAAAAGGCGACATTGACTGGCAGGGCTCAAAACTCTCATTCTACCCGGATTTCACAACCATGGTACAAGACGCACGGCGTAAATTCAACGGGGTCAAGGCTGCTTTGAGAAATCTGGGGTTGCGTTATGGCATGCGCTACCCGGCCCGGTTGAGGGTCGACGTGGACGGCAGGGCTAGAATCTTTGATACTCCGACTGAAGCACCAGAGTTCTGTCTTATGTACAAACAGAACACTCTACCTTCCGACAGGGCAGTGACCGGCCCTTCCCCTTTGCATAGCGGATCCGACGCCAGTGCTGATCTCTTCTCCAGCGCTGGGACCGGGTGACGTCTCACCCTCACAGGTTCAACTGTGTTTTTCCTCTTTTTTGGGAATATGTTCTTGACACTTTTACAAGACATTGCAATTTAGCTGACAGCTAGCCGGGCGTTGCCGCCCCCTTGGTGTATCCATCGAGAATAGTTTGGTTTGATTTTGGGTACCTCTTTTGGGTTTAGCATTCTATTGTGTGACACTTTGGTACCTTCTGTTCCTTGTTAATTGGGAAATGGCCCTTCCCTGGTTGGGGTGGGGTTGGGTGGGGGAGGAAGGGGATATTTCACTTTGGAAATTGGGTCGCAAGTATTGTTAGTAGTCATTCACTATTGCACATAATTGGCAGTTTTATTTTCAATACAGCACTGACACTGTTCTTTTGCATTGATGGCTAGGTTTGGTAATATCGCAGGTCCCTCTGATCTTTCACTTATGTCCTGGAATGTACGGGGTCTTAACGATACACGAAAACGTAGACAGGTGCTGCAGTATTTAGTTAGACACAAAGTAGATGTTGCTTACTTGCAGGAGACCCATCTCCCCACTACGGACTCCACACACTTTGGCGCCAGCTGGGGGGCACATCGGTATTTCGCCAATTACAGTTCCTACGCTCGGGGCGCCGCCATCCTAATACATAAGCGAGTCCCCTTTCATTTTAGCTCGATGTTTCAGGACGACGGGGGTAGATATATCGCAGTGTCTGGGACCCTAGCGGGCAGGAACATTACACTACTATGTATTTATGCTCCCAACACTGACTCCCCCGACTTTTATCATTCCCTGCAGGCACAGCTCATGCGATTGCCCCCGCAGACACTAATTGTCGGTGGAGACTTTAACCTCCTACTTAACCCTGAACTAGACAGCACCTCAAAGGCCCCTGACACTAAGCCACGATCCCGTCGAGCACTCCTGGAACTCTGTGCCCGATTCACACTGTTGGATGTCTGGCGCAGACGAAACCCCAACTCTACCGCATACACCCACTATTCAGGTCAACACAATATCTGGACGAGGATTGACTATTGGCTACTCACCCCAGACATCTATGGCTGGTGCGAGACGGTCGGGACCCTTCCCAGAACTTACTCTGACCACTCCCCGGTGACGCTGTGCCTTCGGATCCCCCGGCTAGAGGGCTTCGAACGCCAGTGGCGCTTCCCCAGCCATGCATTGCTCGATGTGGTGTTCAAGGAAGAAATTCGGGAGGCCATAGAGGACTATTTTGCCATAAACACAGGCTCGGTGGCCACGAGGGCGACACTGTGGGAGGGGTTTAAGGCGGTTATAAGGGGCACGTGTATAGCGAAGCATGCAGGAGTCCTCCGGGATCTCCGTAACACATTGGCGCGTTTAGAGCGCGACCTCCTGGCCTTAGACAGTGACACCACATGCCACGCACATTCTAATTATGAGCGCAGACGACTGTTGTTAATGGAGGAGTATAGGGAAACGGCCGACAGGGAGATTTTATATCTAGGGAAATATCAGACTGCCCGGCGCTACGGTGAGGGCGACAGACCGGGCAGGGTGCTGGCCCAACTCCTACGCCCCCCGTATCATAAAACCTATATCACTGAACTACATTCCCCAGAAACACACGTGTACACCTCTACGGCGGACATTCAGTCCCGGTTCCTGGAATATTTTACTGCACTGTACTCCTCCACTATTGGGAGCGATCACAAGGCCCAAGAGGCCTATCTGAATGAGATATCCCTGGTGTATCTTGAAAAGCACATGCAGGACTTCCTGGCTGAGCCCATCTCGGTTGCGGATGAGCTTTTGGCCATAGAGACCATTCGCGGTTCGTCCGCGCCCGGATTGGATGGTTTCTCTGGGGACTTTTACAAAGAATATAAAGAATTACTAGCCCCACAGCTCATTGAGGTGTATGCCGAGGCACTGGAGACACAATCACTTCCTCCTACACTCAGGGAAGCTGTCATAGTCCTCCTTCCCAAACCGGGCAAAGATCCTACACAATGCGGTTCGTATCGG
This sequence comes from Calotriton arnoldi, assembly GCA_963921515.1. NCBI lineage: Eukaryota > Metazoa > Chordata > Amphibia > Caudata > Salamandridae > Calotriton > Calotriton arnoldi. Next base: position 122,382 of record CAWUFW010008284.1, read on the forward strand.
CCCCTATCCCTATTGAATTTAGATTACAAGATTCTAGCCAAAGTGATCGCTAATAGGCTGTCCCAATTAATGGAATTTATTATTTCTCCGGCTCAATCTGGTTTTGTGCCACATCGATCAACATCCCTAAATCTCAGAACGCTTTTCTCGGTACTGCACAGGATTAATCCTGACACCCCCGCGGCTGCCGTACTCTTGGACACGGAGAAGGCCTTCGACACATTGGAATGGCCCTTCTTTCTCTCGGTTATGAGGCGCATGGGCATGCCCATGGGCTTCATCGACACAACCAAATTACTGTACACCAAACCAACTGCGCGGTTGCGGTTAAACGGTACGCTTTCCGCTCCTTTACAATTGTCCCGGGGCACCAGGCAGGGTTGCCCACTGTCCCCATTGTTATTTATACTGGCCATGGACCCATTGATACGGCACTTTCAGGAACGACATTTACACAGGGGCTTACAATTTAACGCTGGCCCTCTCTTGGTGTCTCTGTACGCGGACGACACGATCCTTTATGTTCGCCACCCGCAGGAGAATTTGCACGAACTAATTAGAGAAATTATTCGATTTGGCCGCTATTCAGGATTAGGGATAAACTGGCATAAATCGGTAATATTGCCGCTGACAGCCAGCACGACACAATGGGAATGTGAATTCCCCTTAGAGTGGTGTGCGGAATCAGTGAAATATTTAGGAATTCACATTCACTTAGAGGCTGCCCAGATGATAAACCTCAATTATGGACGAGCCATTGCCGCACTTACAACTCAAATAGAGAAATGGCTGCGGATACCCTTATCCCTAGCTGGTCGGGTGTCGCTTATCAAAATGATAATTCTCCCTAAATTTCTATATCTGTTTAATAATATACCTATCCCACTCACCAACAAATTTTTTCACACACTCCGCACCCTGTTAACCCGATTGATATGGGGAGGGGGGCGGGCACGTGTTCGGTGGGAAGTCCTTACCTTACCATACGAGAGAGGGGGTTACAATGTCCCAGACTTGCAGCTCTATTATTTAGTGTCCCAGTGCAGCTACGCTCACTCATGGTACCACCCGGATGCCCGGATTCCTTACCTCCGCTCGGAGGCTGACTTGGTACTCCCAGAGCAACTTGCGGCCATACTCCCTACGGGCTTTCCCAGAGACCCGCTGGACATCCAAACCGTTTCCACCACCAGCTGGGCGTGGAAGAAGTTATGCCGGTATACGGGCACGGCAGCTCTGTATTCCTCCGCTTTGCCCGTTATAAATCCACGCTTAATACCAATCACGGGAGAACGACTGGTGCAACGCACTCTCACTAAATTTGAAATCGCACGAGTAGGCGACCTATACCCGGACGGCCACGTATTCTCCCTCGCAGACGATGATCGGTTCCAGTCAGGAACCACTATGGACAGATTCGTCATGGGGCGCCTCCGCTCTGCCCTACGTTCCACCTTCCCTTCCTTTCCGCTAGAGCCAGTCTCCTTCCCACCTCTCACCAGGGTTGTTGAGCACAAAGACAACACACATCTCATCTCACTACTTTATAAGGCTTGCATGACACTGAAGCCAGTGGACGACAGTAAGGTTCGCGGGGCATGGGAGGCCGACTTGGGACTCACGATAACGGACGAGCAATGGCTTGCATGTTGCGCGGTCACACGAGACGTCTCGTTAAACAGCAGACACAAGCTTCTACACTTCAAATTTTTACGTCGCATCTACTTCACACCAGTACTAGCACACAAGATTGACCCTACCCAACCGCATAACTGTCGTAAATGCTCCGCTCCTAATGCGGATTTTGTACACCTCACCTGGACGTGTCCAAAAATACAACACTACTGGGAGCGCATACACCTCATATTAGGGAAGATAACCAATCTTGCCCTGACTCCTAACCCGGAGGTGGCCCTATTGGGTTATACAGTTAACTTCCCTAAAAAGTCAGACGGTTCGCTGCACTGGGACTGCTCCTGGCTAAGCGTGAGATAGCAATTCATTGGGGCCGCAGGTCGGCCCCAACTGCACAAGGCTGGTTGAGGAGTTTAGCTTATTGCAACGTCAACAGTGAAATATATGCCACTACGTTGCCCAGTTCGTCCCGTCCCAAGGACATATGGGATCCTTACCGGTCTTACATTCAGGCAGTACGTCAGGAGGTTGACCGATCCCTGCAACGGGGTTTGGTGCCAGAGGGGGTGGGGTAGGCAGTCCACTGCAGAACACCTTTGCCCTATTGCCGCAATGCAGCCAGTGGTAAATTGCAGGAATGCTCGTCTCCTGGGTGCAGATGGCGCCCCAACAGATTTCTACTGGGATCAGTGTCCAGTATGGGGCCCCCCCTCTTACTGCTTATTCTGATGACCTGTGCATGTATCGATGTCTACAGTTTTTGTTTCTAGTTTCACAGACTGCCAAATGTAATGTTAATGATGTAAATGTGAATTGACTTTTTGCACTGATGCAATAGCGATCTAAGACACAAATAAAATGCTTATTTTTGACTATGCAAACGAAAACGAATAAATAAAGTTTTAAAAAAAAAACTACGCTACCATGGGGAAATCGGAGCGCAATCAACCGCGTCTCACCTTTGAGCCTCGCCGGTCCACCAAGACATCCCAACAGGTGGCTTCAGATTCGGAACTCGATGGTCCTAGCGACCGGTTGTCCAGCATAGACAAAACCCTTCTCGCTGTTCAAGCAAGTCTCCAGTCCATCGATGGTAAGATCGATAATCTAAACCTCCGTATCGACCACATGTCGCAGAAACTAGACAAACATGCGATGCGCCTTGGGGAGGCAGAAACACGTATTTCAGGTGCGGAGGATGGCCTACAGCAGGTGACCGCGAAGACAGCTTCCATGGAAAACGTGCTCGCTGTAATTCAAGCACGGAATGAGGATTTGGAGGCCAGGTCGCGACGCAACAATGTGCGCCTTACTGGTTTGCCAGAATCCACGAATACAGGCCGCTTGGAGACATATCTTGAGAAATTACTTTGCGACATCTTTGGCACTGAACATTTCTCCAAAGTGCTAATTGTTGAGCGTGCGCACAGATCCCTGGCTGCCCGCCCTCCACCTGGCGCACCGCCTCGTCCCATCATAGCCCGTCTCTTAAATTATAGAGATCGCGATGCCATCCTTCGACTGGCTCGGGAAAGAGGTGATATCACTCATGAGGGTAATACACTTCCCTTTTACCCAGACTTCACGGCAGCAGTACAGGAGGCTCGTCGGGAATACCAACCTGTTAAAAAACTCCTCATTTCTGCCAAGGTGTCTTACGCAATGCTTTATCCCGCACACCTGCGCATTGACGATAATGGTAGTCCCCGGATCTTCAACACCCCCAAGGCGGCCATGGACTTTGCGAAAACTTTGACCAGGCGCAGCCGCTCCCCCCACTGCAGCGACTGGGGACGATGGCAGCTCCACGGATACAGTGGTGAACACTTGAAGCCGGTCTCAGTATTCGTGAGTTGAGACCTGCATTACATCTCCTCAATGTGCATTCCATTGACTAGACAAAGTCCGCTCTGTTATGTTGCTCTATTTCTCCTTTTCACTGCGGTGATAAGTTGTCATGTTGTGTTGGGTGGTACCCATGAGACCTAGTCCTCTTGTATTGTTCTTCATCCACCTATTGTATGTCTGTACCCTACCATGAGGGTTCTTTTCCTTTGTTTATGACATCATTAAGTATTGCTAGCCAGGCAACTTTACTGATAAAGCTCGGCCACCTCCCAACACATCGGAAGGGTTGTTGTGTTCCTGCGCCCTCCTATGGGTGTTCCCCACTACTGTTTTCTCCCTTGGGCTGTTTCTCAAGGTGCATTTCGGGTGGTTCGGGATGGCTTTGGTGTGTTGGGACTGCTGAAGTGGGTGGGGGGTGAGGAGGGGAGGGGGGGTGTTGGGGGGTCTTGTTTTGTGGCCAATTGGTTAATTAACCTTATGATTGCTAAATCTGTGATTGTGTACTGCACTGCATTGACATGCTCATGCTATGTTCTAGTTCCGCACCACATCCTGACCACACTGTAGTTAACTGCCTAACTTGGAACGTACGGGGGCTTAATACACCGAAAAAGATAAGACCGGTTTTGGCGTTTCTGGATAGACATGAAGTCGCTATCGCCCTCTTACAAGAGACACACCTCACGCCCCATTCTGATGGTCGAGCGGGGTCCCAGTGGGCGGGGTATCGTATAGCGTCTTCCTACTCTTCTTACTCCCGTGGTGTCCTCACATTAATTAAGAAACAACTGCCCTTCACGGAGATTCACGCCTGTACGGATGACGCTGGACGTTTTACCATGGTGCATGGGAAATTAGCTGGCACTCTTATCACCATTGTCAACACTTACGGCCCAAACACAGATGACCCGGGCTTCTTTGAACGCGTCATCTCCAAATTGCGTACCTGGCCAGACGCTGTGATATTGTGGGGTGGGGATTTCAACACACACCTTGACCCGGGGAAAGATAAAGCAGGCGGCAGGGGGGGGGGCACTCACCTAAGGCGGCACGGACTATTAATGATGGTATGGCTGAATTGGGTTTGCTAGATGTTTGGAGGCAGCGTCACCCGGAGGCACGGGAGGGCACGCATGTCTCCACCGCATATAATAGTTGGTCCCGGCTAGATTATTGGCTCCTGAGTGAGTCGGCAAGCGGGTGGGTCTCCAACACAGCGGGGTTGCCACGCACTCTGTCCGATCATAGTCCTGTACTGGTGTCCCTGCGCTTTCCCTGCACCACTCGGCGCGCTTTCACATGGTGTCTCCGCACAGAGGCTCTACTCGACCCTCTCTATGCCACGACCATACGGGATGCCATTACACAATATTTCGAGGACAACAAGGGCTCAGTGGACAGCGCATTGACTCTCTGGGAGGTCTTCAAGGCCACTATCCGGGGCAAGTGCATCAGCACGTCTGCCGGCATTTTACAAGATTTGCGGTGACAACTTAGCAAACTAGAGGGCAAGTTGCATGCTCTGGAGCGGGACTATGAGACCCTGCCCTGCGCCCAAACACTAGCAGCCATTAAAGAGTCCACGATAGAATACACTGACCTGGCAGAAAGGGAGGTAAAATACATTTCCCGATGACATGTAGCCCGTGCTTTTGGGGAGGGTGGACGACCCGGTCGGCACTTAGCCAGGAAAATCAAAGAGCGTATGACGCAACAGGTTATATCCAAAATAACAGACACATCCGGACAAGACCACTACACCACCTCGGAGATACTGGAACAATTTAGGCTCACATACGAAGCACTATACACCTCACAAGGGGAAACAGATACTGATGACCTACATGACTATCTATCTGACATAGCAATGGCCTGGTTGTCGGACAGGCAGCGGGAGTACCTCGGTCAGCCGATCACAGAAGAAGAAGACCGTGCGGTTATTAAGTCCCTCCCGAACAATAAAGCTCCGGGATCCGATGGCTTCCCTGGCGACTTTTATAAGGAGTACGCAGAGGAGATAACGCCCCACCTATTAGAAATGTATGCTGAAGCCTTTGACTCCGGTACACTACCGCCTACCATGCGGGAAGCTCTGATCATCACCCTTCTTAAAAAGGATAAACCTACACATAGTTGCGACTCATACCGGCCGCTCTCCCTTATAAACATAGATGCCAAAATCTTGGCTAAATTGTTGGCCACCAGGTTACAACCGTTGATGCAAAAACTGGTCCTCCCAGATCAATCTGGTTTTATTCCCACTCGGTCCACCTCTCACAATTTGCGTGCTCTCTTTGCTACCTTTCTATATACTAGAACCGAGACTGCCGGCGGTGGCTCTATTGCTCGATGCTCACAAAGCATTTGACTCTATTGAGTGGAGTTACTTGTTCGGTATTCTCCGTCGTATGGGCTTCCCCCCAATATTTGTGCAGTGGATAACTTTATTGTACACCAACCCCATAGCACGTGTTCGGGTAGAGGGCTGCACATCCGACCCATTCCGTATAACAAGGGGTACGAGGTAGGGTTGTCCCCTCTCGCCTCTCTTATTCGCTCTCTCATATGAGCCTCTGGCCTGCGTTATCCGCCAGCGACATCGTGCCGCTGCTCTGCGTTTCGCCCACCGTCCAGTCAGTATTTCCATGTATGCGGATGACATGCTATTATTCTTACGTGAACCCCGCACTTTCATGGCACCAGTGCTACGGGAATTCATTCGTTTTGGCCTGTTTTCAGGGCTGCAAATAAACTGGTCCAAATCGGTAGTAGTTCCACTTAGAGTGTACCACGCCCCATGACCTGGAATATCCACTTGAGTGGTCATCGGACCCCGTGAAATATCTGGGGGTCTGGGGACACAGAGATCCCGACACGGTGATACGAGCAAACTACGGCCCCGCGTATAACAAATTGGAGCAACAGGTTGATAAATGGGTGCGTCTTCCATTTTCCCTGGCTGATCGTATCGCGCTCATAAAAATGGTAATACTGCCACAGTTCTTGTATCTTTTTAGCAACATACCAATCCCGCTCACTCAACACTTCTTTAGGACTTTGCGCGCACAGCTCCTTCGGCTGGTATGGGGGGGCAAACAGGCCCGGGTGTCATGGAAAACGCTCATCATGGACTACAGACGTGGGGGCTTTAGTGTACCTGACCCATATCTGTACTATCTCTGTGCACAAGCCCAATATGCCCACTACTGGATCGGCGAGCATGAATTCATCCCACATGTAGCGATAGAGGACGGTGACGCCCATCCTGTCCCCTTAAGCTCCATACTGACGCATACTAGGAGAGAGACCCCCCGGACAGAAATTAACACGATTGACACCACTATCAAAGCCTGGCAAGCACTTGGCCGACTAGCCGGTAAGCTACCACTATACTCCCCTCTTTTACCTATTGCTTATCACGCAGATATATCGGTAACGCACGAGAAAGGGGCATTGCGCACCTTCCATCAAGTGGGTATGGTTAAAATGCAGGATCTCTTCCCGGGGGGCTCCTTCTTGTCGGCTGACGACCTTGACTTCATACAGCATAAAACACCATTATTTAATTTCCTTGTCTTTAGACTGAAGAAAGCGCTGCAGACGCTGTATCATACCTTCCCCACAGAACCTGCGACCCTGAATACCCTCCAGGTTCTCCTTCTTAGCCCAACACGACGCCATCTACTCACCAAACTATATCGCGCTGCCAGGGAGGAAAGACCGCAACCCCCCAACCGTAGCTTGGATGTATGGAATACTTATTTGGACCCACCACTGTCACTGCTTGACTGGGAGCGATGCTGTCAACTTACGGGAACTCTGACCTCGAACTGTAACCTTCGAATCATACATTATAAGTACCTACACCAAGTATACTATACCCCCAGTAGACTATATAAATATGGTCTTCGTGACAACGACCTCTGCAAGCGGTGTGGTGCACCAGACGCTGATTTCTGGCATTTATCATGGGTATGCCCCAGGGTGGCTCAATTCTGGGCGGGAGTGCTCCACATACTGTCCACAATGATTAATATACAGTTACAATACTCTCCACATATCTGTTTGCTGGGATTGGTGCCTACTGTGAAGGGTGCTCTGGGCAGGTTGGTGAGGGCAGCTCTCCTGATGGCTAAAAGGAGGGTGGCAATGACTTGGGAGAGCACGTCAGGTCCAACGACTACGCGATGGCTCCAGGACTTGGCGAGCTGTCGGGACCGACTCATTCTTTATGCGGAGGAGCTCCCCTCCTCATCTAGACCTGCTGATATATGGGAACCCTTTTTGCAATATTTACGATCAGTGTCGACAGACGAGCCCTCACAGAATGTTGCAAGTTAACTTCACGATGTGTAGACCATCAGCATGATACTATCCGATTCATTATATTTACAATCACATGTCAGTGCTTCATGGTTTGTAATTGTTGCCACGTTATGAGTCTGTTTTTATTGTTTTGTATGGGACCATTGCTGATGATATTGTGCACTATACATGCTTAACTAAAATCTCAATCAAATTTTTTTTTTATAAAACTGAAGCTGCGTAAATTTACCGCTATTGCATTGTTGCTCGCTAAGAGGGAAATAGCTCTCAAGTGGGGCAGCCGTTTCTCCCCCACAGTGAAAGACTGGCTATTCAGTCTCATATACTGCAACACTAACTGCGAACTCTACGCCATGACATTACCCCCGGTTTCTTGCCCAAGGGATATTTGGGAACCATTAAAAAATTATCTACTAGAGACCAGTTCTGCCCCCACATCACAACAGCCTGCTGGGATTGTCCCCACGGGAGTGGGGTAATTTTTAGGCCCACCTTACTTTCTTTGTTATTGGGTTTATTACATCAGGACAGGCGGGGATGTGATAGCTGGAGTGGCCTCGCTGAACCGGGTTGATCAGACCGGATAGTTTCAATATATGTGATATGCCACCCTGTTGAAATGGACTATTGATAGCTTGTGCACAAGTACGGTATCTTCTGTCATTTTTGGACCCCAAATGATGTCTATTTGTTCTTACAAATGTTTTCTGATCGCAGTGAATAACCATGCAATGTTGTAAGCCAGATGAAAATGAAAATAAAGATTTAAAAAAATTAATTAAAAAAAGGAAGTAGAGCCCACTCAGGACAATGGTTCCGCCTCATTTAGGCCTTTAGGAGAGCCGAGTTTTGATAAGTTTGCTGACCTCGACAAGGCGCAAGTTGAATATCTTATTGCTAAGACCAAATCTGGTTCGCCGACGGACCCATGCCCAGTGGCTGTGGTATATTTTTTAATATAATCTTTAAGACAGGATGCTTTCCTAAGACGTGGAAAACTGCATCAATTCTGCCTATTCTAAAGAGACCTAACTTAGACCCAGAGGATGCTAATAATTATCGCCCAATATCGCTCTTTCATTTTCCCGCTAAACTCCTAGAAAGGGCAATGAATAAACAGCTCATGGATTATGTTACCGAACATAGCTGGCTAGATGAGACACAACACAGCTTTAGAGCTGGCCATAGCACAGAGTCGGCCCTGATTAAATCGGTAGAAGAAATCAGGGAAGCTCTGGATAATGGTGGGAGGGCCGCCCTCATCTTATTGGACCTGTCGGCGGCCTTTCGCACTGTCCACCATACCAATCTGGTGGAAAGGCTAGCAGCAATTGGAGTGCAGGGAATGGCACTCAGTCTGCTCAAATCTTTCTTGGAAGAGAGGACGCAATTTGTTGCCTTGGATCCGTTCAAGTCTGATCCTTTTCGGCTCCCATGTGGAGTACCACAGGGCCCTTCTATTAGCCCTACTCTTTTTAATATTTATATTGCTGCCCTGGCCCCAGTCGTAAAACTCTTTGGCTTTGCCCTAACATCTTATGCTGACGACACTCAGATTGTCGTAGCAGTCACGAAACAAACTCATTCCATCAGTAAGCAATTCAATGAGTGCATGACGGCAGTAAGCTCATGGATGAGCTTTACCTGCTTAAAGTCGAACTCTAATAAGACAGAGGTGGTGCTTTTTGGCAACGATCCTTCATTTTGGTCCCCAAGTTGGTGGCCAACAAACTTGGGTGACTTACCAAAGCCAGTTGAAAAAGGAAAACACCTTGGGGTCATTATAGATAGTAACCTCTCCTTTGCCAATCAGATCAATGCTTTGACATCCCCAACATTTTTCATTCTAAGAAAAATTTAAAAGATCTTAGCACTTATTCCAGCAATTTCCCAAAAGTTGGTTATATCGGCCTTGGTGCTGGCCAGATTAGACTATTGTAATGGTTTATACCTGAATCTTCAGATACAACACCTCAAAAAACGTAAGGTACTACAAAACACAGCAGCAAGAGTTCTCTCACGCACCCCAAACATGTCTTGTTGAGGAAAATCATCAAGCAGCTGCATTGGCTGCCAGTAAAAGAAGGGATACAATTTAAGGCTCTGTGCTTTGCGTATAAAGCCTTGCACAATCAGGGACCACAATATCTTGGCAAACACAAGGAGATGATGGATGGAGCGTTGAAACTTTTCAGACACCCCAAGTCACAGATCTGGGTTGAATCCATCATCATTCTTTAGCTCACTTCGCCACCTCAGTTCGGACCCAGCTATATACAAATCAGTCTTGACACTGTGCCTCATGGGAACAGTCCAGCCCGAACTGCCAAACCAGGGCTTCCCTGAACCGGAAACAAGCATCCTGGGACCGGTTTCGGGGTAACACCCCTCATCAGCCAGGCTAGCTTGAATCCAGTGGCAAAATGAGCAAGGGACCCACGTCTGGGCATACCCTGCCAACTTAGGGCGAACAAAGCAAACACAAGGAGATAATGGACGGAGCGCTGAAACTTTTCAGACACCCACCCCCAGTCACAGATCTGGGTTGAATCCATCATCATTCTTTAGCTCACTTCGCCACCTCAGTTCGGACCCAGCTATAAGCAAATCAGTCTTGACCCTGTGCCTCATGGGAACAGTCCAGCCCGAACTGCCAAGCCAGGTCTTCCCTTAATGGAAACAATCATCCTGGGACCGGTTTCGGGGTAACACCCCTCATCAGCCAGGCTAGCTTGAATCCAGTGGCAAAATGAGCAAGGGACCCACGTCTGGGCATACCGTGCCAACTTAGGGCGAACAAAGGAAACACAAGGAGATGATGGACGGAGTGCTGAAACTTTTCAGACACTCACCCCCAGTCACCGATCTGGGTTGAATCCATCATCATTCTTTAGCTCACTTCGCCACCTCAGTTCGGACCCAGCTATATGCAAATCAGTTTTTTTAATTTTTTTTAAATTTTGTTGTCCTCATTCGCCATTGGATGTACACAGAGTTATTTTGGGTTTCTCCGTGGCCCCCCTCTTGATTGGCGCCAACTAGAGAGCTCTGTATCCAAATATATGCACTTTACACAGAACCTCTCCTTTTCATACTTGGTCCGTTCTGGCCCTCTCTCTAAGTAACCCACAGAACAGCCGGAGGGGTGAAGTATCCCAGTGTAGAGGCATAATCATTGGACTGTGTTCGCCCCATTTTCAAGCCAATCTATACATGGTAGCCAGAAGTCTTTTTTCTTACTTATCTTATTCAGAGATGCCCTATCCAACTTCATCGTATATTTTACAGAGTTAATCCAATCTGAGATAGTCGGGGATGTGTTTTTAATCCAATATTTACAGATTTCTCTTCGTGCAAGTAAAATCAAATAAAACAATAGCTTATTTTTATCTGAGGGCATAGATTCATAATTTGGCATAACCCCAAAAAATACCAGCCTTAAGCTTACCTGCAAGTCCACCCCAAGCATGGCATTGATGTCTTTACTTACACCGGCCCAGAAATGTTGTAACATTGGGCAGCTTAGGAACATGTGCACATCATCAGATTTTTCCTGAAAGCACTTGGGGCATTTCGGTGTGGCTCCCTTCGCTAATTTGGAGAGCTTTAAAGGAGACCAATACACCCTGTGGAGACAAAAGATGTGATTTCTCCTTAGGTTTGCAGCTTGGACTGTAGAATACAAGGTGTTATATGATACTTGCCATAGTTCTTCTGGATGGATCCCGGGCAAGCGCTCTCCCCACAGCTCCGATGGAAGTTCAAAATCGCCCTCCGCCAGGTCGATCAAAAGCCAATATAAGTTTGCCACCTCCTTTTTCCTCCCGACTTTTCTCCTTAAGGCGGACTCCAGTTCATTGGGTATGCCGACAGTTGTTCCTACTGCTTGATGCCAGCTCTTAATTTGCAGATATTTAAATTTGGACAACTCATTACCCGTGATGCTCCCCAGGTCTTCCCAGGAAAGCAGAGAGCCCTCTTGTACAAGTTGGTCCCAGCTCAGTATTCCGGCTATTTTTAGAGGTGTTGCTAAGGAGTCTTTGGTCCATTCTGGAGAGCCAGGAGCATCCCAGATAGGAGCCAGTGCATTATAGTAGCTGATTTTTAATGCCTTCCTGATTTTGTGCCACGTAGAAGCTAGCCCATGCAGAGTCTTGAGACGTACGTTTAAAAAAAATCTGGGATCTCCGAATTTGTATATAAAGCCTTGAGTTTTTTCCAGGAAATTCGTATACCTTTAGATGCCCATATAAAGCTATTTATTTTTGACTGAAGATTCTTCAGCCACTCTTCTCTGAAAACTAGAGGGATATTTTGAAATAAAAAAATGAGTTTCGGTAGGACCATCATTTTAATTAAATTTACTCTGCCAATTATTTTCAATGGTAAGTGTGCCCAGCTTATTTGAGATTTACATATCTCCTTACTAACTTTGTTAAGGTTTATTTCTGGAATTTTCTCAATATTTTGTGAGATCATGTTGCCCGGTATCTTATCTCTTTTTTCATTGCGTGTGGTTGTGTATCCAAATTCCAGGCCATGCACTCCATCTTAGACGCGTTCACCTCATAGCCAGAGACACAGCCAAACTGTGAAGCCACATTATACAATATTGGAATTGCCATGATTAAATCTGACGTATATACCATCAGATCATCAGCGTATACCAGTTCTTATACTTAAAGGGAGATATTCCAGGATGACGTCTGATCTTTTCAGCTAGAGGCTCGATATACAGATTAAACAGTAAAGGTGATAACGGACACCCCTGCCTTGTCCCCCTCTGGATTTTAAAGGGGGCGGACATGTTCCCATTCACTAAGACTCTGGCTGTGGGGGTTTGATAAATCAAGCTCACTGACCTACAGAAATTTTTCCCCAAATTGCACAGTCTCAGTATCTGCTGTAGATAGGGCCAGTTGACCCTATCAAACGCTTTCGTTGCATCTAGAGTGATAATAGCCAATGGTTCTTTATGCAGTGTTGCCAGGTCTATTGCCCCTATCAAATTATCGGTGAGGTCCTAAATTCCTCTCCCCCGAACAAAGCCTTTTTGACCCTCGTGTAAAAGGCCTCCTACTACTCCATTTAATCTCTCTGTTAAAATCTTAGCAAAGGTTTTATAGTCCGCATTAAGCAGGGAGATAGGCCTATATGAATCACAGGAGTTTGGTGGTTTCGATGGTTTGAGGATCAAAGCGACTGTGGCTTTGTTCCATGATAGCGGCATGTTCTTGCCCTCTTCAAAAATTTGGGAAAAAAGCTTCTCCATTATAGGGATAAGGACCTCCATCAAACATTTATATAGTTCCGCAGGTAACCCATCCGGTCCTGCTGCTTTCCCAGATTTCCCTGCTGTTATCGCCTTCTTCACCTCACGTCTTATAATTGGACTATTAAGATTTTGAGATTCTTTCTCATTGATTTTATTCGGGACATCTTGGTCCAAACAGACCCTAATATCTTCCTCCAGGATGGTTGAGTCTTCCTGGTACACCTTTTCAAAGTGATTTTGAAAAGCCTCCTCAATCTCTGCAGAGCTCCTGAGGATGTTCCCAGAAGATTTGCATCTTAGTTCTTTAATGAATCCTCTAGCTAGGTCCTGTTTGGTTTGCCAGGCTAAAAGCTTTCCGCAGCCTTCCCCATATTCGAAGTGGGCTAGCTTGCTAGCTTGCCATTTCTTCTTTAATCTTTGTTCCATCACCCCAGCAAGTTCCAATTTAAGAGATTGTAGTGTTGCTAAAGTGTTTTCTGTCGGCGAGCTACTCCCCTTGGCGGATAGCTTTTGTTCCAGCTGCTGGATGTTGCACTCAATTTCCCCCACTTCAGCTCTATATTTTTTTTGTCTGGATATCTGAAGATACGCTATGCATCCTCTCAAAAAGGCTTTGTAAGCGTCCCAGACAATTCCTATTGGGGCACTATCTAAGTTAGTTGCAAAGAATTCTTGTGTCTCTACACTCAGTTTCTCAATCACTTTTTCCTCTAGTAGGATGGCACGATCTAAAGTCCATCTCCTATGTGTCGGTCTGACTGGTAATTCTAGTATTAGGGTTATTGCCGAATGATCCAAAAGATGTGCCCCCAGATGTTTTGCATTTTTGACCCATCTTTTCAGGTCATGATTAACTAGAAAGAAGTCTAGTCTGGATTTGTGTCCATACTTCTTGTTATTGAAAGTATATCCTCTTCTGTTTCCCATTTTGATTCTCCATATATCAACCCATCCTAACTGTCTCATAGAGGCCTTTTTCGTTGATCTCATCTTGCAATTCTGTGTTGCTCTGCTTTTTAGTGAACGATCAATAACCGGGTCTAAAACTATGTTAACCGCTTAACCGCGGCGGCAATTCCGCGGTGGTGCGGCCGTTTAGCGGAGTGGGCGGGGCCGCGTCGGCCAACGGACGTACGCAGCACTACGGAGGTAGTGCTCGCGACGGCCGTTGGCCGACGAACGCAGCAAAGGGGTTAAAGTCTCCTGCAAGAATTATAGGGTCTGGAAAGTTTAATAGTTCCATGAGCAGACCTCTAAAAGGGGCTGGGTCATCTATGTTTGGCCCATAATACCCTGCCACTGTAAATTTATGAGAATGGCATTTAATCTCGACTATGGCCCATCTCCCCATTTTATCTACTTTACTGCTTTCTACAATAATAGAAGGGTTTCTTTTGATTAATATAGCCACACCCTTTGTTGTTAATTGTTGCGTGATACAGACTATATCCTGGACCCAACTTCTAGACTTAAATAGATTTCTCATCTCAGTGTCTGTTAGGTGTGTCTCTTGCAGTATGAGAACTTGTTCTGGGGCATCTTTAAGATATTGAAGGATCTTTTCCATCCTATACTTCGTTCTTAAACCATTTACGTTCCATGACAGAACCCTCAACTGTACATTTGGGTCAATTATTGGCTGTGTCATATCCCTCCCCATCACCCAAAAAGTTTTAAGGGTCATACTAAGGCGAATCGGACAAGTTTTTAAAAAAAAATTCTCCCACTGCTCCCCACCCAGTGCTCCCCACCCTCCCCCTCACCCCCTCGTGAGCCCCACCCTGGAGAACCCCTCTTCTTTCCTTAATGGCCCTGCCCTGTGAGGCCCCCTCCCAGAGTCAGAAGAATATGAAATACAAATTTTAAACTATTTTGGAACTAATTTATGCTCCTTACCTATCAATATTTATTGCCTTAACCAACGGGGTTAGAGAGAGGAGATATTTTTTCTTTTCTACCTCATACCATGAGGTACTCCATGGCTGCTACCTTCACAAGGTGGAACTCCATAAAGCCCAAAAGGATGAGGACTTCCTCATGGAGACCTTATCTATCACCCCACGCTCCATACAGTACATTCCCATGTTGAAGGGGATGCTTAAGACCTCTCCTGAGGTCTTCAAGGAGCCAGTTAAGACCAGAGTTATCAGCCCTAGGGTAGATAAAAAAAATATAAGGCAGCTCCCTTAGATCCTGTATATTTCAAAGGGCAGCTCCCTCCGGACTCCCTTGTGGTACACACAGCTCGTAAGAGTGCGAACGCCCAAGGCACCAGCGACACACCTCCACCGGACAAGTAGAGCAGGAAAATAGATGCGGCAGGTAAGCGGGTTGCCACTCAATCTGCCACCCATTGGTGCATCACTAATCCTGTCGGCCTGCTCTCCTGACATGATCAGGCACACTGGAACGTAGGCATGAACTTGTTTCTGAGGGCAAACTGAAGTCTAACTCCACCATCCGGTGTGCCATGGACACCACTGACACTGCAGCGCACTGTAATATTTCAGTGGCTTTATTTGCCGCCACGCCTTACTGTGGCCTCTTTAAGAGTTTGGTCTGCCAAGAGGAAGCTGCATAGGTTAATATACTGGCAATGCTCCTTTAAGACTGTGTGATTACAGGATCTGCCACCCTTGAGTGGAGACCATGATGCAAAGCACTACCCACATTAGGGTGTATATACTCCATTAGGTAAAGGTAGGCAATCCCAGTCTTGCCTACCTGGAGGTGTTTTGTAGAATGATGTAGGGATCCTCTCTGTTCGCCTTTTTGAAGGCAACTAATTGGGCAGAAACATGATGGAAAACAAGTGGATGCAGAAGCCATAGTACCCATAGCATCCCCTCTTATCTTTTTTAATAATACTTAGAGTAACTTCCAATAAAGGGAAATACATCCGGTTTACCTTAAGGTATTTTAAATCTGAATCACTGAACTATCCAAGAAAATAGCTTTTATCTAGAACTCCCTCACAATATAAGGTTGAGTCCACCCTGGCAGTACCATCTTACCAGGGTGGTGTGAGGAAGTCAATGATTAACCATGCCACATATTGTGGGTGAGGCTTCCTCATTCAGAAATACTGGAGTCAGGGTAAGGGCCTAGGGTTATTACAGATGATACATATTATTTGCCCCAAGCATAATCTCCCCCGTCTCATACCCTTTGTGTTTGGAGTTAATTTTTGGAGATTGTACAAGGTACCGTTATTTTTCTCATGATCTCTGTGTGGCTGTGGGAATCTACTGACTACATATCACTGAAACCCCACCAATCATTCCTGCCTGCAGACACAATCTCTTCAGAGAACGCTGCACCTCTTGCAAGAGGAAGTAGAGGCTTCCCTTCACAGCAGAGCCATTGACTTTGGGAACACCTACTAATACAGCAAAAGGGACCCTGTGCTTTCCAATCCCCAGGAAGAACAACTCGAATTGGTCTGTTCTCAACCTCTGGCCCCTCAACAAATACATCATGTCAGAGCACTTCCACATGGTCACTCTTCGGGATGTCATGCCTCTACCACAGCAAGGTGACTTCATGTCCACAGTCAATCGGAAGGCTGCCTACTTTCACATCCTCATCCAATCTGCTCATCACCAGCATTTCCAGTTCAAAGTGCTGCCCTTTGGGGTCACCACGAGCCCTCAGGAAGTTCACAAAGTGTCTGGCTGTGGTAGCTGCTCATCTCAAGAGAATTGGCATCCACGTGTTCTCATACTTAGATGACAGGCTGAATAAGAGTGCAGACAGAACACTGTGTTTGGCTCATACCCAGACCACCACAGATCTCCTCCATGGTCTAGGGTTTACTATCAACACATGAAAGTCCCACCTTCAGCTCCTTCATGTTCAGTCCTTCTTATGAGCAGTCCTCAACTCCGTCACTGGAAAGACATATCCCAGCCAAGCAGGAATCCAACCCTTCCAATCCTTACTCCCTCTTTTTCAGCTAAATCGTCAAGTCACGGTCATGCACCTCCTCTGCATGATGGCCTCCTTCATCGCCCAAGTCCCCCATGCCAGTCAGCATATGCACCCAATGCAAAAGTGCCTAGCTGCACAATGGTCACGAGCAGAGGGTCACTGGGAAGATCTAGTATTTATTTGGCCAGCACCCATCCGTCTATGCAGTGGTGGAACAGCAACAACCTGTTGCAGGGCTGACACTTTCTCGACCACATTCCCCAAGTGATCATCACAGTGGACACCACACTTACCGGTTGGGGCGTGGCGCATCTATAGGATTTGACAGTTCAGGGCATTTGGACACTGTCCCACATGGGTCTCCGCATCAGCTACCTAGAGCTGCTTGCCATTCAGCTAGCTCTCAATTATTTCTAGTCCCACTTGCAACACAAGGTATTCCTCATCAAGACAGACAATGGACCGCCATGTATTACCTCCAGAAACGAAGAGGCACACATTCACTGCAGCTGTCATCATTAGCACAGGCCATCTGGCGGTTGGCACTCCGCCACAAACGCCACCTTTTGGCAGAGTAGACAACAACTTTGCAGACCTCTTCAGGAGGATGCGGCAACAAGTCCACCTGCAAATTCTACTCCAGTACTTCCGCCAGTGGGATTAACCCAGTGTAGACCTCTTTGCATCCCCAGAAAATGCCAAATGCCCAAGCTTCGCCTCCAGACGCCCACACCCCCAGTCCAAGGGAAATGTTCTGTGGGTAAACTTGTCAAGGATATTTGTCTATACTTTTCCTCCTCCCACTTCTTCCATCTGTGGTCCGGAAGCTTCAGCAGACTTCCCTCAACCTCATTCTGGTGGCTTTCACATGGACCAGGCAGCCTGTCCATCACCCTTCTCGACCAGTCCCTAGTTCTCCACAAGAAGCTACCCAACCGGCCAGATCTTCTCACACACAACCAGGGTACAATCAGGCAGCTCAATCTTGCTATTTTACTGCTGAAGTCCTAGAGGTTGGCTACCTCAGTCTGCCTCCTGAGTGTATGCCTATCCTTAAGGAAACCTGCAGAACCACTACACTGGCATGTTATGCATCCAAATGAAAACGTTTTTAGCACTATTGTCTCCCTAAACACTCTGATCCTCTAAAACCAGCAGTCCAGGACATAGTCTGCTACCTGCTACATTGCAGACTTCAGATCCTCTCCTAGACTTCTATTAGACTTCACGTCAGAATAAGTAACCTACTTCACTGTTCAGAGTTCCCGTCATCAAGGCCTTCATGGAAGGACTTTCCACCCAGAGCACCTCCTGCCCCTGGGTGGAACTTCAACATTGTTCTCACACCGCTCATGGGCCCGCCTTTCGAACCCCTCCTATTGTGCCCTCTGCTGTTCCTTTCTTGCAAAGTCACCTTCATGGTTGCCATAACCTCTCTCAGACGAGGTAGTGAGCTTCAAGCCCACATGCTAGGAGAATCTTTTTTCCAGGGCTGTAATGAATAGGTCATCCTTAGGACAAATTCAGAATTTCTCCCTAAGGCAATGTCTTCCTTTCACCTAAATCAAAACATTGAATTACCAAAGTTTTTCCCCACACCTTTTTTCTGGAGCGGAGAGGGCACTTCACACACTAAATGGCAAGAGGGCCCTTTTGTATTCCATTAACAGAACAAAACTTTATAGTTTTTTGTTTCTTTTGCCAAACCACAAAAGGGCTATGTCCTCTCAAAGGCGGGTATTACCTGCTAGGTGGCCAAATGTATTCAAACCTGTTACACTAAAGCTAAAAGGCAATTGCTTGTCCCACCCAGACCCTACTCTACCCACAAAAAGGGAACATCTATGGCTATCCTGGATAACAGTCCCATAGCGGACATCTGTAAGGCAGCTACTTGGTCCACCCCACTCACTTTTACCAAGCAATACTGTATGGATGTGTTTTCTCGCCAATAAGCCAATGTTGGCCAAGCTGTTCTACGGATGATTTTTTAATCCTCTGCAGCACACTACGGCTAGTCACCGCTTAGGTGGAGTACTGCTTTCCAGTCTATGCAGAGCATGGGTATCTACAGCTCACATGCCCAAATGGAAAATGTTACTCTGTAAGCATCTGTTCATAGCATATAGTGCTGTGGATTCACATGTGCCCAGCCCTGCTCCCCGGAAACCTCGGGTTGTTGCAAATACCTTTTCTTTTTCATTCTTTGCATAGTCACTTTTTTCTACTCTTTTTTCCTCCTTTCGGCCTCACCCACCGTGTGGGGAAGACAATCTAAAAAACTTGCCAATGGCCATGCCCATTACCAGTGATAGGTGGAGTCACCACACTTGTGACTCTAAAGACTTTGAAGAAAAACAAGTTGCACAGGTCCGAGCCCAACCCTAGATGGCAGGAGTATGCAGAGCATGTGAATCTACAGCACTCCATGCCACGAACCAATGATTACAGGGTAAGTAACATTTTCCCTTCTCAGTTGGGTCCTGTGGTATGGAGGGTCTCAAAGTGTAAAGAGTTTGATTTTAAATGTTGCTTTGGTATGTAAACAATAATTTTGACTCTGAGAAATTCAGGGCATATTTGTGTGTGTGATGCATAATAGTTGGAAGGCTTTTTGACATAAAACTGGTGTGCTCAGAGGGTTCTATTTACAGGAGGCTTGCAACTACATTTTGTATCCTTTCTTTTATTTGAAGTGAATAGGATGGAAGGCCCAAATATAACTGCCTGGTGGAACATGCTCATTGCATGTCTTCTAACTTTGAGACTGAATTCTCAAAAGTGAATATACTCTTTTTCTCACCAGCCACATGATTCCAAAATCTGCAAATAAATGGCTATGTGGATTACAAGTAGTTGGCTTTACACCATTGTTTTCCCACAAAATAAAGTTATCAGGTTTCTGACTTAACCCTCAAGTTAACTATGCCATCACACATTGAACATACTGTAAAATAATTTAAAATGACACCTCAATCATTTATAATATTAAACCCAAACCTTTAATTGAAGTAGCTGAATTTGATTCTGTTGTCCAAGCACTTGCCTCCTGCACTGGCTAAGGGAAGATTGCCCTCATTAGCATGTCGAAAGGCAACCTAGAACCCCACAAAACTATTCTGCACTTTGCAGCTAGATTTATTTTGGGCACAAAAAAAGTTTGACCACTTCCCCGCCGTCCTGAAAGAACTGCACTGGCCTTCTTCCCTGGAGGTGAGAATCAAGTTCAAGATAGCATGCATCATCTTTAAAGCCCTTGGTCTACAATACCCTGAACAATTTGGATTCTCCTCCAAATTTTCTGAAGGAGCAAAGTGCCTTATAAGGAAAGACAGATCCCCTCCGCCCCCCTCAGTAGGCTTTGTGGACCCCCAGGGTTCCTTGGCCCACATGCTATGAACTACTGGTATAGGAAAAAAGAAGGGCGCATACCAGTGAGCATCATGCCATCCCTACCAACATGGGCTCTCCATGATACAACTTGCGGAGTTTAGAGAGTAGAAATTACGGTGCGATCACACGCCCTGTGCTGTCTCTCTACAACCCCTCAGAGTCCCTTTTACATTGTTGCTTGATCCAGGACTGTTTTTTCATTCTCAGAGGTTTTCTCCTGCAATTGTGATACATTTTTTATTGTTGGCACAGAAAAGAGGTCAGTTTTTGCAACCCACATGACAACATCAGCTGTTTCAGGCAAGGAGGCATTCTTAGCGCAATGATCTAATATATTGCCTCTTGAGACATCATCTTGATGGTGTTTGTAAACAGCAAATATTTCCACAGTTTAGAACATACTGCCCATATATTGCAGCTTTGCACCACGTGCTATACAGTGCATACAGTGTAACCAGCACCTAGAGTACTTTCTTTATTTGTGAGACAGGAACCTCTATAAAGTTAGTTCAAATTAATTTAGGGATACATCAGATAGCTCAATATGAGGCTTACTTACCTGTGTGGTGGCTGTAATATATTCATGGGGTTATCCATTTTCACTAGTAGGCATTAAAGAAGCAGGGTTCAAAGTGGGTCAGTGAACCAAAGTAATATGAGATGCTTATAACATTGATTTCATTTTGAGACAACCGTGCCATGGACAGATGCTGAGTTTTTTTATGTTAAGGAGAAGTGCAATCACCGAGTGGACCATAAGAACAGTTAGTAGAGAACTTAGCACAATATTTTCAGAGGCTTCAACAAGAATTGCGGCACCCGCCACAGACTCTAAACATTGTGGAAGCCTAGCTGTAAATTGGTCCACCGTTGAGGGACAATAGCCTGTGGGTGTTTCCTGATCTACGTGGCTTTTTACCAATACCCAAGTGAAAATCCATTTAGTTTATTACACTACAAAACAAAAGGTTTTGCATAAATAGGGAGCCCTTAAACGGGTGCAGAAGTCAAGGCCTGCTTTATCTTTACAAATGATTTTTCAGCTTCACTAGACCACTGCAAGAATTCAAGGGTGTCTTTTCTGAAAACTTCTTGCAAAGGCTTGGCCATTTCAACATAATCCAAGATCCATTGTCTACAAGACCCTGACATTATTAAAAAAGTGTACGTACCTGAGAAGCAGTTACAGGTAGGTCTACTTACAAATGGCTCGAACTCTTTCAGAGGATAAATGATGCTTGCCAGCATAAATCTCATGTTGAAGATATCGCATCATCATTTAACTTTATTTGGGTCGAAGAGATCTCACTAGGGGAGGGTAAACAGCAATGTTTTGTTCGTTGAAGACCTATGGCCTTTCTTGGCCAATTCTGTGAGGATATGGGCTGAGACTTCTTGCCCTGATCGAGAGTAAGAGATGCCAATAGTGAATTGTTAACCTATTGTATCAGAGTAGACCTCCAGGGGAAAACCAATGTGTCCAAATACTTCTTTAGGGCTTGAAGAAAATCCAGGGAGACTGTAAATCCTTGTGTGAGACGAGTCCACCAAAGTTGTGACCCTCGGAATGGGAACAAGGAGAGAAACTGACACTCCTCATGTTTAAGGATAGAAAAAAAGCAGAACAGATGTCAATAACAGTGAACAGTTAGCACTAGTAGGGATACAAGAAAGAAAAGTAGCAAGGTTTGGGACTATGGGGAAACTTGGAATACCCACATTCTTTTTAGCCCTAAGCTCCTGCATAAACCTGTACACGTTGGCCTTCACCGATTTGCATATTGGGAGAATTGCGTGTTACATCTACTAACAGTAGGTACCAGAACTCCTTGCTTAATCAAATCTTTTATTAGTGGATGGATGCCACAAACAATGTGAGCAAGCAACAGACTGTAAATGCTTTTAAACATTTACCTAAAATGTTGTTCTGATCTTTACTCTGATTTCATTAAGTCATCGGGTCCGACACTGGGCTATTCTCCACCCTAGTTCTCTCGGAGAAACTTCTCCTTTACTTCTGTCTTATGGGGTCCTCATTTGGAGGTCGGTCTAGAGCTTATCTGCTTCTTTTCAGTTCCCACCACCACTGTGCACCGTCTGTTAAAACACAACTCGACGGGACGCCTTAAGTCCAACTAACGTGTAATGCAAAATAGCAAAGGAAAAGATCAAAAACAATTGTTATTTCAGAGTACCAGGGCCCTTGCTAGAAAATGGTCAATTTAGAGCTAAGAGCTAAAAAAACATATAACATTTACCTAGTATATATACAAGTTCTCTCAACAGAAACGTATTTGCTACAAAAACTTTGCAGGTGCCAAGATCTTCCCTGCAAGGAAGCTCAGGACGGCCCTGAAGGGACGATATCATTCATAAGTACAATAACAGCTCCATTATTCTCAGAAAACCTGCTCCCCTCGCCAGGTTTGAAAACAAGGTCACATTGCTGGAAAATGTGAAAAATATTCAACATACAGCACTATGGCGTCTTAGCCTGATAAGGCTATGGAAGGTTTCTGAATAATAAAATGCCATGGGAAACTTTAAGCAAATTAGAAGGAAACATTCATATTTGATTACATATATGGTTGTTGCCATTACTCGTCATAGCGGTTTATGCTATGCTATGAAAATAATACAAACGTATTATAAGTATGTTTTCACATGCGCCTTCAGGCCCCATTGAACTGAAGTGACCCCCCAGTTGGGTTACTGCCGGCATATCCTTCCTTGGTGCCGTCTGGCCCTTGGAACCTACCTCGGGCCCAGTATTGACTCTGGTACAAGCTTCCACTCTTACTCCAAGATCGGTGCCAGGCTCTTCTGCATCAACACCGGTACTGATGCTGCAAGATGGTACAGTGCTGATTTTAATGTCGGACACAGAACCCGCTTGGGCTTGATCTCGGCTGATGTTGCGCTATGGGATTACAAAAGTGCAACAAGTTGTGATACATCCTGACTCAAACCTGGTGCCTTTACCAGGACGGATGCACCAGCAGAGGCTCCATTATTGTTTTGACTCTGAACAAAGGATCCCTTAGGATGTGGAAAATGTTGATGGGCCTGGAGATAATGTTCTCCCCCCCTTATTACACAGAGGATAACTTTTACATGGCTGAGGCAGAGTTTGACTCATCACTTCAGCCACCAATGGGAGAAAGTGCAGCTGTCTTCAGTTGAGACCAAAACAAACTTCCTTACAGAAATGCAGCCTGGCCGGCCATATCTGGACCTTGGCTCCCTTTTAATAAGGACCTCACCAATACTTCGATTGCCACCTGGTAAAAACGTTTGAAGCTTCTGAAACTTTGCCTACTCCACATGCAAATGGTGCCTGACTATCTCAGAGTGCAGCCAAACCTCCTAAAAATCAGAAAGCAACTAAAATCCTGGCTTTTTCGTTCCATCACTTAAACTGCTTTTCCGCTACCTCCTTCCTTGGGTTTCATGTCTGACACTAGCGCCAACACGCCGACTGACGTTTGCGCGCTTTACAAAATTATTAACCTAACATATCAAAACCCTGTTCCTGCCCACGATGAATAGGCAGGTGGCCATGCATCATAGATCTGCTCCTGGCGATCCTGATTTTGTTACTAAACATCCTACTCCAACGAGCTTTGTGGTTTAGGCTTCAACTAGTAAAGTGAATTCCAATTAATTTCCCCACAGCCCACACCTCCTGATAGGATTCCAAGAGGATTGAGGCTTTTGGTAAACATGTTTCCCTCCGCCAGTCCAGAATTGTGATTGGTTAATGCTGTCTGCCTGTTTGGCGGCTCCATGAATGCCCTGTGGGACATGGCCAGCAAGATCTTGCCAGCGGTTCTGGAAGAACCTAGAGCCTCCTTGACTGAGGCAATTAATTGTAGACAAGAGGTGCTTGCCTAGATGCTAATGATTGCCTGGTGAGGGCAGTTGGCACCAGTGTTGTACGTCGTTGACAAGCATGGATGTAATCCACTGTATTTTTTTTGGCAATGTGCAAGCCTCTCTCATGAATATGTCTTTTGATAGCTCACACTTTTTTATTGAAAACGTAGATTCTGCATTGGAGCGCTTTAAAGAAAGTAGAGTCATAGCGCACTCCCTGGGTTTGTTGACCTCTGTCAAGCAGTTTCCACACCAGTTAAAAACGTTTAGAGGAGATTCCAGAGGGTTGCAGTATGGGCCAAAACAGTCTCTTCACCCAGTTTAGCAGTCACCCCAGTCCTTTTGAGGCTGTCGATGTGGGCCTGGCAGGTAGCATGCAACAACAGTAGCATCAGTCTTCCCGTTCCCCCTCCCCTTTAGTTTGCTCTTAGTGGGCATGCCCATCCAGAGGGGGACAGGATCTAGAGTTTTCTAACTGGCCCGTGATCCATCACATCCGACAGTTGGATCTTACAAATTGCACAGCATGGCTGTGCTCCACCTTTTTTTTTGCCCTTGAAATATTCCTCCCACATCAGAGAGAATTTCAGAAGACCTGTCCTTCAGAAGTTAGCTACGGTTTATAGTAGGCCAGGAGCATTTTCGGTTAGTTGTGCTCCCTTTCAGCTTCACCAGTGCCCCTTGGGTGTTGCTGAAAGTGAAGGCGGGGGTCACGGCCTATCTTCAGAGGTCAAGAATGCCTGTCTTCACCTACCTCGAAAACTGACTGTTGAAGGCTAGCTTGCCACAATCAGTCATAGACCATCTCCAGGTGACAGCGAACCTCCTGACATTGTTGGGGTTCACTATGAATGAGCCAAAGTTGCGTCTGACTCCTTCCCAGAGGCTTCAATTCATTGAAGCTGACTTGCATGCAGTGCAGTTCTGGGCCTTTCCTCCTTCGCAACGAGTCAAGGGCATTAGGGCTATGGTCCTGATGTTTCAGCCTTCCTCCTGGATCATGGTGAAAGTGGCCCTGAGACTTCTTGGCTTCGTATCTTCCTGCATCCTCCTTGTCAGCTAGGCAGGTGACGTATGTGGGTCCTGCAATGGAATCTAAAGTTAAAATGGAATCCGCATTGAAGAAATCTGACAGATGTCATCAAGATTTGTGGTGAAGGCGGCTCCCGCTCTGTAGGGGTGGGTGTTTGAAAGAAAATGGTCCAGTGGCAGGCCCCTTTCCCTTACCCAACCACAGCTGACTGTTGTGATCGGCGCTTCCCTGTTGGCCGGTGGAGGCAGCCTGGAGGAGGTGGAGTTCAGAGGACTTTGATCTCCAACAGAAGCTCTGCTCCGCATCAGTCTTTTGGAGTTACAGGCCATTCATCTGGCCCTGAAGGAATTCCTGCCATGCATCACGGGGAGACTGGCATGAGTTCTCATGGACAACACCAACGTCATGTGGTATTGCAACTAACAGCCCAGAGTGAGGGTCTGGGTCCGTGCCAGGAGGCTCTGCACCTCTGAACTTGGTTGGCGCACCAGGGCTTTCCTCTGTTCGTGAACCGGCTGGCTGAGTCCCTGAATACCAGAGGAGTCGAGTTGAGCAAGTAGCGTCGGGCAGATCACAAGGGGTGTCTACATCCCGAGGTGGCTTGGGGCATCATCTAACAGCAGGAGAACCCTGGCTTAATCTTTTTGTTTTGGTATGTTAGGTTATGCAGATTTGTAGAATGCACTCAACCAGGATGGGATCCTGCCACCTTCAAAAGCACAAGGTTGAAGGTTTCCCGCGTTGAAGTTTTCACAATAATACTTGTAAATGCTTTCCTTCAACTTTGGAAGGATCATATGTCTCAGCAACAGGACAGGGTCCTCCACCCAAATATGTGCACTCTACACCTACATGTGTGGAGATTTCGTAGCGGCAACTTACTGTTTGACCTCCTACCTTAGGTGGTGGATGTAATCTTTTCCGCCAGGTGCCCTTCCACAAAGTATGTTTCTGCTGACCTCTGGGACAAATCTGTAGCCTGGTGTGGCACTCGTTAGATTGATCACTTACAAGCAAAGCTGTCGGCCATCTTTCTATTTGTTTTATCTTTAGCACAGCAAGGCCTTGCAGTTGGCACTTTTAAAGGTTATTTGTTGGCCCTTTCAGACTTTCTGTATTTATCGGACAAATCTTCCTTGTTTAAATCACCTGTTATATTGATAATTAATGCTTCTTTTTACTTTCTTCTATAAATTTTATGCAGGGTACACAAGACTCTTTTTAATTTCATTTTGAAAAAAGAACTGTCAAAATATTGGTCATCGTAGGCCTGCTTGTTGATTTTTATTGTTATTACCCAACGATGAAGCTGATTTGCACATTGGGGCCTTTTTTAAATTTGCTGTCCGAGCTCGTAGGTTCATGTTGTTTTAAAAATCTGTCTTTATTGTATTTTGCTGCTGTTCATATCATCATCTTAATTACAGTCTTGATTTTTGTATTCTATGTATTGCACTTTTGACTGTTACATTGTATGACGCTTTTATGGATGTTATAATGCCACTGAATAAAGCTTGTCTGACTTTACTTAATGATATTTATTAAACGTCTGATACATTTTCCCCTCCCAAGCTGTTTGTGATGCCACAGTGTGACCTTAACTTGGTCTAAATGTTTCTTATGTAAACACACTTCAAGCCGATGCGTAGTCACTCATTGCATCTCCTAACTTTGAAGATGGTCTTCCTCATCGTGATCACTGCGTGAACGAAGTCCACGCACTTAAAGTGAAATTGCCATATACTAGCTTATTCCTGGACTGGTTGGAGCTGTGGAACTGAGCGGCATTCTTGCCAGAAGTCGTGACTGTCTTTAGTGTAGGGCAGTCTCTCTCCTACATTCTTTCGACCTCACCTCTCAAGAGAGGAGAGAAGGTCCCATTGGCTTTAAGCTTTTACAGTGATTATACCAAGGAACACCATGTGGAAGATGAGTTTTTGTGGGGTTCTCCGGTGCGAAGAAAAGGAACACACTGCAGAAGAGAACCTTGTCAAGGTGGATCGTCCACCAAATTAAGATCTGCGCTGCACTGGCCAAGAAGCAGCCCATTTGACTGGTGCTGTGGTT
The DNA here is from genome assembly GCA_963921515.1 of Calotriton arnoldi. Classification (NCBI taxonomy): domain Eukaryota; kingdom Metazoa; phylum Chordata; class Amphibia; order Caudata; family Salamandridae; genus Calotriton; species Calotriton arnoldi. The sequence goes on from CAWUFW010008284.1 coordinate 149,765, forward strand.
GCTACCAATGCGATGGCTCGCAGAGTGCCAATCCCTTGACGTCTGCCAGTCTGTGACATGGGCTTCAGTGCATATATTCACACAGCACTACTGTATTGGCAGCCGGGTCCGGCAGGAATGTCACCTCACCTGCTGAGTCCATGGCACAGACTCTCTACTTGGGGAGGTACAGCTTTGGTATCCTTTCTCAAGGGAGGACTCTGCGGTTAGAATTATCCAGTTGAAGACCAAGTTACTTACAACATGATTGCTCTTTCTGTAGGATACTCTGTCTGCAGATTCTTCACCTCCTCCCACCTCCCCGTTCTGTAGAGTGGCCTCTTTTTAACATCTGAAAAGGTCCCATGTTGGAGATCAGCACACCATTGTTCATTCTCCGCGTCTGGGGCGAGGAAAGGGAAATAAGAAACTGACATCAGCTCACAGTAGTGGAATTGATATTAAGAAAACTTTCCGGATCTAGTCTGGCACCCTGAGAGTATTCTAAGGTGAAGACTCTGCATTACTGAAGGTAAGTAACTTGTGTCTTCAAACTGCGAATGGCACGTAACGCATCTTTAATTGACTTCATGCAGCCCTTTCCTCATCTCATTTCCTATCTTCCATTCTTCCTTTTACAACTAACAAATTTGAATTCCTTACACTCTTCTCATTCTGCCTTCTCTCCCCTGCTGTAAGCTACCCCTGACTATTCATATTTTTCTACCCTTTCTTCATTCTCTTAAGTTAACCCCTATCTCTCTATCCCTTACCTTCTGACTTTCTAGTAAGCATTTGTTGAATAGCCACTAGGCCATTATAATCTTCTATTGGTAACATTTGGTTCATCGGATTTTCTCCTTTCCACTACAAGGGATATTCAGCTTTTCTGTTCTGTGCACAGCATGCTGACACCTTCTTTGTAAAACATGCACTTTATAAAAATGCTGAATAAAGTGTATACGCCTATTACCTTTGTCAAAGGATATTGGACATGAGTGCAGCGCCTTTCAGCAGGTAAAACCAGGAATGAGAAGATAATAATTCAGCGTAACCCAGCACTGTAAGCGGTGCAGTAAATACCAGCTAATTTCCTACATCTGACAGGGGACAGCCTACAGGACAGACCTTCTTAATGTTAACTGTCAACTGTTAGACAGAGGTAATTTGGGTGAATTTACAATTGACACAATGGGGCTGTCTACTAGACATCTTTGGCAGATCGGTTTGTGCACGTGGTTTTTCATAAGGGTGGAAACGATAACTACTTGTTAGAAAGTGACAATCTGTTGGAGACACAGGAGTGCACCGAAGCTTTGACTGCTGTCAGATAGCATATCACAAGGAATCATTGAGCGAACATCCTGAAGAACAGGGACGTCTGGCATGACTTCTTTCATACATTATGAATTTATCTGAAAAGGGGCTGCCACTAACTAAGAAGACACCTCTTAACCTAGGAGGAAGGAGTGAGACAGGAAACGGATAACACACTAGCTCTGCAGTGCTGCCTACGTGAAGCATAATATTGCCCTACATGCATGCTTCCAGTGGACGTTGGTCGTTTTTTTTACTCCGACTATTACAGATTCTTTGGAAAGATATTCTTTTTTTCCATGTTTATTGTTTAAAAAGGAGTAAAGATGAAAAAAGTCGGAAGGCAGAAAGACATTTTAAATTTTAACATCCATAAAGCACACCCTGAGAACTAACTGGAAAATAATGTTAATATTAATTTGTTAAGCAACGAAAACAAAACTTGATATGTGATGAAATACACGCAAACATCATCTATTAAGAAAGCAAATGAGGTAAGATAAACCTGTTTACAAGAAAACTGACAGAAATTATGAGTTTGTATCTGGCACAATTGTAAAATGCATTTTGGCCTGAGCAAACATTGCTGCACTGTTCTTCGTGTCCCCCAGTCAGAATATACATTACCTCCTCGTAAGTCTTCCTTGCCACCAGAGTTACATAGTGAGCTTTATCTCAACACCAGAACCCTCCAAAGTGAATTAGCATTCCATGCCTCTCATCCCTCCCCAACATGGCCGACCACCGTCATCCCTGACCCAGTATAAGGGGAGGGTCGACCCACCCCACTTTCTGTTTTTTTTGTTCTGCGCCGCTGCAGATTCTCCACAGCGCGTCAGGTAAGTGGGGGTGAGGTCCTGCTATAGCGGGTCCCACGGCCCTGGGAGGAGGCACTGCGTGAGCGGGCTCATGTACTGGGTCCTCCCCCCACCCCCTCCACCCTCGTGGCATGCGGCCCAAGCGGAAGTGGGCTCTTCTGTTTTTGGTCAGCCCTGCACTAGCGGGCTCAAGCAGAAACGGGCTCTTCTGTTTTTAGTCAGCCCTGCACTAGCTGGCTCACCTGATTAATATCTTGTCTCTGCTCTGAGGCCGGGGCACGAGCAGGCAGCAGTGTTTCAGACCTACGCGCCTGTTCCCGTGCAGTCTGTTTCCCGCTGTAGGTCCGCTTCTGCTCCGAGGCCGATTGAAGTAATGCGCGCCGGCTCTCTCAAGCGGTCTGTTACGGACATGGGGCGCAAGACGCTCTCCCACACGTCTCTTATTCCGACACTGCGGTAGGGCGACCAGAGGATTTTGACCTCCGGTCTTCCTGCCTATCCTGCCTCTAGGGGGCAGCGCTTCACACAGCCAGCTTCCCGCTTGGTTTGGGGTTGCCTTCAAGCGTGTGCTTGAGGCTGTTTGTAGGTTCCTGGTGTGTTTCACAACATATTTGATAGTATTTAAGGGGTCAGTGGAATTAATCCTCTTACATGCTGCCTGTGTCACGCTGGGTACACATTAGCCTCTGCTGTTTTTCTTGGTTTTTGGTTGACCTCATCATGAATCCTGGTGATGATCCTCCGGTGGAGACTGGGCCCAGCTCCCACCCACAGCTGATTCCCTGTCAATCCAGGCTATCCAATCTGATTCAGGCTGCTGTGGCTGCGGCCTTTAAGGAGCGTGATGGCCCCTCTACTCCTAAGAGACAGCACCTGGATCCTCCCCACTGCATTGAGGGTGAGGGTGAGGGTGAAGAGGAGGATCTCAGGGGGAGGTATGTGCAGGACTAAGAATTGAAGGAGGTCCTGCAGCACATCAAGGATAACATGGCCTTTTCTGTACCTCCAGTGGAGGAGAAGGGAGGACTTCTTTATGCAGTACCAGAGACGGGAGCCCGAGTCACTGCCCTTACATCCTTCAGTCAAGAGGGTGATCGACAATGAATGGCAGGAGGTGGACAAGCAGGCTTTCCCACGCTACCTCTCTAAACGCTACGCCATTCAAGATTTTGCTAAGTATTTTCCATCTTCCGTTAAGGTTGACTCCTTGATGGCAGGACTGTCCTCTCATGGGTCCATCATTTCAGAGGATGCCTCTCCCTCGGATCCTGTTGATAAGAGAGTCGAGGCGGCAGTTAAACGTTCCTATGCGGCCACTAACTTCTCCATTAGGGCTTCCGCCTGTTTGTCATATACTGTCCAGTCCCTATTGAATGATTTCCAATCTCTGGCCGAGCTGTTGGAGCAGGGGGCTGACGTCCTGCCTACGCTGGCTGTCATTGAGCAACAGACGAGACTGTTATCGGATATCTCCTTCGATGCCTTTGGGGCTGTAGCCGCAACTGGGGGGACAAAGTTGTTTGGTTCCTCCCTGGAGGATATGGTGAAGAAGTCAGCTGAGGACAGGAAGCTGTTGGCACCCATCCGTCCTTCTCGAGGACGATTCTGTGGCCCCAAGAGGGCTTTTGGTCCTACCTCTACTCCTAGGGGGGGGTTCCCTTTCGAGGATGGGGTCGCAGCCAGGGCACCCCGTTCTCCACCAAATCCCGGTCTCAGCAGGCTGATTCAACCCCTGCTTCCATGTCCTGACTCTCCTCGGGTTCCGGCTGTCAGGGCTCCTGTAGGGGGGCATCTGTTGACTTTCATCAAGACCTGGGAGGACTCAGTCTCGGATCTGTGACTCTGCGGATTGTGCGAGAAGGCTACTCGATTGTTTTCGACTCCCTCCCCCCCGGACGCTTTAATTCTCACTCCCCTGCATTCAGCCACGCCAAAATGGGAGGCGCTTTTAGCAGGCATTCAGGATCTTCTCGACAAGGTGGCCATTCGTCCAGTTCCGGCTTGTCAAAGGGGTCTTGGAGTTTACTCCATCCTCTTTCTGGTATGAAAGGTTTCAGGGGACTTCCGTCCAGTGTTGAATTTAAAGAGGGTGAATTCCTTTATCCCGCATGTTAAATATAAGATGCTCTCTTTGCAGGAGATTCTTCCATTGCTGGTTCAGGAGGAAGTTGTGGCTTCCTTGGACCTGCTGGATGCCTACCTCCATGTGCCGATCCACCCTTCATCTCAGCGATATCTCCGGTTTTGTGTGAGGGCCAAGCACTTCCAATTCCAGGTACTCCCCTTTGGTTTGTCTTCTGCCCGAGGGTTTTCACGAAGGTGTTGGCCCCCTTGGTCGGGATCCTTCACAGGGAAAGGATTTGGGTATTCCCGTACCTTGATGACTGGCTGACCCCTGCCTCTTCTTTGTCTAAGGGGACTCTTCACGTCCAGAGGGTGTGCGAGGTCCTGAACCGTCATGGGTTCCTGATAAACCACAAGAAGTCCCATCTGGATCCTACCCTGGACTTGGTGTTCATCAGTGGTCACCTGAACATGGTCATGGGGATGGTTTTTTTGCCTGAAGGGCGGAGGGCAACCTTGAGGAGGGACCTGGGTTGTCTCTTGGCCTTAATTTACGCCCCAGTACATCAGTGGTTGAGGGTGCAGGGTTGATGTCTGCGGCTATCAATGTGCTTCCCTGGGCTCGTCTTAACCTGTACCCGTTGGTGAACCATCTTTTGTCCCATTGGGCTCCTTGTTCTGTGGACTACGATCTGCCGGTGGTAGTGTCTCCACAGATTCAGTCTGATCTGGGTTGGTGGTTGGTGGAGTCCAATCTCTCCAAGGGTCTTCTTTTTCTGGTGTCCCCTTCCCGGGTGGTTACAACCGATGCCAGCCTGTTGGGCTGGGGGGTGGCGTTGGAGTCCCGGTCTGTGCAGGGTCAGTGGGATCGCCTGCAGGCGAGTTGCTCATCCAGCTTCTGGGAAATGAAGGCTGTTCATTTGGCTTGTTTGGAGTTTGCATCAGCCCTTCGGGGGCATCATGTTCTGGTCCGGTCGGACAATCAGGTGGTAATGGGCTACCTCACTCACCAGGGGGTTTGCAGGGTTCGCTCCCTTTGGCTCCTTGCACAGGAGATTCTGTCCTGGGCAGAGGTGGCGGTGTTGTCACTCAGGGCGGTCTATCTCCTGGGGAAGGAGAACTGTGTGGCAGATCACCTGAGCAGGGTGTTTCCTCCCATGGCTTCCATCTCCCTCATGGAGGTAGTATTCAAACTGTTGCAGGTACGGATGGATGCCTGACGGTGGATTTGTTTGCGGACAAGTTCAATGCTCACCTGCCTCGCTTCTGCGCACTCCTCCCGTGAACGGGGGCGTGGCGGCTGGATGCAATGTCGTTCTATTGGCCGGGCTTCCTGCTTTACGCTTTTCCTCCGATACCTTTGATTGCGCGAGTTCTGTGCAAGATTCGCCAGGACAGGGTTTTTGTTCTGTTGGTGGTAGCCGGCTAGGGTTCGCCTCCCTTGGTTTCCTCTTCTGAGGGAAATGGCCGTACAGGAGTGCAGGGCGATCCCAGATCTTCCTTACCCAATGCGAGGCCCTCCGCTTCTGTTGGGGGGTTCTGCGTTGTCTTCATCTTCCGGCCTGGCTCTGGAGAGGATGAGCCTGCTGTCTGGGGGTGGAGTTTCTTCAGGGCTCCCATCGCCCGGCTACCCTTGTGTCTTACTCTCGCCGTTGGGGGTCCTTTTCTCGGTGGTGTGTTTCTAAGGGTTTGGACTCTGTTTCTGTGGATCCGATGAGGGTGCTGGATTTCCTTTCTGATGGCTTTGCCTTAGGCCTTGCCCCATCTACTCTTCGGGCTCAGTAGGCAGCCTTGCAGGCGTTCTGCAGTCCTCTGTTGGACGATTTGGATCCTTTGGTGGCCAGGTTGCTTCGAAGTTGTTTTCTGCAACGTCCTAGGGCGATTTGTTTTACGCCATCCTGGGATCTTCCATTGGTGGTGCTGGCCCTTCAGGACAGTCAATTTGAGCCCCTGGGGTCCGTGGACGTCAAGTTCCTCACCTTGAAGGTGGTGTTTTTGATGGCCATTGTGTCTGCTGGTCGGATTGGGGTGGCTGGGGTCTTTTCTGTGCTCTGCTCCATTTTTCAGGTCCTGCCGAACCGTATTGTATTGCGCCTGGATCCTAAGTTTCTGCCCAAGGTCCCCTCGGTTGTCAACCGTTCCCGAGAGGTTGTTTTGCCTACTTTCCCTCGGGTCGTTGAGTCTGGGGTGGATTCTGCTCTCTCGCTGTTGATGTCTGGTGGACAGTGCTGCTGTATTTGGAACGGACTGCGTCTTTTTGCTGCTGTGATAACTTGTTTGTCACTTTTGGTCCTGTTCGGTCTGGTCATAAAGCTTCTCTCTCCACCCCGAGTAGGTGGATTAAGCAGACTATTTTACTGGCCTATGGTTCACAGCATTCTGAGGCGTCTGCCCAGGTGCAGGGTCGGTCTACCCGGGGTCTGTCTGTCTCCTGGGCCTCTTTCAAGGGGGTCTCTACTGAGGATATCTGTAGGGCTGTTACCTGGTCCTCCCCCACATGTTCCTGGATCACTACCGGGTGGTATTGAGTGGTCCTTCTGCGGGGGGTTTTGCTGAGGCGGTTCTCGTGGCTGGTTCTCCGGCTCTTGATGATTGCGCCTTCTGTGGGCTTCTCCTTGGTTGTTTTCCATCTGTGTTACTTTTTGGATTAAACCTGCTGTTTTGCATTATCACGTCTGTGGTTTCTTGTGGGTTTTCCATGAAGCCGCTGGGCTTGGGTATGTGCTCACTACGTAACTCTGGTGGCGAGGAAGACTTACAAGGAGGTAATGCCCCGGTTACTTACCGGTAATCTTCATTACTCTGAGTATTGTCTTCCTTGCCACATGAGTTCCCATCCCTCCCTCCCTGTTTGGCTATCGGCTTCATGTGGTTGCTTGGGGCTTGGTAGTTCTACAGGAAAAGGGGTGGGTCGACCCTCCCCTTATGCTGGGTCAGGGGTGATGGTGGTCAGCCATGTTGGGGAGGGATGGGAGGCATGGAATGCTAATTTGCTTTGGAGGGTTCTGGTGTAGAGCTAAAGCTCACTACGTAACTCATGTGGCAAGGAAGACAATACTCGGAGTAATGAAGATTACTGGAAAGTAACCGGGGCATCTTTGAACAATAGCCACAAGCAGATTGGTATGGTGACCTGAACTAATCCGTAGTCTTTGAGCTTGCCTGAAGAATTTTCCAACTTACTTAGAAAATACAATTGTTGGTTTTCTTAATCCTCCGATAACAGTGCTGCTATAGTTTAACATAAAACGTTTGCATCCGATAAGGGTTTTCTACTGAAACATGAGCAGTGACATCGGCTAATCTGTATTGCGTCCTTTTTATGTTCTGGCTTGACAGCGCAGCTGTCGCCAGATAGTTTTGTGAGCATTACCAGAGAGGGGCTTTGGCTCTGTCCAGATGTTGGGAGCCAGGAGTGCATGTTTTGATTGGGCAAAAGTTGTGTACTTCCACAAAACAAAAGTGCCCTCTATGCAGCTGTGATTATCTTGTTTATTTATCCAACTGCCTAAGCTTGACCTTTCAGGGGCACACATATGACACTGGAATGCTATTAGTGTCTTAGATAACTTATGTTTTCTCTGGCAACAGCACAGATGGGAGGAGGGCAGTCAATACATGTATTTTTAGGTCTTATTTAACAGTACAACTTTCACCCAACCTTTTGACCTACACCAATATTATTCTACAGTTATTTTCTCCTCCACAAATACATATCTAATTCCATGCTTTTTACTTGTAATGCTTCACACTATCATACAGAATTCCTTTAAAGCCAGACCTATTGGCATTGCCAATGCTTGTTGCATGTGTTGGTGCCATATTGTTTGAATTTAGAACAGGAACTTATCGTCAGGTAGACCCTGGTGGTAAATGTCTGTGCTAAAAACGGTTTTTAACATCCACATATGACCATGATAGCTGACACTAGTCATACATATATGGTCGCTGTACATCAACCTTTCTCTAGAATCCTGACATTGATGTTGCTTTTTGTATGTGATGAAATAATAATAAAACTCAAATCACACATGTACGTGCCTTTGTACTGTAATGAGAAAATGACTTTAGATTTAGATGAATGAACGACCCGTTCTTGTAGCTGGCCACAGAAATAAGCTATCTGGCATTATGGCCCTTAATACTGTTCACACTCTCACGTCTTATCTCTAATGAACATGCAAGCTATCATACATGTTTTGTTTGTTTTATTGCATTTCAACAGATCATGGAAAGGATTATGGATCTTCCCACTTTACTTCGGCATGCCTTCCGAGAGATGTTTTCGGTTGGAGGGCTCTTCTGGATGTTCCGGATCCGAATTGTCCTCTGTCTCGTGGGTGCCTTCCTCTACCTGGCCTCGCCCTTGGACGTCATTCCTGAGGCTCTGTTCGGGATCCTGGGCTTTCTGGATGATTTCTTTGTTATCTTTTTGCTTTTGATCTACATCTCAATCATGTATAGAGAAGTGGTGACACAGAGGCTATACAGATGAAAACAGGACGTTAGAACGGGAAAAGGTGTCCTGGCAATTCGGACAGAGATGGCCGCATTGCACTTGAAGGCAGAGCACTTACCTTCTTTTATGGTTCTGTGAATTGCGTCGCTACTAGAAGCTTTTTAAAGTTGGGGGCATGGGACTTGTGAATGCCTAGCTGGAGCCTCTTGTATTCTTCTTGCAGTGTATCGAAGACTTCAGCTAGATCTTGTGTATTTACTTTTTTCTGACTGTCAATACCCACCTTAACCTGATCAGGCATGCATGCACACAGCTGTCTTCCAAATTAAGAGGAATGTGAAATAATTCAGTTTGTGGCAGAAAAGTGCACCACTCCAGGGATAAGCTGTTCGCTTTTTGCTAGCTACTTGCTAGAGCCTGAGCCCTATTCCTCACTTCCTATCACAGTTAGAAGAGAATGGGAACAAGAACATTTTCAGGGCCTGGACTGCACTTCAGGAAACTCGAAGTATTTATTGTTCATGTGGTTAAATGCATTTGAACGCTTACGATGTGCATGAAGGATATTTTTCTTTAATGGAAAGGTAAACATGCTTAAAAGGACACGGGTGATAACTTCCCCGTGTTAGAGACATTGACTTTGATGCACACAGCATTTGTTGCCTCCCTTGGAAAGATTCCGTTATACTTTCTTAGCTGATGTTGAAGGGACATACTGACATTTGTAGCTATTTCAAAGATTCTAAGGACATTTTGTAATGGACATCTGCTTCAGGCTTACCACAGTGCACGTCTGTAAATTGTCAATTCTCAAAGGTTCACTTTCCAGTCTTTGTCATTTGCACTCTTCTATCGGATTGAGAAATGTTTTCAGTTTCCTGTGTTAAGATGGCCAGGCTGCTTAATTCATTCAAATTCCGTATCATACTGCAGGCTTACATCATCATATCCATAACTTCAATGAGTTGCAAAGACCTCAGGATGCGCTATCGTAACGTCTAGGAATTTCACGTTACTTTTCCTCAAGCAGTTTTATAGGATATTTAGTGGGTTAATTACGTGGTCTCGGATAAACTGTTTACTGTTAACAGCTGTTCTCACAATTGCCTATGTCAGTATATAGCTAGGATTCCAAATATTAAATATGGTAGTCCTATTTTACAAGATAACTTGAATATAAAATACTTCAAAACTGTGCTGTGCAAAGTGTACCTTCTGCATTGAGAGCAAGTGTCCCTTTCACACGTTTTTATTATGGGCTTGTGGACGCCACATGATTAAATGATGTTTGAGGGACTTGTATTTTGTAGGTTATTAGAATATCTGCTATTCTTTGACATGTATATACTCTTCCTTTGAACCAGAAAGCATAAATAGCCTTTTTCCTCATCTAGTTGCCCTAATGAAGTTCTTACAAAAAGTCCCACACGCGCTGATGATATACCCTGTGCAGTGCATTTAGTCTGATTGTACAACTAAAGTACACAAATTCCAATCTACCAAGTAAGAGATGCTATTTATATTCTGAGTGAGTGCATCACTCAGAAAACTCTAAGTGGCAACTGGGCAGAATGTACCTGTTTCCACCCAGGATGCGCAGCTCCATAGACACTCTAGAATGGATGATAGTGTAGCTCAATTTGTTTTTGGTGTGGTTGGGGACCCACAGATGTGAAGCTGGGTTTCTATTTCTGATTGTTTAAGCCATCATAAGTGCCACAAGTCTCGCTGCTTTCCTCTTCCTTCCACTGATTGCTGTGCTTCATGGTTTTGGAGCATTGCAGGGGTATCTGTTCCATTGAATTGCAGTGCTGTTGTTTGAGTTGCTGCAGAGCTGCTGTTTCCTGAACTTATAGCCCTATTCACAACCATGCAGAATGACACAGAACCTGCCTGGATCAGGATGCCACTTCGCTTTAATTCCAGGAGTCCAATTAAGGGTCCTCTGCTTACCCTTTTTGGTACTAAGGCAGTTATTTTCCTTAAAAGTGAGATCAGATGAGTAAAGAATGAGGTGGAAAGCTGCTCCTTCTCTCTGGGAAAGATAACAGCACTCACACAGATTAATAGGATTCATGACGCATCTCTTTCGTCTAGGACTTTGAGCACAACCAGTCATACCCTTCTGAGTCACTGAGCTGGTCTTGTCGGTCTTGAGTTTGGGGAAATTATCAATAACTCTTAAGTGCCTATTTTAAAATTGGGTGTTGATGGTAAATGACAAGGCAGCAACCAAGAATGGCTCTCTTTGGCGTGTGTGTTTTGTGTACGCACATCATGTATTCTAATTAGATGTTTTCAGACTGTGTTTGTGAATTTTGGTTATACGTTTTAAGGGATAATGCAGTTAAGCAGGTACTAAGCATTTTTCTGCACTTAATTTTGAACTCAGGAAAATTTAGAGCTTGCTGCTACTTTTATGTGTAATTCCTGCCTTCTTTTCAAGAGTGTCTGTAGTCCCAATTGTACCTACTTCTTTAGGTCTACGTTCTAAGAATAGTTGAAGCTAATCATTTAAATGTTCAGGTCAGAGGAATACTATTCTTCTAATACCGGATATTTAGGTCTTACTGCAAACGTAACCACCCCTTCCCTGCCCACAGTACAATCTATTCATGTATTTGGAGATTTCCATTGTGATCAAGGTGACCTAGAGGTGGGTCTCGTGCTTCTCATCGAAGTTGTCTTCATTCCTGTGAACAGTCAGGCACGTCAAGTGATGGTACGGAGTATACAGTGAAGCAGCTATCACCAAGGTGAAGCTTTAACCTGCTCCATCCCTGGAAGCAAGGGACGACTAATTCTAAATGAAAATAATGATTGCATTTACAGAGCGAGGTGACGTCCACGTTGGCAATGTTGAATGTTTAAACCAGATACCTTTGAAATATTAGCGAATTTACAAAAGTCAGCTAAACTTACAGGTGCTATGAACTCTTAATTTCTGTGAATATCATGCTATTCTTCTTCGCTGATGCTTGAGTTTTTTGTGTATAAAAGAAACATTTGCTCCTTTCCACATATATTTTTGATTGTATTGAAAAACAGTACCAGCCCTTTCGCACACCAACAACATTATTATTAGGCGTCTCTTCCTCTATGAATGTTTGTTTCGGAAATCAGTTTTTTCACACCATTTTGTTGGCGATAGTGTTTTGATTTGACAGTTGTGCAGATGTTGGAAACACAACTATGTTTTGGAAAAAATGCAAATGAGTTTTCGTTCAAATCCCCAAAAGTTATGTTGTGCCAGAACTAAAGCAAAACTATATACGGGTATATTTTTACTTTTTGTTAAAGAATTATTTCAACTCAATTCCTTGCCCTGTGCTTAAGCTCAATTCGTTACATTTTCGTCTGTCTTCATTTTTGATACTGCTGAATGTGGAATCTTTCAATATAAAAATTAACAAAATATTTTCCTAAGTATACAGTAGTTTTATACTAATATATTTGAAAGCGGTATTTATGCATTTACTTACTGTATTAACGAGGCTAATATGATTAATAAGATTACTGTAGTATCAAAATGTTCTGTTGGAGATTTGGTTAATCCCCCATTACTCCTACAGTAAGTCAAATGTGAACTATCAGTGGCCATTGTTTATCAGTACAGAGGGGCATGTTTTTGCAGTCCTATTGGATTTGCAAGGTACAACCTTCTCAAATGTTATCATTTGGTCCTGTTTGGTTCCCTACTTTTCTCTGGTTTACAGATTGTAGCTGGAGAGTGTTTGTGACTATTGTCCATTCAGCATTTATGTATGAAAAAGCCATATGTTTTAGTTGTGAGAAAGACACTCTTCAACTGATATTTTGTACCAAGTTAATTGTTAACACAGCACATTAAAGTGGTGAGTATGTAACAAAAATGAAATGTCAGAAATCTTAATTGTGGTACAACAACAATGTACAAGAAACTTCATTTAACTGCGTTTCCTCTCAAGCTCTGCTGCTGAAAGTATTAAAACTGGACTGATCTAAGCATCCTAAAGTGTGCTGTCTAGTTTATTGATTGGCCTCCATGATATTGAATACTTGTTTTTGCTGTGTATGCAGAGGAGAAAGATAATCATTCTCTGTATAAGTGTACCTGACATTTTCTTGTATTTGCTCTATGTGAGTTTTGTTTGTCTCTGTAAAGTGTGGCAGTCAGTGAATAATTGGCAGTATTTCCGTTGGGCGCTATTTTTCTATCCTAAAATCCTTGATACTATTGCACTCTAATATGAACTGTATTACTCCTTTGTCCACTTGACTCTCCTGAGGGATATGGCGCAGCAAAGAGTCTGGCGTTATTCAAGGTACACTTTTACAATAGACATACTAGCCCCAGGCACAGAGAAATTGCCAAAGAGTTAAGAACCTGTCCAACAGAACTATATATATATTTTTTTTTAAGCAACGTTTATTTAGACCATTGGTCTTCAAACAGCATAAAAACATCTTTTATAAATAGCCTAAAATCATCACAATTCCGTCAATAATTTCATTAAGTAGGTACCCTATAAACAATAAAAGAAAACAGGGCATCACAAGATCCATACAGTGGGTGACGTAATAGCATTCATAGTGTGAGCATTATCAGCACTCCCCTGCTAAAATAAGAAGTTAAAAATAATTAAAAAATGTATGTTAATAAATAAATACAAAAAGGTAAATCCCATCCTTTAAAATCACTATGAGCCCAATTCAATCAGCAGCTGTATTCTCAAATTCATTTTTCCATAGACAAGTTTTTACAGCCTTCATATATCTTCCAATTGCAATGGCAATATCAAGATTAGGCATATCAGTGAGTAGGTCTACAGCGTGGGCCCGTGTTTCAGTACCATAGTTTAAAAAAATGGGACGCAAGAATAATTTCCTCAAGGCTAAAACTGTCATACAATAAACTAGAATGTGCGGGATGTCACATTTTGTTCCTAGCATACATTTACAATTTCCATCAGGCTGCATAATTTCTGCTCTTATTTTTGCATTTATTATCCACGGGTTAATGCCAATTCTTAATCTTAAAATTTCGCGCCTGAGTCAATAATTAGGTAGTGTGTCAAGATATGGGTACCATGCTTCATTCTGCCAGGTCATCCTCATAAATTGTACCGATTTTTTTTCTTGCTCGGGTACTCCACATCTATCCTCCTAGACAATTCCTGTCCTTGGGATCTGAGTATACCCTTAGTAGTTTCTACATGGAGTGAGTTTGGGCAAATCCTCACATTCAGGTTCTCATACACCGTGTGCAATTTCTTTCTTGTCTCCCTGGCCCATTTTAAACTACTGAGCTGAATCTCATTTTTGCACCATTGAGAGACCTTTTGTACTGCTCCGGGATCCTGGTGTTTCCAGAACCTTATCAGTGCCATTTGAGCCTGTATGCTCCATGATGTTGTTCCTAGCTCAACCCTGATAGCCTGAATCATTGCTGAGCCTGGTAACGACAATAGGGATTTTAAACACTTCCCTTCCTCTAGGTCCCAGCCATATTTACCACTTAGGTAAAGAACTTCTACACCATACAATACTTGAGAGGGTATCATTGCGCTGTAGGCCTTTAACAACGGTCTATGGGACATTTCCCCATAATCCCTATTAAATTTTTTCAGCCCACATACCGAAGTGAAGGCCTTAACTTTCTGGGCTTCTACAGAAATATTGCAACTGTACTCGTTATAATATCTTCATTGTGGTCTCAATGGGGCTGTAATACATTTCCCAATTAATAAGCCATGTAAAGTCCTTGACTCATCCTAATTTTTTTACAGTCTCAACAGACAACCGAAGCTGGTTTTGAAGGAAATTCAGCCATGAATTTACATCTCTGTTATCAGGAGTAAAAGTAGAGAATGCAGATGAAAGCAATGGCTGCATCCTGAAAAAGCAGAAAGAGAATGTTGAGGAAAGAAGAAAACAACTCCCCACTTGCTTTCAAAATGTGTGCTATTTAATACCATATTAAGGATCAGAGAATTATTTGGCCAATGAGGGAGGCTCATATGAGTTCGCAACAATTTAGGCTGACTACCTGCCCTATGGAATTGACTCACAATTTGATATTTTTAATTGACACTTCCAAAGCAGTTCATCTCAATATAGATATCCAAATGGCTACAACCATAACCCTTCAGTGATTTAACTAAACCTACACTGCAGAAACCTTAATTTGATACCCTCATCAAAGATTTGTATGAAAGTAGAGGAAAAATATCAAAAAGGAAACCTTGCTTCTTCAGTATTGAATCTTTCATGGATTCACGTGCTTGAATATTCCCCGTCGTCATGGTGGGAGTCCCACTGTAAATATAACAAGCAGTGCTATGTATGACATTAACAGCCATAGAGAAAATAATTGACATTGTTAACCAATTCGCATTGTTATAAAAGACTCAAACTCCAACCAATCAGAGACCAGACTCTGAAGAACTATTTCCCTGCAGGGCCACCAAACCTCAGATTTTTAACCTCATGTCGTTTTTGAGTGAGTCTCCTGAGCTCTGCTCAGTTCCTGTGCTCAGTCACCTTTTGACCCTTGCCTTCTTTTAGAAGTATGCAGGTAAGTATGCCTACAAGGGATTTATTTCAAAAGTTATTCAATTCTTCAATGTAACTTAAAGGTAAGTTCTTATTCAGGTAACTTACATCAAGATCAATCCGAGAAATCAATCAAAAAAAATGACGTACATTAATCGATGAATCAAAACAACACAGAGTAAGAAAAGAGAAAAAAGGAAGAAACGCGGGTGTGTATATTCAAACAAAATTTAGTATCAATTCAAAATTCATTTGTATAGGGTACATAAAAAACAACAACAGCACAATGTAACCAGAAGTAGTGTTGGCATAAACTGTAAAGATCCTTCACAGTCACAATTGTGAACACCTTTTCATAGAAATCTTTTTCAGGCAATCTGCGCAATTTATATAAAACTACTGTTGCCTCTCTTTTATTTGAGTAGAGAATAGGTGTCAAAGTCGACGTTTCGGTCTAATTTTGGCTCTTGTCCACTAGACCATCTTCAGGACGTAGAGAATGTTGATTAAAAAAGACCCCTGTATGTACATGAAAAGAAACCATCAATTGTCATGTAGTTTGTGATGCGTGCGGCTGGTGAGGAAATCCCCCGGATATCAACTAACAGGTACAAACCAGCTTAGATAAGCCATTAGCGATCGAGTATTTTAGTTGTGAAAAAGTTTTGTTTAATTTTTTTATGTTATCACATTTGCATTGATAGATTCGTTACTGGTTCCTATACCGAGAGATCGTAAAGAGCGTTGCTGATTCCCTAATCAAGTGACCGTAAACAACTGGTCCCTCCTTTCAACATATACAAAGTAAGGATCTCTCAAAATTACTAGCGGTCTTTATATAGGACAAAAAGCACAGAATGTAATATACCATAGAGATAAAGATCATATGCTTCTCGTATAACTTCACAAGATAAGTTAAACCCAAGGCACAGACTAACGTTAAGTGGACACCGGTTAGATTGAACATTGGATTCCAAGTTTTAAATTTTAAATATTAAAAGGTGTCTTCCTTATAGGGCTACGTATAGATATAACTATCAGTGGTCTTTATACAGGACAAAGAGCACAGAATGTAATATGCAATAGAGATAAAGATCAGGTGCCTCTCGTATAGTTTCACGAGACAAGCTAAGTCTAAGGCACAAACTAACGTCAAGTTGACACCGGTAAGATTGAACATCGGGTTTTAGGTTTTAAATACTAAAAGGTGTCTTACCTTTATTATCTGTGCCAAGTATAGATATTCAGTTAAGGAAAGGCATTTCTAAATACACACTTCCTTTCAATAACGTGACTATATCCTTTATTAAGAAAAAGAGGTCTCAATTAAATTCTCTTTTTTCTTGTATAGTTTTCAAAACTGGATGTAGCAACCGCTTATATACCATTGCTGCGGTTGTCGAACATTAATAAGATCTCCACTTAATCAATAGTGAGTATATATTAAATGATCCAGTAAGTCTCTCTTATCGCTGGTGATGTCTGTCACCAGCTCTTCCTAAAAATTTGGGTCTCCCTTTTGACTAGACCTTTTGATTCAAATCTATAGCTTCAATCACATTTTCCTTTTAACAACTTTCTCACACGGGTGTATAAACTTCTAATTTAAATAAAAACTACATGACAATTGATTGTTTTCTTTTCATGTACATACAGGGGTCTTTTTTAATCAACATTCTCCATGTCCTGAAGATGGTCTAGTGGACAAGAGCCAAAATTAGACCGAAACGTTGACTTTGACACCTATTCTCTACTCAAATAAAAGAGAGGCAACAGTAGTTTTGTATAAATTGCGCAGATTGCCTGAAAAAGAGTTCTATGAAAAGGTGTTCACAATTGTGACTGTGAAGGATCTTTACAGTTTATGCCAACACTACTTCTGGTTACATTGTGCTGTTGTTGTTTTTTATGTACCCTATACAAATGAATTTTGAATTGATACTAAATTTTGTTTGAATATACACACCCGTGTTTCTTCCTTTTTTCTCTTTTCTTACTCTGTGTTGTTTTGATGTTTTGATTCATCGATTAATGTACGTCATCTTTTCTGATTGATTTCTCTGATTGATCTTGATGTAAGTTACTTGAATAAGAACTTACCTTTAAGTTACATTGAAGAATTGAATAACTTTTGAAATAAATCCCTTGTAGGCATACTTACCTGCATATTGTGAACTGCCCAAGCCGACAAGGGTCTATTGGGTTCCCCATTATCTTGCCTCTTTCTTCTAGAAGTGACATATTTGAACCTCCAAGCAGCTCTGAGGTACACTTGTATTGTTATCCTCTCATCAACATCATGTCTGAGGGATCCAAGAAGAGGCTTTTCAGGCCTTTCAAGTCTTGTGGTAAACCAAGACTTTTTTTCTGAGGATACCCATGAAGAATGTTTATATTGTTTATATCACACCTCATAAGCTCAAGGAATGTAAACATTGCACAACCTCTTCTGCCAAGACTCTAAAGGACAGAAAGGCCAGGCTTCTCCTCTGGCTCCGGAAGAAAATGACTCACTCGGAATCTGGATCTGAAGATGAGGGACACAGTCGTTTCTCAGAGGGGAGAAAGCGTAAAAAGGAGGGCTCTACCTCATACGAAAAGGACCCTAAAAAGATCAAAATCTCTTTCAAAGGACTCTGGGTCTGCAAAATCTGGCAAAAAGGAAGTAAGTCCACCTTCCTCTCATAAAAAGTCCTCCTCTTCATCGTCTATGCCTGTAACGCCTAGAAAGGAAACCTCATCTAAAATAATCCGAGGAGATTGGACCAGTACATATCCACTGATATGTGTGTATATATTCACAGGTTGATGATCGGCGACTGCTATTCCCTGCAGGGTATGCGTGGCTAAAAAGCTCTGTGCGCCTCCCGGATGGTGTGTTGCTGGTATGAACGCGGGTAGCAACCACCTGGTAAATATGATATTACCTCATAGATACATGCATTAACTTCTGGGTAATGTTGCCAGTAAACATTTTTAATGTGCTTTCAATGGTTGGCACCATCTTTCTTTTATCGTTTGTCAATAACCACAGGCTATGCTTTAAGTACCAGTGAGGTGAAGACTGGTCCCCGAGCCCTGATGAAATTGCCGCAAATAATTGGCAATGAAACATGTCGGCCTTTCTTAATTTAAATGGTCTAACACTAGCCGTTCTTTTAATCTGAGTGTGCTCACGGCGTTTAATAAAGTATGTATACCTGCAAGTGAGTCACAACTCATTTTAGCTTGAAGAAGCAATTTTCCTCTTTCTCACTACGGGGTCTGATTGGCGAAGAATGACACAAGCATTTATTTTGCATTCTTTCACACTTTATTCTATTCTTCACCTCTAAAATTATAACACTTTTTCTTCACGGTCATGAAGGTTACCAATGATAGCATGAGCAAACTGGTGAGTACCAACCAGCAGCTCCCTTGGTGATGCTTATGTGAGGTACCTTCTGACCTTTCACACATTTTTTCTTCTTCTTTATTTTTTCTTCTTGGTTATTTTCACAAGATGAAATGCTATTTGGTATATTGACAAACAGTTAAAAATGAACACTGGAAACCGGGTGTGACTGGCATTTTTACGAAGCCAGCACCTGGTGTCCTTGAAAAGATGCAGTGTTCCTTTATGATCAGGTCTTGTGTATTATGGCATCACTAACGCCGACAATGACAAAGACGATGGCGACTTCGTCGACAAAGTCTGCAATGAGCACCACCTTGTCGTCAACATTGTTGACGGTAATCCCGTCAACGGGAAATTTTAATTCTCCATCGGTAAAGCAGTCTTCGATCTCAAGCACAGCTCGTGGCAAAGAGGCCCTTTCGTCGTCAGCGATGAGCCCGTCAACGGCCCAAACACAGCCTGTTTTTATTTCCACTGAGGGAATTCCTGTGGTCCTGCGCCCGATCAAACTTCTCCGAGCAAGGTTTCGCCACTGCCTCCTGTGCATCTACTTGAAACAGAGGAGTCTGGTGAAGAAGGTCTTTTTGGGCCAGCTTACAGTCCCACACAGCTCAATGTTGTGTCAGGACACTGGCGACAATGAGCCTGGTGGTCAGACTTCTGCATATATGTAAGGAGAATACTCATTCAAAGACGGGCATCAGCCAGCGCCTGAACGCTATCATTCCTTTCAGGAACATTATCCTTATGAAGACCACTATACTGACCAGTATGCTCCAAGGGACAACACTATTTCAGTGCCTATCTCGTTGGTGACAGACCTGCATCATGGGCTTGACGACTATTGCAAAAGATTTCCGGAGGCAACGCTCCTGTGCCTTACACACTAGGACGCGTGGAGGCACCTAGTGTGACAACCCTACCTAAAAGACCAGTGGTTCCTCAATCTGAAAAGAAAAGACAAGTGTTACCACCAATGACTACATTGATAGGGAAGAAGACAATCAGCCTGAGGAAGGGGAACTTCCTCAAGACCCAGATTGATCGGGGCAAGAATGGGACAACTGCATCGCTCCTTAGTAAGTATGTAAGAATTTTCTAGAGCGCGTGAATACCGGAGTGTCTTAGGGCTAAACAAACCTCTGATATGGCTGGTGAAAAGCGACTAACTTACTTGACAGTGAGAGTGAAGAGCCTCGTTATTTAATTTTTAAAAATTATCCCACACCCAAACAGAGGTCTGGGTTAAGCATTGATTAAGGTTATAGGCAGCTGCACCTTCCTCTGTGGGAATAGATACAATAATTTGTGTATCGTCGGCATAAGATATAGCTGAGAGGCCAAATGAATGGGTAAATTCCACCAAATGGGTAATATAAATGTCGAAGAGCTTGTGGGACAGGGAGGACCCCTGTGGTACCCCACAAGGAAGAGAGGAGGTGTTTGATTTAAAGCTGCCTATCTCCACTGTTTGAACTCTATTAGCTAGGAAGGAAGTGAGAGCGGCGCTCCTCTAACCCTCTCAAGCCGGTTGACAAGCATCCCATGTTTCACCGTATCAAACACAGCTGAGAGGTCCAGAAGAATCACCACAGCACCCCCACCCTCCTCCACCATCTTCCGTATCTCCTCTGTAGCAGCCACAAGGGCCTATTCAGTGCAGTGTTTAGGTCTGAGGCCATGTTGCAAGGAGTTTAATATCATATTGGAGTCCAAAAAAGCTGTAAGATTTTCATTCAATGCCTTTTCCAAGATCTTGGCAGGGAAAGGCAGACGGGAGATGGACCTATAGCTCTTAATAACCGTCGAATCTAATGCAGGTTTTTTTGAAATGGAGAGAACTGAAGCCTTCTTTCTGGCCATCGGATAAGAGCCAGCCCCCAGAACACATTTCAGTAGTTTAGTCGGATGCACTGAGATCAAATTAGGAACCAGATGAAGGACAGAAGGTGGCTAAGGGTCAGACGGTGACCCGGATTTGGTGTTTACAATCAGATTAGTAACTTTGTCCTCCGTAAGAGGGGAAAAGTTGCACAGACTACCTAGCAATATCAAGTTGTCTGGTATGGGCTGAGATAGATTTTGTGAATTTATATGTGACAAGCCAACTACAGATCCCGAGTAGCTGCAAATTTTATTTGCTCGGAAATCATTGTACACACTATTTTGCTTTGAAAGAACTCAGCCAGTTTGTTACAAAAAGCTTGATCCAGGCCACTAGTAATGTCCTGATCCAGGTTAGAGAGAAGGGTAACTGTTTTAAACAACTCAGATACATAGTTTTCAGCTGCTTTTATTTTATCTTCATCTCCATCGCTGTCACCACCACAGGCTAGCTCTCCTCCACGGGATATAGGAGGATTTGAATGTGCTTCTAAGCGCTTCAATTTCCCACTGCCAGTAATGCAAACAGAGTGTTTCCTTTACGATTTCAAGGATGCAACAAGAAAGTCTTTGAGATCCATTCCCATCATGGTTTATATCTGGGAGGAGGGCTTAAAGTTGATAAAGACCCCAGCTTCGGTAGCAGCTGTTGTCCCCCGCCTGGGCAAAAAATACAAGGTGCCTGAGGATTCACCTGCCTACTTAATAGGACAACCTCGCCTTGATTCGGTACTCTTGCAGGCTGCCCAAAGACTCTCCAGGAACCCGTCTGCACCATGTTAAGCACCACCGAACGAGGAGGGATGAAGTAATATTGGGAAGCGCTCTTCAACAATGGCAGCCACGTCCATTAGGGCATATAACGCTCTGGCAATTTTAGGACGTTATGCTAGGCAGATGTGGTCTGATTTATCGGAGTACCTTGACTACTTGCCTGAAGACAAGAAAAACTATGTGGAGGAAATACTGCAGGAAGGGGCACAAACTTTTTCCGAGATCATCAATACAGCCATGGAAATATCATCCACAGCATTTAGACAAATGGTGGTTTCGGCTGTGCTGACGGGGATGGTTGAAAGCAACATCCTTTCACCCAGAGGTTCAATCCAAAATTCTTGACATACCATTCGATGGGGTGAATTTATTTGGCAAGCACGCCAATGATGCTCTGCAGTTTATCAGTGCAGATACCGATACTTCATGTTCGCTACGGACGTTGCTGCAGAGACATTTTCAGCCCTTTCATGGAGGCAGAGGGAGAGGCCAGTTTTCATCAAGAGCTTCTCACCAGACTTGGAGTTACCAACCATACTCCCAACAAGGATATAGGCCTCAGTACCCTGCTCAATATCAATACATATCCTCTTCTATGTGCTCATGCCAGCCAACACGCCGATGCCCGCCAGCGGATGGAAAGGGACAGGAAGCGGCAAGGCATCAGTGACAACGTCAAGGCACCAGTCACCTCGAATTGCCCATCATTTCGAGAACCCGCACATCTCGAACTTTTACGAGCACTGGAAAATTATTTCGTCGGACAAGTGGGTGTTAGATATAACAAGTCAAGTCAAGTCAAATCAAGCTTTATTCAACAATAGTGTTAGATATAATTCATCATGGTCACACCTTAGATTTTGCTCAAATGCCTCCAAATCATCCTCCGCCTAAGAGGAATCATCATCTCGCCCTGCTGAAACAGGAAATTCGCTCACATATTTTCAAGGGCGCTATTGAAGAGGTTCCTTTTCAACATCGCAACAAGGGATTTTATTCTAAATTCTTTCTAATCAAGAACAAGTCCGGGAAATGGCACCAAGTGATGGAGCTGAGGTTGCTGAACAAATATATCAAGAAACAACCTTTCCAAATGCTGTCTCTGCAAGAGATTTTACCACTGATAAACAAAGGGGATTACATGACCTCCCTAGACCTCTTAGATGCCTACTTCCACATCCCCATACACGCAAAACATCACAGGTTTCTCATAATCGAGGTTGCAGGGTGGCATTACCGATTCAAAGTCCTCCCCTTTGGATTACGCTCGTCTCCCAAGGTGTTCACAAAATGCATGGCACCCGTGGCGGCTTTCCTAAGAAGAAACGGCCGCCAGGTGTATCCATACTTGGATGACTAGCTTGTCAAGGTTTATACATACCATTCAGCAAGAGAATCCACCTTGGCTTGTCTGTGGGTGTTCAACAGGTTAGGTCTAAAAATGAAATGAAGAAAAGCCTACCCTGATACCATCTCAATCGTCAGTGTTACTGGGAGCAGTTCTTGGTACAAAGGTTTACAAAGTGTATCCTACGGTAGAAAGAATCCAACAGATAATGGACATAGCAAGTTCCCTGTCAAGAAGAGAGTCCACTCCTGTTCGCACTTACAAGTCCGTGTTGGAGATTATGTTTTCTGGCATTCCATTGATTTAAAATTGTCGTCTGCACATGAGACCTCTGCAAGAACACTTAGACACTCAATGGCTACAAACTTAGGCTTCGTTCGAGGGCACCATCAATATCACCCCAACTATGAAAACAACAATGTCATGGAGGAGAAAGAAGGAAAACATTTCTCTGGGTCTTTCTTTCATACCATCGCAACCTCAGTTTGTGATGACAATGGATGCTTCTCTGATGGGCTGGGGAACTCACCTTCAGGACCTAGAAATACAGGAAAAATGGTCTCTTCAGGAATCAAAAATGCACATCAACCTTCTAGAGTTAAAGGCTGTGTTTTTAGGCCTGCCAGCCTTTCTTCCAAGCATTCGCAATTCATCTGTCCTAGTGAGGATGAACAACACCACAACCATGTTCTATCTCGCGAAACAAAGGGGAACAAGATCGAAAGCTCTATCTTTTCAAGCCCAGCAGATTTGAAATTGGCTCATTACCCACAACATCTCCTTGCAAGTGGAACATGATTCAGGGGTGGAAAACGACAGGCGGATTCTCTCAGCCAAACTGCAAAACAGTGTCACGAATGGGAGTTAAACCAGGATCATTTGCTTCACGTCTTCAGACAGTGGCGTACCCCACACCTGGATCTGTTCGCAACTGTCCAGAACAAGAAATGTGTGAGATAAAGCTGTTTTCCTCAACAAAGCTACTTGGGAAATGCCGTTCTAGTGACCTGGATTGGCCTGTTCACCTATGCTTTTCCTCCATTCACTTTAATTCCCTGGGTGATACGGAAAATGAAACAGGAGCCGAGTCGATTCATTTTGATAGCCTCGGCATGGCCAAGGCAATATTGGTACACAGAGCTTCTTCTCCTATCCCTGTGCCCTCACACCGGTTCAAGCTGGTGGAGAACCTCATCTCCATGAACAGGGGTCAAAGTTTTCATCCACACATAACGTCTTTCAATGTATCCACCTGGCTCCTCATGATAATGAATTCGGATCACTGACTATTACTCAGGAATGTCAATTCTTGAACAAGCACTCTGTGTCAACAAGTAAATCCTACAACGCAAAATGGAAAAGATTCTGCTATTGGTGTTGCAATACCAATCTGCATCCTTTCACATCATCTCCTGAACAGTTGCTGCCTTACCTTCTTCACCTGGCCAAATCAGGCCTAGTTCAAACATCAATAAAAGTGCATTTCGCAGCAATGTCAAGGTTTAGAAAAAAAGCAGATAAAGTCCCTTTATGGTAACATAGACTGATTAAAGAATTCATGAAGGGCTGTTCAGAGTTTTTCCTCCTGTAAAACATCCACCAGTATCCTGGCAATTAAATACAGTCATATCGCAACTTATGAAAGGCCCTTTTGAACCTATACATTATGCAAATTGAAATATGTTTAATGGAAACTGGCCTTTCTCTTGGCCCTCAATTCTGCAAGACGAGTAAGCGAAACCCAAGCTTTTACTGTGACTGAACCTTTCTTGCAATTCGGGGATGACAGAGTCATTTTACGAACTAATCCCAAGTTCATCCCGAAGGTCCCAACTTCGTTTCATTTAAAAGAACCTATTGTGCTATTGCCGTTTTTTAAGAATCCTTCTACTACGGCAGAAAAAGCCTTACACTCAATGGATGTCAGACGATGCATAAAGTTTTATATAGACAGAATAAAGTTTTTTAGAAAGTCAAACCAACTATTTGTTTTCTTTGCTCCGCCTAAAAAGGCCTATGCTTTGTCAAGAAACTGTATAGCCCGTTGGGTGTCTTAAGCGATAAACTTGTGCCGCGAGGAAGCAGGAAGGCCACTGTCTTCAAGAGTGGGAGGTCATTCTACAAGGAAAGTGGCGGGTTCTGCAGCCTTGAATGCTGTAGTGTCTCTGCGGGACATTTGCAGAGCAGCAACATGGGCTAATGTCCATATTTTCACCAAACATTACTTTCTGGACAAAAATGTAAAGATAATTGTGTGTGTGTGTGTGTATATATAGAACCCCGCCCACTCATTATTTCGCCAGCACCGCAGCGGAATTCGCGCTCGTGATCAACGGGTTAATACAAGTTTGTATTTGCCTTTTAATTGTTTCCTGCATATATTATGGTTATTTCTTGGTGCAGAGTGATACTTTGTCATAGCCACCACTGCATTTTTCTTAGGTACTGCTTGCTAGTCTGATTCAAACATGTGAATCTATGAAAGATTCAATACTGGAGAAGAAACAATTTACTTACCGGTACACTGTGGTTCTCCAGTATTGATATCTTTCATAGATTCACATGCGACCATCCCACCTTTTCTTGGGTTCACCACTCTGATACTATTTATTAGTTACACTTGTGCTCAAAATCTGTGGTATGGTGGTCATGTAGGGGAATAGCGCTTTAGAGTCTGGTCTGTGATTGGTTGGAGTTTGGATCTTTTATAACAATGTGAATTGGTTAACAATGGCAATTGATTTCTCTATGGCTGTTAATGTTATACATAGCACTGCTTGTTTTATTTACTTTGGGACTCCGACCATGACGGCGGGAAAGATTCAAGCCTGTGAATCTATAAAAGATGGCAATACTGGAGAACCACAGTGTACAGGTAAATAACTTGTTTCTTATTTATAATAGCTCTCCATCTTGCATCTCATCTTTGAAATCATATATATTATCCTCTGTTATATTTTTAGCCCAAAACACATTTCAGCAAATTACAATTTGGAAAATGGCCTGCCAACATAAAGCATTCTTTTTTCTTTTAAAAACTGATCACAATTCAATTATGACCATATAAATATGTTTGGCTGAACAGCCTGCTTTTATTGATCACCAAAAAACCACATAGCAAATGGGGCACCTAGGATTCACTTAGGCAATTACCCCTTAAGGAGCCCAAGTGCTCCTCTGCTTCAAGAGGTATTCCATGAGTCATGGGCTTTTTGTTTACAGAAGGACTGAAGTAAGGCTCTAATCTATCAATTTCAAATTATACCCCAGTGTTAAACACTTGTGAATTCAAGAAAGATAGCCAAAGTAGGGAAGTAGAATTAGATGTTGGCAACTTTCCAGTCTCCATCTTGGAATTTTCTGTGATATTTCTAAACTGTAGACTAGAATAAGTTCTTCCCTTGACTCTGGAAGTGGATGGACCTGGAGAATTAGAATGAAATGCATTGACGTTTCATATTTGTGTGGGGGTAAATGTTTTGACAGGACAATTTCCAACTCTAACTGAGGGTCAGCTTTCTTGACTGGAGGGAAGATTTTCCTAAAGTCCTCAAAGAAGTCTTTCATCTGCGGCTTAGGCAAAGGATGCATGAGGGCACAATTTGTGATAAGTAGAAACTGCATCCAAATATACATTTGTAGAGGAAAGACAGTTTGATCAAATATAGACTAGTACCATCTCTTCTTCACATGTCACGGGATCAATGTGCTTCTACAGACAGATACCAAATGTAGAACCTTTTCCATTTGAAGGCATATAGTGTACTGTTGGAAGACCGCTTACTTTCCTTCAGGATGTACATGTAGTCAGAAGAAGCATTTTGATATTGATGGTGTCAAGGCTCCAACTGGTTACAGTCTGTGTTGGAAGACTGAGGTGCACTTTTCCGGGAGATACAACCAACCAGCCTGGAAGCCTTCTGCCTGGCTCTATGGACAGAAGAGGGAAGGTTTGGCTGCTAGTTGTGGCATGGCCATGCAGGAGTCACGGAGACCAACTTTGTTCTTTTGTTTATGGAAACGCATGTAAGTATTCTACCCAGTCTATCAAAAGGGCATTCATCATATAGTTCAAATCAAATCAATCAAGCTTTATTCGGTTAATACAAATAACCATAAAAGCATTCTAAAATACAATTCATCGTTAAACATTTCTTAAAATTCTTGTACATTAGAGATCGACATATTAATCAATCAATCATTCACATATAAAATACATTTTAAAAATATAATATGGGATAGAAAATTTAGAAAAATTAGAAGGAGGGGAACTATTCGGTTTCATAATTCAACATATCCAGATGTGTAAGATCCTTTCTCCTCTTAATAGCCAACTGAATAAAAAGAATCACAGCATTACATATTGCTACATCGGCCAAATTACAAACATGATAAAATGCAGATTTATAAGAATACAAATGGTTCGTAATAAAAAGTGGTCGTAAGATTGATTTTCTGATGTCCCTGTAAAAATTACAAAAGAGTATAAAATGCATGGTGCTTTGGGGGGTTTTGCCATCACACGGACACCTGGGTAATTTTAAGCTCCACTTACCCATCTCTGGGAAGGCAACTTGAAAGTGGAGCGTATTCAACCGCAATCTTGTCAGATAAAATCTTTGTTGTACATTTCTTATAAAAACAAGATATGGTTGTATGCCCAGGGAGAACGGTCCTTCACTGTAAGATCTAGCATGCGATTTTATACTAAAATCGGCTACCCTGGTTTTTTCTCTAATTCCCATAAAGCGCTTCTTTAGCTCAACTTTACTTCTAATCTGGATGCTCTCAGGGTTTTTAAATTTGGGGCCATATTACACTCGGTTAGGAGTCTAATGATATAATTTATCCATGGAATATTCTTATAATGATCTAATTTCAGGCAATCCAGAAATATGTCTTTAGTGAAGTGAGCCTCATCGATCGTCCAAATTCTGTACCACAGGGTAAGAGCCGCCACATCAATCAGATCGCTCACATAGGGTACATCTAGCTCCTTATGGGCTATATAAGTTGAAGTTGAGTTTGGGACCGACAATAGTCTTCTTAAGAATTTGTTCTCAAGGGTTAGTAACGGTGAGGTATCGGCCATGCCCCATAATCCTCCACCATAACAAGCCCCTGTGATGCACTTACTCCCATATAGCTTTAAAATCTCTCGTATTGGCTTATTTCCTAATTTTTGTGAAAATCTGAAAATAGCTTCACTAGATCTCACAAACTTCAATTTACTAGTGTTAACATGTGTGGTCCATGGTCCTTTGCCATCAAACACTAATCCTAAATAGGAAAAAGTGGATGTCCTGTCAATAGATGCGCCCCCGACATTGTGGGTTCTATTTTTGTTTTCTTTTTCCACATGTCATTACAAGCGTTTTGCTTAGATTAATTTTTAAGTCTTTTTTAGTAATAAATTCTGTAAAA
This sequence comes from Calotriton arnoldi, assembly GCA_963921515.1. Lineage (NCBI taxonomy): Eukaryota > Metazoa > Chordata > Amphibia > Caudata > Salamandridae > Calotriton > Calotriton arnoldi. The sequence goes on from CAWUFW010008284.1 coordinate 177,763, forward strand.
TGATCTATCAACAATTGGAGACCGTTTACGGTCCTAGATATTAGGACCGCATCATCGGCATATAATAAAACCGGGGTAACACGTTTGCCGACAACAGGGGCATCAGATTTCAAGCTTTGTAATAAAACATCTATTCCATTGATATAAAGTGAGAATAAAAGGGGGCAAGGACACAGCCTTGTCTGATTCCTCTGGTTACCTTAAAGTGCGTTGTGCATTCCCCTTTCAGACCATAACGTATTTTCGATATGAGGTGAGCATATATCTGTGATAAAATATTTATAATTTCCTGGGGGCACCCATCTCTACTAGAGTGTTCCATAGCTTAGAGTGGTTTACCAGATCAAAGGCACTGGACAGATCTGCAAAACAAAGATGAAGTGATCCTTCTTTGGCAAGTGTGTATTTGCCAATTATCAACTCGAGGTTAACGCATTGCTCAACCGTTCCAATACCCCTTCTAAAGCCGTATTGGGCATCTGTTAGAATATTATTTTCCTCCACCCAGCATTCCAGCCTGGCTAACAGGACTCTACCCATAAGTTTAGAGGTAGAGTCGAGAAGGGATATTGGTCGGTAGCATTAGGCACTACCTCTATCTCCTTTTTTGAAGATGGGCACAATCACACTTTCAGCCCAGGTAGCTGGTAACACCCCATTAATGATAGCATTAAACAGATTGACTAAAATAGGGGACCATAGATCTACATTGTCCTTAAAAACATCAATTGGAACCCCATCCGGCCCTGCAGCCTTTCCACTCGCACTTTTTTTAAAGCTTGATTTATCTCTTCTAAATTGATGGTTTCAATCTTAGGGGTATTCATTATGATAATATATCGATTCTCATCTGTTTCCAACGGCTGTTGGGCAGGGTTAAAAATATTCTCAAAATGGGATAACCATTCTTCTGGCATAACTAATGTGTCAACCCTTGCGGATGAAACGTCTTTAAACAGAGGTTGGTCTATGGTTTTCCAGAAGAGGATAGAGTTTTTTGTCTCAGCTGCTTGAATAAGGCTCTCCCATGCATCCTCCCTAATTTCGTTTTTCCTCAGCATTAAGGCTTGTTTATAGCTTTTACGAAGGCACCTAATTTTATCTATATTCCGGGGTTTATTTTTTAGTTCTTCCTTCAAGGTCCTGTTTAGTCTAGAACAATGTTGATTAAACCAACGTGGACTATCATCATTAAATTTCCTACTCTTAACTTTAAGTTCTTTTGAAATTTCATCTGTGATATTTTGGAAGGCTGAAACAATTTCAATATTACTAGATGTATTGCCCAGACATGTTTCCATGTATACACTACTTTTTTTAATAATCTTTTCCATGAAAACAGTGGGATCAACACCTGTCCATTTTATTGATATCCCATTTTCACCATGTGTGTTAATATTAGTTGCAGCAAAAGTTATCTTCTGTCTATGATATAAATGAGAATTTAATATTAACACAATTGGGAGATGATCACTCAGGAGACTCGGTTGTTGTGAGAAGTTGGCCTGGTATATGCTGTTCACTAATTAAAGTGGACACCTTGCACCAGGGCAAATCGACTCTTATGGTAGATAGGTTTAAGACAACCTTTTAAAGAAAGCTATCCTAGTGGTAGCTGTGGAGAGCAGCCTTCAGGCTAAGTCTTGAAGGAATGTAAAGCAGCTTGTTTTACCATATAATCTCTTGAATCACCAAATGAAAAGACACCACACAGGTATATATATCAGATATATATGTATTTATTTCTAAATAACTCTCTACTAATCTCTTTATGAGATTAGAAGACAAACATATGCACAAATCAACGTTTCACAATAAGTTAAGCACAAAATATGGCTGGGGCCCTAGGGGCGTACCAGACCATATACTAAAAAGGGACTTAGCAACAACGACTTGCAGGGAGACAAGGCCTAGGGCCTTCAGAAGTGCTGGGGCCTCACGAAACCACCCAAGGCAGGTAAGTAAAGGACCCACGGGGGACGCGTGCAGTGGGGATACACAGGCGCGGATCGCCGTTAACTTCAATGGGGCAAGTCGCGGTTGGAAATTAAGAGTTCTAGGATACTTCGGGAGAACCTACAAGCAAGTCACTTACAGGGTAAGTAGTTCTAGGGCCCACACCCACAGGAGCACCGTAGTGCTGGAGTTACCTCACCCAGGAAGCCGGGTGCATAGGTGTCCTTTGGTGTCGGGTCGCGGCGTCGTTTTCAATGGCGAACAAAGAAGACTTGCTGCTTGCGGGAGCTGAAGAAGTGTCCGGTGGAATCCAAGCCTGGATTCTGAAGAAGGATGACCTGAAAGCAGAGGGGACAGTGTTCAAAGTCACTTGGCAGTGACTCGGGGCAAGGAAGATGGATGCCCACCGTCGTCGGTTGATTCAGGTCGGTTGCGGGTGCCTTGACTCTTCAGCCACGAGGTCCAGGAGGCGTCGACGATGACCAGGAGCTGGATTCTGTGTGTCCCACGAAGTCTGCAGCTTACTGCGGTGTCGGCAACTCGATTGGAGCTAACAAACCTTGGCAACAGCAAGTCTCGGGGAGATGAAGAAAAGTCGATGGCACAGACCAGCAAGGTCTGAGGGACTCACCCAGCGAGGGTAAGTCAGGGCAGGCCTGGAGCAACCAGGGGAGCCCTTTGGTTTCTTTAAGAAGTCTTCTGGGGACCCACGAGCCGGCTGGCAAGGGATCGCGAAGACACCTCGGGCGGAATCACTCAACAGGGGCCCACGGTCACTCGGGATGGTGTAGGCCTCTGATCTTCGGAGGGATTCCTGCTGGAGGTCGGGACCACACGTGGTCCAAAGCACAAGTTCGTGGAACGTTGTGAAGGGGTTGCACTCGACAATAGTGCACGGTACCCAGGGGTCGCGGTTCCTCGTCACTCGTGGGGTCCACTTGCCTCAGCTTCGCTGGGGACTCACGATGGCCTTGGAGAAGTCAGGAAATCCACTTCTTGGGCTGCAGGGACTTCGGACTCCGGCGGGAGCGGCGTAGTTTGCGACCGTCGTTGTCGTTTTTGGTGCCTGCCAAGCAGGAGTCACTCCTTGACTCCAAGGGAGATTCTTCTGTCTTCCAAAGGTAGTGGAACGTCGAAGGACCAGGATTCTTCTGTAGAGCGTCGTCCAGGGGTTATCTAACTAGCAAGTTCAAGGGTTCCCCTTCTTATACTAAAAAGAGGGGATGGACTAGCTCTATGACCCCACCTATGGGAGGGTCAAGGGAGGGGGTGGCTACACCCACTTCCCTTTGTCCAGTTTCGCGCCAGAGCAGGGGCAGGTAGCCCCTGAGCCGGTTTGAACTGGCATATGCACAGAGGAGCCTTCTGCTCCCCCAGTGCAGGACTTCAAAGCACTCTAAGAGTGCACCCACCCAGCCCCAATACACTAAACCCTGTCTGGGAGGTGGTTACACCTCCCTGTGACAGGATGCCTATTGTTGGGCTTCCTCCACTGTGAGTTTCGGTCATCAGCAGGAGGGCAGCCCAGTGTCTGTGACTGGTGGCATCCATTTTGTGATGCCAGGGCTCTTCAGGATTCTACCGTGTTTCCACAGCAGGTACATGTCTTATCCCTCTAGAAGGGTGGAATGCTACCCCCGCCGCCAGGATTGGCGGGGGGGTAGTATTCCAAGATGTTTGACACCAAACACGACATGTTTTGATGCAGCCATTCCAAAGTTAGCATTTTCACCGCGAGGATATAATGCACTTAAGAGTATATGGTTTAACCGCATCCACAAACAGCACCAGAGAATAGACTCTGAGAGCTGCAGAGGGGCCCTGCTCAGGCAGAGGCACCCCCTCACATAGAAGCCAAGCACCCTGCCCTCAGGATTGATAGGGCCTGCCTTAGGGGTGACTGATAGGTTTATATGTGTGTGCAGGAGAGATATAGGAAACCTATATCTCAGTGAGGGGTGCTAGCACCACCTCACCCAGGCTGCAGTAGCAGGCCTGTGGTGTCAGATTTAGTCTGCTTCCCAGGGGTGGCATAATACATGCTGCAGCCCCTGGTAGGCCTGTGAAGTACCTATGCCCTTGGTACCTAAGGTACCATATACTAGGGACTCATAAGGCACCACAGTATCCAATCACTAGTGCACCTAGAGTGCACTCCATGTCGTTTAGAGAGAGCAGATAGACTGGGGCCCTGAATAGCAGGGTCCCAGTCCAACTAAGTCATAAACCAGCAAAACACCAGGAAAAAAGTGGGGGCAACCATATAGTCAGATTCCACCTTCCTACATAACCCCCAAACGAAAGGAGATAAGGCTAACCTTGACCAGTTGAGCCTTTATTGATTAAGTGGTCATATAAGGAAGCACCTGCACTAGCATGGTTGCCCCCTGTCTTATGGTCCACTAAGCAATCCCTCACCCTAAGGGTATGAGAGGGTCTCCACCATGGGGAATCACTACCTCTGGTGTGCTTTGGTAAAGTACAAGGCTGGTGGGGTGTCTGAGTAGGGAAGTGAGGCCCTAGGAAGGTTGGCCTCAGCTTCCTCAGATCACTGGTCACCATGTATGCCTGTCTTTCCATGACTGAGTTGCACTTTGCTCTAAAGGTCAACCTTTGACTGCCTACAGCTGGGGGTTGGGTCCCTTTGGGTGGAACACTGGAGGGACATGGCATGTTTGGAACCTTTTGGTCCCAGGTTTGCCCTTGCCTAACAGAGTCCTTCTGGGGAGGTCCCTACATAAAGGTATGGGGGATCCCTCAGTGGGTTGAGGAATTTTCACCTGGCTAGGGCTACTAGACTGGGTGCCCCTAATCTGCTGATGGGGGTTCCTCTGGACAGGGGGCCCTGGGGGTCCACTGACCTCCCTGACCTCTGCAGCCCTGGGCTGACTGAGGCAGGGTAGAGAGGGGCAGTTTACCTGCTCCAGACTGGGTACCACCTGGGAAGGGTCCTCTGCCATCAGGGGTGGGGCCAGGCCAGGCCTGACTACCTCTGTGGCAGTTCCTTCACTAGGGGTAGGGTCAGTTCCCTGAGGAGGCTGACCCTTACCTACTGTCTGGAGGGAAGAAGACTTTTCTTCAACCCTTGTGCTCTCTTCTGGGGGAGAGTGGGCCATTCTTCCAGGCTCCATCTCTCCAAAATCTTGGGCTGGGGCTGTGGCCATCACAGCCCCACTAACCTTTACAGGGACACCCAACATCCTCAGATGGGTTTGGTGTTCAATTTCAGCCCAGGCTGAAATTTCCAGATCATTGCCCATCAGGCAACCTACAGGTAAGGTTGGGGACACTGCCACTCTTTTGGGCATGTGACCCCCTCCCAGGTGAGATTGACTATGGCCATGGGGTGATCTGTTCTGACACCATCAATGTTGGTCACCTGGTATTTAAACTCAGGTAAAAGCTGGTGAGGGGGACTAGTTTCCCTGCCACCATGGTGACACTAGCCCCTGTGTCCCTAAATGCCACAGCTTTCTGACCATTAATTATTGGCTCCAGTCTGTACCTGCCCAATGCTGTGGGACCCATGGTAAAGGTGGCAAATCCTATACCACCATCAGAGTCTGAGGAGTCTGTTGAGGGGTCCTGTCTAAACTAGGGCCCACCTCTGTTCCTCTTGCAAAAGCACCTAACTTTTGGGTGCACTACTCCCAACTGGAGGATTACTACTGGTAGTACCAGGAGGGGTGGTAGTAGTTGTTGGAGGAACATTTTCTTTATTGCCAATCCTGGGACAACTGGGATCAGATTTCCAGTGCCCAGGCTTTTTACAGACATGGCAATAGGGTTTCTTTTCAGGAGAGGAAGGAGTTTGGGACCCACCCCCAGAAGAGGACTTTTGGGGCCCTGTAGTGGACTTATCCTTAGATTTATCCCCACCTTTCTCTTGGGACTTGGTAGAATCTTTCTTGTGGTCACCACCCTGATTCTTAGGCCTTACTCTGGTTCTGACCCATTTGTCTGCCTTCTTTCCCAATTCTTGGGGAGAGGTCAGATCAGAGTCCACCAGGTACTGGTGTAAAAGCTGGTTTTGACAATTATTAAGGATCTGTTCTCTCATCATTAGATTATAAAATCCTTTGAAATCAGTAACCCTACTGCCAACCAACCAACCCTCCAGAGCCTTGGATGCACAATCTACAAAGTCTGTCCAGTCCTGAGTCTGTGCCTTCTGGGTATCTCTGAACTTCAACCTGTACTGCTCAGTGGTTAAGCCAAACCCATCTATCAGTGCACTCTTCAGGACCTCATAATCATCAGCATCCTCCTCTCTAACAGTGAGGAGCTTGTCTCTTCCTTTATCTGAAAAGGAGAGCCACAAGATTGCTGCCCACTGCTTTTGGGGACCTGCTGTACTCTACAGGCCCTCTCCATAGCAGTTATCCACTTGTGGATATCATCCCCACTCTGGTAGGGAGGAACAACCTTGCTCAGGTTCCTATGGTCAGGAATATATTCTCTGCCTCTAGGGACACTGTTGCTGCCACCAGGGGGTTCTAACCCCTCTCTTCTAGAAGCTCTCTGGATCTCCAGGGCTTCCCTATCCAGTGCCAACTGCTTGGTTCTGAGGGCCACTTTGGCTTCCTCATACTGGAGCATTTTGCACCTTCTCTCAGAGGAGGTCTCTCTTAAGGAAAAGTATGAGCTCCTCTGCTGGACTAAATTCTCTGCCAGAGTGATAAGAGTGGTCAGATTCCCTGGAAGGGGATCTGTGCCTCTCCTCCTCTCTGTCAGTTCTCTTAGGGAGAATTCCTCTGTCCTTTTCAGGCCCCTAGAAGCCTGGCCCTTCAATCACAGAGTCTTGGTCATTCTGATTTTCATCATTTGACCCAGATACTATGACTGACCCACCCACTGATTCAGACCCTTTAGCTCCTAGAGCCAATCTAAGGTCATCTGCTGTCAGCAGATCTATCAGGTGTAGTGTTGAGGGACTCTGTCCTAGCTTCAGGTGTCTTTCAACACACATGGCTCTCAAGTCAGAGAAAGCCATGTCCTTATACTGAGGCTGAGTGGATCCACTGGGTCCACCCTTTTTTTTTTTTTTTTTTTCAAATTCGCTTTATTCGATTTTCATTTTTGGCTACGAAAAATCATAAAAGCACGGTACACAAATACAAAATTACAGCATTATACATTTTAAACATTCAATTTTAAAATCATTATTAAAAAAGTACGAACCACCAGATAATAATAGTACTTCTTTGTTCGATTTTTCAAGTATGAAACGACTGACCAAAACAGGCTGAGTTCATTAAAACAATTTATACAGATAAAACCAATAGATAAAAATATTACAATTGTTTCCTACACTTGATTACCGCTTTTAAAAATGTTGCAATATTTCTAGTAAAACATTCACTATCCAATAATTGCAATGCAAGATAGGCGGGGCGACATTGCCTCAGACCCCAGATTTTTAAAATAGGGTAAATCCACCTTTTTCTGCATTCCCTGTAATATTTACAAAATAAAACAGTATGAATTGTCGTTTGGGATGCTTCACCATCACATGGGCAAGCTTCTAAATTTTTTGTCCAATCATTTATTATGGGAAACGCTACCAAACGATGAAAGGAATCTAATCTAAAACGTGCAAGCACGAATCTGTCATACCCAGTTCCATAGTAGGTCAAATAAGGTTGCATTTCAGTGGAAACGAGGATCATCTGGTTTTGGAGAACTGTCGGTTTGTGGACTTCGCTTTCATATCTAAGTTCTTCCAAGTGTGAAATACATCGTTTTTTAAAATCTTTCCTAGAAATATTAGTCATCTTTAAAGGATCTTCAAAAATTCTAGCTGTCCTAAGTCCCCCATAAAATCTTTAATGTGCTTCAACCATTTAATAGTTAAGGCTTGGTCCAATTTAAGAGAATCTTTTAAGACCCTTTGATTAAATGTAGTTTTTGTTGAGGTCCAGATTCGATGCCATAATAAAACTGGCTGGACCCTTATTTTGTCCGTGATGTATTCTAACCCCAACTCCTTGTGACATACAAAGGTTGAAGTCGAGCGAGGGACAGCCAATATATAACGGATAAAAGCATTTTCCACTTTCTGTATGTCTACTACGTTACAGTATCCCCAGATCCCCGCCCCGTACAGTACAGCACTGACGCACTTGGATTGGTAGATTTTAACCAGTTCCAAAGGTGGCCGTTTTCCTAATTTCTGAGCAAAATTTACAAGTGCTGTTGTAGTTTTCATAAATGTCAATTTTTTGCCCTTATAGCCTGCAGCCATGTACCCTTATTATCCACAAGAATACCTAAATAAGGATATGTTTTTGTTGTTTCTAGCTTATTATTTCCAATAAAAATGGGTCTTTCTTTCTTGGTAGTTTTCCCACAGCTCATTGTAAAAGTTTTAGTAACGTTGATCTTTAGGTCAAGGCTTTCCATATAAGCATTGTATTTATTTATAGCCCGCTGTAGCTCAAGTGGTGTTCGGGCCATTATCACCGCATCATCGGCATAGAGTAAGATAGGAATGGGTCGACCTTCCACCTGTGGTAGATCCTGGCACCCCTCAAGCATCACCTGCTCAAGGCCGTTAGTATACATGGTGAACAAGAAGGGTGCCAGGACACAGCCCTGTCTTACCCCCTGCCTACTGCAAATGTAGCTGTGTATTCCCCATTTGGTCCATACCGTACTCTAGAACTAGCCCCAGAATATAATTCTCTCACAACTTGAATTAAGGCTAGTTCGACTCCCATTACTTCGAGAATCTTCCACAATTTATTATGACATACGGAATCAAACGCAGTAGAAAGATCTACGAAGGCTAAGTACATTTTTCCTTTTTTTACTTTAACATATTTCTCGGTCAGGATTGTTAAATTAAGGCCCTGTTCTAATGTTCCTAATCCTTCCCTGAATCCGAATTGTAGATCCGTTAATACGTTGTTTTCTTCAGCCCATTCTTGGAGACGGTTTAAAATAATACGGCCTAAGACCTTTCCCACTGAATCTAATAAGGAGATTGGACGGTAACATGAAGGATTTTGTCTGTCACCTTTCTTAAAAATTGGGACCATTAATGACTCAGACCAAGATCCTATGAGTCCTACCTTGCATGCTGCTGCAAGGACTTGTTTTATTAAGGGGCCCCATAGCTCCGTATTTTGTTTAAATATATCTACGGGTACCCCATCTGGTCCTGGTGCCTTTCCGCCCTTACTAGCTTTCACAGCTAGTTCTACTTCTTCTAAAGTGAAGTCTATATTAATTGGGAATGGATCGTTTATACGGGTAGAGACACAGCGACCGGCGATTTGAATACTAGACTCCTGTTTCTTGGCATACATTTTAGAAAAGTGCTCAACCCATTGCCCTTCATCGATTGCAATTTCTATTCTTGGCATTAACTCAAATCTCAAAAAGGAGATTTGACCACGCGCCAAAATGCAATATTATTACCCTCTATGGCAGCCTTGTGTAAATCAGCCCAAGCGTTCGCTTTGATTTCCTCTTTCTAGTTTTTAAAGCTAGGTTATATGCTCGCCTGGCTTTGGCTATTTCTTCTCTATCCCGTTTCTTTTTGTGTAAAACGTTCTTCAAGGTGGCATATGCTCTCGTGCAATTATTGTCAAACCATCCAACCTTCTTGTCCTTCCTATTTCTCATTTCTCTTTTCAACATGTTCCTAATATTTTCCGTTATACAAATATAGGATCCCAATATATCTTCGTGTGGCGCAGTCTCGTCGAGACATTTCATAATATTTTCCCTACTGTTTTCCACCACTTCTTTCATAATTACAGATGGTTCTACCTGGGCCCACTTTAAGGAATATCCATTTATTTTGTTTATTTCTAAGCCCTGTAGTCGTTGAGTCCTTTCGGGGTGTACTATCCGTGTTTTTGCTGCCAATGATAGACTCATGCTTTGTGGGAAGTGGTCACTTAAGACGTTTTTATGGGTTTTAAAACTCAAAACCCTGGAGGCTGATCTATTTGTTGTTATTATAAAATCTATAATTGTATTCGCCCCCTTCCATGAAAAGTCTGTGTAAACTGGATAGGAGGCGAAGTCAACATATTTACAAAACTCATGTCTAAAAAGAATAAAATCTCATTTAGGGCATCACCCTGTAAATTGTGTGAAAAATGTGGAGATTACATTCCCTTTCATCTACTATGCCACATAACGCGACATCATTATGCGGACACAAAGCAGTATTAAAATCACCTCCCCAGACTAATAGACCAATTTCCCTATGATCATTCAGAGTACTCTGCATTGCATTTCTAAGCTGTTTTAACATTTGAAATACATGTTCCCTTTGTGCATTGTTATAAAAATTTACAAGAATAACTGTATCTCGCTTATCTATGTTTATGACCAATACTTGATAATTTGGTTCTGAGAGAGTCAACCATAGTTTGGTTATCTTTAATAAATTCGACACATACATACACAGGCCACCCTTTGGCCTCCCACTTGCCGATGGTCGAGCAGTAGTGTTAAAAGTTTTATAGCCTTCAATATGATTTTCTTCCAACGACCATGTTTCCTGCAGGCAAAATATGTCAAATTTACTCACAAAATTTAGCCATAGCTGATTCTGTAGTTTAGACCGAAGTCCTGCAACATTCCAGAAAAGTACCATAATACTATTTGGATTAGCTGATTCCTGTGTCTGATTATCAATGTATGAGGAACTATGTAAATTGGACGATAACGTCTGACTATGTGCTACATTTTGTGGAATAACTGGCTTTCCTACTATATCAGTATTTTTTACTCTCTGTTTATCTGTTTGGTACTGGAAACTTGTTCCTACGGATGGGTTTAGATTATAGATATTCCCTTCAGTCATGTCTTTTACTAGGATGTTCTTAGAACGGAGACTGTTTGTAATTGCTCCCTCTACTGGATGAATTACTTTAATGTTATTATTGGTTGGGGGTATCTGGCCCTCTAAACAACTTTCAGCATGTAATGGGTTGGCTTGACGTCAATCACACTCCTCTAAACCAGATAGGGGTGCAAAGCGGTTCTGATGGTTCATATCTAATGTGCCCCGGTACTTTGAACCCGCTGCGTGTTCAAGCCCCTCTGCATTTTCAAGCCCCTGTCATCGGTGTGCGGGATCTGTGGCTGAAATCTCTGTGGTCTGGGCGGCCTATAAAAATAACCCAAAGGTAAAGCTTTAATATTAGAGCTACTCGGGAACATCTGGCCTAAGTGTGCTAAAATAAATCCTACGACGTGCGTACTATTAAAATTTACAACCACGCAATCCCCCTCCCAGTGCTTCCTTGTCGGCCCCACCCATGCGACCCTTCTTGCCATCAATATTTGGTTCGCTCCCAACCCTCCAAACACTCCTATTTTGTTTAGATTTTGATTTAGCCAATAAAAGGCTTTCAGTATCAATTGTGGGGTAGACTCAACTTGATCCCTCCTTAACTGGGGAACATTTCCAAGTACTAAGACCAAAGGTGCTGCCGCTGGTGGGAGATATAGCGTTTGGTCCATCCTCCCGCCCCCCTTTATTCAAACCTGTTTCCCTCCGTATGGCATCCCCGCGTAGGCCCACTTCCGCCGACCCCTCAACCATTCCAGGTACACTGGTAACCCTACTATTGTTACCTAGGTGCCTATCCTGATGGCTCCCTATCAAGCCAGTACTAGTACTTTCAGTACCCCTTTGAGCCCTGTCTACATCTGACAGCCCAGTGTTGGAAGCAATAAGCAGCTTTGCATTCTGGACTTCAGAGATATTCGACTCTGAATTAGACCCTCTTAAACTACTCGAACTTGGATCATTTTGCCACATTTCCGCGGCCAGGGTAAGGGGATCCTGCTTCTGTATCTTATTCCTTCGTACCTCCATCGTATTGTGTAATTCCAATACAAACACCCCAAGATCAGTAATTTTTTGATCCATCTGGGTCAGCCTTTCTGTAATAGGATTTAAAAGTAAAGAAACCAGTGTTTCAAATCTAAGCCATGACGCTTCATCAGTATCACAAATTACAGGTGAATTTATACCGTTTAAAATATTTGTCTCACCAAGACTACTCCCACCTCCAGCGTCTCCCTCCTCCTCACGCATGATTTTACTTTTGTTTAATTTTGAGACCTTTGCTGTATTAGCCCTTTGCGGTCCCCCACCCCTCTTCCTTTTTGTCCCCGTGTCCAATTTACTATCTTGGGATTTTTTCCTGGTTTGAGTCCTTGTGGAAGTCCTTTGTGTGTTCTCACTGGATACTGTTACTTCCAGGATTTGTGATGTCACACCCTCCGGGGCCACTACTATTACCTCCTCTGGGCCCACTTCAATAATCTCGTGGCCCCCTAAACCAGTGTTATTCGCAAACGCTCCTAACGATGATCTTTTCTGGGGTAGAAATTCCGTCGAGAGACGGCGCTCAGTCAGCGCTATCTCATTCTTCAAGATGTTTGTCGCTCTCGTCAAAAAAGAGTCCAAAGTATTCACTATCTTCCCCGTCGTCTGTGGGTTCGTGGAGTTTACTGCACCTCTAGTACTCATCGTGGCTTTTCGAGATCGCTTATCTAAAAGGCCCTCTCTCACGTTATAATTAATACCTGGGGCTCTCCCTGTGCAGATAGTGTTCAAAACGGCCACGTCAATGAAATAAATTATGATTTGACACACCCAGATGAACTGAATATTAACTGTCCCACATTGACCTAAGACCAGGCCTATTACTTTACCTAGGTGCAGGTATTAGAGAGTAGGCCCAGCCCGGCCTCTTTCGGGCTCCGACGGGCGTGGACGGGCCCGCCCTTGGCCCGGGCTTCGCCCGCGCGCGTCCCGCGCCGCGGGTGTTGACAGGCGCTTTAATAGCGCGCGCCGGTGATGGTCAGCACCTCCCTCCTCGGTGCTCAGGATTCTGGCTGTTGGAGTCCCCCACAAACAGCAGGACATTCTAGTGTTGTGCAGTGTTGTACTACCTACACTAGTTTGTGGCCTACTGATCCTAACTTGAGCTGTGGAAAGGGTGTGCTATCCCTTGGCACACAGCTCAGTAGAACTTATTGATACTAAGCTTGACTTTATATGTACCTTGAGTACCTATAATGGTTTTCAGTTAGTAATTCAAATAGAGATTTTCTGGTAAAACAATGGCAAGCTGGAATCCCACACGCTGCCCACCAATGTGAGAAGTTGGCCTGGTATATGCTGTTCACTAATTAAAGTGGACACCTTGCACCAGGGCAAATCGACTCTTATGGTAGATAGGTTTAAGACAACCTTTTAAAGAAAGCTATCCTAGTGGTAGCTGTGGAGAGCAGCCTTCAGGCTAAGTCTTGAAGGAATGTAAAGCAGCTTGTTTTACCATATAATCTCTTGAATCACCAAATGAAAAGACACCACACAGGTATATATATCAGATATATATGTATTTATTTCTAAATAACTCTCTACTAATCTCTTTATGAGATTAGAAGACAAACATATGCACAAATCAACGTTTCACAATAAGTTAAGCACAAAATATGGCTGGGGCCCTAGGGGCGTACCAGACCATATACTAAAAAAGGGACTTAGCAACAATGACTTGCAGGGAGACAAGGCCTAGGGCCTTCAGAAGTGCTGGGGCCTCACGAAACCACCCAAGGCAGGTAAGTAAAGGACCCACGGGGGACGCGTGCAGTGGGGATACACAGGCGCGGGATCGCCGTTAACTTCAATGGGGCAAGTCGCGGTTGGAAATTAAGAGTTCTAGGATACTTCGGGAGAACCTACAAGCAAGTCACTTACAGGGTAAGTAGTTCTAGGGCCCACACCCACAGGAGCACCGTAGTGCTGGAGTTACCTCACCCAGGGAAGCCGGGTGCATAGGTGTCCTTTGGTGTCGGGTCGCAGGCGTCGTTTTCAATGGCGAACAAAGAAGACTTGCTGCTTGCGGGAGCTGAAGAAGTGTCCGGTGGAATCCAAGCCTGGATTCTGAAGAAGGATGACCTGAAAGCAGAGGGGACAGTGTTCAAAGTCACTTGGCAGTGACTCGGGGCAAGGAAGATGGATGCCCACCGTCGTCGGTTGATTCAGGTCGGTTGCGGGTGCCTTGACTCTTCAGCCACGAGGTCCAGGAGGCGTCGACGACGACCAGGAGCTGGATTCTGTGTGTCCCACGAAGTCTGCAGCTTACTGCGGTGTCGGCAACTCGATTGGAGCCAACAAACCTTGGCAACAGCAAGTCTCGGGGAGATGAAGAAAAGTCGATGGCACAGACCAGCAAGGTCTGAGGGACTCACCCAGCGAGGGTAAGTCAGGGCAGGCCTGGAGCAACCAGGGGAGCCCTTTGGTTTCTTTAAGAAGTCTTCTGGGGACCCACGAGCCGGCTGGCAAGGGATCGCGAAGACACCTCGGGCGGAATCACTCAACAGGGGCCCACGGTCACTCGGGACGGTGTAGGCCTCTGATCTTATGAGGTATTCCTGCTGGAGGTCGGGACCACACGTGGTCCAAAGCACAAGTTCGTGGAACGTTGTGAAGGGGTTGCACTCGACAATAGTGCACGGTACCCAGGGGTCGCGGTTCCTCGTCACTCGTGGGGTCCACTTGCCTCAGCTTCGCTGGGGACTCACGATGGCCTTGGAGAAGTCAGGAAATCCACTTCTTGGGCTGCAGGGACTTCGGACTCCGGCGGGAGCGGCGTAGTTTGCGACCGTCGTTGTCGTTTTTGGTGCCTGCCAAGCAGGGGAGTCACTCCTTGACTCCAAGGGAGATTCTTCTGTCTTCCAAAGGTAGTGGAACGTCGAAGGACCAGGATTCTTCTGTAGAGCGTCGTCCAGGGGTTATCTAACTAGCAAGTTCAAGGGTTCCCCTTCTTATACTAAAAAGAGGGGATGGACTAGCTCTATGACCCCACCTATGGGAGGGTCAAGGGAGGGGTGGCTACACCCACTTCCCTTTGTCCAGTTTCGCGCCAGAGCAGGGGCAGGTAGCCCCTGAGCCGGTTTGAACTGGCATATGCACAGAGGAGCCTTCTGCTCCCCAGTGCAGGACTTCAAAGCACTCTAAGAGTGCACCCACCCAGCCCCAATACACTAAACCCTGTCTGGGAGGTGGTTACACCTCCCTGTGACAGGATGCCTATTGTTGGGCTTCCTCCACTGTGAGTTTCGGTCATCAGCAGGAGGGCAGCCCAGTGTCTGTGACTGGTGGCATCCATTTTGTGATGCCAGGGCTCTTCAGGATTCTACCGTGTTTCCACAGCAGGTACATGTCTTATCCCTCTAGAAGGGTGGAATGCTACCCCCGCCGCCAGGATTGGCGGGGGGTAGTATTCCAAGATGTTTGACACCAAACACGACATGTTTTGATGCAGCCATTCCAAAGTTAGCATTTTACCGCGAGGATATAATGCACTTAAGAGTATATGGTTTAACCGCATCCACAAACAGCACCAGAGAATAGACTCTGAGAGCTGCAGAGGGCCCTGCTCAGGCAGAGGCACCCCCTCACATAGAAGCCAAGCACCCTGCCCTCAGGATTGATAGGGGTGACTGATAGGTTTATATGTGTGTGCAGGAGAGATATAGGAAACCTATATCTCAGTGAGGGGTGCTAGCACCACCTCACCCAGCCTGCAGTAGCAGGCCTGTGGTGTCAGATTTAGTCTGCTTCCCAGGGGTGGCATAATACATGCTGCAGCCCCTGGTAGGCCTGTGAAGTACCTATGCCCTTGGTACCTAAGGTACCATATACTAGGGACTCATAAGGCACCACAGTATCCAATCACTAGTGCACCTAGAGTGCACTCCATGTCGTTTAGAGAGAGCAGATAGACTGGGGCCCTGAATAGCAGGGTCCCAGTCCAACTAAGTCATAAACCAGCAAAACACCAGGAAAAAGTGGGGGCAACCATATAGTCAGATTCCACCTTCCTACAGTTGTATATAGCATTTTTCTACCTCAAGCCTACAATTCCTAGATAATAAAAGGTGATCAATACGTGATGATGACCTGGTCCCCACATATGTATGAATAAGGTTTACTCCCTCATGTGGGCCTAGGTCCATTATTTCTAAGTCATATTTATACTCACATGATTGATAGTTTCACCATACAAGTTATGCGGGAAATGCGAAAGGTGATCACCGAGCACATCTTCATATCCACATTGATCGCCTATAATATTATCACACAGAACACAGTTAAAATCCCCAGCCCAGATTAATATATTATCGCCCCCCAGGTCTCTCAAGAATTTGTCCAGCTCAACCTCTAATTTTACGATAATCTCATATCTTGAGTTATCAAAAACATCATTATAAAAGTTAATAATACTATGTTCTGTTTTCCTTTGACTGTAAGAGCTAAGAATTGAAAATGCTGTGAAGTTACATAGACTTTCTTTAGGGACAATGGTACAGACAAAGAGATTAAAACCGCCAAGCCCCCACTTGCTCTTCCAGCCTTAGATGAAATTGCTTTGGTGAAAATAGTTTTAAAACCGTTAATATGAAATACCTCTGTCGACCATGTCTCCTGTAGGAGAATCACCGAACAATACTGTATACTTTTGAACCATATCGGATTTTGCAATTTGTTTTTAACCCTGCAATATTCCAGGTCATGATTTGCAGTGTCCCTACCGGGAGCACGATATTGAAACTGCCCCCGTCCTATTCTTCTGGGATATATGGTCGCTGTAAGCATCTAATTCCACAACTTCCATTGGGTTGGTTTCTACGAATTCTACATGGGAGCTTTGATTTGCTTCATTAATATGATACACATCTTCTGTGGGAAGGTTTAATATCTTCAGGGGGCAATTACTTTTGTGAAATTTCATACTTTTGGAGCTAGTCAATCCACCTCGCTACAACTGCCTAAAGGGGCAAATCTGTTTGACATGAGCGATATCCCAGGGGTTTCCGGGGACAATTCGCTCTACTTGATAAGTGGGACAACTCGTGGCCTGTTCTATAAAAATATCCAAGGGGTACCGCAATAATGCTACTATTGCGGTTGTCATATGGCCAGGTATATTTTGCTGATAGCTCTTCCATTAGACAGCCTACCAAATCTGCGTGTCGAAAGTTTACCACCACACAGTCCCCATTACATAGCTTTTCCCTTTACCCACCCAGCCAACTCTTCTCAACATGATTATCTCTTGAAATAAGAGTTTAGTACTACAATTGGTGTTACAAGTGAACCAGTGTACAACCTGATTCTTCAATGAGTCCCATGATTCAATAGAATCATTTTGGAGTTTTGGGACATTCTTTAGGACAATAACGTAAGGGGTCGCTTGAGGTGGTAAACTAAGAAAACCCCCCTGAAGAGTATTTGGCCGATGATGACCATCTAAGTCTTGATATTGGTTAGTATTACTCTGCGGGTTAGCATTTGCCTGCCTAATGGTTGTTTTTAATCTATACGGACTTGGTGGTTCTTTTAATTGTGATTCAGGCAATGGTACGTGCAGTTGGTGACTATTAGACCTAACTGCATTACTTTCGAGACCCTGGACATTTTGTAGCGGTTTCTTTTTATCATCAACCATATTTAATTTATTAGGAACCGGTTTCTGGCATGTATTAATCACATTTGATGTCTGCATGACTGTAACCAGGTCCATTAGTTTAATAATGTCTTTCTGTATTTTTTTAACCTCAGATGTTACACGCCTTTCAATAGAGTCTATTTTCCCATGCAGTTTTTTGAAGAGTGTTTCAATATCGGGTATATGCCATGCCATATCTTCGGATCTTTTCACGGGAGCGATGCGTCCTGTTTCAGTGTCTTCCCCCCTTTCTTTTTGTTTTCTGGGAAGCGTTCTTTGGATCGTTTACTACTGGAGCAGTATGCTGCTTTGGCCTTTTGCTGGAGGCGATATCAAATCAGGCGAATCCGATACTATGGATATTTCAGCTGTAGTTGTCAGCACACAGGGACCTGGCCCAACAGGGTACGTTGGGCTCTGTGCGTTCGAGATTATATCTTCCAAACTATTATTTAGCCCCTCTTTGTTTTTGCCCAAAACATGTACATCTGATTCCAAATCGTTACTATCCTCGCTGGCTTCAATTACGAAGATAGACCCCTTATGGGCAGCATTTAAAGCAGTTTTAGTAGCGGCTAGCTGCTCCTCCACCTGAACAATCTCAGATACATATATGTCAGCGGGAGACCGAGTCAATACATTGGGAGTTGAGTATTTTAAGAATCAAACATACAATATTATTCAAAATATAACAATTTTTTAAAGAAATTCTGTTTGATATTATACATGATGGTCTGTCCCTGATGAACTCTAGAGGAAAGCGCTATTCTGTGTAAATCAAATCATGATGCGGAAGTGGGGTTGATTTCGATATTGAAAAATAGCATAATGAGTTGAGATGAAAGGATTTATAATAAATTTGTATTAACTGTTATATTTATTAGATATTTAATATAGTGCAGTATTTCTGATGATGAAAGTGATCAAACCTTTTGTTAAGTAATTGTGTATACCACACCATCTGAACGGAACTCCACCAAGATGGCGGGGCCATTTGGGATGGAATGAGGAGATGTTTGTGAGTCCGTTTTTTATTGTTATGCACTTGCACTTTAGAAATAATCAAGACAGGAGCTGACCGGAGCGCCCCATTAGTTTTGAAAATTCGTCAAACGGCGCCAAAAATATTGGCAAATCAAGAAAAACGCTATGGAAACTAGATGCTCTAATCTATAACTACCTACTGGCGACCGCCAGTAGGTAATATATATATATTCAACAGTTGCAAGTTTATGTACTAAAGGAGACTTACTACTTCATTCTTCGTGATTACTTACCATAGTTGGCTACAGCCGCTGAAGCCGCATTATAAAATAGAGGTCAGGGATGGGCTTTGGGCAGCAAGGTAGTATGACAGTTTGGTTTATTATGTAGGAGAGTGCGGATGTGTGTGGAACTGAACACAAGAAAGGTATCTGATCTATGATCATAAATGTGCTAAACCTTTCAACCCTACTTAACCCCTCAGTGAGAGGTTTCATTGCTAAGGAGTCCATTATTATGTTCCTAACAGCAGTTTTATACATCCAGTGGTCCTGAGAAAGACATACTATCGACCTGTAACATTCATGAGTGATCGTAGCAGAAAAACAGCTACACCCAAGCAGGAGTCGAGCGGGTCTTGGGTCAAAAGAAATGTCCAAGGAATTAATCTAAAGATAGCAAACTAGCAGATCAGAAAACTGGTCTTGCACAAGTTTACCTTGCCTTACTGCGTGAGGATCCGATATTTGTCTCGCGTGACACAGATGTCCTTATGCAGGCATCAGGCCTTTAAGTTGGTCGGGTCCATCCGGGTCTCAATTCCGGCAGTAATTAAAACCTATATTCATGCCCTTAGCTTTATGATAAAAACCACTGATCTATTTTTTAACTATGACTGTAGAAACTGTTAAGGTAATCCATGAAAGCGATTTAGTTCCTATTTACATTTCAAATTTTTTACTTAATCTTCTATTCCATAAGAAGAATGTTTCTAGAGGAAACCACTATTCTGTGTAAATCAAATCACGATGCAGAAGTGGGGTTGATTTTAATATTGAAAAATAGCATAATGAGTTGAGATGAAAGGATTTATAATGAATTTGTATTATCTGTTATATTTATTATATATTTAATATGGTGCAGTATTTCTGATGATGAAATTGATTAAACCTTTTGTTAAGTAATTGTGTATACCACACGGTCTGAACGGAACTCCACCAAGATGGCGGGGCCATTTGGGATTGAATGAAGAGATGTTTGTGAGTCCGTTTTTAGGTCTCGCCTTGGCAGCGCATGCGCTGCATGCGCTGTCTCAGCGAGACTTAAAGTAATCTGTATATTGGCTTCAACTCCGTGTAATTTCTCCTGCCCCTTGCGATTGGTTTAAGTCTGGCATTGCTGTTGTTTTCTTGATTTCTGTTGGCTGTTGATCCTATGCTAACTTCCGTGTAGTCCCGAAGCAGCGGCGCCTAACTACAGTTTTCCTCCGCTTCGCTCGCACTTAATTGCGTGCAGTGTGCCATCTGTTTTTTATCCCTGACGGACGTGTCAGACCGGCCGGTCGTGGTTGGGGGCGTGGCCCCCCTCCTCGCCTTGTTCCATTTCCAAAAGCTACTTGTTAATTCTGCCCTTCACTTCTGTGATGCGATGCGCAGCCAAGAGCCATCCGGTCAGTAGGTACCAGTCCACATACGATTACACAAGAGACCTTCACTGCCGCCCACCCGAGCGCTGCAATCAGAGCGAAGACGCAAGTGTCAGGACAAGCGGCTTAGGAACAGAACAGCAAGGAAAGCCCCGATAATGGATCGATGCTGCGGAGTCAATGAACGGCGATGAGACAGGGTTATCACCGGCGAGCTCGCGCACAGGGTCCCGCAGAGCATGGAAACCACAGCAAACAAGCATTGCAAGCAGCCGCAGCAGTTCAAAAAGCAGCACTGGAGGTCCGGGTGACTGTCAGAATGCACTCTGGAGCGAGAACGGTGAGTACGAGGCACAGAGCCTTACCATAGTATGTGTGTTCCATGAACGCCCCCACGCATGCACATAGCTTCCCCAGTAACGCGGGATTCGGTGTCAGGAGCCGGTCCTTGGAGCCCCGCTACCGGGCTGGCATCTAGTATTTTCCCGGGACTACTGAAGAGCACCTGAAGTGGGCAGAGCGCTGCTTCCCCGCGAGCAGAGCGCCATCCGTGTGAGGGGCAGGCCTCTTTTGTGTCCTTTCACTCAGGCAGGCGTCAGCAGACAAAGGCCTCCCTCCATCAGAAAGTCAGCCGGCACCAGATGACGAGCCGCCGATCCGCCAGATGGGCAGCGCCTGCCGGCAGACCCGCACTTACCGGGAGCAGGAGCGCTGCGCCCCTCCCTGCCCCAGGAGTGCACCCTTCAGGGGAGCGGGAGCTCCCATACCGGACTCTAACACAGCGCTCCAGCAGCAATACAGCGCGCTATCAGGAGTGTAGCGCCATTCTGTGCCAACGGAGCACTCTCAACGCGAGGGTTAGCGCCCACACCCCCATCCTCCAATACAGCACGCTATCAGGAGTGCAGCGCCATTCTGTGCCAACGGAGAACTCTCAACGCGAGGGTTAGCGCCCACACCCCCATCCTGCAATACAGGGCTCTAACGCTCCGCTGCAGCAGCAACACCGCCCGCTATCAGGAGTGTTAAAGCAGCTCTGTGTCCACAGGGTACTCTTAGGGCGAGCGTTAGCGCCCCTTGGTCTAATGAGACGAGTGCTTTCATGGCATTACTCCATTGCCGCACTGTAGCGGAAGCGTAAGAGCCAACCACACACTCCAGTGCCAGCGTTAACTGCTAAAACTACGTAAAGTACAACACGGGTACAATTGTGGTGTTAAGCACTATACAAACATTATTTATATTTTATCACGTGGGGTGGTCTCTATAGGCATCATACATAACATAACTGTGTATCTGTAAAGCGCAGGTTCACCCGCAGGCATCTTGGCGATGAATAACAGATGGTTATTGTTAGCCAACTCAATGGTACTCATTTTATCGACCTCAGATGGATGAAATGCCAGGAGTGGACTTGCTGGGATTTGAACCTGTGACCCCGAGGGCGAACACAGTCCCCTGTAGTGGAAGATTAGTCCACTGAGCCACCAGACCCGACATAATCGCAGCAGCTGATGCTTCGCTCGCTAAGGTACCTAGTAGATTTACACATGCAATACACAACACGCTGTTTCTGCCAGACGTGAATGCCCAAGTCAAAAAGGAAGATCATCCTGGAGTCATTCTGACGTCATTCGATGACTTCAGCCAGGCTATTCCTGCAATTATCTGGGGAAGTCATCCCAAACCATCCTGAAGTATGCCCACAGGGCAGAATATTTAAATGCGATGACTCCTCGAGTCATCAGAGAAACTACTCCAGGATTAGCTCCTGATTACTTCAGTGGAAAAGATGTGATGATCTTGTACAACTGCAGGATGATCCCATGATGATTTCAGGATTAGGGTGGATTACTCCAGGATGGGTTCCTGATTATTTCACTGGAAAATATGTGATGATTCCTTACCACTGCAGGATGATACCAGAATGATTTGAGGATTAGTCTGGATTACTCCAGGATGACCTTATGAATATTTCAGGATGGGCTGTATTGTTACAGAATGATCTTGTGATGACTTCAGAATGAGGCAGAATTACTCAAGGATGATCCCAAAATATTTTTAGAATGGGACTACTAGTTGATTATGACTTCATGATGGGGATGTATTACCTTAGGATGGGTTCTGGCTGTATTACTTACTGCATGACGATTTCAATATGCGGCTGTATCATTCATACATCTGGAAAAGTAATGTGTAAACCTTTGCCATACACAGGAAGTTAAGAAATCAGCAGGTTTTTTTAGTTCGTTGGCAGAGCAGATTACTCCAACAAAAACAAACACTGGTAAATGCATTAGGTTTCACCTATGTGATCAATGATAGGCTGTTTTTTGTTGTGAGTTGTAGATTGCTGAGTAGTTGTACAATATAAGTTACAGAAAGTCTGTTAAAGTGTTATGACTCATTTATGTACAAAAGGCAATACATTGTGCTGTTACTAGTGGTTTAGTGCGGGTAAGTATTAGCAAAATTTTGAAAAATGAAAGAGGAAATAATAGAATTAATTGATGTAATAGCAATATTATGTGTTTAGAGGAGTTCTGACAACATTTGGGCCCGGTGTCACTGCACCTGCTGCACCATTCACATCATGCCCCTAGTGACTGCAAGATAACTGCATTTGTGACTGCTTGTTTAGTAGTAAAATATAGCAATATTTGGTGTTCAGAGGAGTTGACAACATGTGGCCCCTGGTGCCGCTGCACCTGCTACGCCATTCAACTCATGACCCAGGTGCTGGTAAGGTAACTGCACTTGTGACTGCCTGTTTAGTTGTAAAATATTGCAATATTTGGTGTTTAGCGGGGTCCCTAGAGGTTGGACCCCGGTGTCTGCCCCTGCTGCATCATTGAAATCATGACCCTAGTGCCTGCAAGGTAACTGCGCTTGTTTTTGCCTGTTTAGGAATAAAATATAGCAATATTAGGTGTTTAGTGGGGTGCCTGGAGCTTTTGGTCCCGATGCAACTGCACCTGCTGCACTATTGAAATCATGACCCTAGTGCTTGCTAGATAATTGCACCTGTGACTGCCTGTTTAGTAGTAAAATATAGCAATATTTGGTGCTTAGTGGAGTTATGACAACTTTTGGCCCGGTGCAACTGCACCTGCTGCACCATATAAATCAAGCCCATTTCAACCACAAGGTAACTGCAATTGTAACGGTCTGTTTAGTTTGAAATTATAACAATAATCTGGGTTTAGTTAAGTAACTAGAGCTGTTGGCCCCGGTGCCACTGCACCTGCTGCACCATTCAAATCAAGCCCCTTTTAACTGCAAGGTAACTCAATTGTGACTGCCTGTTTAGTAGTCAAATATAGCAATATTATGTGTTTAGAGGAGTTCTGGCAACTTTTGGGCCCGGTGCTACTGCACCATTGAAATCATGACCCTGTTGTCTGCAAGATAACTGCACTTGTAGCTGCCTAGTAGTAAAATATAGCATAGCTCTTGTATATTAACTTTATTTTCAATGCGCAATGTTTATTACAACATTTAGAATTTGATCATAATGACTAAATAGATTACGTTAAAAAAAATCTGATAATGCCTACAAAGTGCAAAGAAAAGTACTGGCGGCATGAATACGAAATGCCACAAACGTTCCAAGGCTAAAGCATCTGCTTTAAACAACCAAGTAATAAAAAGCAAGCATTCCAGCATACTGTTAGAAGCTGCCTGCCTTTTCCGTGGGAAGAGATCGTATCTTGACAGTGAATGGGGCATAAACAGTGTGAACAGCTTTTGTAGAAGTATCTCAAATGCGTGCAGTCAGGAGGAAGTTAACAAAAAAGTTCCACACAAAAGCGAAGAACACAGTATTCGGCCATGGGGTCTGATAAGAGCCCCTTTTAAGATATATTAAATACAAGAGATTTCACAAGCACAGCGCAAGTGAAACCTAAAAACCACCAATTGCTTCAGTGGTAGTCTACCAAAAAGAGCGGATTCCTTGTCTAAAAACATGAAAACCTCTCACTATTTTACGTGTGCACAAAAAACAGAAGAGGGAACCGGAAAAGGCACACCTGGCTTGGAATCTATTTCAGCATGCCATATAAAATGCACCCTGCCCTACCTACAAGTGCCTCAGAATATGTTCATGCTACTCCAAAATAATTCTACTATTACTTCTTTACGAGTTTACTATGATTGCCACTTACTACTGCAACTTAATAACACTGGTGTGTTAAGCTATTGCACTAGGCAGCGAGCTGCTAATACAATTATTGCACTCCTCTTAATTTTGCCTCACCATTATTCTTTTATTTTGATCATTTTCATTGCAACCAAGTAATGTTGTTGACAGCAGATGTAAAGCAGTGACTGTAAGTGTAGAGTTTAGTACCATCAGTGCAGGACTGGTCTTGAGCGAGTCATTGTGAATTTATGAGACTGCTCAAGAAGTATGTTGTGGTCAAGTGTCTGTAAGTAAGCCTTTAAGTTGTACAATGGGTGCTGCAGTTCAGTGTTGATATGAACGAAGGCTGCTTTAACAGACCGTAGAGAATGTCATTGGTGGGTGACCATTGTCTTGTGGCTGTGAGCTGTATAAGTAGTTGATGGAGCGCAGTTTGATCAAATGAGGCGAGTGGCGATGAATCTTGTGAGAAAAGAAATAAGTGTTTTGTGTGGCTCAGAGGAATTTGAGTGACTTTAGATAGCATGTAGTGTCAGGGAGGTATAATACATGAAGATGTGCTGGATGCCAATAGACTGGGAATGATTATAAGATAGATGTGGGTAAATGCAAGCATTTTGGTGGCCACTGATGTTCTGAGTGAGTGCTGTGAGTGACTAGTGCAACTGGATTGTGTTAGAAATGTGGATGCATAGTGAGTGTGGCTGCAGTGTGTGTGCTGAGAATGGTTGCAATAATGTTGCAAGGACTATTGGAATTAACAGAGAAGTATATTGCTGGTGGGGGTGTGAGTGGATATGGGGTGGGCCAGTGTTGCTGAAGGACTGTGGGTTGGTGCGGCAAATGCTGGGGGTGAATTAAGAGTCATGTTGTGAAGGACTGTGGTCAGCAAATGATGTTAAGTGGTGAATCAGTGTTGCAAGTGGCTGAGTTTTGAGTGATGGCAGGTTTAGATCTGAGATGTGAAAGAAAAGTTGATGCTGGGTCACGCTGTGAGGCAGAATAGGGTTACATATTACTATGGGTGAGATGTGACTGAATGGCTCATGGGACTGATTGCATGGGATGTTTAAAATGCTCGAGGTAGGTGAATGGTGTGAGCAAGTTGGACAGAGTAGCTGCAGATCATTGCTGGTGTGAGTAAAAGGATGTGATTGTGGCTATGGTTGCTGGTGGGTGGTATGGATGACTGGTGTTGTGAATAGCGGAGAATTAATGATACATGTAGCTGAAGAGTGGAATTAAAAGGTGTTAAAAGTTTTGTGGTTGTAAGCAAGAGATAAGAGTTCTTGAGAGGAGTGGCGTAGTGACTTAGTAGTAAAGCAGCATAAGCTAATGGCTATTGAACATACATGGAGTGAAAGTGGTTTTGTTAATAGTCAAAGGATGCAAATGCCAGAGTATGGTGGTGAGATGATAGGTAGGTGTGAGGACAAGCTATCGTGATTGTGTGATAGTGTGAGTGGTTGGTGCAGAAGGTAAATACTGCTGCAACTGCCTGAAGGCTAGAGCGGATTGAGTGACTAGTGCAGTAGGTGTTACTGTGAGTGTGTGTCATAGCGGTGTCCTGAAGGGATGACTGGTACTGAATGCAGCCGAATGTGTGTTGTGAGGTGTTAGTGAACAGGTGATAAAGCAAAGTGTTATTGCATCTCATATGTTTAGTGTCTCAACTGGTGTACTCGGAAGATGGGGGTCAATGATGTAAACAATTAGTTATGCGAGTCAGTCACTCAAACACTTTATTTCAGTCACTAGGACCATAAAAGCAAATACATAAAATGCATCAGTATAAGTCGGACATATGCTCAAAGTTACAAGGTTAAAAACAGCAAGGAAAAAAGTAAATAAAAACCACTGCAAGACCCTCCCCAAGGCAGTATACAGAAAAACTATTCACATGCATCCCCATGCAATATACAGTATATATCCAACAAGGGGTCACCGATCAACCATATTAGTAAAGTGCTAGTGCGGTAAACAGATCTACATTAAAACAACATAAAAAGACATGGAGCCATGAAAAATATTTTCACATCACTTTGAAACAAATCAGGAAACATACAAGCATGCTTAGACCAGTTATCATAGCCTCGCCCAAACCTTCCAGCCCAGGGTGGCAGAGGGCAGCAGATTCATTCAATGCCACGTGGCCAGGACACGCATCTACTAGAGCGGGAGACCCCAGTATTTACTCGCCACTCCCAATGCCAGTAGGAATCTGCTTAAGCATTAAACTGTTGGCCTGCTCGTATCTGTGGGTAATCAGTTTTTGCTATTATTGCTGTGTAGTGCTGCATGTCGCTGAGTGTTACGGTGAATGAGTAAGATAAGTGATTATTATTGTAATATAGTTATATGAGTGGTGTTAAAAGTGAGTGGTGCGCTAACATCATCGGTGCACGCAGGGCCCGTGATTCTGCGCGGGACGCAGCCCCACACCCTCTGGCGCCTTTTCAGAGCCGGTGAAATGGATACCGCCTTGAGTGCAGTGGGTGGATGAATGCACCCCTTGTAACTAACACTCAGAGCAGCATCGGTGATGAATGCCTTTATAGGTCGAGCCTAGAGCAGCGCATGCGCTGCTTGCGAGACTTTTAGTAAGGGGCTTCAGAAAGCTGCCCAAGCTCACTACACGCTCGTGCGTGTGTTTTGTTTTCCGCACAGGCTATTGGGCTTTGCGTGCGTCTTTCTAAGAAAGACAGCACGCAATTGGGCAAAGGTGGGCGCATGTCCCGCCTTTGCTCCGCCCACGGCCCATTGCATGCGGTTACCACGCACGGGCCACATCTGTTTTGCATTATCGCGCACGCATCTGTGCACGATAATGCAAAACAAATGTCTCACTGTGGCGCGCGCCTACCACTCGCGGCGCAGACCCCCCCCGTCGCGGAGGCAAAGCTCGGGGGCCTCCAGCTGCGCCACAGGAATCATTAGACACACTGGCTGGAGAGCAGCTGCTCCTCTATGTCGCCCAATTTTTTGTCTGCTGCCCCTGGCCTCACGATAAAGCCACCCCCACCCCACCTACAATACACCGAAGGGTACTCACGCCGCCCTCTCCTCGGTGTCCTCCGTTGGCACGACCATGGGGGTGACCACACCAGATCTCAGCCTCATCACCTCATGGAAGTCAGTGACAACCGGTGCAGTAGGTGCAGTGGCACCCTTGAGCGAGTCAGGCCTCCTGTTTCCCTCAGCTGACACGGCAGGCTACAACGCCTGACTGTAAGATATCTGCCGTCCCCTCCTGACCCACAGACCACTCACTACAGACATAAATAGAGAGTGTGGAGAGATGAGCGGCCGCCAGCCCATGTGGACTGCCCTGCCTGTTACAACAGGGCAGGCAGGTTCCGTGCTCCCGGGTAACCCGCTCATTAACTCTGCCCTCTCCACCCGGTTCTTTCTGATACCGGGATCACCGGTAAATTTGGGCGGCGCTGGGGAGGCAGAGTTAACAAGGATTAAAGTGGGACCCTTTACTAATAAGGAATTACCGGGGATGAACAATCCCTAATTTCATTCCCCTTCATTATTTCTAGTTTAACACCAGATATCCGACCCCACTTTCAGCAGCCTAACTCTCTGGGTCAAGTGTACGAGGTGCACCTGGTAATTCTAAATGGACTGTAAGTAACTCCTTTCACCGGCCCCATTGGATCCAAGTAGGCACTCCTAAACCAGGCCTCAGTGCTCCACTCTCAGCTGTCAAACTCCATCACTCCCGAGGCCTTCTATCCCAGCACTATGCAAGAAGCCCAGTCTGCCGCAGACACTGCCTGTGATCCTGGCCACTTATTCAAGCTTCACTCACAGGTGAGAAGTACAGAGGTGGAAAAGGAAACATCACAGCTAATTATGACCAAGTTTTTACTTTTGTATTTTTCCCCCTTGGGTGCACTTTAGAAAAATTCCAGCCTCACGACCCCCCGCACTTCAATGTTTTCACTTTGCCAGCTCTGCAGGCTAGAATGTCAGTCTAATGGCCAAGCCTTGTAACCTTACTCCATCAATTCTCTCTTCTACCTTAATCTAAAGCATATACATTGCCAATCACTCGCCGTGTCGATTAGTACCAGGGCCTCCTTCACACTGTCTGTTTCACCTTCGTTGCTGGGGCTTTAGTTACAGTGAATGACTGCTGTGGGTGGTGGTGAATACAGTCCACAGTGGAAGCGCCACACCACCGCCTGTCCACGTGTGCCAAACATACTTATAACGAACCCAAGCAACTGGTCATTATGCATGGCTGCTCAAAACTGGCACTTCACAAATGTAAAATGACCCGGGCGGGGTGTTGTCGAGGGGGGAGTTCTGTAGGTCTGGTGCCCTATTGCCATATTCACCGGTTTAGGGTCGGGGTCGGCTGCCTTTGGTTTCTGCATAGGACATTGAAACCCCATTCAATTCATGGGTTTTCACGACTCCCTATGCAAGAAGCCTCTGACCCTGGAAACAGAGATAACAATTCTCTTACAGAGTCGGAAGTAAGTGTATTATTGCGGGCAGGGGCAAATATTTATTGGACAAGTGGTTTCTCCCTGAAAAAACGTCCGTGTATGGGGGGGGGGGGGGGATCCTCCGTTTTTGCATTATGGGACGACCGACAACTTGTGCAAGGGAGAGGGAGTACCCTTGTAAATTACATGATTTTCTTGTATTATTTCTTTGCTTTTGGCCAATAATATTTCAGACTGAGTGGCACTTAAGAAAATCCTCCTGCTTATTTACGTCAGCAGGCACCCTGCAGCTAGTGAACTATAAACATTAAACTCCACATAAGAATAAACACAGGGCACGAGTCGGGGTACCACGCGGGTGGACGGCGTCCCCCCACTTATTTTACAGGGTGGACGCCGTCCACCCTGCTTATCAAAACGCCGTCCACCCTGCGCGCCCGTTTCATATCCATCCTCCCTTCACTGTTCTCTTCTCTGTCTCCCTCTTCGCTCTCTCGTCTACATACCCCTTTCTTTCACGTCCCTACACTTCTGTCCATCGCGCTGCATACCCACATCTCATAAATTTGGACAATCCGGTGTAGGGGCCTGAGCTCACAAGGTCTGGCTTCCGGCTTCGCGCGCTCACAGCAGGCCCGCGCCGAGGCCCACCACAGTTTATTTCTCTGACTTCCTGCAGGAGGGAGGAGGGGAGGCGAACATAAACACATCATATTTCAGACATCGCTGAAGCATGCTTTACCCGCCCTCGGAAGCGGCTCACGTCTCTGCTGCCAGGGAAAACTTACTGAGAACAGAGCGACGGTGGCCCTCAAGGGTTTCCTCGGAACCAAACACTTATGGAAGAGCGTCCATTTCAGTGCTGCGCTTTCTGTTGCTACGTCAGGACAGCTTTGAATAATTCACCAAATTGATGACATCGCTAGACATTTACAGGGA
The DNA here is from genome assembly GCA_963921515.1 of Calotriton arnoldi. Taxonomy (NCBI): domain Eukaryota; kingdom Metazoa; phylum Chordata; class Amphibia; order Caudata; family Salamandridae; genus Calotriton; species Calotriton arnoldi. The sequence continues at coordinate 207,391 of CAWUFW010008284.1, forward strand.
GGGGCAGCCCACAGGTGCCCACAGCTGCAACACGCCAGTAGGTGGTACATGGTTATGACATCACGGAGCCTTCCAAAGAGGCCATGCATCCGTTTTTGTCTCAGGGATATGACATCACCCAGGTCCTCCTAGCTGAAGTTCGTCAATAGCTGTCACCGGATATGCCGGGTCACAGAGTCTCAGGCAGGGGCTACCCATCAAAGTTTGTCACAGAGTTTTGCCATCGCAGCAGCAGAGGTAGGGTGACCAACTGGCATGGGTGCAAATTCAGGACGGTGAGTGTAAAAATTCAGGACAAAGGGTCAAAATTCAGGACAAAAATTCTACATATCCCTTTCTTTCACGTCCCTACACTTCTGTCCATCGCGCTGCATACCCACATCTCATAAATTTGGACAATCCGGTGTTACATCACCCACGGAGGCGGTAATAAAAGGTGAACTTTTATTTAAGTCAGGTAGAATAATCCTCACCTCTGTGTTCCTAGTAAATCGTCATTTTGTTTCCTAAAGCTAGGAATTTTACATTTCTTGGCAGGACTGCAGAGGCGCAACTAGAGCCAAATTTCGGGGGGCTAAGAAAAAGTTCGGGAGGCTGATTGTTCCCTCAATAGGCAGAGTGGAGATGCAGGGTGTAGGAAGGTGGAATCTGACTGCATGATTGCCCCCACTTTTTCCTGGTGTTTTGCTGGTTTTCGACTTAGTTTGGCTGGGATCCTGCTATCCAGGACCCCAGCCTATCTGCTTTCCCCTTAAATTGATTGTATGTACTTTAGGGTCACTCCAGATTGGATTCTGGGGTGCCCTTAGAAGTCCCTGAAGGATCTTCTAGCCAAGTCCAGCACATGCACATTCAACACTTTATGGCAGAAGAACAAATAAAACAACATGGTGATCTTAGCAATCAACTGTTTACGCAAAAAATCTTCATTGTCCAACTATACAAAAAAAAAAATCCAACACCTTGTTCACAACCCAAGCAAATGTGTATGTTTCCTCTTAGCGCTTCACCATCCAAGTGCCTTTTAATAGCATGCACATCAAAGGGTGCACAAAAGGTGTATCTGCCACCTGAACATAACTCACTGAAAATGTGGACCAATATGAACTATCCATACAATATAACTTCTCTGAATCAGTCGACTCTCATAAAAAATTCGAATTATTGTTCAAATACAGCAGTCCGCGCTATGGCTGTCTCTGTGAAGTGTAGCAGGAGTTTGGTGCCAATAAGTTGTAAGCTTAACAGCTGTTTCCTTGCTTGCGATGTTATGTGCTGTATGTCTCTGTAGTAAATCTCCTCCCATCCTTTGTGTGTCAGGGTCGTTCTTAGCTCTTGTTCCCATCGTTTTTGCCCCGAAGTTTTGGGGGACCACAAAAGGAAGAGGGCAAGGAGTGCGGGGCAGGGGTTGTTTTCAGGGTAGAGAAGCACACAGAGGGGGGAGAGAGTAACACAAAGCATGGAGGGAGTTTGCAGGGGGAAGTACACGAGGAAGAGAGCAACACAGAGCAGACAGAGCATCTTCCTGGGGGAGAAGCACAGGACGGATAGGGAGTACTGAGCAGCTTCAATTGTTAAATCTTGCAATATGTGCAAATGATAGATCTGCTGCACATGTGATGTCACTTCCTGCCGTGAGGTCACTTCCTGCCGTGATGTCACTTCCTGTGACACCACCTACTTGGAGAGTCCCCCCACTTCTTTTTTTAGGACTTGTGCCCTGAATAAACATAAAGCTGGTGGGTGCGCCTGACGTTTCCCCGCCCCCTCTAGAGATCAGTGCGACCCCTCGTCCTAATCTCGCTGTCCTACATAATGCAGTCATTGACCATTTTAAGAAGGGCTCGCTCTCCTGTTAAGCAGCTCTGTCGTTCTGCTCTCGTATCTTATCACGGCGTCTCCTGGCAGCCTTGCAAGTGCCTGGAACACATGCATGCTCGTAATGTAATTCATTTGTGTTTCGCTCATTTCTCGTTTTAACGGCATGACTAATTGATTCCCCTTTTCATCATACAGCAAATAACTCAATTATGGCGGGAAGAGCTCCTTGGCTGCTTTTTCATTTCTTTTCTGTTCATGGGCGGCTCATCTGGATTTTACTCGCACAACTTAAAACAAGCATTGGCATAGCCAATAGGTCTCGCCTTTGGGACCTTTTAAGTATTTAGTTATGCAGCATAATATCCTTACTGCAACAACATTAACTGTTGCATGGCTAAACACTTATAAGGTCCCAAAGGCGAGACCTATTGGCTATGCCAATGCTTGTTAAAGTGGGCAGTGCCCCACGGCTTCCTCGCGCTCCCAGCGGCCGTCCGGGCCACAGTGCGCCAGCTGAGGCCCCACAATAACGCTTGGCCTGACGGGGGCTGTAATGCCCCCGTCAACCCGCAAAATTGAAGTTTTCGAGTTGTAATGAAGAGAACATAATCATTTCAAAGCTTTTGGCCACAGCATATTTTAAAACACGGTTATCCTTTTCGTGGGGAAATAGGCGGAGGACACCTGGTCGGATATGTAATCTGTCATCGCTCCCTATTACTCAGGAGACGCTTTCCTCAGAGCGAGGCAGTTCAAGGCCCTCAGCTGCAGCGCACCGCCGATGACCTTCAATGCACTTCCGGAGTAGAGCGCGAGGCTACGGGGGGGGCACAAGTCCTCTGGCAAGGAGGCCACGCGCCGTCTCATCTGCCACAGGGGGCAACTGCAACTAGGAGGGAAGGGCGAGTACGCAAAACACACAATAAACACGGCCCTTTATATTTGTTCAACTTTATCAAAATATATTTTATATCTACTGATTTACTTTGATATTTGATCCTGTTGTGTAAATTTCATGAAATCTCCTCTGTATTCAATATAAACCAATATATATTGAAAGAAAATATATGAAAACATGAAAACGATGCAAGGCAGGCACAACACACTTACACCCATTGAGGGAAAACAGCTTCAAGACCTAGCCCATGGCAGAAGTGCGGCATGAAGCGCTATATGTGACAGTGGTTAACATACAACAGTGTTCCTAGTGTTTATACAATACAAAAAAGTGAAACCAAAATACAAAAAAATGAAACCAGAAACCTTTCTATATTTTTTGAATCGTTTGTAAGTCACTAAATCGAGGCCTATACTATACGCTACTTACACACACATTGTTACGGTAAGTACTACTATTCTTCACCTCACGTCTATTTGACGCTTTAGCAATTAGTGCTGTAGTGGTGCTAATATTGTTGTAATGCACTATATAAAACATGCAATACAATGATCCTGAACCCTGCTTTCCACCAAAGAGTCGCTTGAACTCCCAAAGGACAACACTGTGTGTCACAAATCGCTTGTTTAGTTCATCATCAGCCATATGTCCTATGAAGGCAAAGAAAAGTCAAGGTGCCAATGAAGCCATGATGGGCAGTGTGCTAAGGCAGCACACCCATCTGCAGACAATACAATACCAACAAATACCAAAACAAGCAGGTCCCTTCTGGCTTGGTGTAATTCCACCAGGTTCATAAAGAGGGATAGATCGAATTATATGGATTACACTTCGTTTTGACATTTAGAGTCAGTCCCAAAAGTAAAGCGTCGTGTTCTTTATTACACTATATTTAAACTGTTGTTCCAGAACAAATAAACCGAAGTACACTTCAAGTAGGAGGCGCTATCAAGCAGGAAGGACCGACGAGAGATTAACGAGTTGAAAACATGTCTCTATCTGGCACAAACCGAACATTTTTTAGTAAATAGCCTCTGGAACTTTTCCATCAACACAGTTCAAGTAAACATAGAGCTTTCTCGATTTTACAAGGATGTATGGTCACCCTATACAAACTCCCCTAAAAGTTGATTCAACGGCCAGAGCCCTAAACTAGTATGCCTTTAATTACTAGTAAACATTTCACATTCATTCGCGTCCACTACCAAAAGGTCAACTAAATTTAGCGCAAATGTTCTTGCTAAATAGCAGCTCCTTCCTTCTCAGGGTGTGTGGGAAGTCCGAGACCACGAAGCTACCACACAGTGTAACGTTCAAAGAGAGCGGCAGAACCTCCCAGGCTACCTATGCCACAAAGTCAGTGTAATGACAGGCCTTAACAAGCATTTGCAATGCAAGAGGTCTTGCATTTGCGCGAGTTTAAGCTATTGGCATTATAAATGACAATGCCTTTTATTTGGGTTTTGAAAAGCAACACATATATAAAAAACATTGTCATTTACAATGCCAATAGCTCAAACTCGCGTGAATGCGAGACCTATTGCATTGCAAATGCTTGTTTATTGTTATGCCCTTGCACTTTAAAAATAATCGATGCACTCATGTTAATGTTAATTGTGACTTGTAGAGCGCTTAATACCGGCAGGTCTCTAAGCGCTGTGAGAAGAAAGCTACAGTGCCCCCAGGTGAATATGGCCCCTGACTGGGTGGTGTTAGGCCCAGGCTTCAGTGAAGAGGAGGGTCTTCAGATTCTTCCTAAATGGTAGAAGGGCCTTCTCGGATCGAAGGTGGAATGGAAGCCTATTCCATAGTTGTGGGATGAGGACGGAGAAGGCCCGCCCTCCTTTTTTCGTGAGGTTGAACCGCGGGCAGGATAGTTGGTCCCCCGCGGAGGATCTTAGAGAGCGGCTTGGGGTGTATTTCACAAGGCGCTCTTTGATGTAACTTGGGGCTTGACCATGTAGGGCCTTGTGGGTGATACACAGTCCCTTGAATTTGGTCCTTTGCTTGATGGGAAGCCAATGAAGTTTCTGCAGCAGGGGAGTAGCCCGTGTATGTCTGGGTAAATTAAAAATCAGCCTGGCAGCGTCGTTCATCACCACCTGAAGTTTGCTCAGCAAGTTATCCGGTAGCCCAATGTAGAGCACATTGCCATAATCCAGGCGTGACAAGATCAATGCTGTCACCACCGTTCGCATGGTGGAAAAAGAGAGGATGGGTGAGAGTTTCCTCAATTGCCTTTGGCACGTTGGCATTGAGAAAGGCCGTTTAGGCCGAAACGCATTTATCAACATTGATGGAATAAATTAATTTGAGAATCCAACTTCTGTGTACGCTACCTACTTTGCGTTGCGAAGGGATTGTTTTTGGAAATATTCGGTTTTGCCACTGATGGTAAGTGGCACCCGCCCAGCAGAAAGTGAGCGGCGATACTGGCGAGGAACTCGTAAACGGATATATATATATATATACATATATATACACTGTTATATAGCGCTTGTTAGAAATTGGGTTTCTGGTTGGCATAGGTATGCACCCTGTCCAAGCAGGAACCACAATTCCCAGTCAGGGTAAGTCACAACACACCTTAAATTATCCTGTACTCACCCTCTGGTAGCTTGGCACAGAGCAGTCAGGCTTAACTCAAGGAGCAATGTGTAAAGTATTTGTGCAACACTTCATACAATAACACAGTGAAAACACCACAAAAATACTCCACACCAGGTTAAAAAAAATAGATTGATTTTATAAATAAAACAAGACCAAAACAACAAAAATCCAATGTGTAGAAGTCGAGATATGTACTTTTAAACACTAAATGTCAAAATAGAGCTTAAAAGCAATAAGCGCTTAAATGGGTTATCTGGTTGCGCTAGACTGGGGCAAAGTCAAAGGTTTAGCCCAATCATGAGGCAGCGAGGGACGGATACAGGGACCCACTTTGGCCCGCTGAACCAAAGTACCTTGATCCAGGATGCCTCGTCATCGACGGGAATGTGAGGTGAAACTTAGGCAATGCATTGGTGTGGAGTCACACCGTGGACGAGATGTGTAGATTTTCTCAACGCAACTGTGTTGATGCATCGGTTCCGAGTGCGAGCGCTGCTTCCGGATGCGATGTGTGGCTGCTGCTCCAGCAGAAGGCGATGCTTCTATGCCGAACGCGATTCGCTGGTTCCGAGGACTATACGCGGGTCCACTCCACGCAACAACGAGGATGCACTAGTCCCGAGTGTGATGCACTCCCCACAGCGAGGATGCGTGAGTTCTGGATGAAGAAGCACCTTAGGCCTCACTTCCAAGCGTAGAGGACTGGGTTGGCACCACTTGGCAGAGCAGATCACAGCTTGCAAAATCCAGGTGCAAATAGTTGAAGTTTTTGAGGGGCAGATTTCGATGTCGGGCGGAATTGCTTCTGCCCGACACCGGCTCGGTCCTGGGACTGACTGACCTCTGGTCGGCGGTCCCGACCGCCTCATTAGGATGCGACTGAACGCTGTTTGGTCACATTCCTGGATTTCCCTATGGGAGCATGCATTACTGCCATAAACCGTCCGTAATACATGCTCCTATAGGGAAATGGGAGGTGTTGTTCATCCCTGCACCCCGTGTCAGGCACCTCCAGGTGCCTTCCACGGGGTGCAGGGGTCAACAGGGGGGGCCCCCCTGTAAACCGGAGGCCACGCACCCAAGGGGGCCCTGCTGTGGGCCCCCCAATCATGCTTTCCAACATGGTTTCCCTGTCATACAGGCCGGCATGGAAACCATGTCAGGAAGCGTGCATTGTAATCCCAAGGGCGGAATGGCCCGCCCTTTGGGATTACGGGCCGGCTCCGACTGGCCGACGGGCTCCATGAGCTCATCGTAAGCCAGCCGGAATGACCAGCCGGTTTACTTTCTGACCGCCAGCATCATAATGTGGCGGTCGGAAAGTAAACCGAACGGCCCATTACGATGCGGACACCTTTATGGGCCGCATTGTAATTGGCCCCTGAGACTTGGAACACGATGCAAGCTTGTAGCCCTTGGAGTCACTCTAGGTTCAAGTGATTTAGGTCCAGTCTTTCACACCCAGGCAGGAGAACATCAGGCAGCATGGGCAGCTCAGCAAGGCAGAGTCCAGCAAAGCAGCAGTCCAGCAGAGTGGCAGTCCTTTCAGCAGCATAGCAGTTCTTCTTCCTGGCAAAGTAGTCACAGGTCCAGAAGTGAACTGATTTGTTAATAACAGAGGTCCAGTACTTATACTCAGTGGTGTCTTTGAAATGGGGGAGACTTCAAAGAAAGCTTTGAAGTCGACAGAGGTTCTCCATTCCTGCCCTGGCTCCAGACACACTGCAGGGGGTTAATTAATCCTTTGTGTGGAGAAAGGATTCAGCCCTTTCAGGTGTAAGTGTCAGCTCCTCCCTCCCATCCTGCTCAGAATGGCCCATCTGCATGCAGATGACCACTCAGGCACACCTACCCTTCTGTTGTGTGTTACTGTTTCGAGGAAATGCAGGAAGCCAGCTGTCACCCACCCCAGACATGTATTCCGGAGACAGGCAGAAGGCACCATATGGCTAAAATAAGTAAATACCAACTTTCTAACAGTGGCATTTGCGAAGCAGGAATTTAAAATTCAACTTCACCATAAGTTGTGATTTTAAATTGAGAATTCAGTGACACCAATCTGATAGAGACGTCTAGCTGCAGATTCCTTGCCTTTGAATTTCTCAGGCGTCAGATTGGATCCGGAAGATTTTTCTTGAGCAGTACCCCTGCACACCGGTAAGTGGTGTCGATCAGCGCCGCATGCGTTGCCGGCATCGTCTGCACCAGAAGTTGGCATCCGTGGCACCTATATAGGTGCCACCTAGGCACACTGACACCAGTTCTTTTCTTTCTGCGCCATCCAGTGCTGATCCGGAGAAGAGCTACCCCTCAGTCACTGTTTGACTGGATTTTTTCGATGTATTGTCGATTTATTTTGAGGTGTTTTCATCCTGGTGTGTTAGTAATGTCAGCTAGGAAGACAGGATTCTAGCTCTGCGGCACCCATCACGGGCTGATGTCAGTGACTGACCTACACCTTGTCTGCCTGTGGTGTTTGGAGCAGGGCTACTACACAAAGTCTTGTTGCGATTGCGGTGCCATAAATCCAAAATGTTTGAGGGAGCCGTCCCTGAAGCTCATGGTGGCCTGGCATGTGACTTCAAGGTCCGGTTGCGTGGAAGGTCCCAGGAGCGTTCGCGGAGCCTGAAGTCTTCTTCGTCGCATACCAAGTCCTTGGGACATTCAGGTGAGAGGCACAAGAAGAAGAGTGAGAAGTAGATATCTCCCCATCCGTCGGCTTTTGGGCCTGGTTCCACGGTACAGCCCACGCCTGGGCTGACTCCATGCCTCCTTGACTTTCTGGGAGCCGGAAAGACCCCTGTCCAACCTATAGAGCTTTATGATGCCAATTCGCGTCATATTTGGGCAGCCAGACCCTCTGGCACGCCTTTAGGCCCTTTGGGGGTCAGAGGAGGCCCCATCTGGTTCTGCGGCTCCGGCTCCAGTGTGCCCCCTTTGATCCATTCCTGGATCGGGACCTGCGCCAGTCACACTATCTCGACCTTCCCCAATGCTGGTCCCGATGCTGGTGCCCATCCCGGTGCCCACCCCGGTGCCCACCAGCAGCGCCATCCCGATCCCTTGCTTAGACACGGAGCCGGAGGGGGTCGCTTCCTAGTTCAGAGCCTGAGCTCTATTCCTTTGGGCTAGGACTCGAGGATGGATGGGAGGAGTTGCCGGACACTGAAGAATACAAGTCATACGAAGAAGAGAACCCTAATGTGGACTCGTGAGGAACTGGGTGAAGCCAGTGGACTGGATACTTCTCCAGATATTGGTATGCTTTCTCCCCCTACCATGGCTACAGAGGAGGGAGCATCCTACGCAATGGTGGTGCGGAGGGCGGCTGAGGTCCTTGACCTTCAGTTGCCTTTGGTGGCAGTCAAGACCAACATCTTGATATAGTTGCTGCAATTAGGAGTCTCCTCATCTAAACCCCTACTCCCATTCAGTGATGCCCTCCCTGACGTCCTGTTGGGGACCTGGACCAAACCCAACACCGGGGCTCCTGTGAATAGGACGATCGCCTGCCACCATAGTTCCTCCTCAGGGGACCCAAACTTCCTCACCCACCAGCCTACCTCGGAGAGCTTGGTGATCCAAAGCCTCAGCTTCCCAGGTTGCATTCCATACTGCTCCCCCAGAAACGGAATTTAAAAGGCTGGGCTCTTTGGAGAAGAAAATGTTTTCTTCTGCCAGCCTAGCATTGCGGTCTGTAAACACTGCATGCCTTTTGGACCGCTAGTCCCACACTCTGTGGGGCACGGTTGCGCTGTACTGCCACAGGTCCTGGAGGAGGCATGGGCCATCCTCTCCCAGGCTGTTGCCGACAGAAGAGACAAAGCAAAGTTCACAATTCACTGTGGATTGGAAGCTACTGACTCACTAGGCAGAGCGGTTTCATTGACAGTGTCCATGAGGTGCCACGCCTGGTTGAGGACAAATGGCTTTTCGGGGGATGTCCAAGCTTGCCTTATGGGCATGCCCTTCGATAGCACCTGTCTCTTCAAAGACACAGCATATTGGGTGCTGGAGCTCCTTAGGGACTTGCAGGCTACAGACAAGTCCTTGGTCCTCTCGTCACCCCCATGTCACCCCCAATCTTCTTTTCACTCCTTTCGTGACTACTGAAGAGGCTTCCAACCATGGTAATTTCCTCCAAGCCACTGAACCACGCATGCTTCCTGGCCTCTGCATGGAGAAGGGCGCAATACCCACAGATCTCGTGGGTCAGGTAGCCAGCAGTCTGGTCCGTCCACCACCCTCCCAGCAGCTGCAGCCTCCAAGACTTCCTAATATTCCCCTTTACGATCATGGGCATCCAGTTGGTGGCAGAATTTGCCATCACCTGCCCCACTGGCAGTCCATAACATCGGACAGGTGGGTCTTGCAGAATGTCCAAAGGGGCTACTCCCTCTCCTTCCAGACTACCCCTCCCTCCATGCCACCATCTCACGACCAGCTGACGTAGGATCATTTGTCCTTGCTCCGCGAGGAAGGCATGGCTCTCTTGGCCAAGGGAGTCATAGAGAAGGTTCCAGTGACAGAAGTAGGCTGTGGTTGCTATTCCTGCTACTTTCTGGTCCCCAAAAAGGACAAAGGCTTTCACCCTATCCTCGATCTATGAGCCGTCAACTTCTTCCTCAAAAAGGAGAAATTCAAGATGCTCATGCTAGCTCAGGTCTTTTCTGCCCTGGACCCAGCGTTGGACTTGCAGGACACCTATTTCCACATTCCCGTCCTGTCTGCCGACTGGCACGATCTGTGGTTTGCAGTAGGACACGAGCACTTTCAATTCACCATGCTCCTCTTTGGCCTTACCAGCACCCCTCAGGTGTTCACTAAGGTGATGGCGGTGGTTCCAGCTCATCTGCAGAGATCACGGGTGCCAGTCTTTCCCTATCTCGACGACTGGCTGTTAAAGGCAGGCTCGCCCCAGGTTGTCGTCTCCCACCTCCAGACTACGGCAGACCTCCTGCACTTGCTGAGGTTCACTATCAACATGCCGAAGTCACACCTGACTCCCTCTCAGACGCTCTCTTTTATCTGAGCTGTTCTGGACACTGTGCAGTTTTAGGCTTAACCTCCAGAGGGGTGAGTCCAGGATATTCAGGCTATGATACCGATGTTTCAGCCTCTATCCTGGATTTCAGTGAGACAGACTCTGAGACTATTGGGACTCATGGCCTCTTGCATCCTGCTTGTGATACATACCCAATGGCATATGTGAGCTATGCAGTGGGAGGAAGTTTTAATGGGCACAGCAGCAGGGGAACCTCTCTGACATGGTCCAGATCTCGCAAGGAACTTGAAGGGACCTGCAGTGTTGGCTTACGCACTCGATTTGGTCAGCGGCAGACCCCTCTCCCTGCCCCACCCAGTTCTGACAGTAGTGACAGATGCGTCACTCCTGAGATGGGACCACCATCTGGGAGAGGTGGGGATCATGGGACTCTGGTCTCTGGTGGAATATGGACTCCACATCAATTTGCTGGAGCTCTGCGCGATCCGACTGGCATTGAAAACCTTTCTACCCTCCATCAAGGGAAGGCTGGTACAGGTCTTCACAGACAACACCACTGCCATGTGGTACTGCAACAAACGGGGCAGGGTGGAGTTGTAGACCCTCTGTTAAGAGGCCCTGCATCTCTGGACATGGCTGGAACAGCAGGACATATCCCTGGTGGTTCAACACCTGGCAGGTTCACTGAACGCCAGGGCAGACGAACTCAGCCGTCGATGCCTAGCGGGTCACGAAGGGCGTCTCCATCCGAAGGTGGCGCTAGGTCTCTTTCAGTAGTGGCAATAGCCTTGGTTAGATCTGTTTGTCTCAATCGAGGGCGTGCAATGTCAGCAGTCTTGCACATTGGAGTTTCCAATGCGGCTCTTGCTCGGAGACGCTTTTCATATCAAGTGGAGCTCAGGCCTCCTGTACGCCCTTCCACCTATACCACTCCTGCCCTGAGTTCTCAAGAAGATGAGGAATGACCGGGCCCAAGTCATCCTCATGGCTCTGGCCTGGGGATGGAGAGTCTGGTATCCCAAGCTTATGAGCATGGCCACCGATCCTACGATCAAGCTGCTTCTTCGGTAGGATCTTCTGTTGCAGCAGCAGGGTAGGGTCCTCCACCCGAACCTGTCTACTCTCCGCCTTCTTGCGTGGAGATTGAGCAGAGGCAGTTGATGACTTTTGACCTCCTTCCTGAAGTCTGTAATGTCATTCTGGCAGCCAGGCATCCCTCCACCACAAAGGTATATGCTTGCCGTTGTAAGTAATGTGTGGCATGGTGTGCAGAAAAATCCATTAATCCCCTTTCTGCTCCTCTTTCTGAAGTCCTGCTCTTTACTCTTTCCCTTGCCCATCAGGGCTCTGCTCTGGGCACCCTTAAGGGATATCTTTGTGCCTTGTCTGCCTTCTTGCAGCTGCCTCACCAACCCTCCTTAGTTAAATCCCCTATTGTACTTAGGTTTTTGAAAGGTCTCTCCACCCCTTTTCCCCTTTGCCATTCATTATGCCTCAGTGGAACCTTAATTTGGTTCTCACTTTTTTTATGTGAGCTCCTTTCGAGCCTCTCTACAACTGTTCCTTCAGGCTTCTCACACCATAAACAGCCTTCCTGGTGGCAATTACATCTGCCTGTAGAGTAAGTGATCTGTAGGTCTTATCATCTAAGTCACCTTATCTCTCAGTTTATCCTGAGAAAGTGGTTCTTTGCACAAAGGCCTCCTTTCTGCCGAAAGTGACCACTCAATTTCTTGTAGGGCAGTCCATCAACCTACCTACCTTCTATGTTCCTCTATACCCCTCTAATGAAGAAGCGCGACAACACTGCCTGGACCCAAAAAGAGCGTTCTTTCTCCCTTGACGGCACACAAGAGTTTCGGGTGGCTGACCATCTCTTCATGGGGTATGTTGGTACGAAGAAAGGTTGGGCGGTGCAGGAGCGAACCATCTCTCGGTGGGTCATGCTCTGCATCAAAATCTGCTACGCACTGGCCAAGAAGCCACCCCTTGAAGGCTTGCGAGCTCATTCCACCAGAGCTAAAGCTGCGACCACTGCGTTAGCAAATTAAATATGCCAATTGGAAATAATACAATATTACCATGTTTAGGGGAAAGAGCACATTAGCACTAGTCAGCAGTGGTAAAGTGTGCAGAGTCCTAAAACTATCAAAAATAAGTTCAGAAAAATGGAGGGAGGTAGGCAGGCAAAAGGTTGGGGAAAGACCACTCTAAGGCTGTCAGGTCTAACATGCCCCCCCTCCCAGCTGAAAGGAGGGAGAGCTACCCAACCCCTTGGGAACTCTCTTCACTAAGGTGAAAGAATCTGGAGAGACCATAAGCATTGGCGTGGTCAGTCCCCAGGTGATGCTCCACCGTAAAGTCCAATCCCTGTAGGGAGATGGACCACCTCAACAGTCTGTGATTTTCATCCATCTGAAGGGCTTGAATCAGGAAGTGAGTCCCAAACAGGTATGGTCTCAACGTATTCAGTGCCCAGACCTCAGCAAAAGGTTCTCTTTTAATGGCACTCCACCTCTGTTCCCATGGAAGTAACCTCCTACTAATTAAGGCTACCGGTTGGTGTAGGCCCTCCTCATTCAGCTGTGCTAAGACTGGCCCTGTGCCATGCTCTGAAACGTCCGACTGCACAATAGATTCTTTGGAGAAGTCAGGGGCCCTGAGCACAGGTGCTCTGCACATGGCTTCCTTGAGAGAGTCAAAGGCTTTATGACAAGCCTCTGTCCGGATCACCAATCTGGGCTGCTTCTTAGAAGTCAGCTCAGTTAAGGGGGCAACAATATTTCCATATCCCTTAACAAACCTTCAATAGTAGACATTGAGGCCTAGGAAGGCTCCCACTTCTGTTTGGGTTTTAGGCGGGATCAGGCCATGATGGTTTCAATCTTGGCCTTGAAGTGCTGCACCTTGCCTCCACCTACCAGATGTCCCAAATACACCACTCCCTTTGCTGTTCAGAGGTCAGTGTGATAAAGAGGTTGACACCTTCCACTGACCCATCATATTCCTGTGCAGAGAGGAGGTCAGGAAGAGGTTCAATCTCCTCTTCCACTCCCTCATCTGTTACTAGGAGTATGCTCCCTTTTGACCTCTCTAAGTGAGGCTTAAGTCTGTTTACATAGTTCACCCTTAGGGGGTTGCTAGGGTCTGGAGGTCCACCAGGTAAGTGGCCTCCCCCTTTTGCTCCTTTATCTCATATGGGCCAGTCCAGTGGTCCTGGAGAACTCTGGGCTGTACTGGTTCCATGACCCATACTTTTTGACCAGGCTGAAACTCGATCAGAGTGGCCTTCTGGTTGTACCAGAGTTTCATCGCCTCTTGGCTGGCCTTTAGGTTACTATTTTGCCTTCTCCCAGAAGCGGTGGATCTTGTTGCGGAGGGCCAGTATGTAGTGGACCACATCATGGGGGGTTTCCTGGGAGCTTGCTCCCACCCCTCCTTGATAAGGCTCAGAGGTCCCCTAACAGGGTGTCCAGAGAGGAGTTCAAAGGGGCTGAACCCTGCTCCTATCTGTGGCACCTCCCTGTAGGCAAAGAAAAGGCATGGGACGAGTACGTCCCACTTACGTCTCATGGGTTCAGGCAGAGCCATAATCATGTTCTTCAAGGTCTTGTTGAATCTCTCAACCAGACCATTGGTTTGAAGGGTGATAGGGTGTGGTGAACTTGTAAGTTGAACCACACCATCCCAGTTAATGCCTCTGTCTGACACTACCTCCTTGGGGGACCAACGAAGGGTAAAGATCCCCATCAGAGCTCTCGCCACCCGGGTGTAGTCACAGACCTCAGAGGGATGGCCTCTGGGTAGCAGGTGGCATGGTCCACCAGGACATGCCTGTTGCCTAGGGCTGTCTTGGGGTCCAAAGGTCCAATGACAATGATGCCCACCCTTTCAAAGGAGGTGCCAAAGAAGGGTAGTAGGATCGGGGGAGCTTTGTGCTTTTTTCCTGATTTCCCACTGGCCTGGCAGGTGGGACAGGGCCTGCAGAATGTATCTGAGGCTGTCTTGTTTCAGGGCCAATAGAAGTGGGAGACAAGCCTGGCAAAGGTCTTGTTTTGCCCCAAATGTCCTGCCGGGGGTATATTGTGAGCAAAACCTAGTAGGAAAGGCTAATAACATTGGGGGACCACCAGCACACAGGCTGCCCCAGCACCAGGAACCTTAGGCTCACTATAAAGGAGATTGTTCTCACTGTAGATCAGGTGGTCCCCAGAAGATTCACCCGCTGCATGGGCTGAGGCCTAGCAACTCAAACCCTCAAGAGTGGGGCACTCTCACTGCGCTTGGTAGAATTCTTCCTCAACCTGACAGCTGGCAAGCTCAAGTAGATCATCTAGGCGGCAATGTCTTCCCCAGTTGGCTTAGGGGCCTCCTCCTCAGGGACCCTGCCAACCCCCACTGCGGTAACTTCAGGGCCTGGTTTACTCGCCCCTTGCCCCTCTCCTTGGCAGCTGCCTGGGCCGTTCTTATAGCCTCCAAACATCCTTGACTCCCTTTCTGGGCAGCCATGGCTCATGTGGTCATACAGGCCCACTCAGGCAATTTCATGATCTCCAAGTGAGCCCTGAGCACTACCTCCCTCCAGGTAGTGTGCTCCAGGTCATTGCCTAAGAGACAATCAACAGATATGACAGGGCTCATAACAACTTTCAGGAAACCTGAGACACTCTTCCCCCCCCCCCCCCTGCAACTCCCCCACTCAAAGGAAACCAGAGCCACCGGTAGATGGTTCTCACGATTGTCGGCGACTACAACTCGGTGGAATGTGTTCGGTAGGACCTGTTCTGCAGACACCAGCTGTCTTTTGACAGTTGTCATGCTGGCTTCTGTGTCTCACAGTGCCTCCACTCAATGCTCATTAATAGTGACCCACTGCTTATACTTGGAAGTATTAAAGGGCATGTGGGCTTTTGGCACCATTTCACTATCCTCCAGGAAAACTACCGTCAACTCTGCCTGTCCCAGTAAACTAACTGGGACTCCCTCCTCCCTGAGTGCTAAACTCATCAACCCTCGTGTCTGCCCACCAGTGGGAGGCTTTGCCCTTTTGGGATATTTGGAGTAGCCCTTGTTGTGCCCATACTTGTAGCACTCTGTACATTGGAGTACAAACATCCCTGTCTTATGGTCAAAGAAACCCTTCTTTTTAGAATCAGACTGGGACTGGTTACCACTACTCCCTTCCTTGGGAATTATTTTGGGGGCCTTTTGAGAACTCCTTGTTTTCAAGTTTTTCTCCCCCCTCTTTCTTCTGTTTGGAACCCTGGCCTCCTTTGTGGATGTCCCCCACAGATACCTTTTTGACACTTTGGTGGTAGCCCAGAGGTCCGCCTCGTCAGCAAGCTTCCTGGAGTCAGCCAGCTTACTGTCAACTAGGTGCTGGCGCAACTCTGTAAAACAGATACTGTCTCATGATCAATTAATGCAATCCATTAAAATAATTTATTTTGCTGCACCTCACTCAGTCATTCAATGCCTTACAGGAGTAATTGATAAAATGTACCCAGGATTGGTTGGGGAGGCTTCTGGCTGTTCCTAAATGTTTGGCAATACTTTTCGAGAGTCAGCCCAAATTTGGAAATTAAAATGGCCTTCATAGGGGTGTACTTGGTTTGGTCCCCAACCTCTAATGTCAGAAGTGTGTCCCTCCCAAGTGTAGACGTGTGTTTCCACAGACCACCCCCCAGTGCTCCTCAAGAGCCCTGTGTACTTTGAGTGCAACCTAATAAGCTGAAAACTACTTATCAATGTCCACATTATCTGGTCGTGCTATACCAGGGTGAAGTCAAAAGTTCAGGCCGAGTGTGATGGAGCACCAGCCAGATACAGGGACCCACTTGGGCACACTGAAGCAAAGTACTTGATCCGGGATGTGTCGTCGTTGATGAGGATGCAAGGTGCAGCCAAGGCGATGCGTCGATGTCGAGCCACGTAATAGATGAGATGTGTTGATTTTCTCTGCGGCGATGCTTCGGTTCCGAGTGCTAGCCCTGGTTCCGGATGAGATGCGCTGCTGCTGCTCCAGCAGGAGTCGATGCCAAAGGCGATGCGCTGGTTCCTAGGATGATGTGCCGGGTCCGCTCCACGCAACGATGGGGATGTGCTGGTTCTGACTCAGGCAAGGATGAAGATGCACCAGTTCTGATGAGGATGCGTGGGTTCTGGATGAAGAAGCACCTTAGTCCTCACTTCCAAGGGTCCAGGACTTGGGTGGCACCATTTGGCAGGGCAGACTCACAGCTTGCAGAGTCCAGGTGCAGATTCAGGTAGTTGAAGTCTTTGATATCTCTGAGACTTGGAACAGGAGGCAAGCCCTTGCAGTCACTATGGGTTCAAATGATGCAGGTTCAGTTCTTACTTAGGCAAGAGAACAGCAGGCAGCAGGGCAGCTCAGCAAGGCTTAGTCCAGCAAAGCAGCAGTGCAGCAGAGTGGCAGTCCTTTCAGCAGCATACCAGTTCTTCTTCCTTGCAGAGTAGTCACAGGTCCAGAAGTGTACGGATCTGGGGCCGTATTACTGAAGTGCCCGGGGGGCGCAACGGGCATTTTCGCCCGCTTTGCGCGCCCTGGTTCACTATGGTATTACAGAAGGGGCCACAGATGCTTGTGCGTCCCCTTCTGTAATACCGATAGAGCTGGCGCACATAAAGTGCCAGCGCTATCATCAGAGGGTGTTTCCTCTTTTGCATGGGGTCATGGCCCCATGCAAATGAGGGAATCCCTTTGCCTCTGCGCCCGCGCCATATTTCAGACATGGTCGAAGAGGCCAAGGGGTAAAGGGGGGTCCACTGACCCCCCCAGAAATCCCCTTTCAGGCGGGTGAAGTCACTCACTGCACCCGCCTGCAAGGCAATCTCTAATCCCCTTTAAAATTGCAGGCAGATTGCCGCCTGCACTGTGAAACATGGAGCGGCTTCAAAGCAGCCGCTCTGTTTTTCACATGAATGTGCTGCCCTGGGCAGCCCAAGTTCATGGCTGCCCTGGGGGCAGCGCATTCATCCTAATACGGCACATTTTCCTTGATTGCACCGGGGCACCTTTTAAAAGAAACCCTTCTTTTTAGAATCAGACTGGGACTGGTTACCACTACTCCCTTCCTTGGGAATTATTTTGGGGGCCTTTTGAGACTTCCTTGTTTTTAAGTTTTTCTCCCCCCTCTTTCTTCTGTTTGGAACCCTGGCCTCCTTTGTGGATGTCCCCCACAGATACCTTTTTGACACTTTGGTGGTAGCCCAGAGGTCCGCCTCGTCAGCAAGCTTCCTGGAGTCAGCCAGCTTACTGTCAACTAGGTGCTGGCGCAACTCTGTAAAACAGATACTGTCTCATGATCAATGTTAGACCTGGCACCATTGGCGTGGGTCTCCCTTACATTTTTTTCTGTTGCCTCCTGTGTTTTTGCTATGTTTTTGCTGGTCTAGATGCTTTGGGCACTTTGCCACTGCTATTCAGTGCCAAAGTGCAAGTGCTCCCTATTGTAAATTGTGTAATGCATTAGTGACTCCATGATTGGCTTATTTTATTTACTTGTCAGACCCTAGTACAGTGCACCATGTGTGCCCAGGGCCTGTAGGTCAAATGCTGCTGGTGGACTTGCAGCACGGATTGTGCCACCCACAGAAGCAGCTTGTAAAATAGGGCTCAGGCCTGCCATTGCAGAGCCTGTGTGCAGTCTGGGTCTGCCATGTCGACTTGGCAAGTGCACCCACTTGCCAGTCCCTAAAACCTTCCCTTTTCTACATATTAGTCACCCCTAAGGTAGGCCCAAGGGCAGGGTGCATTGTATGTAAAAGGTAGGACATGCCCTGATGTGTGTAGCATGTCCTAATAGTGAATTACAGCCAATTTTGTTTTTCACTATTGCAAGGCTATCTGTTCCCATAGGCCAGAATGGGCAGTTTGATTATAACATCTTATAATCCTAACTGACCCTAGGAACAAGATAGGAAACTAAAGTTTAGTATGCCTGAACTCAGAATGTTAAAATACATCTTTTAGTGTGGGTGATTTTTACATTCTGTGTTTGAAAAATACCACTTTTAGAAAGTAGGTATTTTCTTGCCTAACCATCCAGCATGCCTCTGCTAGGTTTGTGTATTCCATGTCTGGTTTGTGAGTGACAGGGGGCTGGAGAGGGCCTTGGCTCCAGCAGTCTGATGGGTCAGGGCTGGGCTGAATAGGACCTGCATTGAATAGAGAGTAGGGGAGGAGATTTCCTTTCACCAACCTGAGCCCTCATAGAATAGAGAGTAGGGGGCATAGATTTCCTTTCACTGACCTGAGCTCTCATAGAATAGAGAGTAGGGGGAGGAGATTTCCTTTCAGCTACCTGGGCCAGGTCTGCTTTCAACAATGCTGTCTCCACCTCCTGCCAGGAAGCTGCACCAGGGAGGACAGAACTGGTTTTGGCTGGGCAGAGACACTCTCTGCCTTCAGAGAACAAAGGATTTACTGGTATAAATATTGGGGCCCAGACCCCAGAACTTTAGATCACTTCTGGGAATCAAGACGGACCTTTGTCAAGGAGAGAAACCAAGGAAGCTGAAGGAGGAGACTGCCCCAGTGCTGGTTGCTGTCTGGGGTTGGCCTGCAGTGGTTACTCATTTCCAAGAAAAGGGAAAAAGGAACTTTGTGTACTTTATCATCTTGAGGAAGCTCTCCAAGGGCTTGAAGCTGAGCTTGCCTCCTGTCTGGAGTCACAGGGACACCAAGACTTCACCACCAGCTCCCCCTGAATTTCCTTGCTGGGAATTCTACCTGCAGAGAGGTGCCTGCTGTTGTTCTGGGTACCTCTAGTGTCTGCGTGTCGCTGGGAGCTGGAAGCGCGACGCAACGAAGAAGAAGCGTGTCGCCGCCGCAGCTGTTGCCGTCGCATCGCCGAAGAAGCGTGCCGCCGCCACAGCTGTTTGCCGTCGCATCACCGACGAAGCACCAGAGAAGCGTGCCGCAGAGGTTGCCGTCGCATCACCGGAGAAGCGTGTCGCAGGGCCTGTCGCGGCTCCAAAGTTCATCGATTTCGCCGCACGGCCGTCGGGCATGCACGCATCGCATCTACGTTGTTGCATCGCATCAAAGACGTCATCTTGTCGCATCGCACCGGATCGTCACATCGCATCGAGGCGCCATCTTGTCGCATCGTCACCGGGCCGCAGTAAGAAACGACGCATCAACTCCCCACACAGTAAGGAAGCGACGCATCACCTCCCCTGCGCTGCAGAAAGGAACCGACGCATCCACTCCCCTGAGTGTAAGGAACGGCGCATCAACTTCCCTGCAACCCTTTTGTTTGCATTGCGTGACGCATCCCAGGTACTTTGAGAGTAAAGTGTTGCATTCACCATCTAGATTGAACTAAGCTATTTCTACCTTATTAAAGTCTTATTTTTGATTACAGTAATGTGGATTTTTGTCGTTTGGTCTTGTGTTAAGTCTAGATAAAGATTACTTATTTTTCTAAACTGGTGTGGTGTCCATTTGTAGTGTTTTCACTGTATTACTGTGTGTGTTCACAAATGCTTTACACACTGCCTCTGAGATAAGCCTGCCTGCTCGTGCCAAGCTACCAAGGGGGTGAGCAGGGGTTATTTAGGAGTGTAGCCCCCTTACCCTGACTAGAAGCAAGGGTCCCTACTTGGTCAAAGGTACCTCCCTCTGTCAACTAGAGACCCCCATTTCTAACATTGGTGGTCAGCGGTGAGGATTCTGGACTTGCATTTGTGATTCATATACAGTGATTGGTGTACAGTACTAGTGAGTGCAGACCAATACGCAACCACATACATTTTTGGTAGAACTTTTTTCTTGGGACTTCTATTTTTATTGAGAACTGCCAATTTCCTTTCACCATGAGTAAAGCAGCATCCATTGCACCTGAAGATTTTGATTTTGAGGAAGAAAAGGTTGATGTTTACACTGTGCCACAGCTGAAGACCATCTGTAAAAAGTTTAATATCTCTATGAAAGGCCTCTCCAGGAAGGAGGAATTCCAAAAGGCGCTTAGGGCCTGGTTGGAAGCTAGAAAAGCCACTGAGCATACTGAAGAGCCTGGAAAAGAGGCAGAGAATACAGATGGGCAGCTAGATGGGCCATTGGGCCTGACCGGGGAGAAGGTACCTTCCAGGCCAGGTAGCAGTGTTTCTTCCAAGGGCCTGTCCCCAGTAGAGCTGGAGGACAGGGAAAGAGATAGGGTGCATCAGAAGGAGCTAGCCAAGCTCAAACTGGGTGGGCAAATGGAGTTAGAAAATAAGAAGTTGGCCCTGGAGGAAAAAAGGATGCATTTAGAGCATGAAAGAATGTTGAGGGAATTGGAGCTCAAGGCTAAGAGCTTAGAAATTACTCCCTCTGGTGGCAGCGCACCATCCGTGCCTGTAGAAACAAGAGTGTTTATTCCCAAGGATGTGATTAAGGAGTTTCATAGGCATGAAGATATTGGGCAATGGTTTAAGGCCTATGAGGTAGCTATGACCTCCCACCGGGTCCCTGAGAAGGATTGGGGAGCGGGGTTGTGGGGGCGGTTCCTCAGTGATGGGCGGGATACCTTGTTAGATTTGCCCTCTGAGGATCAGAATTCCTATGTCCACATGAAGGAAGCCTTAATGTCCAGGTATGGGTTGACCCCAGAGCTTTATAGACAAAGGTTTAGGAATTGTAAGAAACTGGAGTCAAGCACATGGGTAGAATATGTTTCTTTCTTTGGCAGAGCATTGGATGGTTGGGTGAAGGGTAGCAAAGTGAATGATTTTGAAGCGCTCTATAATTTGATTGCATGGGAGCACTTGTCCAATAATTGTTTTCCAGAGCTACCCCAGCACCTTATTGATAGCAAGCTGACTAACCCTAGGAAGCTTGCTGAGGAGGCGGACCGCTGGGTTAGTACCCGGGTCCACAAGGGTCATGTGGGAGACTTCGCCAAAGGTGGGCAGGGTCCCCAGCAGAAGAGTGGGGGGGACAAGGGTAAACAGAGGGAGTTCCAGAAAGGGCCCCAAAGTAATCCCCAAGGGAACCAAGGGAAGGGTTCCCAGCCTCCCCCTGAGAAGAAGTCCGGGGCCCCGACAGATAAGCCTGTTCATAAGGGACCCCCGAAATGTTTTAAGTGTGGTCTGGTGGGCCACCGCTTTTATGATCCTACGTGTCCCCTGAAAGCAAATGCAGCACCCACGAGTGCTCCGCCCCGGCAGATGGCTAGTGTAGCCCTGGGGGAGGAGTTGGGTTCCCAAGGTGGGTGGGGTCCCGCAGAGATGTCCCTAGTCTCTTTAGGAGGCTGTGAGGTGGTCCCCAGGACCCAACTGCCTGATAACACTAAAAAATACAGGCAGTGGGTGACCATCAATGGCCATAGAGTAGAGGCTCTGAGAGACACCGGAGCCAGTGTGACAGCTGTCAGTTGTCGGCTGGTGTCTGAAGAGCAGGTGGTCCCCAATGCATTTTACCCTGTCGTTGCCGCTGACAACACAGAGAGCCACTGCAAGGTGGCCCAGGCTCCCTTTGAGTGGAGGGGGTCTCAGGTACCATTCAAGTAGCTGTGAGGCCAGCCATGCCTGTTGACTGTCTGTTAGGCAATGATCTAGAAAGCTCCCCTTGGGCTAAGGTGGAGCGAAGTGCTCATTTGGAGATGTTGGGTTTGCCAGAGTGGGCGTGTGTGACCACCCGGTCCATGGCAGCCAGTAAGGGTGTTCAAGAGGACCTGGAGCCTGAAAGAGTGGCCCAGGTGCCTGCTTTAAAGAGGAGAGGCAGGGGGCATGGGAAACCGGCCCCCGAAGTTCCCACAGTCCAGGAGGAGGCAGACCTTGAGGGGGATGCCCTGGAACCTACAGGGGAACAAGTAGCTGAACTGGGGGACCTGCCTGAGCTGACCCATTGGCAGCAGGAAGGAGGCCCCTCCAGGGAAGAGTTCTGTGAGGAGCAGAAAAAGTGCCCTTCTCTTGTGGGTTTGCGGCAACAGGCCACAAACCAGGCAGCAGGTGATCAGTCTGGATCACATTGGATCTACTGGGAGAATGGTCTCCTGTATAGTGAGCCTAAGGTTGCTGAGCCTGGGTCAGCCCGTGTGCTGGTGGTACTCCAGCGCTTCAGAGCCTTCCTACTGGGTCTGGCTCATGATGTGCCTTTAGCAGGGCATTTGGGGCAAGACAAGACCTTTGAACAGCTTGTCACCCACTTTTATTGGCCCCAAATGCGCAAGAGTTCAGATACTCATTGCAGGACCTGTCAGACTTGCCAGGCAAGTGGTAAGAGTGGGAGGAAGCAAAAGGCTCCTCTCCAGCCTTTCCCTGTGGTCAGCACCCCCTTTGAAAGGGTGGGCATTGACATTGTGGGGCCTCTGGATCCCAAGACAGCCATGGGCAGCAGGTTCATCCTGGTCTTGGTGGACCATGCCACCCGGTACCCGGAAGCCCTCCCTCTCCGGTCGGTGACGGCCCCCGTGGTGGGTCGTGCGTTGATGGGGATTTTCTCCCGTGTGGGGTTCCCCAGAGAGGTGGTGTCCGACCGTGGTACCAACTTCATATCCAAGTATATGAACTCCCTGTGGCAGGAGTGTGGTGTAACCTACAAGTTCACCACTCCTTACCACCCCCCAGGTAATGGGCTGGTTGAGAGATTCAACCGGACCCTCAAAGGCATGATAATGGGTCTTGAGGAACCTATGAGGCGTAAGTGGGACGTCCTCTTGCCATGCCTTCTCTTTGCTTACAGAGAGGTGCCACAGAAGTCCTTAGGGTTCAGTCCCTTTGAACTGCTGTATGGTCACCCTGTAAGAGGACCTCTGAGTTTGGTAAAAGAAGGCTGGGAGAAAGCTCCCAGGAAACCTCCCCAGGATGTATATAGCTACATGCTGGCCTTCAGAAACCAAACTAGGCATTTCAGGCAACTCGCTCAGGCGAATCTGGAAGCCAGCCAGGAAGAGATGAAGCGGTGGTACGATCAGAATGCCACTCTGATCGAGCTTCAGCCTGGTCAGAAAGTGTGGGTCATGGCCCCCGTGGAGCCTGGTGCGCTCCAGGATAAGTGGACCGGACCATTTGAGGTGGTGGAGCGCAAGAGTGATGTCACCTACCTGGTGGACTTGCGGTCTCCTAGCAACCCTTTGCGGGTCCTGCATGTCAACCGCCTGAAGCCCCACTTGGAGAGGTCTGAAGTGGGCATGCTCCTAGCGACAGATGATGGAATGGAGGAGGAGACTGAGCCTCTTCCTGACCTCCTGTCTGCAACAGAGCAAGATGGGTCAGTGGATGGTGTAAACCTCTCTTCCACCCTGACCCCTGAGCAGCAAGATGACTGTCGCCAACTGTTGGGACAGTTTCCTGATCTGTTCTCCCTGACTCCCAGTGTCACTGATTGGTTTGTCCATGATGTAGACACTGGGGACAGTCCTCCTGTAAAGCACAAAACTTACAAAGTGACTGACAGGGTGAGAGCTTACATCAAGGAGGAGGTCTCCAAGATGTTTGCATTGGGGGTGATTGAGTCCTCTAACAGCCCTTGGGCCAGCCCAGTGGTCTTGGTCCCAAAGGCTGCCGTGCCTGGTGCCACACCCGAACTCCGGTTCTGTGTGGACTACCGAGGACTCAATTCAGTCACCAGGACTGACGCAAACCCCATCCCCAGAGCTGATGAGCTCATTGATCGGTTAGGGGCTGCCCGGTACCTCAGTACGTTTGATTTAACATCTGGGTACTGGCAGATTGCCTTGACTGATGGGGCAAAAGAGAGGTCAGCATTCTCCACACCAGATGGGCACTACCAATTCCAGGTTATGCCCTTTGGGATGAAGAATGCCCCTGCCACCTTTCAGAGGTTGGTCAACCAGGTGTTGGCTGGACTGGAGGATTTCATTGCCCCCTACCTGGATGACATTGCAGTGTTCAGCGCCAGTTGGGAAGAACATCTGCGCCACCTCTGGGAAGTGTTGATGGCGCTGCGAAAGGCAGGCCTCACGATCAAGGCGAGTAAGTGCCAGATCAGTCAGGGTTCTGTGGTGTACTAGGGACACCAGGTTGGGAGCGGCCAGGTGGCGCCCCTACAGCCCAAGATTGATACCATCCTGGCTTGGGAAACCCCCAAAACCCAGACAGAGGTGAGAGCCTTTTAAGGACTCACTGGGTACTACAGGAGGTTTGTCAAGGGGTATGGCAGCATTGTTGCACCCTTGACTGAGCTAACTTCCAGGAAGCAGCACAAGAAAGTGAACTGGACTGACACCTGTCAGAAAGCTTTTGATGACCTGAAGACTGCCATGTGCACAGCACCCGTGCTCCGGGCGCCCAACTTCTCTAAAGAATTCATTGTACAGACAGATGCTTCAGAGCATGGTGTGGGGGCTGTTCTTTCACAGATGAATGGAGAGGGCCTAGACCAACCCGTAGCCTTTATTAGTAGAAGGTTACTTCCACGGGAACAGAGGTGGAGTGCAATTGAGCGTGAGGCATTTGCTGTGGTGTGGGCACTGAAGAAGTTGAGACCATACTTGTTTGGGACTCACTTCCGGGTTCAGACAGACCACAGGCCCCTCCGATGGTTGATGCAGATGAGGGGTGAGAATCCAAAGCTGTTGAGGTGGTCCATTTCCCTACAGGGGATGGACTTCACGGTGGAACACCGCACTGGTACAGAACACGCCAATGCTGATGGTCTGTCCAGATTTTTCCGCCATAGTGAAGAGAACTCCCAAGAGGTAGGGTAGTTCTCCCCACATTTCAGCTGGAGGGAACACGTGTTAGACCTGGCACCATTGGCGTGGGTCTCCCTTCCATTTTTTGCTGTTGCCTCCTGTGTTTTTGCTATGTTTTTGCTGGCCTAGATGCTTTGGGCACTTTGCCGCTGCTATTCAGTGCCAAAGTGCAAGTGCTCCCTATTGTAAATTGTGTAATGGATTAGTGACTCCATGATTGGCTTATTTGATTTACTTGTCAGACCCTAGTACAGTGCACCATGTGTGCCCAGGGCCTGTAAATCAAATGCTGCTGGTGGGCTTGCAGCACTGATTGTGCCACCCACAAAAGCAGCTTGTAAAATAGGGCTCAGGCCTGCCATTGCCTGTGTGCAGTCTGGGACTGCCATGTGGACTTGGCAAGTGCACCTACTTGCCAGTCCCTAAAACCTTCCCTTTTCTACATATTAGTCACCCCTAAGGTAGGCCCAAGGGCAGGGTGCATTGTATGTAAAAGGTAGGACATGCCCTGATGTGTGCAGCATGTCCTAATAGTGAATTACAGCCAATTTTTAGGTCTCGCCTATGCAGCGCGCATGCGCTGCTTAGGCAAAAAGACCTTTTGGAATTGCTTCTGCTTTTCAGCCAAAAACGTGCACGTGTTGCATTGCCTTCAATGGCAACGCATGCACGTTTGGCGATTCACTTGCGGGAGTGAGCAGCTGGCGCCATATGGTAGCAATTATCACGCATTGCTGCTCGCTCCCGCAAGGGAATCGCGCAGGCCCCCTCCTTTCTCCCCTTGCTGCCGCGCGTGCGCGCTTGTTGTTCAAAAGCTGTCTTCACAAGCCTTTAGCATGTGCACACGGTCTGCATTCTGTTGCCAGATCCGAAACGTTGACAGCGTCAGGGGTTAGCTAACACCACCGGCCGGCCAACTAATGGTTATGTAAAACTACTATTTTCATTTATGTATCGCCTCATACAGCAGTCTTCAGTCCTGCCGTTTCTGTACGCTGTAAATCATGTTACTGTTAACCAACTTAATAGTAATCGACTCAGTGTCAACTTGAGGAGAATGGCAGGCTGAGTCGGCCTCGCCAGGATTCGAACTCACGATCCACCACATGCCCCTCACTGAACATCCCAGAGAGGTTATTCCGTTTGCAACGAACACTACCACACCCACTGGTCTTAGTCAAACGTTGTGTAGAATGTCAGCCATGCTTTCATTTGTAGGTCGGACAGAGGCGGTGAACTGAACCCACTCGGGGGTTTCCAGTTCAGTGTCTTGCACTTGCCCACCTATCATGAACATAAGTTGTTAGTACTCTGGTCGGTGCAGTGTTTCTCTTGCGCGCCCCCCCCCCCCCTTCCCAGCTCCAGCTCAGGGTGACGGGTTAACGGGCATCAAGTCGGGCTGAATGCAGGGGCTGAACAGGATGTTGTGCAGCCGGTTGCTCAGAGTGTTTTCTCGGATTCCACCTTTTGTTTGATTCAGCTGGGCTGAGATTTTCCAGAAGTGTCTCCGACCTTAAGAGATATCTGGGTTGCTGGCCTTCCCAATCAAAACACCATTAGAGTTCGCTTAGAGTTCAGTCAGCTGGATTTATTTGCAGTTCATTTTTTGTGTTTCTTGAATAACATGTTATTTTGTATTTCTTATGCTAGTGTGGCATTTGATTCAGGGTAGTAAAATCCCATGCAGGTATAAACGTATTTTCATAATGGCGTTGGGGCTTGTCAGTGAGTGGCACTTGTGTAAAGCTCTGGAAACTAAACAGTACGTGGGATAAAAAAAAACTGCTTTTGTATAACGCTGCTACATGCACTTCCGTTCACTGTGATGGGGTGCTACAATGAACTTGCCTTGCATCCCACTAATCGCGTGTTTGTGTCTACCCCAACACAATGTCTGACCCATCCATATTTCCAAAAACTTGGTGTGTCGTCGTTTTCTGGCGCGCACCGTTGGTACATGGACGCAGCCTGAGGCTGTGATCTGCCTCATAGTACTGTGGTGACAGTCACCTCCCTGGTAGCCGTTCCTCCGCACCCAGAAATGACACTGAGTGACTATGTGCGTGAACCTAGAGTGGCTTAGTTTTGGGGAGCGTGGCCTGACGATATGCCAAGCAGGCTTGCTAAACCTGTAGGAATCCTCGTAAACATGAACCCTTTTCTTCTCCGAATTCAGTCAGTAATATACTGTGTATATATGTATATAATCTACTTCACTTGTTGCGTCCCTGATTGTTAGTGACTTTAAATACACGTTATGAGTTGTGCCCGTGTGCTGCTAAAAAGTTGAACACTTAGGCTTTAGACTAAGGTCTCTTTCCCACAAGCCTTCCTCAAACTCCAAAGATCGCTCAACTGCACCACTCCAGATCACACATCGCTTGTTTGTCCAAATAAAAATATCCTCAAGCCAGTGTATTTCTTCTTTATTCGCCCTTCTTTTTCCTTGTTTTGAATCTCCCAAGGGAACAGCAATTGAGTGTTATCGGGGCGTTCCTTGCTAACCTCTGCTACTGCCCTGTGGCTTTTTAAGGAAATGGTGTCTTAATAGTTAAACGAGGCAGACAAGTAGTGAGGCTGTTATTGTACATAACGTGATGTATTACAAGCTCCGGATGGCAAAACCTGACTTGACCTGAAAAACACACCATGACTTTTGGAAGTTAAGTATGTCTGATTGCCAATCTGTTTTATTTCAGGATGTTTGAAATGTAATGCTCCCAATTTTTCTAAACTGATGTGTGGGAAGCGGCGTTTCGATCACTTATGTACTTTACACAGATTAAGCTGTGGTATGTGTGCCTTGCCTACACTTGTAGAGTATTAAAGGGCTAACTAGTTCGCATGTGAGATGCACGTGCATATCTTAGGAGTGGGTCCTAGATACTGTAGAAAATTTGAGGTGATGCTTGATCATCAGCTTTGAGGAATCTAACCAAAGTTTAGTTTAATCCCCTAATAAAAATGATAAATATTGGGGAGTGCAGTTTATTAGAATTTGCCTGTTGCATGCAGGCAGCTTTTTGAGCATTATATTCCTACTGAATTTGTTTCTGCTACAGTACAATTTTTTTTTTTTATGTTGGCCACAGTTTAGCACGAATAGAGACAGCCAAGACCCAGGTAGTCCAATGTTTCTTTCGGGATCCAGATTATGACCCATATCAGTGGTTAAAAGATGCCGTGTAACTCCAGATAATCGTTGGAAAATGACCATGAAGGCAGATGGGATTAGCAGTGATGGGATAATGGCTTTTCACTTGGAGCTTTTACTGGCCGCAGTGGGGCCTAGATAATGAATAAGTCATGTGCCTGTTAGTTTCACCAGGCTCCTTGATGGATCTCTGTATGTAACCCATTCCTGCAGCTGGATGCCTGTTTATTTACTTCATGGGATCACAGGTGCCCTCGGAGTTCTTACTGGCATTGCTGGGATAATGTTTGAAACCAGTTTCACAGACTCTGCCTGGTTCATCATCTCTTGATTTTTGGCTTGGATATGGGGCCTTTATCGTACTCTGAATATGTAATACCAGTGGGGTGTGGGTTTGCTTCTAAGTGTCTAAGTAGAAGTCTCTCTGTCCCGTCTCATGCTTTCTAGTTTATCTGCCGTTTCACTCTGTTCTCTTGGAGAACTGAAGGCGGTAGCATCGAGCTGCCAATCTTAAGGACTAGTGCCTAGCACATGACTTGACCTCTTGTCAGACTCTCTTCCCAAGAGTCACTGTTTTATGAACTCTCCTTTCTTCCCTTCCTTTTGCCCCCCCCACTCCTAGTATTTATGTAGAGCAAGTAAAAGCTTCAAATAGGAGGTGTGCACCTTACTGTAACTCGTGATCTTGTCATTTCCTGTTTTTCTCCTTTCATAGCTATGAGACTCCGCTCTTAAGTCCAGATTTTGTTTTCAAGTAAAACAAGTGCGCGTTGATTAAAAGGAGATATTTTAATCCCCCGATTAACTTTGTAGGCATCCGAGAAGTGACATGGGTATTAAAAAGAGCAACAAGGAAATTAGTTTGGGGGGCGGGGGAGAAACCGAGAACTTCACGAATCCTGGAGGCCATATTGCATGCTTACAACAGCACGTTTAACAAAACCTGAACAGCTTTATTTGTAAATGTGGAGCCATTTTCTAGACAATGGTTACTCTATAATGTTACATGCAATAAAGTACTACCTAGTACAGAATATTTCATGGAGTGAAGTGCATTTACTGCACTATTGAATACATGTGATGTGACTGTGCCAAGAAGTATTTAGTAGAAACAGAAGGTTCAATAAATTGGGAAATTAAAGCTGAAAGTGTTGCATCTAATCCTTCTTATTTCCTTTGCCACCTACATGTATACACACACACTTTTGTAAATCGCTTGTAAATACAAATATTTTAACCTAATTTACCTTCCACATCACCACGTGATGCACTTGTGTGTTGGCCGTCAACTTTGCACGTTAAGTTTTTTCAGTGCCTACACAAATAGTTCCTAGAATGTCTTGCATGTTCAATCTGTGAAAGCTTGACCTGTTGATTTGTGCATTCTAGTGATTAGCATATGTCTTTAATAGAAGGTTAATTAAGTAAGCATGTCAAACTTTCCATTGGATCTAGAATTTGGAAGTATAGCAGAAATCTAGAAGCACAGCATATATTTAGCACCTTTTAAAAAAAAAATATATTCGCATATTCTATGAATGCTCTAGAATTAGTACCATATTGGGCAAGGATTTTTTTTAACGAATCGTACATGTTGTTGCTGGTATTTTTAAAAACTATCTACCTATTCAGTGTCTGTATCGCAGACCATGCCACAGGACCTACTTTCTCCGCACCTGATGTTTGTTTGACTGTACCCCGATTCACGAAGGACCAACTGAAGATGCCCTGAGAGCAAAAGAGGGAAATACCTAGCTCCATTGATCCAAACTATTACTATTCTGTCACATATGACCATCTCCCTACCTTTTCCAAAGGCATCTGAGCTTCGTGTGTTCTCCTGACACCTTTGCTCAACTGTGTACCACTCAGCGTGGTATGATTGACTGTTCCATGTGTTTCTAGGGGTGGAGGACAGCGGTTCCCTGCCCTTACTGATCATCAGAATTTGACTAGGATGGGACTCGAGGAATGCGATTAAGATAAGCAGTCTTGAGTGACCATGGAGGGAGAGTGATCTTCTGTCTCTGACACAAGGATTGGTGAAAGTGGGATTTAAATTAGGACTTGGGCTGCATTTTGAGGTACCTCATTGGGGTCAGCAGTGTTTGATGGTTATTGTGAACTATGTTTGCGTCCCTTTGACGCTTGGATTTGTTATGGTAGGATAAGATGCGGCTCGATGAAAGTCATTCTCTTTTGATGCCCTGTTGATTCATTTAGGGGGGGGTGGGTGATATGGATTTGAGGTGGGGTGTATATTTCTCTCTTAGAACGTAATTGTGTTAGATTTTGTAAAAAGAAACTCCTGGTCATGGCTTCCTTAAACTCTAAATTATGTTTACATGTAGATACATTTTACCCTCAGCTTGTGCGACTCATTTGAGGTTTTGGGAGTGCTGGGAACATGTTCCTTCTATGAATTCAAGCTTGTTCTGCGCGTCCTTTTCCATAGAGCTAGCCAGGCATAGTGCCTAGTTGCACGCTATGTTTTTTGAATCCATACCAACGCCCCGCATTTTTTTCTCCCATTGATGTGAAAAGCACGCTTCAAACTTGGGGCACAACGATGATAAACTTGTTCTTCTGTTTTGCAATCTTTACATTTCGTCACATCGTCAGTTTTGTTTTTGGTGATGTTCTTGCACAATATCCAGTTGTCTCAGCCAAAGTAAGCAAAATGGTTGTATGTCTCATGCGTACACATTTAATGTTATTTGTAGATAGCACGATGAATAATAAGCTTTACGACTTGCTTAATGAGGGCATTTTTTAATTGCGAGGTGAATGGCGTTCTTGGCAGTGTTCGTGTCAACTAGTTTATTTTGTGAGTTTACCTGAAGGGAGCTAAAATATCCACAGACTTCGGTGAGGTGCCTTTTAGTGAGCGCTGCCTGGTTTGGGATGAGATTTGAGCTTGGTGAACAAGTGCCTACCAACTACATGGCCGTGCTTGATCTTTCAGTACCAGTAGCAGCGGCTGCGTAATGTGGTTGTAGTTCCCCACCCACCTGCAATGCTGGGAACTGCAGCTCGGTTTACATATGAGCAGCGGCGCGCGGGTCTGCAGCTCGGTGCACGCGGCTGGAGAGGCGCTAGGCCCGTCCCTACCACTTAGAACAAGCATTGGCATAGCCAATAGGTCTCGCCTTTGGGGCCTTATAAGTGTTTAGCCAGAGCTATTGACTTTGCCAATGTCTTCAAGCTGTGCTGTAGAGAAGTGTGGCTGCTGTGCGGCATGCTGAAAAGTTATAATAAAAAAGTGTCAGAAGCATTTTTGTTACTTTATATATGACCAAGAAGGCATTATGTAAAACTGAACGACCATATTAAAAAAGTATTTACAATAAAACATTTCCTCAGTTTTCTTTTGTTCTTGCAATGCTGGCAATGGTTGTTTGTTAAAGCTTTTTTTTGAGGGGGCATAAACAATCGGAGGGTGAAGGTTGGGAACTAGTACCTGTATTATAACACTAGCAGCGGCCAGACGCTAGGGGAGAATCAACAGATGCCAGATTCCGAGAGCAGGCTGAGGTGTTGCTGAGTGATGCTGAGGTGGTAGTGGTGGTGGTGGTGACTGTTGCGGAGACGATGCTGAGGTGATGCTGAATGATACTCAGGTGTTGCTGAGTGATACTGCTGTGGTGCTGAGTGATGCTGTGGTGGTGCTGAGTGATATTGTCTTGGCGCTGAGTGATGCTGTTGTGGTGCTGAGTGATATTGTCTTGGCGCTGAGTGATGCTGTGGCGTCGCTGAGTGATGCTGTGGTGGCACTGAGCGATGCTGTGGTGGCGCTGAGCGATGCTGTGGTGGCGCTGAGCGATGCTGTGGTGGTGCTGAGCGATGCTGTTGTGGTGCTGAGCGATGCTGTGGTGGTGCTGAGTCATCCTGTGGTGGTGCTGAGTGATGCAGTGTTGGCCCTGAGTGATGATGTGGTGTCGCTGAGTAAAGCTATGGTGGTGCTGAGTGATGCTGTGGTGGCGCGGAGTGATGTTGTGGTGGCGCTGAGTGATGCTGTTGTGGCGCTAAGTGATGCTGTGGTTGTGCTGAGTAATGCTGTGGTTGTGCTGAGTGATGCTGTGGTTGCACTGAGTGATGCTGTGGTTGCACTGAGTGATGCTGTGATGGCGTTGAGTGATGCTGTGATGGCGTTGAGTGATGCTGTGATGGCGTTGAGAGATGTTGTGTTGGTGCTGAGTGATGCTGTGCTGGCTCTGATTGATACTGTGCTGGCTCTGATTGATGCTGTGGTTGCGCTGAGTGATGCTGTGGTGTTGCCGAGTGAGAGATAGAGTGAAGATATAATGCCCAATTAGAGAGGGTGGTGAGAGAGAAAGAGAGAGAAAGGGTGTACATAGAATAAAGAGTGGAGCGGGATAGAGAGAGAGAAAGAAGGGGAGAGAGAGTGAATGAAGGAGTTTGAAAGAGAAACAGATAAAGGGGTGAGAGAGAATGAAAGGCTAAAAAAGATAGAGAGGGGAGAGTTAATTAAGTAGAGAGAGAATTAGAGAGGGGAGAGAGAGAGAAGGAGAGAGACAATAAGAGTGGGGGTGTGGAGTTTAAATAGAGTGAAGAAGTGACGCGGAAAAAG
The DNA here is from genome assembly GCA_963921515.1 of Calotriton arnoldi. Lineage (NCBI taxonomy): Eukaryota > Metazoa > Chordata > Amphibia > Caudata > Salamandridae > Calotriton > Calotriton arnoldi. Next base: position 240,133 of record CAWUFW010008284.1, read on the forward strand.
TAACCTTAAATATAGCTTTGTGCTTTGCGCGAATAAATTTTTTTTTTTAAAAACAACGAGAGACAAAAATACTGGTAATTAGGCTGTGACTCCCAATATAAAACAAATAGCGATATAAGGTGAAATCAACCCACCGAAGCAATATTTCTAACTAGACAAAAAAAAACCTTGCATTTCAATGCTAATCGCTGTTGTTTTTCATGTGACTGTAGTCCAGGGCCCTCAGTTGGTAATGTGAGCTGCTGCTGCGATTGAAACATCAGAGTCCAGAGAGTTAATGAGCCATGACGAGGAAATGAGGAAGAGATAGGAAACCCAGATGCCAGCTGCGCGTGCACGCCATCATGAACTCAAGCTGGTCGCCAGCCGAAAGCCAGTGTTTGCACTTCCAAAACCCGCTTACTAAAACTCTCGGCCAGACCAGCGCAAGCGCTGGTGCAGGCCGAGACCTAAAAACAGGAAACTGTGACGCCTGCTCGTGTTCACGCCTTTGGCCCCTGTACTTTGTAGCTACGTCTGCGTACGCGGTACCTCTTGATAGATGTCTAGTTTTGTATTGCACTTTTAGTTGTAGGGCTGTCCGTGTTTTGCGTTTCATTCTACTGCTTTCTTTGTTGTGGTAAAGTGTTTGGAAAAATGTAATTAAGATGGAAAGGCAGTAGTGACCAGGATCTCTATTTTCAAATGAACTGATAAGAACAAAAGGGCGTTTTTCATTAAATGGACTGTAAAATAAAAGAACATTGATACCTTTTGTTAATTGAGTGAGGCTTCTATTAATTATTGGCTTTAGATTGCGGCACCGGAAGCACTTTTAAACGGTCTTTAGCACCGGGCAGATAGGACTGCTAAAGTTTCGCAAGCTTCTTGTTATACTTTGTCACAGAGGCATTGGTCCTCTGATGAACCTTTCTTCGTCGTAGTAAGGGGTAGAATCTCGGATAACCCACTGCTGGCCTACCCAGAGAGGACCATTGATAGCCAACTCCCAAGCACAGTTTCAAAGAAAGAACATTTTAATTTCGTTGTCGTTTTCGGTGGTTTTGTCTTAATCAAAAAAATCCGTATTTTCGCGCTAACATGATCAACCAGCGAGTTATCCAAGTTTTATGGAGTCACTTCGTACTATTTTTGTGCCACCATTCATTAAAAAAAGGTCAATTTAAATCACTTTAAAAAAAAATTGTTTTGGTCATTGAAGCATAAATCTGTGTTCTTTGTATCCAGAATTGATGGTCTTCAGAATGTATATGGGACTGCTGGAACCCTTAAAAGCCTCCCATTCTAATGAGAGCCCAGAATGTATTTTTATGCCCTCCAAAAGTAGTAGAGCCCTCTCAGTTGTTTCGAGTGACCTCACGTCACGTAAGGTTCTTGGCAGGTTCCCAACATGCTGATGATACTGAAGTGGTAACATGTTACCACCTTGGAAAAACCTATGTTTCAGCCAAATTTAATAGAAATTTCATCAGGTGTGCCAAGTTGGAGTCTCCTGTGCCTAAAAGAAATGGTGCTTCTGTGACCCGGGTTGTTATAAATAAGTGCTTCTGTTTCATTGTTTGGGGCAATTAGCATAATGCATTTGCACCTATAGAACATGTGATATCAAATTGTTACCGACGATTGACTGGTATTTACCTAGTGCCTAGATAGACCACATTTTAAAGTATATGCCATGTAAGTATTAGGGTTTTTGTCTCTGCTTAGCCGTAGCCATGATCCCTTTGACAGCTTAATGTTTTTCTTTACATCTAGCACATATATAGTAGGAGCCCACTGATCAAGTAATACTTGGCATGAGTCGATATGCCCCCATATGTTCTAACCTAGACTGCTTTAGATAGTGTTTTCCAGAGTAGGCTCTTAGTTACATTTTTATTTGCTTTGCTTCATTCTTTCAAAATTTGTTTAGTTCTTTAAAAAGTTCAGCTATCCCGCGGTCTGTGCTGACTAGGTTGGGATCATGTGACTGCCTGCAGATCCTTTTGAAGCAAACCATAGGGAAAGGTACTTCCCTGTGAATTGCCACACCCACTGGATGCTTTGGACATCAAAAATTGATGTCTGCAGGCCAATGATTGGATGCACTACAAATATTGCAGGCAAACTGTAAATACAAGGCTAGCAATGCATTTGAGACCACATCAAGGCCAGTTGGGTACCTTCCTGAGCGACATTGATGCTGATTTGTTGGTGTCGCAGAAATACAAGTTTTGGGTTGAAGTTTTAGTTTACTTGGGGCAAGACTCAACCGATTGCTGAGGTATATCCTGGCAACCCAGGCTGTAAATTAAGTAGCATGCACAGTGGTGTTCTGGAGTGTAAAACTCGTTAGCCCCAGCAGATCAAAGTATGTGTTAGGAGTTGTATTGAAACAATATGTGCAGAAATGTACTGTCTCGGAAATAACTATGATGACCATGTTACATCGCAGCCCAAGACAAGTATTAGATACATAGTCCACAATGCATGGGAGACCAGACAGGGGGGGTGGTTGGAGGGGCTACCAAAAATAAATTGATGCTGGTTTGCTGTAGTAATGCTTGCAACATAAAAGTAGCCCCCCCCTTTTTAGGTCTCGCCTACGCAGCGCGCATGCGCTGCATAGGAGGGGACCTCTTGTAATCGACTCGCTTTTTTGGCCAAAAACGTGCACGCGTTGCATTGCTTTCAATGGCAACGCGTGCACGTTTGGCGATTCCCTTGCGGGAGCGAGCAGCGGCGCCATCTGGTTGCAATTATCGCGCCTGCTGCTGCTCGCTCCCACAAGGAAAACGCTGTAGATGGACTGAGCCTGGAAGCCCCGCCCCGTTCCCTACCGTGGCATTTCTGGCCGCAGAGTGCGCGTCGCTTTAACTTTCTCAGCCGCGGGCCGCGCTGGTCTTTCGGCGCTTGTTACTTTCTTCGCATCGTTTCTTTCCATCCCACTTCCCTCTCGCCCAATCTCCCCGCCTTCCTTTTCCCCTTCTCTCAGCACCCCTCTCTTTCTTCTATCACTTCGCCTCCTCCCGGCCGCTCTGTATATTTTCGTCGGGTGAGCCCTCAGGGAGCGGCCGCTGGAGCCTCGTGCCCTCGAAGCTGGCTCCGCAGCCCTGTCGTGCACCCCAGGCCTCACACTGTTAGTGGAGTCTTACTGTGAGGGATCACACACAGTTACCTCAGGCTACACCATCTGGCGGGCAGGTGACACCTTTATCTCACTTCAGACACCCTTGGTAAAGCCCCCTGAACCCGCCACCTTAAACCCTTTCCCTTTCACTCGTGGATTTATCCTTCTCCTCACGCGTGCGTCACGTGTCCCTTTCACTCGAACACTTAGATCTACCTTAAATAGGTGCATCACGTGGTGTTTAAATATCTAAAGTCAGGGTGCAGAGCAGTCGGGAGCATTTGACGATCAGAGGAAGCAGACAAGAGGCCCTCGACACAGATCCTATGGTTTTAAGATTATTAAGTCTGGCCAAGACTGGTCTCTCTTCGTGAACAAATTTCTTTCACCCCAATAAGACATCGCTATTGTCTGCTCCAGGCAAGTGCTTGGCATATGAACACCCTTCCTTCTCTGTTTTATCTTTTTATTACATGATATAACAAAAGTTGTGGAGAAAAATGTGTGATCTACTGGCAAAGATATTTCTTTAATGTTCTGTACAACATATGTTTTTATATTCTTGATATAGTTATATATACATAGCACTTTTGCCAAAACACTTTACCTTTATGTTTTATTTACAGTTATTATAATTCAATCGAACTTGGTTGATCTTGTATAGACCTGGGAAGGATGAACGGTTGAGTCTAGGTTACCAGGATTCGAACCTACAGATTACACATACACACACACACACACACACACACACACACACACACACACACACACACATACCTCAACAGTAGCAGTAAGCACTCGACTCGCGGAGTTATTTCAAGTTGTTATATAAGCCTTAATAGTGATAGAAAAATATAGAACGGTGACATACACGCAGAAAAACAACAATCAGATTGTCTTTAAAATACAAAATAGTACTTCTGCATTTTGACTGCATTGTGTGATCCTCGGCAAACCACTTTTTCCTCACCGTACCTTGTTTCTATGGTTGACACTGCTTTTCATTCTAGTATTGAACTATTGAAATTGTAAATGTACCCATACATCGCTTACAAACCCCGGACGCGACACTGAAGCTCTTTTAAAGCGAGTGCACGCTACCCGGAACCCAAGATTAGTAGTTAGTAGGTTAGTACATTTTTTTCTTGTGCATTAGTTGTGTTAGGCATGTGTTCTTGATTTTATGCGGTGTTATTGAAGTTGAGAAAGAAAGAGACCTCACAATATAACCACAAGTGTTGGTCACTGAGCATGACTTTCCAAAGAAGGAATTGCAAAATGAAATTAGACAGAAGACCGAGCCTGACATTAGACCTCTTGTCTTTGAATGCACAGCAAATGTAACGAGATAAGAACAACATTTAAATGCCTGTTTGCAGAAAGCGAGTATATGGAAGAATACCAAGAGCGGGGGTAAACAGGCTATGCTCCACGTGTGGGACTAACTCAAGCTAGACAGCCTAAAATAAATAAAGCTGTAAATAAAAAGCAAACAAATTTTTGTTAAAAAACGCAAAGCCAATAGTGGTAAGCAATAGGCAGAATGCATTCCCATAAAATCTTTCAAAAAGAAGTCTTGTCTGGTAGGCTTCGACCTAAATAGGGTTGGATAAGTAATTAACACCAATCTTTGTAAAACATCAGTGCTGTAAAGTGTTGGCGAATTAAGGTACATCACTTGACTTGCAACATTCCAAGATCATATCCTCATGTACTATAAAGCAGCTCTGACTCATGAAGACAGGTATGGAGGTGTGCTACTCTCTACCCACATCTGCCGAAGGAGAAGGTGGCCTACAAGTGGGCTGCTCTATGCGACAGACTGCGTGCTTTACTGCTTGCTTGGGGGAGCACAGGGGGGCTGCGGGGGGGCGTGTTAATAATAATTATTTTTAAAGTATTTCGCTGTTTATGATCTATAACGTAGCTTAAAAACATTGGCAAAGCCAATAGCTCTAGCTAAACACTTATAAGGTTCCAAAGGCGAGACCTATTGGCTATGCCAATGCTTGTTCACTATTGCAAGGCTATCTGTTCCCATAGGCCAGAATGGGCAGTTTGATTATAACATCTTATAATCCTAACTGACCCTAGGAACAAGATAGGAAACTAAAGTTTAGTATGCCTGAACTCAGAATGTTAAAATACATCTTTTAGTGTGGGTGATTTTTACATTCTGTGTTTGAAAATACCACTTTTAGAAAGTCGGTATTTTCTTGCCTAACCATCCAGCATGCCTCTTCTAGGTTTGTGTATTCCATGTCTGGTTTGTGAGTGACAGGGGGCTGGAGAGGGCCTTAGCTCCAGCAGTCTGATGGGTCAGGGCTGGGCTGAATAGGACCTGCATTGAATAGAGAGTAGGGGGAGGAGATTTCCTTTCACCAACCTGAGCCCTCATAGAATAGAGAGAAGGGGGCGGAGATTTCCTTTCACTGACCTGAGCCCTCATAGAATAGAGAGTAGGGGGAGGAGATTTCCTTTCAGCTTCCTGGGCCAGGTCTGCTTTCAACAATGCTGTCTCCACCTCCTGCCAGGAAGCTGCACCAGGGAGGACAGAACTGGTTTTGGCTGGGCGCAGACACTCTCTGCCTTCAGAGAACAAAGTATTTACTGGTATAAATATTGGGGCCCAGACCCCAGAACTTTAGATCACTTCTGGGAATCAAGACGGACCTTTGTCAAGGAGAGAAACCAAGGAAGCTGAAGGAGGAGACTGCCCCAGTGCTGGTTGCTGTCTGGGGTTGGCCTGCAGTGGTTACTCATTTCCAAGAAAAGGGAAAAAGGAACTTTGTGTACTTTATCATCTTGAGGAAGATCTCCAAGGGCTTGAAGCTGAGCTTGCCTCCTGTCTGAAGTCACAGGGACACCAAGACTTCACCACCAGCTCCCCCTGAATTTCCTTACTGGGAATTCTACCTGCAGAGAGGTGCCTGCTGTTGTTCTGGGTACCTCTAGTGTCTGCGTGTCGCTGGGAGCTGGAAGCGCGACGCAACGAAGCGTGTCGCCGCCGCAGCTGTTGCCGTCGCATCGCCGAAGAAGCGTGCCGCCGCTGCAGCTGTTTGCCGTCACATCACCGACGAAGAGTGTCGCATCACCGGAGAAGCGTGCCGCAGAGGTTGCCGTCGCATCACCGGAGAAGCGTGTCGCAGGGCCTGTCGCGGCTCCAAAGTTCATCGATTTTGCCGCACGGCCGTCGGGCGTGCACGCATCGCATCTACGTTGTCGCATCGCATCAAAGACGCCATCTTGTCGCATCGCACCGGATCGTCACATCGCATCGAGGCGCCATCTTGTCGCATCGTCACTTTGCCGCAGTAAGAAACGACGCATCAACTCCCCACACAGTAAGGAAGCGACGCATCACCTCCCAGGGCTGCAGTAAGGAACAGACGCATCCACTCCCCTGAGTGTAAGGAATGGCGCATCAACTTCCCTGCGACCCTTTTGTTTGCATTGCGTGACGCATCCCAGGTACTTTGAGAGTAAAGTGTCACATTTACCATCTACATTGAACTAAGCTATTTCTACCATTTTAAAGTCTTATTTTTGATTACAGTATTGTGGATTTTTGTCGTTTGGTCTTGTGTTAAGTCTAGATAAAGATTACTTATTTTTCTAAACTGGTGTGGTGTCCATTTGTAGTGTTTTCACTGTATTACTGTATGTGTTCACAAATGCTTTACACACTGCCTCTGAGATAAGCCTGCCTGCTCGTGCCAAGCTACCAAGGGGGTGAGCAGGGGTTATTTAGGAGTGTAGCCCCCTTACCCTGAGTAGAAGCAAGGGTCCCTACTTGGTCAAAGGTACCTACCTCTGCCAACTAGAGACCCCCATTTCTAACAATCAATTAATGCAATCCATTAAAATAATTTATTTTTCTGCACCTCACTCAGTCATTCAATGCCTTACAGGAGTAATTGATAAAATGTACCCAGGATTGGTTGCCGAGGCTTCTGGCTGTTCCTAAATGTTTGTCAGTACTTTTCGAGAGTCAGCCCAAATTTGGAAATTAAAATGGCCTTCATAGGGGTGTACTTGGTTTGGTCCCCAACCTCTGTCAGAAGTGTGTCCCTCCCAAGTGTAGACGTGTGTTTCCACAGACCACCCCCCAGTGCTCCTCAAGAGCCCTGTGTACTTTGAGTGCAACCTAATAAGCTGAAAACTACTTATCAATGTCCACATTATCTGGTCGTGCTATACCAGGGTGAAGTCAAAAGTTCAGGCCGAGTGTGATGGAGCACCATCCAGAAACAGGGACCCACTTGGGCACACTGAAGCAAAGTACTTGATCCGGGATGTGTCGTCGTTGATGAGGATGCAAGGTGCAGCCGAGGCGATGCATCGATGTCGAGCCACGTAATAGATGAGATGTGTTGATTTTCTCTGCGGCGATGCTTCGGTTCCGAGTGCTAGCCCTGGTTCCGGATGAGATGCGCTGCTGCTGCTCCAGCAGTAGTCGATGCCAAAGGCGATGTGCTGATTCCTAGGACGCATTCATCCTAATACGGCACATTTTCCTTTATTGCGCCGGGGCACCTTTTAAAAGGTGCACCCGGCGCAATCAAGGAAAATGAGCCGTATGTATAATATGGTTCTGTCGGGTATAGCTATTTCTTTGTAAGTTAGAAAAAATCATGCAAACAGTAAATCAAAGGGATGGCGCTAGAACACAGACTGAAGTTGCAAATTGATTTATGGAAATCGAACAATGATTAACTTGAATGCGGAACTTCAAAGTCAAGAGTTTTATTCAATGAAAAAATCTTTACGTACGAACAGGCTGTCTAATCATTCATTAAATGAAACGGCGCAAGTGATTAATATTTACAGTGACAAGGTGAATAAAGTGCATATGTGACAAGATCAGTGTGTATAACCTATGAGTGAGAGCAAAGAACAATTGACAAATATTTACAAGTTGAGGTTTTTGAAAACAAGTCCAATTTCAGAATATAGTACAAGTGTCTCAAGCCTAGGAACTAAACCACATTAATTTAAAAGCAATGAGACCTGTTGAGGATTGGACAATTAAAACCGTCGACGTTTCGACCCCGACAATAGCAATAATATGGTTTTGTCAATGCAGGTCTTCTTCAGGACAGGAGGGAAATAAGACAGCCTAGGGAAAGAGAAATAAATCAGGGTAAGGCCGTGTATGAAGCGCTCATCAAGAGACGTACCTAGGCTAAAATGCGCCCAAAGGTAACTCACCGATTCCTGGAGTTGGAATGATGTCAAAAAAGTTAATTGTGGAAGATTAAATCTGATTGGATCAGTTGTTCCTATGAGGAGGGAGGAAAAAAGCCTAATGAATATGCCTATTTTACACCAGCAGAGTTGAGAAAAAGTGAAACAAATGAACAAAGGTTCATACCTGGACTGGATGAATCACGCGGAGGTGATGGGGAGTTGTGGAATTATGTAATAGAGTTCTCTACTTCTTCTAAAACGCAGTCCTGGACAAGAGCCTTCTTTAATCAGGCATTTCCTCAAATCACGCTGAACAATACTGCGGAAGATGATAATGTGCAATCACTATGAGGTATATTCAAATTCACGGTAAAATTAATAGTGCCGCCTCAGCGGAACCTACCTTGAGTTGGGTTCTCAGAATATTCTATTTGCTCAATAGGTCGATGGTGACTCTAAGTTTGATCACGCAGGGATTGAAAAGAGGCTGCTGGAAAAATATGGAAACCTCAGTATGTGGAATCAGGTTAAAAAATCTCACACTTAGAGTCACCATCGACCTATTGAGCAAATAGAATATTCTGAGAACCCAACTCAAGGTAGATCGAGATATTTGCCCAGAATCACAAGATGTTGAGCCAACACCAAAACTAGAACCTGGTTCCCCAGTTCCAAAGTCGTCAGCTCTGGCTGTTACACACACTGACTCCTGATGTAGCGGCAATCACATTTTAATTGTAGGGGGTGTATTATAATCACACGTATAGAGCGCATCCGCATAAAATCCTTTGTTGTAGTAACATGAAGTGTTAGAATTTTGATATGTACTAACCTGAACGTGATGTGCTTAGGCCATTGAAAAGTAACATGGAGATTTTTTTTTTTTTTTTTTTTATAAACTTTTTATTGAAAATAAAGCACAATATCCACATATCAATACAATCGTATGGTATATGATTAAAACAACATATTACGTCAATGTCAAATCCATCACATATTAGGGCAGTACGGGTTCTCAGCATTTGTTCGTCTCATTGCCATCTCCTCTGTGGGAGAAGTACAAATTTCCCCCCGATAAGCGTTCCATCCTCCTCATTTTCTATCCCATTTCTTAGGGCAGCCCCTCCTCTTGTAAACTTCTTTCTCCATGATCATACATCTGTCCATTTCTGCTACCCAACTTATCGTGAATGGTGGTGTGTTGGATCCCCAGGACATGGCCACTGCCCTTTTTACCAATAGGTACCCCAACGCCACCCACTGCTGTTCGATTTCCGTGAGGTCGGTAGGTTGCCATATATTTAGGATCCCTGTTTTTGGCGACAGCTGAATGTGTTTGCCCAGCGTATCTTTCATCTTAGTAGTGGTTCTTTCCCAAAAAGGGCGAATGAGAGGACAGTCCCAGAGGATGTGGTAAAAGGAGCCCTCCTGTCCGCATCCCCTCAGGCATAGTGCCTCGCTTCTGCTACCTATTTTCGCCAATAGGGTGCCCGACAGGTATGTCCTATGGAGTATTTTCAATTGTATGAGGCGGAACCGATGGTTCACAGCTATTTCCCTAGGGGACATCAAGGCGGCCTGCCATTCGTCATCGTCAATTCCCTTAAGTCTGCCTGCCAGCGCGTTCTCAGAACCTGAAGGGTATCTGGTAAATTATTGCAGAGTTTACGGTATGTGCTAGATACAGCTTTGGTCCTGAGTGGGTCAATGAGTAATCGGTCTTCTAAAGGGGATGCGTCGGGTAAGGTAGAGAGGTCAGGGATAGTGGTAAGAATGGCGTGTCGGATTTGTATGTATCGGAAGATCTCTCCTTGTGCGAGTGTATGTTTGGTTTGCAAGTCAGCAAATGTGAGGAGTTCCCCCTTATCCACCAGGTCCCCCAGTGTAGTGATTCCGATAGTATCCCACCGATCAAACCCTTTGTGAAAGCAGAGCGACCCCAGTCTCTGTGAAGACCACAACGGAGTAGCCTTGGTGAACTTGTCCGCCCACCCCAGACGTCTGTTAGCCTTGTGCCAGACCGCCACTGTTTGCGACATGGGTCCTAGGTAACGGCCCCTTCGGATTTTGCTATAGAGGGCTCCCATATATCCTTCTCGGCCTGTTTGGTATTTTTCTAAGTGAAAGGCCGGGTTTGTTGGGGGGCCATGAATCCATTGGTTAACTGGTAACAATTGAGAGGCCCAGTAGTAAAGGCGGAGATCAGGAAGGGCAATTCCTCCGTCGTACCAGCTCTTGGTAAGTTTCTGGAGGGCGATCCGCGGGGCTTTCCCGTCCCAGAGTAGGGTGCGGAGCTCACTCTCTATGGCGGTGAAGTAATGATCTGTTACGGGGAAGGGGCTATTCTGAAGGACATACAAAAATCTGGGCAAAGAGAGCATTTTAAATAGAGCTGCCCTGCCAAGGAGAGAAAGGGGCAGCGATTGCCAATGTCGCACATCATCCTGTAGCCGCTGCAAGGGGCCCAGGAGGTTGCGGTCATAAAACAGTTTAGGGTCTGAGGTGATGAAGATGCCCAGATATTTAAAGCCTGTCGATGTGCACTGGACTGAGTAACCCTCAGGCAGGCGAGGTGGAGGGCCGTGAAGCACATATAAGACTGATTTTGACCAGTTGATAGAGTAGCCTGCATATTTGCCAAAGTTCGTGATAACATCAAACAGTCTGTTTAGGGAAGTTTGAGGGGATGCCAGATATATAAGGATGTCATCAGCATATAATGAGATTTTATCTTCTATGTCCTCACTCCATTTTAGTCCCCTTATTACAACATCTTGTCTTATCCAGTGGGCCAATGGTTCAAGAGTGAGGGCAAACAGTAAGGGGGAAAGGGACAGCCCTGTCTGGTGCCTCTATGCAAGGCGAATGTGCGGGAGGTGTGATTATTTACCCTTACCTGTCCTAGCAGGTCTGTGTATAGTAGTGTTACCCACCGTCTAAAATTGGGGCCAAAGCCCAGTCGAGCCAACACCTCAAACAGATATGGCCACTCTATTGAATCAAACGCCATGGTGGCATCTAAAGAGAGTATGACCGCGTGTTCGCGCAGGTAAGGCTGTCTGCCCAGAACATTATGGACCCGTTGAATATTAAGGGCGGTATTTCGACCTGGTATAAAGCCTGATTGGTCCTCATGGACCAAAGATGGGAGTACAGCTGTTAGTCGGGATGCTAGAAGTTTAGCCAGCACCTTAGCCTCCGAGCTAATTAGTGAGATGGGTCGGTATGACCCACAAGTAGTCCCTGGTTTGCCCGGCTTGCGGATGACAACAATATTAGCTAGCCTTTGGTCTAAGGGAAGGATTCCCTCTCTCTGCTTTCCTCATACATGTTTTTGAGGTGAGGAGCAACCTTAAGAGCCAACCCTTTCAGGAATTCAATGGGAATCCCGTTGGGTCCCATCGCTTTTCCTGAGTTCAGAGCGAAAATAGCTCCACAAACCTCTTCTGCCGTGATATCAGCATCTAAGGCTTCCCTGTCGGCATCTGACAGTCGTGGCAGGGCCATTTCCTCTAAAAGCTGGCGGGATTCCTCAAACGAATACGAGGTTTTAGAAGTGTATATATCTTCTAGGTGGTTCGCAAACGTATCAGCCACCTCTTGAGGATCTGTAATTATTTTTCCATCTCCCAATACGATTTCCGGGACCCACCGCGATTCTTGATCTCGTTTCTCTAGCCAGGCTAGCATTTTCCCGGCCCTTTCACCGTGCTCATAAACCCTGTGTCTAGTTTGAAATAGCCTTGCTTGGGCTTTCTCTCTTGCTAGTTCCCTGTATTCTAGTTGTTTATTGCGGAGTTTTTGGGCCGTATCAACAGTAGAGGAAGTATTATGTTCCGCTTCCAAAAGGAGCACTTCACTCTCCATCTGATGCAGCTGTTCATTTTGGTTCCGCAGGTACCCTATTTTCAAACCCAACGCCCGGCCCTTAATGACCGCCTTGTAAGCCTCCCAAATGGTATTTGCTGAGTCCACCGATCCAAGATTCTCAGTAAAGTAGTGATCTGTGTGGGCGGCCAGGTCCTCTTTGATGTCAGGAATAGTGAGCAGCCATGGGTTAATAATTATGGGTCCCCGGTCCACGGGTTTGTAAAAGGTGAGGTCCACTACAAGGGGAGAGTGGTCGGATATTCCCCTGGGGAGTCCCTGAAGACATCTAAAGTTCCCTACGTCAGAGAGGAGGGTAAAAAAATAGTCAATTCGAGACATGCTATTGTGTGCATTAGAATAGTGCGTGAAGTGAATTTGCTTTGGGTTCAGTGATCGCCACAGGTCTGTAATTCCCATGGCGTGAGGGAGAAACTGTATGAGGGTGTCTGTCGACCTTGTCGTCCATAGTCATGTTAAAGTCTCCCCCTAGAACCAGCGTGCCCAGAGGGAGAGCTATAAGTATCTGTCCCAGTTCTTGTAGTGCTATTTTGCCTAGGGCTGGTGGGAGATAGGCTGAGATTATGTTGAGATGTTTCCCCTCCCAGGTGGCCTCCAGTACTGCGAACCGGCCCTGCGGGTCGGTCTGTACACGAGTTGGGGTAAGGGCTAAGTTCTTACGCATAAGGATTCCAGTGCCTCTAGAGCCGGATGTAAAACCAGCGTGGGCCACCAGTTTGTACCCCCATCGGTGGAGTGCTTTGCAGCTATTGCCCACTAGATGGGTTTCCTGTAGTAACACCAGATCTGGGGAATGACGTTTAAGATATTGCAGGACTATCCCCCTTTTGATCTTACTTCGCAGTCCATTGACGTTCCACGTCAGTATGGACAGCTTCCTATGTGTTGTATGAGCCATGTCGAGTGTTACGGGGCGACAAGTCTGTAGCTCTTAGCCAAGAGTTGGAGCTTGTGGTGCCGGATTTGAGGACAGGGTGATGTAAGCGATCTAGTTGCTTTGGGATATCCCTCCTTTCCATAGCTGCTGATGTCCCCCAAACGTTGTTTCTTGGCCTCTCAAGCCTGAGATACCCCACTGTGTTGTGTGTGCTGTGCAACAAAATCAAACCATTAAAACCCCAACTAACCCCCTCCCCCTGTACCCCCTCCCCGCCCCCCTGCCAGTGGATTTTGAACTATCCACCCCCAACAAGGCAGAGTGCCTGTCGCCCTCCCTCCCATTCGTGAGGTGCCTGGCTAACCGCAACCAGTCCTCGCCGTCCCTCCCGCTTTCAATGTTATTTTAGTGATGACTAATATTACAGTCCAGTCCTATATGTGTTTTGATGACAGTGTCCAATTATCCCCAGTACGCTGGGTTTCGGAGGTCCCTCCGTCGATAGCTGAGTTGTTGTTTTCTTATTAGGTCGTTCTTGGCATTACGGGACTTGGTTCAGTGGGTGTAGGTCAATCGGTCATGAGAGGCCATGCAGCCCTGTAGATTGAGTCAGTGTGTGTCCTCCAGACCTCCTTCTGATCGTCCCTCTCCCGTGACAGGGGGCTGGCGTCTGCCTCCACCGGCGCCTCCATTATTCCGGCCGTCTAGGTGTTTGCCCGCTCTACGCCAGCCCTCTATCCAGTCCCAGGCCTCCTCCGGGGACAGGAAGAACCAGGTCTTTCCGTCGGATTCTATTCGTAGTTTGGCCGGGAATAACATGGAATACTTGATGTTTTTATCCCGGAGAGCTTTCTTTACGGTTGTGAAGCTTCGTCTTTGGGCTTGCACCTTGACCGTGTAGTCCGGGAAAAAAGTGATATTTGCATTGTCTAATTTCAGGGGAGGTCCAGTCCTGGCGGTTTGTAAAATAACGTCTCTGTCCCTAAAGTTAAAAATCCTCGCGATCAGTGGACGTGGAGGAGCCCCGGGCCTTGGGCGCCCGCCGGGAACCCTGTGGGCTTGCTCTATGGAGAAATAATTGGAGAGACGCTGGGTTGGAGTTTATTGAGGATGAGATCCTCAACGAAGAGGTCAGTTGTGGGTCCCTCCATTCGTTCCGGTACGCCGAGGGATGCGGATGTTATTTCTTCTGGCCCTCCCTTCATATTCGTCGAGGAGGTCCTCCATCCTTTTTGTTGGTGTTGTAGTTGTGTGACTTGAGTTTGTAGGACTGAGGTGTCTGCCACCAGAGTTGTTGTGGTGGTTTCAACTTCTCGGACTCGAGAGTCCATCTTCCGTCTGTCTGCTCTCAAAAGGGTCACCTCTACATTCAAGGAATCTATGCGCGATTCCAAGGACGTTCGCACTCCTGCTATGGCCTCCATGATATCTTCCAGAGTGGGAGATTTGGCCTGGGAACACTGTTGCGATGTTTTAGGATCTTCGCCAGATGCCTGGTTGCCCTCCTCACTTTTCTTCGTCCAGGCAAACTTATCAAGTTGTTTTTGGACCTGAATTTTGGGACCTCTGGTATTAGCCATGGGATAACTTCGAGGGGCCCCCCCCGTCTCAGCTGTCACCGGTATGTGGGAGGCCTATCGATTTTCAAGGTGGAGCTTGTAGGCTAGGCGGCCGATTGGGGCCCTCGCGGCGGTCCTCTTCCGCGACTCCTTTCCACAATTATTAGAGGAGTGGGTTGAGCGTTGGTATACCTCTATCTGTGTGCCCAGAAGATGTTAGGGCTGGTTACGCAAGGGTTCGTGGTGATCAGGGCCAGGTGGGTTCAATCCCGGACGTGTTCGCAGGCTACAATGGTTTCTCTAGTGTCCCGCCAAGGCTGTGTTGCCGTGGGCCACTCAGATACCGCCTTCTCGCCCTGGGGGTCAGATGTATCGCCCGCAGTCCAGGGCACCAGAGAGTAAACGGGATCTGGGGCAGGCGCACCCCCCTGTGGGGCCACTCTTGACTTAGCTGCTCTGAGGGTACGCCTGACAGGATCCGGCCATCGCTGTTAGGCCGCAAGGCCCGGGCTCTGCTTTGTTTCTCCCCTGGCCGCTCTGTTATCCCCAAGTTCCCGCTGAGGCTGTGTTACTGCGGGTTATCGGGGTGCTCCCATCTCGCCTGGAGGTGCAGATGTTGCGCCCGCGTTTTCGGGCACCAAGGAGGGAGCGGGACGCTAGCTGGTGTATTTTTTACGGGCGCATTCACCCACAGGGTCCGAGTCGCATGAGCCGCCCCCCGATGATAGGCCGCAAGGCCGGGGGCTCGATTTTGCTCCCTCACTGGCTGCCTGGGTCTCAGTCCGGTGGGCAGGCGCGCTCTTCCACCCGCCGCCACACCCAGCCCGCAACTCCTCACCTGACACCGTCGGAGGCCTCGCACTGCTCGATTCCACCCGTTGTATCCCGGAGAGGCCCCCCGGCCAGGGACCCAAACCGGGTAGGTCGAAGACGGCAGAGTCACTCACGGCCGGCTCCTCCCGCAGTCCAAATGCCGCGTCTCCGAACCCAGCCGGTGACGTCCAGCGCCGATCAGGGATGAAGCTTCGGAGGTTGCCGCTGCCTTTCCTTCCGGCTAGTGTCGCGTAGTTCAAGGCGGATTCAGTGTGGAGTTCACTCCCACCGCCGTCTGAGCCGCCCGTTCCGGGCCGCCATTTTCGATTTGCCCTGGGTCACTCTTCCTATGTCACTCCGGTCCTCCCCACTAGCCTCGAAGCGATTCCTTCGATGTGGACTGGCTTAGGAAACGTTCCCTTTTGTTTGGGGGGAGTTTCGGTGCTGTCTACGGATTTATAATCGGATTAATACGGCGTGGGCTGTGGAGCCGCTTCAGCAAGCGACCATTTCCCTCGGCCGCTAGCCACGCCCCCAAACTTAATAGTAAGTAACATGGAGATTTAACATAGAAAGTGAATGTAACTAGCAGAAAACATTAACATGCAGAACTCATGTTGTGAACTGACAATTATTCATGTACTGAAAATGTTTATTTAGTTGTGTCATTTTAAATATAGGTAAATGCATTAATTGAATGTGCCTTATTTTCCATGCAATTCGTAAAAGCTCATGTGCTGTTTTCTTATGTTAGCTGAATCTTGGGGGCCTGAAATGCAATTCCATAAAAACTCTTGCTTTAGAATTAACAGTTTGAATTTCATGTGCTGTGGAATTTGTTCTTTCACACGTTTGTGTTGCAGGTGGAAGAAGCGTTCTTGTTAGCTAGAATAATGTCTTTGTTTTACTAGTCAGGCAAGGAAAGAAGAAGTTACATTGTGTGGCTTGAGTCGATAAAGGAAGGTCATTGTGCTTCACACAGGAGAAGGCCTGGGAACCAAGGACAAATTGTTGCGAGAGAAGAACGTCGTTGTCGCATGGAAAACTACCTTTAGGATGGTACCCAGAGCAGATGGTGTGACCCGCAATGAATCTTGGGAAAGTTACCTGCAATAATGTGATGTTGGGAGTAGGGAAAGTTCCCATTTTTTCTGCCTTTGGAGAGAGAGCGTCTGAGAGCAAGCTCTGTCTCAGTAGCTTTATGCTACATGACCCATTAACTGTGGAGAGACTTCTTAGGAAGACTCCACATGCTGACACCTTTTTATCCTCCTTCCTGAAAGTGCTTAATTAGGGATGTCATTTTAGAGTTAGTGTAGGGATTGATTTAATGCTTTTTACGCACTAACCCTCAATGCAGGGAAATTCGGACTCATGCTTTCTGATCCTCTGCATTCTGCTTCTTGAGTTAATTGTGTTGTTTATGCTATATAGTCTAAATTGAATACACAGATTTGGCTTTATGCTAATTCCGATGTATTTCTACACTCTCATTTTGAGGTGTCTTTATGTCCAGTTGTTTTTGGCTTTGTAATAAATCAAACTAACTTTGCATAGTTGTTTGTAGTTTCTATGTGTCAAAAAGGTATTCTTGTTAAATTCATTGACTAAATAATGAATTTCCCCCCCTCTACCCTTTCATGCTGCTAAAAACATTGTCAGGAGACGTCATTGGCAGTTCCACCTAAGACAGGGAACTTTGTGTGAACGGGACGTATGGGAATCGTTTGGTAAATTTGGTGTACAGAGGTGAGGTATACAGATTCGGGTGACCAACGCAGGTCGAGGGTCACTGTGTGTAAATGTTCTTGGATTATTGAATTCTATTGATCTTTTATGATGGCAGACAATTACGGAGTTTAAGGCGACTGTGTGAGTGAATGCGTACGGAGAAATTGTGAAGGAGAGTGAGCAGTTGAGAGGAGTGAAGGTGACATCGGAGAATGTCGCGCAGCGATAGGTCGGTTGGTCTAACGCCGCGCTGGGATTGGTTGGTAGTCATCGGGAAGTTGTGGTTGGGAAAGAATTGTTCCGTTGTAAAAATTTGAACAACAAATTGCAATTGAAATCATGCGAGGTTTTAGAGTGTTGTGAGATCTGTTCTGGGGTGATGAAGGGCTTGTCACTGGAGTGGGCGAAGAGGCGCTGCCCAAGGATACTCCAGCACATTATATGACGACAAAAGTTGGGCTCCATACTATTTGGCTTCGAAATTGGCATAACATCATTAAAAAAGAGGGTGAATTGTCGTTTCCACGCTTTGGTTCATTTTGTCTAGATGTACTGCATCAGATAAGAGGAGCAATGTTGCGCTGCGACCTTTGCCTAGACCAACACAGTTTGAAGCATTAGATGCCTGGATGCGTGCAGCACATGCTAAACACAGAGAGAGTTTTGAAGGGAGAATGAAGAAAACTGTGAGGTCATATCAGAACGCACAAAGGGATGCACATCTTAGGAAATGGAGAGTGCGTACCATAGAAGGAGAAAGGTTATATCCAGTGCTGGTCGAAGAGGAAGATTCCTAGAACAGGAGCAGAAAGATAAATGGAAGTGACAGTAGTGACAACGAAGACAGCTTGTTGGATGGGTTGTTATCTGAGCGTCCTTCACCTTACAGTCCACAATCAGGGGATGGGGGGCAAGACTTGAGAAGTGCCGAAATTGTGGGAAGCGCACCATCTCAAGTGGGTCCTGGTACAGGAGTTGTGGGGAGGATATCCACAGGAGTAGGGGGAGACAGGAGTACCCACCTTAGGAGGTATGGAACAGAATGGAGCTAATGCTGCTTCACAGTTACCGGAAGCTCTTACAGTACCGGTTACTATTGGTCCTGTTGTTCCTGTGTATGACCCGAGTTCAGTGGGAAGCTTTAGTCAGAGTCAGCCCGTAGAGATTGAAGGGACTGGATTGGGAAGAACAGGGAGCACGAGCGGGAATTGCCCAGCTCTAGTGCCTAGGGAATCTAGTACCCCTTTAGTAGCTACTGTTCATCCTTCGGGAGTATGCATTGGTTCTAGTACTATATGGTCTATACCCATGGCAATCACTAGTTCAGCCCTACGGATGTTGGAAACTCCAGTGAGAGGACCAATTGGTGCGGCCTCGGAAGCAAGTACGAGTCAGGGAGCCGCTGGAAGTCAGCATGTCTTAGAAGTTTCAGGCTTAGAATCCTGGTTGAGGGATCACATCAATAGCAAGGAGGGTCAGAATAATACATCAAGTCAGGGTACCATCAAGGCTGCAGTGAAAGCGAAGCTAATGGATGTGGTGAGGTTGAAGGCCGAGGTAGATGAGATCATCATTGGTAATTTACTTTTGGATAGGCTAGCGACCTATGAGCCAGATGACCTGTTGTTTGTAGTGAAGGATGTCACCCGCAGGGCAAGACGAGCGCATGAGAAGTTATCAGAGTTGGCTCAGAGATATGGAGTAGACTTGTGTTGGACGAAAATGTTACAGGGAAATCATAGGCTCAACTACAGTGACCAGGAGCTGGAGGAAAAGAGGGTGACGGGATTGAAAACACACATTCTAGAGCTATTTATAGGAATAAGGCCTTGGAGTATGCTGGATAAGTGGGAGGAAAGATAGTCAAAGAAGAAGAGTGTGAGGAAGGTGACAGGGGAAACACCACCTCCAGGAGGGGGCACAGGCGGTTGAGGCATATACATTATGGGAGGTACCTAGAGGAGGGTATGTGCATGTTCCCTGGAGTAGAGGTGACCTTGCTGCATTTATGAATGATTTTCCCAGTTTGAGAGAGAAACCTGCTGAATGGTATAAGCAAGTCGATCGCTTTGTTAAGATCTCAAAGGTGTTGTTGATTGACTAAAATACCTTGCTCGAAATTGTGGTTCCTTGTAATCTGTGGTCTACATGCAAAACCGCTATTGAATGGCTTGCTGCTGAGCTAGCGAGGGATCTTGTAACTCATGGTCCTTCACCAGTGGTTATGATGAAGTAAGAGCAGGTGATCACATGGTTGCAGTCCAAAATAGCCCCTCAAGACATCTTTTGGATTAAGATAGATCGAACGACCCAGGAACCTAAAGAGTCAGTGCATGCCTATTACAAGCCTTTAAGCAGTACAGCGGGTTAGACACACTCGACCCTATGGATATGGGACAATTTGTATCAAAATTTGTGACAGGGTTGAGGCCGGAGATCATCCTCTTGGTCCAGCAACACTTAATCTGCTGGCAAAATAAGTCAGTGGGTGAAATTCTATGGTACACCAGGTATTGCAGAGATGAGGTGGACTCCAAGCATAGGAGGATAAAAGAGAAGTTAATGCTGGTTCAAATGTGAAATGCACAGAAGGGAGAGCAGGTAGAGGCAACAGGGGGAATGGTAGTTCACCGTCAAGGTAATGTTTCAGGAGGTGATCAAGTTACTTCAGTTGCAGGACAGACGGGACACGGAAGAGGAAGAGGTGTCCCTATAGATCCCAAAACAGGGATAGATGTTGCAACCCTGAAAAAGAAAGCTGCTTGTCATGTTTGTCACGAAATCGGGCATTGGAAGAGCAAGTGTAGTCAAAATCCTGCGAATCAGGTGCAGGACGGAGAACTCATGCGAGTGGCAGATGGGGTAAATCAGTTACCGACCGTGACTAGACCAAGATCTCTTAATGCGGGAGGGAATCATAATCAGTTAGTGCAAGTGCCTCAACCTCTGAGAATCTCGCACGGCAATCAAACCTATCATCAGATGCCCTTAATGGAAGTGCTGGATGTATTTGATCAGGACCTGTCTTTATGAAGGTGCCTGAGTGGGAAGGAAGACTGTACACTTGGCACAGTCTTAGAGGTGGACCATACGTAGAAGCAGACATAGATGGTCATCCCATTACATTTTTGATTGATACTGGTGCTACCCTTTCTGCTGTGAGATCTGCGGTAGTCCCAAACCTACCTTTCTCGGGAAAATCAATCCAAGTTGTAGGAGTCTCTTAAAAAAAGAATGACAAACCCCTTGACATAAGAGGTACCTGTGAAGATCGGAACCTTTCAGGATCACCATCAGTTCGTGGTGTGTGATTCAAATCCAGTCGGTTTGTTAGGGCGTGACCTCTTGTGCAAATTGAATTGTACCATCTATTGTACGCTGAAAGGAATCAAATTGCAGACAAATGATAAGGACATTGCTTTCAAATTGGCTAATCAGAACCATTATACAGCCATGTTTCCCTTACTGACAGTGGAAGACATGCCGTTGGATTTGAGAGACACAGTTTCTCCAGTAGTATGGGATTTCTCAAGAGAGGAAATCGGACTGATTCGAGGAGTCGAGCCAGTCTGCATACAGATCAAGCCTAATGCAGAATTTCCGAGAACACCTCCGTACAATCTGACACCAGAAACGGTGGCAGGAATTACATCTCTAATTGAGTCCATGATTGCACAGGGCATTCTAAAAGAGATCATGGGAAGTCCGTGGTGCAATTCGCCCATCATGGAATTGCAGAAACCGAGCGGGAAATATCGCATTGTTCAGGACCTTAGAAAGGTAAATAACATTGTGATTCCATGTTTTCCTGTGGTACCGAATCCATCTGTGATCTTGTTTCAAATCCCTTGCAAGGCTAATTGGTTCACAGTTATTGACCTCTGTCAGGCATTTTTCTCCATCCCATTGCATGAGGAAAGCCAATTTTTATTTGCTTTCCTTCCGGAGAATCGTGTCTTAACGCGGTGTTGTATCCCTCAATGGTATACTGAAAGTCCATCCATATTTAATCAGGTACTGAAAAAGAACCTTGAGAGCTTGATTCTGCACAGAAACTCAGTGCATTGATGACCTCCTCATTGCAGCTGAAACACAGGAGACTTGTTAGGACGATACTATCGCTTTACTGAACCATCTGGCAGACAATGGGCATAAGGTATCTACGAGTAAACTTCAGTATTGTCTGACTGAAGTACAGTATTTGGGTCATCGAATCGAGAGAGGCAAAAGGAAGGTGTCACCAGAGCGAGTGGAAGCGATCATGAAAATAAATCTGTCTACTACCCAGAAGGAGGTCAGGATGTTTTAGGGCATTGTTGGCTACTACCAACAGTGGATTCCTAATTTCTTCTTGATGGCAAAGACTTTGCAGATGCTGACCCACAGGGATGTGTGCGATTCGGTACCTTGGGATAATGACTGTTTGCTTGCTTTCCTGGAATTGATAGAGTGCCTGTGTTGCGCTCCAGCTTTAGGAATGCCTGATTACAACAAAGCATTCTCATTATTCTGTCATGAGCGGGAGGGTTGTGCACTTTCTGTACTCACCCAGATACATGGAGGTGCCCGTAGACCAGTGGCCTACTTCTCAGCTACATTAGATCCTGTAGCTTCAGTGTTGCCCGGATGTCTCAAATCCGTTTTTGCAACAGGTGTCAGTATTCAACGATGTGAAAGCATTGTGATGGGTCATCCACTTTCTGTATATGTACTGCATTCAGTTGAGCTCCTAATGATGAGGACCAAAACACAGCATTTAATGAATAATAGGTTAACAAGATATGACCAGGTTTTGCTCGCTGCAGAGAACGTGACTCTGAAGTGCTGTTCTGTGTTAAATCCTGCTACCTTGTTACCTGTTCCAAATTGTGATGGGAAGATTGTGAAGACCATGACTGTCTGGATGTTACTGAACTTTGCACCAAGCCGAGACCTGACATTGACAATGAGCCATTATCTGATCCCGATCAAGTCCTTTTTGTTGATGGTTCATGCCTAAGAAACAATGAAGATAATCTGAGAGTGGCATTTGCAGTCTGTACCATCTTTGGAGTGGTAGAAGCTGCTTGTCCACAAGGAGTACACTCCGCCCAAGTGGCTGAAATCATTGCCTTGACCCGTGCATGTCGAGTTTCCGAGCCGATCCGAGTCATCATCTATACCAATAGCCAGTACGGTTTCGTTGTGGTTCATGACTCCAGACAGCTATGGTCACAGAGAAAGTTCCTAACATCATCAGGATCACGCATTTGGAATGGGGAATATGAGAGACAACTGCTGAAAGCATTGCAATTACCAAGAGGAGTGGCTGTCGTCAAGTGTGCAGCCCATGGGAAAGGAGATGACTTTGTTACAACAGGGAACCGATATGCGGGTGAAGTTGCTTGCTTTTGTGCTACACTGCATGTATTTTCAATGGGGAATACACTGGTAAGAGTGCAGAGAAGACCGAACTCAGCATGATGCTAGCTGTTGCAGACACATTGGATGAGGTCAGGCGTTTGCAAATGGAAGCCACAGATCAGGAACAAGCAGGTTAGATCAGAGCAGGTTGTGAGAAAGGAGAAAACGACATATGGGTTTCAGCTGATGGTAGGGCAGTATTGCCTGATTGTCTTTTAAACCCAATGGCAAGGCAAATTCATGGAGCAGCTCACATAGGAAGGGGTGCAATGGTGAGATTGTTCCGGCAGACTTGGTTCAATCCGAGGTTTCGCATGATTGCAGAAGCAGTGTGTCATTGGTGTGTCATGTGCCAACAAATGAATGCTTCGGAAGAACACAGTTGTTGCCTTGAGCCACATTGGCAGATGAGGGGGTCCTTTCAATCGGATTCAATTGGATTTTGTTGAGATGCCTGTGTGTAATGGGTTGAGATACATCTTGGTGGTTGTGTGCATCTTTTCCCGATGGGTGGAAGCTTATCCAACTAGGAGGTGTGACAGTCTTACAGTAGCAAAGTTATTGCTGAGGGAACTCATTCCTAGATTCGGATTTCCAACTACATTGGAGTCAGATAGAGCAACGCACTTCCATAGCAAAGTCATGAAATTGCTGTATAGCGCCTTGAGTGTGGATCAAAGACTGCATTGTAGTTACAGGCCGGAGGTATCTGGGATTGTGGAGCAAATTAATGGAACCCTAAAGGCAAGACTGGCTAAAGCGTGTGCGTCAACATCTTTGAAATGGCCTGCTATGTTGCCCTTGGTTCTGATGAGTTTGTGCAGCATTCCTGACAGGAAAACTGGGTTATCGCCGCATTAAATCTTGATGGGATTGGTGATTCGCTTGCCTGCTGTGCCCGCCACTGCATTGATCAATATCACAGATGACTTGATCCTTGACTACTGTAAAGGATTGGCTGATGTAGTTTGTTCTGTGTCTCATCAGGTTGAAGCAACAACTGCACCTTCGAAAGACCTTTGCCACGACCTGAGCCCAGATGATTGGGTGCTTGTCTGAAAGCACGTGAAGAAAACGTGTCTTGACTGTCGGTGGTGTGGACCATATCAGGTGATATTGGTAAGGAATACTGCTGTGAAGTGTAGAGGAGTACCGAACTGCATCCATGCTTCCCATACCCGGCGAGTCACAGGTCCCTCAGATGAAACAGCTCTCCTCCCAGAAGTATTTCCAGCTGTGACTGAGGGGTCACCGGGAGGGCAAGCCAAGCTGCAGAGGTTCCTAAAAAGGCTGGATACCCACCAGATCAGGCTGAGGGGGGTCAAGCTACATAAGACCCTCATATAGACTTTGAAGGAGACGGTAACGTTGCGAGTGGTATAGAGTCTGACTCAGCAGAAGAAAATGGTATGGAAATTAGTCATGGGCAGTCAAGGAAGAAAGATGCTGCAGATGAAACGTGGCCTGTGAGACAGATGAGGAGAAACCTGAGACTTGCATCTGAAATAGAATTTGCACTGATAAGTAAATCTTCGCAGTCTGATCTGAGCGACGCTGAGCAAGCCACAGGAGGTGCTAGGAGGTCCAGGAGAAATTGAGAGCTGTGTCGGAGATATTCCTCTCCCAAGTGGACTTATATGGTTACAGATGCTGGGGAGAGTGAGGTACGAGATTTTAATACTGATTGTCGAGCTCCTGCTGAAAGTTCCTGGAATCGAGGCTAATTCACTTTTGTCATTGACTGTGCCTTTTCCACCAAGGTTGAGTGATTTACAGACTCTGATTCTGGAAGACATCGAATTTCGAGCTTCGGAGCTCCACAGTCTCATCAAGAGGTTGCAGCATTGAGTTACAACGAGTCATTGAGGAGATTGACTCTGATCTCATAAGGGTTGTACATGGAACTTTTGAACTGAAAATAAGCTGCTTGAAAGAAGATAACCTAGGGCGGAGAGGAAAAATAATAAAAATTAGGGACCTTTCCATTTAGAAGAAGAAAGAGGGCTTGGGAAGTCTTTCAAGCTGTGTAAATATTGTGCAAAAACTGTTAAGAGAATTTTCCAAGAGTCAAAGGAAAGTTGCTCAAAGACTTTTGTTGCACGTGAATAAGAGGCGGAGAAAAGAGACTATGTGCGTTGATCCTCTTACAGCTATATTCCGAGCCACTTTGAAAACGGAGTCTGGAAATTCGAATCCTAGGCACAAATGTATTATAAGTGCACTTATTGTAGGAGTAATCATAATAATAGCTGCAGTCATCACTGAGTCCATTTTAAGTTCACACAAGATTGAGGAACAGCGAGTGGGGGTACATGAGACATCCACACCTGCCACTGCTGCCTCAAAAGAGGGTACACTAGGATCTGAAACAGGCTTAGTAGAACAAACTAGTTGCTTTCTTCATGTAGATTTGTCTAAAGGTGATTATACGCTTAATGCTTATGCTAAGTTGCTTTACGAGCATGTGAATACTGTGGATGTGAGAGATTGTTATGTGTGCATGCAGTTGCCTGCTTCGGTTGAGGAAGGGATTAGATACCATCACTTACCCTTGATGTATGGCATTAGTTGTAGTTTGCTCCTTAGTATGTTCTATGGATAAGGTCATTATGAGTACTACTTCTCAAATTATGATGTGGTGCTCTCTGAAATGCCAGTCTATAAACATTTGAATAAGTATGAATATTATAAGCAGGAAGAGAGAATGGAAAAATATTTTGCACCTACAGTGACATTAGATACTGCTTATGCGCATAGACATAACCTGACCTGCATATTGACCGACATAGAAAAGAAATTTGTAGACCAAGTGGAGGATAGACACACGTGATTAGCTGTTAAGTTTAACAGTCAGGATAGCAATTTTGAACGGTTAGCTCACAAGGCTAAAGGAAGCTATGGTCCTATAGCTCTAGATTGGGAACAACGAGGCGAGCTTTACATAAGACAAGTTCAGAGTTATGAGACTATATTTGTGGGACAGAGAGTGTGTGACCACATTTTTCTAATCAATGGTCCTTGGAAGACGTTTCTGCAAGAAGCTGTACGTGGGGTACCAGGAGTATATTTTGTGTGTGGGATGAATGCATATGTTCGGCTTCCGAACAATTGGTATGGTACTTGTTATGTGGCAGTTGTGTTTCCAAAGATATATCATGTGGAAGATCTGTAAGGTTTTGAGGGAAAATTGAACCATAGAGAAGAACGTGGACTGAGTGCTGGTGAAGTTGTGGGAGACATTTTTGGAGCAATGATACCTAGTTTAGGAGTAGTGTTGAACGACATCAAGATCAGTAAGTTGTCTACTATTGTGGATAAGCTGTTGATTAACACAGCTCACTCATTGCTGCTCATAGATGGGGAAATGGTTTCGATAAGGGCGATGGTTATGCAAAACCATCTTGCATTAGATGTGTTATTGGCAAAGGAAGGCAGAGTCTTTCGGCTGCTGAAGGTCCTACAGTGTTGTACTTATATCACTGATAAAAGTAAAGATCTGAGGGGATTTATAAGTAACATCACTGAGATACATCATGATATACATGATCTAGCAGCTGTGGGAGTTTGGGATAAAATTGGAAAGGGATTTGGTTCAGTTGGAAGTTGGTTTGCTAGCCTAGAAACGGAAATTCTTGGCCATATCTTGAAGCCAATCATAATTGTTGTAGTATGTGTTATCATCTTCGTATGTATGATAAGAGCATACAAATGGCACAAGGAGAACTCCTTAAGGGAAAGAGAGAGAAGGGTAGAAAGACTGCAGGATAGTCATAATGAAAATTTGAATCGATTGGAGGAGATCAGGCAGAGGAAACTAGCTACGACATCTGTTTAAATTGGTCTTCTCTACAGGGATTTTAAAGATGTTTGTGATGACTCAACGTCATCAGAAGGGGAAACTGATGTCACGGAAATCACATTCTAATTGTAGGGGTGCATTATAATCACACATATAGAGCCCACCCGCTTATAGTCCTTTGTTGTAATAACATGAAGTGTTAGAATTTTGAAATGTATTAACCTAAACGTGATGTGCTTAGGCCGTTGAAAAGCAACATGGAGATTTAACATAGAAAGTGAATGTAACTAGCAGAAAACATTAATGTGAAGAACTCGTGTTGTGAACTGACAATTATTCATGTACTTAAAATGTTTATTTAGTTGTGTTATATTAAATGTAGGTAAATGCATTAATTGAATGTGCCTTATTTTCCATGTAATTCGTAAAAGCCCAGGTGCTGTTTTCTTATGTTAGCTGAACATCGGCCTTTAAAATTAACAGTTTGAATTTTATGTGCTGTTGAATTCGTTCTTTCTCACATTTGTGTTGTAGGTGAAAGAAGTGTTCTTGTTAGCTAGAATAATGTCTTTGTTTTACTAGTCAGGCAAGGTGAGAAGAAGTGACATCGTGTGGCTTGAGTCGATAAAGGAAGGTCATTGTGCTTCACACAGGAGAAGGCCTGGGAACCAAGGACAAATTGTTGCGAGAGAAGAACACCATTGTCCCATGGAAAACATCCTTTAGGATTGTACCCAGAGCAGATGGCGTGACCCACAATGAATCTTGGGAAAGTTACCTGCAATAATGTGATGTTGGGAGTAGGGAAAGTGCCCACTTCTTCTTCTGCCTACGGTTAGAGAGCATCTGAGAGCAAGCTCTGTCTCTATAGCTTTATGCTACATGACCCATTAACTGTGGAGAGACTTCTCAGGAAGACTCCACATGCTGACACTTTTTTATCCTCCTTTCTGAAAGTGCTTAAGTAGGGATGTAATTTTGGAGTTAGTGTAGGGATAGATTTAATGCTTTTTACGCACCAACCCTCGATGCAGGGAAATTCGGACTCATGCTTTCTGATCCTTTGCATTCTGCTTCCTGAGTTAATTGTGTTGTTTTTGCTACATCGTCTAAATTAGATATGCAGATTTGGCTTTATGCTAATTCTGATGAATATCTACACTCTCATCTTGAGGTGTCTTTATGCCCAGTTGTTTTTGGCTTTGTAATAAATCAAACTAACTTTACGTAGTTGTCTGTGGTTTCTATGTGTCCAAAGGGATTCTGGTTAAATTGATTGGCTAAATAACTAATTTTCTCCCCTCTACGCTTTCATGCTGCTAAAAAGAACCATCAGATTGTGTCTCTAGAACAGTCCAGAATTTATGGGCCCGGCCCTTTCACTCCCCTTTGAAAGATGTGGGTACCCCTGAAGGGAACCAGTTGAGAGAGCTAGGCGCAACTCTCCTGATGAGGTTGGGAGGCACTTCCCCAGAGACAGTTTTTGAACTTATTGACCATTCAGACTTTTTCATCATAATTAGGCTGGAAAATGGACCATAAAATCATGACTTTTAGATGTTCTTTTGAAGGCACTGTTAGAAATGGGGGTCTCTAGTTGGCAAGGGCTTGCACCTTTGTCCAAGTAGGGACCCTTCTTCCTAGTCAGGATAAGGGAGTTACACTCCTAAAATAACCCCTGCTCACCCCCTTGGTAGCTTGGCAGGAGCAGTCAGGCTTATTCTAGAGGCAGTGTGTAAAGCATTTGCACATAACCAACAGTAATACAATGTAAGCACTACAAACTGACACCACACCAGTTTAGAAAAATATCCAATATTTTTATATACTTTAAAACAAGACCAAATACGATATAAATCCACAGTACAGTACTTTTTTTTTTTTTTTATAACCAATTTTTATTGATTTTAGTGAACATCTTTGCAGCAGAAAAAAAACAAAAACAAAAAAAACAAACCAGCTTACCGCACATTGATCAGTATCGAACAGTGACAACGTGGGAGTGACACTCTCACATGCATGAGTCCAGCAAGGAATAGCAAGCAACATTGTCCACAGCCCTGTCCATGGAGCAGCCGCAGGAAGTTCAGTCTTCCACCACCCGATCCATTTACCCCACACCCTTCGAAACTTTTTGGGGTAGCCGCGGGTTACATACATTGGTCGTTCCTGCGCCGCACACCAATCCACCCCCCTTCGCCACCGTGCCACAGTGGGGGTCAACGGGTCCATCCAAAGGGCTGCAATATCTCTTTTAGCAACCATCAGTGCCGTGGTGAGGCAGAGCTTCTCGGCCCTGTTCCCATTTAAACCATCAGTAACCCCTAAAAGGATGTTTAGTGGATTCAGTGGGACCTCCCAGCCCAAGACCTCCGTAAGTTCAGCTGTCACTGATTCCCAGTAGCGCGTAACTGCGGGACAGAGCCATACCATGTGATAGAAATCTGCTTGGGAGCATTGGCAGCGGGGACAAGACGCACCAGGCCGGAGCCCAGAGCGATGAAGGCGCAGTGGTGTGATGTAGGCCGCGTGCAAATAGTATATTTGAACTAAGCGGAGTCGCGCTGAAGCAGTAACAGTTTTAGGGGCCATCAGCGCGTCTCTCCAATCAGCATCTTCCAGGGAGCCTATCCAGCCCTCCCACTTATCCCGGAGAGAGGAGAGGGAATTAGGGGTGTTATTCGTGAGGGAGCGGTAGATACGAGAAATCCCCCCTTTTCCCAGGTTGCCAGTCATGGCCTGTGCCTCCAGTGGACTGTATGCAGGTAGGGAGGTCCCTTCCGAGATCTGGACATGAAGTGCGTGGCGCAATTGAAGATAGCGGTAGAACTGAGAGGCGTGGAGGGAGAACCGGGTCTGCATGTCTGAGAATTCGCGAATGTGGCTTCCGTGCCAGACATCTCCCAGCTGAGAAATGCCGATGAGATCCCAGACTCTGAATCCGGAGAGAGAAGCAACATCTCTGAGCCATGTTCCACTCCACAGAGGAGTACATTGGGTTAGTCTGCCTGACCAGCGGGTATGGCGCAGGGCGGCTCGCCAGGCCAAAAACACCCCGCGGGTAATCCCTGGCATGGTGTGGGGGATAGTGGTCCCGTACAGCATCCCTTGAATACCGGAAAAACCCAAGGCATGTAGTTCCAGTCGGTAGGCCGGATCTGCCCAGCCACCATTAAACCAGTCATGCACAGTGAGAAGCCTCGTCGCCAGGTAATATAGGTGTAAGTTCGTCATTCCCAGCCCCCATCAAAGGGTGGAATTCTGCAATGACCGAGAGCCAATCTCGGCCGCCGCCCTCCCCAGAGGAATTTAGTGGCCAAGCCATCCATTTCTCTGAACCAGGACCGCGAGAAGGTGAGGGCGTGTTTTGGAGCATATAGAGAAATCGTGGTAGGACCATCATCTTAAAAAGAGCGATCCTGCCCATAAGGTTCAACGGCAATGTTTGCCATCGAAGGAGATCCGCGCGTACCCGTTTCAGCAGTGGAGTGACATTGAGAGCCCAGGTGAGATCAGGAAAGGAAGGAACGTCACCCAGATCCCCAGGTATTTAAATGACTGGCGCCGGAGAGGGATCGAGGACTGCCAGTCGAAACATTCTCTTGACAAATGAAGGGGGACCAGGACCGACTTGGCCGCGTTCAATCTGAGACCAGAGACACGTTCGAAGAGACGTAGAGCTCGAAGACATCGAGGTCCTGAACGGGCTGGGTCCGACAGGAAGAGCAGAACGTCGTCGGCGTAAAGGGCGATCTTGTCCTCCTCCTGACCGGGCCACTGCCATCCCGTAAGTAACGAGTTGGCGCGGACGAGCGAGGCAAAGGGCTCCATCGCTAACGCGAAAAGGAGGGGCGAGAGGGGGCAACCCTGTCTCGTGCCCCTCCCAATGGGGAAGGGGCGGGAAAGACCTCCGTTAACCATCACCTGGGCCTGCGGCTTGTAGTACAGGGTCTTAATCAAGTTGCGAAGGGGGTTCCAAATCCCATCCCCGACAACACTGCCTCCAGGTACCGCCAGTCCACAGAATCAAATGCTTTCTCAAAATCCACGAGAAGCAAGGAGAGATAGGGAGTCAGTTGTTGGCGGTGTGCCAGAGCCAGGTAGAGCCGTCTCAGGCAGTGCCTGGTGCCCCGGCCGGGCATGAAGCCGCACTGGTCTATATGGACTAATTTGGCCAGATGAGGGCGAAGACGGTGCGCTAAAACTGAGGCAAAGATCTTGAGTTCTGAATTAATAAGGGAGATGGGACGGTAATCAGAGCAATGGACTGAGGGGGGCTGAGACTTGGGGATCACCACGATGGTAGCAAGATCCGTCTCAGGACGGAAGAAACCACGGTCCGCTGCCTCGCGGTATACTTCCAGAAGATGGGGAATCAACGTGGCCCGGTAGGACGCGTAAAATTCCTGCGGGAGGCCATCTGGTCCTGGCGTCTTGCCCGCTGCCATGCGGGAAATAGCATCATTAAGTTCTTCCGGAGTGATCGGGAGGTCTAGATCACCCGCCTCCGTGTCAGTGAGCCGTGGGAGCGAGAATCCTTCATTCTGGAGAAGTTCTGATAGGGCGAGATCTGGAGGCCGGGCAGAGTATAGAGAGGTGTAATAAGAGGCAAAGCACTGGGCCACCGCCGTGGGGGTTTGGTGTGTCTGCCCCTGGGAGTCCACCACTTCTGGAATAATACGGTTAGCCATTGGATAAGTGGCCAGACGATGGAGAAGTTTCCCGTTTTATCCCCCACCCATACACTCTCGCCACGGAGGACCGCCATAGCAGCTTGGCGGACTCCATGGAGGCCTGTCTGAGCTCGTCTCTGAGAAAGGTAAGCCTTCGATCTTGTGCCTCCGTTCTTTCCCCGGGTGGACGGGCCTCCAGCCGGGCCGCTTGGGCCTCTAGGAGTGTGAGCCGGGCCTCCTGCTTCGAGCGTTGAATTTTGAGTTGGCCTTTGGCGAAACCGCGAATGGTTGCCTTAGCGGCTTCCCACAAGGTACCAGGGGACGAGACCGAGCCTTGATTATCCGCGAAGTAGTGACATAGCTCAAGCCCTACATGTTTCTTGAGGTCTTCATCCTGGAGAAACCAGGCATTGAGCCGCCAAATCGGGCGTGAAGAGGCCGGGAGGCTACCCAGATGCATAGATACTGGGGAGTGATCTGAGAGGCCTCTGGGAAGGATAGTGATGGCTTGGACCGATCGACAGTCCAGGGCCGGGAGAAACAGATAGTCCAGTCTGGCCTGCGTGTGGTGGGCAGCCGATGTGTGAGTGAACATAGCAGTGTTCGGGTGCCAGAGTCGCCATGCATCACTAAGTCCCAGGTTCGCAGCCCAATTTGAAAAGATTATGGATTGGGAAACCCGAGAGATAGAAGGGGTCGCAGCAGAGTCAAGAGCTGGGGCCATGATTGCATTAAAATCCCCCCACCACAGTGGTCCCCGGAGGTAGGGCGGCTATTAGTGGAGCGAGGCGCCGGAGCGTGGAGGACAGCAGAGAGGGGGGAGCATATACCGTTATCAAATTCAGGGCTTGGGTCCCAATGCTCCCTTCCAGAATGAGAAAGCAGCCGCCCGGATCTTGGATTGCTTTACGCTCAACAAATGGCAAAGCGCGGCGCAGCAGGACGGCCACCCCTCGAGATCCCCGGGTAAAACCAGCGTGCCAAACCCCGCTGTAGCCATAGCGCGCAAGGAAGGGGCAGTGGTTGCCTACTAGATGGGTCTCCTGAAGCAGCAATATGTCTACCTTGTGTCGCTGTGCATAGCGCAGGGCCGCGGTGCGTTTAACCTTGTCAAGGAGGCCGTTCACGTTCCATGACACAATGTGTAGTGATGTTAAACCTGTGTGATCATTAGACATGGAGAGGCGGATTAAGTGGTTGCGTGCCCCATATGCGCAGGGAGCGTGGCTGTGGACGCGCGTGGAGTGTGGGACATAGAAGGACAAGATCCATCACTGTATACATGTTACAAGATGAGGCAGAAGTGCTGGCATGAGAAAAACAAAAAACAAAAACACCATAGAACCCGGGACAACGGTCCCCCCACCCGAACCCAACCCCCAACCTATACTTCAGGAACGGAAGCATCTGTCGCCCTAACAGTGGAAAAACAACAAAGACCAAACTAAAACGTTCGGGACTGGGAAACGTGGAGGACCCCTCCTCATTGCAGGATGTGCGTCGTTAAGTCCGTCTGAGGTTGCAGCACTGATTAGCCGAGCTGCCGTCTCCGGCCGCGGAGCCAGGCCCGGCGGGCAGAGACGCGCTCATGTGGGGTCCCTGAGGAGCATTGGGCCACGCGACAGATCAGTGTCCGGAAGGTCCAGCGATGAAGGCCGGGGCGAGGAGCCTCCAGGATTCAGATGTCCCGAGGAGCCGGACCATCTCATACCGGAAGGCCCCCCAGGTAGCGGAGTTGGTTGTCGGGAGGGGCCCGGTGGGGAGTCAGAGCGGGCCCTTCTCTGACCCCGGCGTCTTCGTGAGCGATTGCGCTGGGGCCGGGGGCCAGGAGCCTCTCGGTTGCCGGACCCACGAGTCATGCCACCTGGTGAGGATGGACGGTCGGCGACTCTCAGGGGGCGTTCCTCCGTGGCCCAAGTCCATGCCTCTTCAGGGGTGTCAATGAAAAGGGTCTTGTTGGAGGAAACCACTCGCAGGCGTGCTGGAAAAAGGAGCCTGTACTGAATGTTAAGGGCACGCAGCTTTTGCTTAACTTCTCCAAACGAACGGCGTTGACTCTGGACCTCACGGGTGTAATCGGGGAAGACCATAATCGTGTGATTGTCATACTTAAGACATTGCTGTTTGCGGGCCTCAGCCAAGATGGAGTCCCGATCTTTATAATTGAGAATTCGCATGATGATGGGTCTGGGGGCTGCCCCCGGCGGCGGCCTAGGGGCAAGGGAGCGGTGCGCTCGTTCAATCGCGAACCACGGGGATAGCGAGCCCTCGGTGACCCAGGAGCGAAGCCATTTTTCTATGAAGTCTGCTGGGCGACCCTGCTCCGTTCCCTCCGGGAATCCCACTAGTCGGAGATTGTTACGACGGGCTCTGTTTTCAGCGCCTTCCGCCCGCCGATGAAGCTCTTGGGTGTGGGATTGGAGACGGGTGACCTGTTCCTTAAGTTGGTGGACGTCGTCCTCCACCGTGGAGATGCGTGACTGTCTCCGTGATCCGGGACACCGCATTCCGCATATCTTGCCAGATGAGGGTAATGTCCACTCGGACCTCTGCAATTTTACCCTCCACAGAGGACTGTGAGGCATGTATGGCCTGGAGTATGGTAGTCAGGTCTGCGGCCGGCGGGGCGTCTTTGTCGATGGTTCCTCCAACCGCCCCGGCATCCGTGGTGGTAAAGCGGTCCATTTTAGTCTGGGTGGCCGGGTTTTTGGCCACTTTGTCGCGACCCATGATAGTCACTCCACGGGTCAGAGTTCAGCCAGTTCTGTAGACAGTCTTCGTGGCAGGGGCCCCTGACCCAGGGCAAGAGGTACAGGAGCAGGTTGGACCCAGAGCCTTGGGATCCCACACCAGTCGGAATGCGAGGCGGTGCGGCCACCCTCGGCGAGGCCCTAAGGCAGGTACCAGATCTTCCACAGCTGGGGACCTCCGATCGCACCAGGCTCCTTCAGGTCAGATCAGATCAGATGTTGCGCAGGTCGTCGCACCTTACGGTAGTTGCCACCAATTGGGACTCTCTTGGGGCACGACCTCGGCAGGAGGCAGCACGCTGACGGGCCTTCCCAGATCTGGCAGCGAGGCCCCCCTCACAGAGGGACCACAGTTCCCAGTGAATACGCCAATACCGATCAGGGGGGGTATGGGGGGGGCTCTCTAGCCCCGTGCCGTTCGATGCGTGCGGCCGAACCCCAACCTTCTCTGTGCCACAGGTCCATGAGGACGGAGCAATGACTTGCGGGATGTAGGCCAGCAGGGGGAATCTCTGGCCGGTAGGCCCAACTGAAACAGATCGTGTCTCCCCACCCGGGCTCCTCCGGACAGGGGCAGAGGTGCAGCTCCGGCAGGCCGGCAGGAAGAAATCCAGGGCCTAGGAGATAGGGCCCACCGCAGTGAGGTAAGGGGAGCAGTAGGCCAGCCGGTCTATCACCGCTCAGGGCCCAGGTTGCACAAGCGGGTCAGGCGCACGGGAGGTCCCTCTTAGCAGATCTCGGACCATCGCTCAGGCCCACCGCCCCGGAGGCCGCCACTCCTCGGCTCCCCACCTCCCAGCGCAGCAGCGCTGGGCCCAGGATCCGCCACCACAACCAGTCCGCCGCCCCCCTGCCGCCCGATATGGCGGCCGACACCACGGCAGCGCCGCAGAGGGCCGGAGTGCCGCCGCAGTCGCTACCGTCACAGGTGGACGCAGGTATAGTGCCTCGTCGCCAGTGGGTCAGTCTCTGCGGCAGCTGCAGCCCCCCCAGGCAAGGAGGAAGGAGGAGGAGAGAGACAATCCTCGGGAGCAGGGAGCAGCTGGAGCCAGACAGTGGGATGAACGCCGGAGCACCCGGCGGTCTGACGCGCTGCAGATGGGGCGGGGAGAAGCGGCAGGCCAGAGCAGCAGGCCGAACCACATGTAGCACCACCCAAGTCACCCAAGCAGGCCGGGCGCAGGCCGGACGCACGGGGTCTCCTTCATCGAACTCTGGACCTCTCCCCGGCGCCCGGACTCACCGCTCTCTAGTCAGCCAGTCACCGGGTCTCCACCTCCTACGGCTGCAGCATATCGTCCAGGGTCTCACGTTGTCAGCCTCGGTCGTCCGCCGCCCGATGCGGCGGCCGCCCCCACCTCAACACCGCCTGGGGGCCGGATGCAGCCACAAGATCCCCGCACCGGGAGGCGGCAGGGACAGCGCCTCTCTCAGGGCCAGCCTCAGCAGGTACGGGAGGAAGAGGGGGAGGGCTCCCAGTCACCTCGTAGGCCGGGGCTCCGTGTCTAGGCCTCGGGCGCCGCCGGTCTCCAGACCTCCGCTTCGGAATCCCGCCGCCCGATGGCACGGCCGAGACAGCGGCAGCACCGTGGGGGAGCCAGGTACAGGCGCGGGTGTCCCTGTCAAGGGCAGGGGGCGGGAAGCAATTTTCGCGCCAGCGGTGCCAGCCAGTGTCACGGCGGGCCGGATTCAACGGACCACTTCAGCCCGGCCAAGGAAGGAGGAGGCAAGCGGTGCTTATACTGCTCTCACCCCCACAAGGCCTCTCGGTCTGCAGGGCCTCTCAGGCCGACAGCTCATCAGGGGCCTGGGCAGCTCGACTCCAGGCCGCAGGTATCGGATGGCTCGAGGGGGAGGCCGCCATGTTAGAGGCGGGCTCCGGCAGGACAGACCGGATTATGGCGTGGCCCTGATGTCTCGGGTCCTCTCAGCCAGGGGTCTTGTCAGGGCGTTCGGCGGCAGTGGAAATCGCCGGGTTTCAGCACTGGATGCGTAGTAGGACGGGCAGATTGCGGGCGGATAGCGGAGGGGTCCGGGAGCACACTCAAGGTGCGACCACCATCTTAGCTCGCTAGGCCACGCCCCCAGTACTTTAAAAATCTTCTGTTATCACAGTGTCCTTAAAAACAGTTCCTTGATGTTGATAGCTCCGTCCGGGGCTATCACGGCATCGTGAACAAACAAATCCAAACAGTTCTGGCTGACCGCGGCGTCGCTGGTCAGCTACGGTGTCGGGAAGACCCGCAAACAGTACCTTTCAGAAATGCAGGGCGTCGATGACCTCGCGGTGAGCTTCCGAACACACGGCGTCCGCAGGCGTCGGTTCCGGAGGTCGGTGCGGCGTCGTCGGGGCCCTCGAAGTCACACGCGTTGCGGATCGATCTCCTCTCTGTTGAAGTCAGGAGCGCTGGCGTCGGCCGGCGTCGGGTGCTGCGGTGCGAAGTGCAGCGGTGCGGCGTGCGGTGCCCTCAGGTCGCGGTGCGAGCAGCGGCTCGGTGGCGGCGTCGGATGGCGTCGCCGGTGAGACCAGGGTCGCGGTGTGAGATGAAGGCGGTGCTCGTCACGGTGCCGGCAGGTCACGGTGCAGCAGCGGCGGCGTCGTAGCTGCAGCGCTGTCGTCGGCTGACGAACTTGGAGTCGATGGCACCGGCGTCGGTGGGCCAAGGCTGCGGTGCGGGATGAGGGCGGTGCGTCGTGTAACTTACGAGCGGTGCCCCCGAACCACGGTGCAAGCAGCGGCGTCGAGTCCGGCGTGGAGCGGCGTCGTCGGAGATACCACGGCGTCGTCGCGAGGCGGTGCGAAGTGCGGTGCCCACAGGTTGCGGTGCGAGCAGCGGCTCGGTGGCGGCGTCAGCAGGCATCGTCGGTGAGACCAGGGTCGCGGTGCGGCGTTGCGGCGGTGCCCTCTGCGGTGCCTTCAGGACATGGAGTCGGCAGCGGCGTCGTAGACGGCGTCGGGCTTGAAGTCTTTGCTGTTCCTGAGACTTCTTGAACAGGGGGCAAGCTCTACCTCAAGCCCTTGGAGACACTCACAAAGTAGATTGCAGAAAGTTCAGTTCCAGTCCTTTCACTGCCCAAGACAGAAGCAGCCACTGCAGGCCAACACAGCAA
Organism: Calotriton arnoldi; assembly: GCA_963921515.1. Lineage (NCBI taxonomy): Eukaryota > Metazoa > Chordata > Amphibia > Caudata > Salamandridae > Calotriton > Calotriton arnoldi. The sequence continues at coordinate 277,036 of CAWUFW010008284.1, forward strand.
AGCACACAGCAAAGTGGTAGTTCCTCCTCACAGCTTCTCCAGCTCTTCTTCTTGGCAGTCTTCTTGATCCCAAAGAGTTCCCTTGAAGTCTTTTCTATCCCTGAGACTTCCAACAGGAGGCAAGCTCTACTTCAAGCCCTTGGAGAAAACTCTAACAGCAGGATGATGAAAGCACATTCCAGTCCTTTCCCTACCCAAGACAGAAGCAACCACTGCAGGCCAACCCCACAACACGCAGCATAGGGGCAGTACTCCTCCTCCAGCTTTCCCGGTCCTTCTTCCTGGCAGGTTCCTTAGTTCAGAAGTAATCTAAAGTTCTGGGGTTTGGGTCCCCCTTTTTATCCTCAATTTCTCTTTGTTCTCTGAAGGCAGAGAGGCCTTTGCCTAGTTCTGGTCAGTCCTGGAGCACTTTGTTGACAAGACTCCTGCTTTCCTTTCACAGTGCAGGCCAGGGACATCAGACGCACCACAGGAGGTGGAGCCAGCATTGTGGAGGGAAGGCCCAGCCCTATTCAGGTCCCAGGTGCAACTCCTCCCACCCATCTACATGTAGGTCTTGCTATTCAGCCCTGTGCTGACTCACCCTGTCTCCTGGCATCCCCCAGCCCCTGTCACTCACACTCCAGACAAGGAATACACAACCTAGCAGAGGCAGGCTTGGATGGTTAGACAAGAAAATACCCACTTTCTAAAAGTGGTATTTTCAAACACAGAATGTTAAAACCAACTTCACTAAAAGATGCATTTTATCATTCTGAGTCCAGGCATACTAAACTCGAATTTCTACCATGTTCCCTGGGTCAGTTAGGATTATAACCTGTAATAATCAAACCTGCCCATTCTGGCCTATGGGGAACAGGTAGCCTTGCAATAGTGAAAAACGAAATTGGCTGTAATTCACTATCAGGACATGCCACACACACCAGGGCATGTCCTACCTTTCACATACAATGCACCCTGCCCACAGGGGTACCTTGGGCCTACCTTAGGGGTGACTAACATGTAGAAAAGGGAAGATTTAGGGACTTGCAAGTGTGTGCACTTGCCAAGTCGATCATGGCAGCCCCAGGCTGCACACAGGCTCTGCAATGGCAGGCCAGAGTTACACTTTACGGGCTGTTTGCGTGGGTGGCACAATCCAGTGCTGCAGCCCACCAACAGCATTTGATCTATAGGCCCTGGCACTCTCAGTGCACTTTACAAGGGACTGACACATAAATCAAATAGGCCAATCATGGAAACACCAATCCATAACACAATTTACACAGAGAGCATATGCACTTTAGCACTGATTAGCAGTGGTAAAGTGCCCAGAGTCTAAAACCAACACACACAGGGTCAAAAACAGGAGGCCAAAAAGCAAAAAGTCTGGGGTAAACCCGCTGAAAAAGCCAAGTCTAACACAACCCCCTCCCAGCCTAAAGCCAGGGTAGACTAATCAATCCCTTGATAGACTTCCCTGCTTGGGGTGATAGAACATAGACTTGGCCCACAACAGCGGGGGCACGTTCTGGTTCTACGCCTTTCTAAACCCAGTTGGATCCCTCTATCCATACTCTCAGGGCCCACTAAGCTGACCCATGGGGTACCCTTCTCTTCACCTGTGAACCCCATCTGTGCAGCGCCTAAACTTACTTTGCTCACAGATGTGTCCCAACAGGCTGACAGTGCCCACATGGCCAACACAGTGGTGTGGCCCAGTCCACCCCCGGGGTGTGACTCCTGTCCCCCTCCCAGGGGCAACTCTGCCCACCAGGACAGTAAGCCGCAGTGGCTACCGACAGTTGTCAGTGGGGAGACCCAGGCCTTATGCCTCTCAGGGCTCTCTAACCTCTGTGGCGTCAGAGAGTGGGGGGCGGTAGCCCCAGGTGCCTGGCACCCTTTGTCCACTCTCCCTCTTGCCAGGCCAGGGATGACATCCTGGCACTGACCCAACAGCCTAGGGTCTGCACCCGGCGGCTGGACAGGAGACTGGGGTAGGCTTTCCCACCCCCGGTCTTTCTCCCAGGGGCTCCGTACCCTCCCACCTGGAGCGGTACCCCCTTCCAGAATTGTCAGGGCACCTGTGGCAGGTGCCTTGCACAGCTCGCCCACCAGTTCAGGGGTGCTATCCTGCAACTGGTACACCAGCCTAGGGTCTGTACCCTGAGGCTGGACACAGGACTGGGGTGGCCTCTCCCACACCCTGTCCTCCTCCCTGGGGCACTGCATCCCCCCACCGGGAGCAGTCCCCCTCAACTCCAGAATTGTCAGGCCACCTGTGGCAGGCGTTCTGCACAATTCACCCACCAGTTCAGGGGTGCTATCCTGCAACTGGTACACCAGCCCCGGGTCTGTACCCTGAGGCTGAACAAGGGACTGGGGTGGGCTCTCCCACACCCGGTCCTCCTCCCTGGGGCACTGTACCCTCCCATCTGGAGCGGCACCCCCAGAAGACAAACTGGTAGTGGCACTGTTAGCAGTTGCCCCTTCACCCAGGTCAGGGGGGACACCCTGAACCTGGTCCTCCAACCCAGGGCCTGTACCCTTAGGCTGGACCTGTGCCTGGCAACCCAGGACTTCCGGGGAGTACACCGACCCCCCAAGGAAACACACCCCTCATGAGTTGTGCCAGAATCCGCCTGGCGCAGGTCTCCAGCCTCCTGTCCACCTGACAGAGCATGAAGACCCCCCAGGCCAGAAGTGGCCTCCCCAGGGTCAGTCCTGGGGTGCTCTGACCTCAGAGCTGGCAACCCCTGACCTACTGGTCCTTCCAAAATTGTCAGGGCACCTGTGGCAGGTGTCCTGCACAACTCACCCACCAGTTCAGGACCTCCCTCCAGCAACTGGTCTCCCAACCTAGGGTCTAAACCCTCAAGTTGAACCGGGGTCAGAGGCGAGGACTCCCTCCCTCTGCACCCCCTTCTAGAGTTCTGCACCCTCCCACCTGGAGTGGTACCCCTAGAAGACAAACCGGTCAGGACACTGCTTACAGTCGTCCTTCCCTCTAGGTCAGGCAGGACCTGAACCTGGCTTCCCAACCCAGGGACTAAACCCTGCAGCTGAGCACCTGCCCGGCGCACCAGGACTTCCTTGGGAGCACGCATGGCCCCCCTGAGGGTAACACATGACTCATGCGTTGTGTGACAGTCTGCCTGGCGCAGATCTCCTGACCTCTGTCCATCTGACAGTGTGCAAAGATCCCCCAGGACAGAAGTGGTGTCACCATGGTCACTGCTAGGAGGCTCAGCCCTTCTGGCTGGCCCCTGACCCACTGGTTCTCCCACTGGGGAACACATCCCCCTCTCACCCCTCACTCTAGACTTCTGCACCCTCCACTTAAGAGCAGCACCGCCAGACACCAGAACCGCTGGAGCTCCGTTTACAGATGCTCCAGGTTCTCCTGACTCTAGGAGATCCCCCTCAACGGACGGCCTATCAGTACAGCCTAGGCTCCCCACCTGGTGTTCCCTCCTGGAACCACCCAGGCTCTGGGACCGGGTTTCAGGCACCTTGGGCCGCAGCCCCTTCCCACTCCTTCTCCGCAGAGACAGGACGTGAGTCCCTACACCCTTCCCATGACACCGGGACCTATCTGGGCTACCACGAACCTTTCCCACCACCCTTGGTTGGGAAATACCTAAGCCACTTCCTTCCGGGTCACCCCCAGATGCTTCTCCAGACCCTCTGGAATCCACCACAAGGTCTGCCTCCAGTGCAAGCTCCCTGGGGTCAGAAAACTCACACTCCACTGGGTATTGGCATAGCTCTGGAAAACAGGGACTTAAAATATGCTCTCCAACAATTGAATCACACATCCCCACACAGGTGTTAACCAAACTACCCTTCACCCAACCATCCAGTGCCTCAGAAAAGTACCCCACATCATTCTCACAAGACTGGTGAGACAGTGTCTGACTGTTGCTGTCTCTCCACCCATACTCTTCTGGCTGGTCTCCATACTCACTTACCAGGGCTTCTATCATGGGGGAACCCCTCTCCCTGCACCTCTCATCTAGAGTCAGTAGAGTGTCCCTCTCACTACCAGGAATATGATCCCCTGTGCCAGTTCCCCAATCCACCTCAGGGATACTGCGCACCACTGGAGTAACCTCACAATCCTGAACCCCCTCCTTGGAGTAGGGCCCCAAATCTGTGTGTGTGTGTACCTCATCCTCAGTACTAGACACTACATTTTTGCTGCCACCATCTGGGCTGGACAAAGCCCTACCGGCTTCCCAATCCAGCTCCAGCTCTCTCATTTTAAGCTCATGATCCAAGATCATCTTCCTTTCCTCCATGGCTATTCTTTTGTCTTCCCTCTCACTTTCCATCTTGAGTTTCTCTAATTCGAACTTCCTTGCTTCCTTGCTTCCCGCCTGTCCTCCAGCTCCTCTGGGGACAAGCCACTGCTGCCTTGCCTGGAGGGTCCCCCCCCTCCCAAAAGCACATCCAACCTAGAAATAGGCTCCTCTGCCTCTCCACTGAGATCACCAGATTGCCCACTGGCATGTCTGGCTGCTACCCAGGCCCTCAGCGCCTTTTGTAGCTCCTCCTTCCTAGTGAGGCCTAGAATTCCCCACAGGGATGGTGTGTATTGTAGATATTAGTGTATTTTATACCCCAGTGTTGATCACTGAAGCACATTATCTGATGGGTAGCATGCTACACTGTAGAGTTCTTGGTTGGAAGAGTGTTGTACTTGCTCTGAGCAAGTGACCTGAGTGGTGCTAGTATTGTGTCTTGGGTCACACTGCTTAGTCGTGTGATGGAAGAAGAATTATTAAGAGGTAGGGCACTCAAGTCATAGTAGCTGGCTGGTATAATTTACTCCATCTCTGTGATCATCCTCATTGTAAGTCTTGTGTATCTGCAAAGAAATAGATATTTCAGAGACAGGACAGAGGGAGGCCAGATATCCATAAGAATGGTCTGAATAGCAGTCATCCCCTATATGAATATTGCTTTAATGTGTCCAGTTTTGTATATGATGAGAGATGTGGGCTGGACCTGCACAAAAAGCGCTCAAGAGGGCTAACTAAATGTGACAGATCTCTTCCTGCATTGGATGCTTTTCCTCTTTGGTAATGAGTGACTTGGTTTAAGTGGGTTGATTGTATTTTCCTAACATTAATGTGTGTATGGCAATGTACTGTTCTGCTAATCTTCAGCTGGGATAGAAGAGTTTTTATCAGGACCATTGATAGTGTAACCATCAATGCACCTGTCTAATGACACTTGGCTGTTGTAGAGTCCCATAGTAGGGATTAATGTGACATACGGGCAACATTTTCATCCAGCCTACATGGTTTACAGTTGGCAGAGGTAGAGTCCAATTGTGGTCGTTTCTGTGGCATGTGTGTACCTCTGTCATCCAGCCTGTACCAATTACAGCTGGTCATAGTAGGGTCAAGTTAGGGAGATTTCTTTGACATTTGGGCACCCCAGCCATCAAGGTTGCTTTGATTATAGCCTGCCTTTTTTCAAGCCCAATTTGGATGATCTTGTGGGTGTTCTGGTATTGAATGTTGTTCCATTTTTTTGTTGGAGAACCTGGTCTTATTATCTTTATCATCGTTAGATAGTTGTGTATATTCTTATCTTGCCTGGCTATGAATTCCAAAGTTTTGCCACCCATTCCGAAAATGCTGTTCCACCAACAGTTTTTTTCTTGCATGTAGAGATAAGTCAAACTGCTAGACTTGAGTCCACTGTCCTGTTCTGGGAGTACTATTGGAAATTTACTTATAGGTACTCTGCAGGCCTTTCCTTTGGGTGGGCATGTGGATGAAATAAAGTGCCCCAATGGCCTATCGTCTGCCTCTCGGCAACCAGTGTAGTGCTTGAAGCAACTGCATCATATGTTTCCCTCGGTGGGAGTGTAGTTACAGTCTTGGTGCTGTATGTTGGATTTATTTTAGTATTTGTTGTAGGGAGCAAGGAGCTCCTAGATAAAATCCATTTACCCAAACAAATCAGGATATTATGAGGATGAGTATGCCCTGTGGTTTATTATGAACGTTTATGATGAAAGAGCATTGAAAGTACTCTAAGTGACTTCACTGACATGATGGGTGAATTATTGATTTGAACTGATAGTCATTGAGGTTTATTACCTCTCTTGCAGATGCTAGTGGAGCCTAAAATTGTTTGGGTCAAATTGTTGTCAGTTGGTAGGTTCCATTGTTAGTTGGTTGTGGACTTGTTTCTGTCTTAGGATGTCACCTGCTCTGACCAATGATAACCTTTATGGTCAAGTTGAGCGTTTTCTGTGAGATGTGTCACCACACCAGCGCTATTGTCAGCATGAATGCTTTGCAGTGGCGGCTCCTCCGCTAAGGCGGAGGACCGTCACCCCACTGCTCTGTGAGCAGTAGTTAAAGAAAACTAAAATTATAGTAACTAGCGTTATTATCATTTTAGTTTTTCTTTCCTGGTGTGGGGCAGGGCAGGGGAGGAGTGGTCTGTCCACTCCAAGGTGCGCAATGACGCTTTGACCGGCCATCTCGGGCCGGCCAAACCGTCATGCGCACTTTGCATGTTCTGCACCCAGGCTGCATTACAGCCAGGGTGCAGAACATACCCCAGTCTCCCATTCCCTGCCGGAGCGCCAATCCACGGTGCTCAGACCAATCACAGCGCTGCATTGCAGCGTTGTGATTGGCTAGGGGAGTCAGGAGCCTGGGTGCTTCCTGTTCATGCTTCCAGGAGCGAGAGGCGGCGGCCAGCCGGGTGGCCGGCCTGAAGGTTTGTGTTTTTTTTTCATTTACAAGCCTTCCTATCCCCCCGCCTCACTACCCCTGATAAATAGTGGCCGCCACTGATGCTTTGGGTCCCTTTATTGTCCTTCAGAGTGAAGGTATTGCTCTAGATTAGAATTCTTTTGACTGCATGTCACAAGCAACAAGGCTGGTTGAAGGAGGTCAAAGTGGATTTTTCACTTCTGCAGAAGAGGCTACAGAACTAAAAAATATTTCCTCTTTGGGTTCATATCCTGAGGAAAGTCTGTTGAATGAACGTTGAGGCCCTTGAACTGATAAGGTCCATGTTTAGCGGCAGTCAAGATTAATTTGCCAGCCTGTTGATGAAAGAGGAAGCATGCTATGATGTGGTGAGACATGTTCTCTTTTTCAAGATGACTGAAGCAAATCCTGAGAAGGCGAGTTCTAAAGCCAGAATGCGGAGGATCAGTAGGTCAGGAATTAAGCAAAAGAAGAAGCCTAGCATGTCACATCTCTTTCAGTCCTCCAACTTTACTCTCTTCTAATGCAGGTTGCACATCTCCTGACTGATCTTTGAGGTGTGGTTCAGTTGTTCTTCAACAGTTTTCAGAGTGATGCACTGTAGAACCCACGTGCTTCTCAATGAAGCTGCATCGGAATGGGTGTAGTTTACCTCTTGTTACCTCAGAAGTATCATCCTTGACAGTCAATGGAGGTCTTTATCAATATTAGTTCTTTCATTAACAACTTAAAAAACTGACTAGAGCTGTAGTCTTAGCGTGACATGGCATGTTGTTGGGGCAAAAAAGGTCTCCTTTGTGGCTCAGAAGAATATGCATTCCTGCCCAAGGTTCCCCATTGCGAGGTCTTGATGTGTTTTGATTTTTATGCCTCAGCGCACATTACAATCATGCGTGTACATTGAGTGCCTGTTTTGATTGGGAGTGAGACCCAAAGCTGGGTCTTGAGGGGCACACTAGATGTGCCTTCCTTTACTGAGCACTCTCACTTTGCTGGGCTAAGGAGGTAGAAACTTGTTGATCTTAGTAGAAGGACATGCATTTTTACCTGTTCCCTGGACTGGTAGAGTAGCCTATTGGCCTCTCCTGTGAAATTGTTCAGTTAGTCCTCTACAACTGAGCCCTTCATTATTCATATGGGATAAAACTGTTGCACGCTTGTTGGAAATGGCCCTTTTTGCAGGGTTATCCCCAAACTTTTTACTTCTTCCTCCTATTTTTTCCTGACCTGTCTTTGTTGGTTTTAGGACTCTGGGCACTTTACCACTGCTGATCAGTGCTAAAGTGCATATGCTCTCTGTGTAAATTGTATTATGGATTGGTGTTTCCATGATTGCCATATTTGATTTAGTAGTCAGTCCCTAGTACCGTGCACTGTGTGTGCCCAGGGCCTATAAATCAAATGCTGCTAGTGGGCCTGCAGCACTGGATTGTGCCACCCACATAAGCAGCCTGTAAATGTAACTCAGATCTGCCACTGCAGTATCTGTGTGCAGTCTAGTACTGCCATGTCGACTTGGCAAGTGCACCCACTTGCCAGGCACTACCCTTCCCTTTTTCTTACATGTTAGTCACCCCTAGGGTAGGACCAAGGTACCCCTGTGGGCAAGGTGCAGTGTATGTGAAAGGTAGGACATGTCCTGGTGTGTGTGGCATGTCCTGATAGTGAAATACTGCCAATTTCGTTTTTCACTATTGCAAGGCTACCTGTTCCCAGAGGATAGAATGGGGAGTTTGCGTATAACATCTTATAAACATAACTACCCCTGGGAACAAGGTAGGAAAATAAAGTTTAGTATGCCTCAACTTAGAATGTTAAAATGCATCTTTTAGAGAGGGTGATTTTTACATTCTGTGTTTGAAAATACCATTTTTAGCAAGTAGGTATTTTCTTGCTTAGCCATCCAGTGTGCCCCTGCTAGGATGTGTATTGACTGTCTGGCTTTGGAGTGACAGGGGCTGGGGAGGAGCAGTGGCTCCAGAGAGTCTGGATGGGTCAGGGCTGGGCTGAATAGAACTGGGCTGCATTTAGAGTAGGGGGAGATTTCCTTTCACCTGAATGGGCCTGGTCTGCCTTCTACAATGCTGTCTCCACCTCCTGCCAGGAAGCTGGGCCAGAGAGGACAGAACTGGTTTGGACAAAGGAATTTTGGGTATAAATATTGGGGCTCAGACCCCAGAACTTTAGAACTCTTTTGGACTAAGAAGACTGCCAAAAAGAAGAGCTGGAGAAGCTGTGAGTAGGAACTACCACTTTGCTGAGTGCTTTGAAGTGTTGGCCTGCAGTAGCTACTTCTGTCTTGGGCAGCGAAAGGACTGGACTGAACGTTCTGCAACTTCTTTATTGAGTTTCTCCAAGGGCTTGAGGTAGAGCTTGCCCCCTGTTCAATAAGTCTCAGGAACAGCAAAGACTTCAAATTCTTCTGCCATCTGCACTGGGGACTGTGTGTTTTGTGCTGCAACAGAAGAAAAAGCAACCCGACGCCATCTATGATGCCCCTGCCAACTCCGTGTCCTGAAGGCACCGCAGAGGGCACCGCAAGCCTGGTCTCACCGACGCCGCCACCCGATGCTGCCACTGAGCCGCTGCTTGCACCGTGACCTGTGGGCACCGCACTTTGCACCGCCTCGCTTCACGCCGCGGCCTTGGTATCCCTGACGACGACGCTCCACGTCGACATCGACGCCGCTGCTTGCACCGTGCTTCGAGGGTACCGCTCGTAAGTTACACGACGCACCGTCCTCATCCCGCACTGCAGCCTTGGCCTACCGGCACCGGCGCCATCGACTCCCGTTCGTCAGCCGACAACAGCGCTTCAGCAACGACAACGACACTGCTTGCATCGTGACCTGCAAGCACCGCGACGAGCACCGGATCACTTTGCACCGCAGCCCTGGTCCCACCGACGCCACTGGACGATCGTCATCGAGCCGCTGCCTGCACCGCGACCTGAGGGCACTGCACGCCTCACTGCTGCACTTCGCACCGCAGCACCGGACGCCTGCCGACGCCAGTGCTCCCGACTTCTACCGCGGGGAGTTCGATCTGTAACGCTTATGACTCCAAGGGCCCGACGACTCCTGCACCGACTTTCAGAACCGACGCTTGCAGACGCCGGCTCATCCGAGCTCAACGAGAGGTCGTAGAGGCCCTACCTTGCTAAAGGTACTGTTTTGCGGGTCTTCCCGACACCGTAGCTGGCCTGCGACGCCGCGGTCAGCCAGAACTGTTTGGATTTGTTGTTCACAACGCCGTGGTAGCCCCGGACGGAGCTACCGACTTTGAGGAACTGTATTTTTCAAGTACTCTTGCAAAGTATACATTTTTAAGTACTGTATTGTGGATTTTTATTGTTTTGGTCTTGTTTTAAGTATATAAAATATTGGATATTTTTCTAAAACTGGTGTGGTGTCCTTTTGTATAATTTTCACTGTATTACTGTTGGTTATGTGCAAATGCTTTGCACACTGCCTCTAAGATAAGCCTGACTGCTCGTGCCAAGCTACCAAGGGGGTGAGCAGAGGTTATTTTAGGAGCGTAACTCCCTTATCCTGACTAGGAAGAAGGGTCCCTACTTGGACAAAGGTGCAAACCCTTGCCAACTAGAGACCCCCATTTCTAACATTGGTTGTCAGCGGTGAGGATAGGACTTGTGTTTGCACTTGACTTACAGTGATTGGTGTGCACTACTACCATATCGCAGACCATTACGTACCACATACTGGTTCTTTTTGTTTTTGGCCTATTTCTAACAATGCGTGTTTAACTTAGCATGGCAAAGTAAGCGCGGAGTGTGTGTACAATCTATTTTGAATTGCCTGAGCGTGGTAGGCACATAAAATTGAGGTTGGAGACAGCCTGACAGAGCAATAAAAATGGCATATTTCCTCCAAAGCTTTCCAGAGGTCCTTTGTAGTGGTCTAGACTCTAAGTCCATAATTACAAGAGGTTTGTAATTTGGTGTGATAATTATTGCACATGACAAACTTCAAATTTGCTGAGTCTGACTCAAAACTGAAAACAAAACTGTTAAACCCAGTCGATAAGAAGGAAAACTAACGACATTTGCCAGTCAAACATGCTAGGTCTTCCAAAAACAAATCCGTGATAAAATAAGAGAAAGTCAGAACAGTCAGAAATTGAGTGAGCAGGTCACTTGACATCGACCTGGTTTTGTTTTCTGTACCGCATTCGTGGTTTTCACTACAGCCCAGTGTTGATTAGTTTGGAATGAGGTTACAACACTATGGGGTCGATTCCGATTCGGGCCGGAAAAAGCACCGACCGACTCGGATCCGGAAAAAATCCCGCCCGACACGTACCCGTGGCGCACGACACGCCAAGTACGATGCAAGGCGCGAAAAATCCGACCAACACGTACCGAAACAAAGTCGACCGACCGAGCCGCACGGAAAACAGCAATCCGGCCGGAAAAACACGCGAATCCAACCGACCGACACGCACCCGGAACAAATCCGACCGAAACGTACACGCGAACTCCAAACCGCAAAGTACGATGCAAGGCGCGAAAACCACGAGCGAGTCGGACGGAGGACAAGCCGTACGACCGACACGCATACAAAACCGAGCCGAAGCAACACAATACACCGCGACCGACGCGTACGCAGCATAGAAAACTGCACAAACACAGCGTGAACGAAACGGAGAACACCGTACGAGACCAATGCAGGGTCCGACTCGGTCACAAGAACGTTTCCAACATACACAAACAGCACAAAGGAAAAATCACCCAAAACAAGGCCAAACAAGCAATTACCAAGCCAATAAATACTGGGGGGGGGGTGGGGACAGAGAACAAAGACACACCCACAACTCCACCTATATAAAGGACACAAATCACTACCATGAGCCTTTGCAAATGCCATTCCACTGCCAGCACCCAAGAGAAAGCAACCACACACCCACAGCTCATCCCTCACACAAGCTACACACCATCAGCACACCAACAAATACCTACCTCACATACACCCAGCAAAATACACACTCACACACCCTCACCTGCACACCAACACACACATCACCCACCATCACCACCCATCACCATGCCCCCCAAGAAGAATCCCAAGTTCCTAGATAGTGAATTGGAAGTCATGGTAGACGAGATCCTCAGGGTGGAGCCACAGCTGTTTGGCACACTGGTCCAACAGACCCCATGTCGCAGAAAACCAAGATGTGGGAGAGGATCATCAACAGGGTGAACGCCCAATCACCATGTCGGCGCACAAAGACCGACATCCAGAACAGGTGGTATGACGTGCGCAGGAGGGTACGGAAAATGCTGACGAAAGACTACATCAACAGCCAACACACCGGCAGTAGCCCTCCTGCCAAGCCAATATACCTCAGGCCCTGGGAGGAGAAGGTGCGTGCCATCCTTCCACTAGTGAGCGTATATGGACTAGAGGACATCCCAGAGCCTGGTGAGTACACAACAAATGTACACAATATACTGCCACAAAACACACACATCACTGTCAAGGGGAGAGTCAAACCATGCACTCATAGCAATTACACAGCAACCAGAACAGAATCATCCCAAAATGTGTATGTCAGTCAGATAAACACAACACATGCCATCAAAAAAGTCACATCCAACTGTGCCAACACATGTACAAACACAACCACAACTACAGCTAGGCAGTGGCACAAATAGAACTAACAAACACATCCACACATGTAGCCACCACACCAACACCAACACACAGTGAAGACCACTCAAAGGAAGGAATTCTGTGTATGCTGGCCAAGTCATTGTAGCCAATAGCATCATGGGAGTCGCAGTCACACATATGCTGGGAAGGGGGGTGGAGGCAATAGCATGATGGGAGTCGTAGTCACTGATATTGGTCACCCCCACAACTGTCCCATCAACACCACCATGAACCATGCGCACATCACAGGGAGTGGAAAAGGACTCACAAGATGGCTGACACTGGCTACTGCTGTGGGGAGCACAAGGCCCTGCTGGCAACTGTGCACCAACAAACAGCAGGACACCACTGACTGACATCCTGAGAGACAACTTACACTCCCTGCAATGCAAGCACGTTCCATGGTGGGAAATCTGGCTAGCTGGGTGGGAAGGGGGACTTGCAGCACTGACCATAGTCACAAGCACCTCCCCTCACACACCCCCCAACACAAACTCCACAGAACCCACCTGGTAGAATGCAATGCCCCCATCCTAACACAAGATCCCACAAAGAACCACCACCCTGGGTTATGTTGTGTGAAGCACAGGGACACTCTTGGGACTCTTAGCCAAACAACTGCCAGGACAACACTCCCAGCCATCCTGTCAGCACAGCCAGCCCACCCCACAGGGAAGCAGAATCAAAAGGAAGGAAGCATGGGCATGCTGGGAAGGGGGTGGAGGCAATAGCATGATGGGAGTCGTAGTCACTGATATTGGTCACCCCCACAACTGTCCCATCAACACCACCCTGAACCATGCTCACATCACAGGAAGTGGAGAAGGACTCACAAGATGGCTGACACTGGCTACTGCTGTGGGGAGCACAAGGCCCTGCTGGCAACTGTGCACCAACAAACAGCAGGACACCACTGACTGACATCCTGAGAGACAACTTACACTCCCTGAAATGCAAGCACGTTCCATGGTGGGATAACTGACTGGCTGGGTGGGTGGGAAGGAGGGCCGGCTGTCAACCAAACACAACCAATGCAGACCATGTTCACACCCCAGAAAATACATAGAAATGCCCAAATAATGCAGGACAATGTGCCACACCAATATCAACCCCTGACTGTGACGACTTAGGACAATGCAATGTACAGGCCCGCAGCCAGAGGCACAGTCACAACTGTCATGTGTGTCAACCATTGATGCCTGCAGAAACATGACATACATTGTTTGTGTCTCCCAAAAACAGGTGATGATGGGGACACAGCAGCAGACGCTGAGGAGTCCCAGTCCCAGGCTCAAGAGGATGCCGAGCTCACTGGCGTCGTACAGCTTCTGTCCTCCTCGGACGATGAAGAACAACCTGGCACATCCGGTGCAAGTCAACATGCAGCACCAGCAGGACCACCAGCTGCAGCACCAGCAGGACCACCAGCTGCACCCCCTGCACCCACCCCTCCAACGACTGTCACCACGAATACCATCCCTGCCGACATGGACAGAACAAGGAGCAACACCAGCACAGTGACCCTGGACCAACCTGGGGCCATGGACACCACCACCACCACCAACCCCCAAGGTGGACCAGGGTTATCTGTGCGTGCCACTGCACACACTGCACATGTCAGCAGGGGTGGTGGGAGGGTGGGAGACAGAGGTCGCTGCTTGCAGACGTTGCTGGTGTGCATGATGACCCACAACTGGTACGCATAGCTGATGCGTACCAGTCCAGCACCGGAGAGCTCAGCCAGGTAGTGGGGCTCCTCAGAGACATTAAACAGCAGCAGGCTGCCCATCATGCCCGCTTGGACTCCCACATGTCCCACGTGGAGTCACACATGTCCCGTGTGGACTCACACATGTCCCGCGTGGAGTCCAAGTGGGATGCACTGCATGAGATGACGCCGGTGCACAGGGACATTTTACAATGCCTCCGCCAGATGAACAGCAACCAGTCCACACCGCCCTGTGTGCCAACAACATCTGGTGCTGAACAAACTGCAAACCCGGACTTTCAATTCACCTAGGAACTTGGGATTGCAAGATTTATGTACAGCACAACCCATCCTATGCACTATTAACACAAATGTATCACAATAAACACACTAATACACCATACTTGCCTCTGTCGTGATTCCAACGTGGGTGCTGTTATGGGGATGATGAACTGCAAAATTACACTGTGTATGCGAACTGCAACAGCAAGGACAACACAGGCATGTGAGTACAGGCAACGTGACACACATGAGGGAGACACACCACCAGGGCTACACAACACATACACACCTAGGCCATCTGACTCATTGCCTACACTGATGCTGCCAGGGAAGACGGTGCAATGCACAGACACCACACCCATTCCCAGTTGTAGTCAAGTAGCCCACAGGTGCAGTAAGCAAATGGCAGTCAAATGTGTGACCACAGACAACGCACATCACAAAGTGAAGCACAGGTTTATTACACAGTTGCAACATGCCGTAACCACTACAGATGCAAGGTAACCCCACCTGGCAGCGGGCACACAGTCAACAACTGTAGACGGAAGGAAGTCCATGGGTGTGGCGCACATCACCTGTAGGGACACAACAGCTACCAGCCTGGATGTGCAATCACGTCGTCAGGTGGACACAGTTGACCAAACGAATCTGAAAGTACCCTGTGAAGGACAGAAATGACACACAGTCAAAAGCAATGGAGTACAGGACAGAACAGCAAAACTCATGCACAATACATGTTACAAGATACCCACCCAGAACCAAGTTAGCATGTCAACACTGTTGGGGAGTACAGCCCACCTGTTAGCACACATCGCAACACACATCCAGTCAAGTAGCCCATGGACACACTCCAACAGCACCAGAGCACCACCCACACATCATGCCAACTCACATCATTGACATGACACCTCAGGATACTCACATTCAGCTAAAGAAGTTGGTGATGAGCTGTGTGCGGACATCACCATCACCATCATCATCATCATCGTCACTGGCATCGTGGTCCAGGCCAGGATCCTCCACAGGTGGCGGATGTTGGTCATTGTCATCCTGGATGAGAGGCAACTCCTTCCGCACTGCCAGGTTGTGGAGCATGCAGCAGACGATGATAATCTTGCACACTTTCGCAGGGGCATATGGGAGGGACCCTCCGGTCTTGTCCAGGCAGCGGAAGCGGCTCTTCAGGAGACCAAAGGTCCGCTCAATCACTCTCCTGGTCCGACCATGTGCCTCATTGTAGCGCATCTGGGCAGGTGTCACAGGGTTCCTGAGGGGTGTCAGCAACCACGGCATGTTGGGGTATCCCGAGTCACCTACGGACAGACAAGTGCACATTAGCTGACTTGGAAAAGTGGGCGGAATACTACAGATCAGATCACACACAATGGCACAAAGTCAGTACACACCGACAAGCCAGGCACGCTGGTTCTGCATCTGTGCCATCATCCTGGGGATGCGACTACTCCTCATCACAAAGGCATCGTGTGCTGAACCAGGGAAACGGGCACACACGTGTGTGATGGTCATGTCTGCAAGACACACCACCAGTGCATTGACCGAGTGGTAGTGCTTGCGGTTCCTGTAGGCCTGCTCCTGGGCCTGTGGTGGTACCAAAGCCACATTTGTCCCATCAATGGAGCCAATTACATGCGGCATCCTCCCCAGGGCATAAAAGTCACTCTTCACGTCAGTGAGTCGTCGCAGTCTAGGGAAATAGATGTACCGGTTCAGGAAGAGCAACATTGCCGCCAAAACATCGCGGAGCACACGGCTGAACATGGTCTGTGACATCCCACCAGCAGTCGCCACAGTATGTTGGAAGGTACCAGTGGCAAAGAAGTGTAGGGCTGCCATCACCTTCACCTTGGGGGTCAGCGCTGTAGGATACGGCCGGCCAGGCTGCAAATGTGGGGACAACTGCACTGCCAAATCCTCAATCAGCTGCCTGGTGAAGCGGTACCGTCGGATGCTGTCCTGTTCCACCATCGTTGCAGGTCTGGGAATGGCCGATGGACAGCAGGAGCCCTGCAGTGCAGAGGAGAAGTAAGCAAGATTGTCAGTCACCCCACATATGCGGCATTGAACACACTCAAGATCCCAACATACATCATTATGAGGCACAACTACATGAAGTGTGCAGTACCGGAAGGACATGTATGGTACATACATGGCCAACATCTGTCAACACGGTCCAACAGGTGGCATCAATTTGTCCCAGGTTGGCCCATTGGATATCATGAGGCCGTGTCACAGTTCCCATCTCCTGCTGCCGTGTCACAATAACCCCCCACAGTGACATGTGAGGACAGATGTGCCCCAGGCACCACAGCTCAACGACAGGTACATTCCCAGGGACCCTGTAATGCCACATGGACACTGACATTACATGGAGTATCATCTATACACCACAGCAAAACAACCATGACCCCCACAGGTAGTGGCCCCACTTGCCACGGCAGGACAGATATGGACGTCTGTGACACACACGCACAACATCAGAGTCCATGCACACACAACGTGGATGTGGAGACTGTCTCCCATTGTGCACATGAAATCAGAGACATTGTAAACACTACATGCACAAAGACTGTGGAGGACCATCACTATTGTGCCACTGGGACACCCTGGCTCAAACATACCGTCCCACATGGGACTCACGGGGTATGTGACATGACATACACATACACCACTGTGAAATGTGACCATGGCACATGCACAGATATGAACAGTTGCACATCACAGTGGTCATGTACACGTAACACCCAGGATCCTGTCCCCATGAACACGTGCACAGCCTGGGGTGGTTGCCCACAGGTGACACCCACAGGACAACATGCACACCAACATACACACAATAGGAAATGCATCCTTACATGCCTTATGATAAGGTTTGGACAGGCTGTCGTGATGTAGGTGTGCCCCTCACTCCCTGGGAGCTATCTGTGGCTGGCATATGTCCATCTGAGACAGGCATGCTGACATATGCCAGTCACATGTACAGTGATGCGTTGTACCGCAATGGACCGATCGGTGCCTCCGGCCGGCCCATTGCATTCAATGTGTGCGGTGCACGCGTTGTACCCCTGTATGCGCGTTATACCGCAATGGACCGATCGGTGCCTCCGGCCGGCCCATTGCATTCAATGTGCGGGTACGCGTTGTACCCCTGTGCGCGTTGTACCGCAATGGACCGATCGGTGCCTCCGGCCGGCCCATTGCATTCAATGTGTGCGGGTACGCGTTGTACCCCTGTGCGCGTTGTACCGCAATGGACCGATCGGTGCCTCCACCCGGCCCATTGCATTCAATGTGTGCGAGTGCGCGTTGTACCCCTGTGCGCGTTGTACCGCAATGGACCGATCGGTGCCTCCGGCCGGCCCATTGCATTCAATGTGTGCGGGTACGCGTTGTACCCCTGTGCGCGTTGTACCGCAATGGACCGATCGGTGCCTCTGGCCGGCCCATTGCATTCAATGTGTGCGGGTACGCGTTGTACCCCTGTCGCGCGTTGTACCGCAATGGACCGATCGGTGCCTCCGGCCGGCCCATTGCATTCAATGTGTGCGGGTACGCGTTGTACCCCTGTGCGCGTTGAACCGCAATGGACCGATCGGTGCCTCCGGCCGGCCCATTGCATTCAATGTGTGCGGTACGCGTTGTACCCCTGTGCGCGTTGTACCGCAATGGACCGATCGGTGCCTCCGGCCGGCCCATTGCATTCAATGTGTCGGGTACGCGTTGTACCCCTGTGCGCGTTGTACCGCAATGGACCGATCGGTGCCTCCGGCCGGCCCATTGCATTCAATGTGTGCGGGTACGCGTTGTACCCCTGTGCGCGTTGAACCGCAATGGACCGATCGGTGCCTCCGGCCGGCCCATTGCATTCAATGTGTGCGGGTACGCGTTGTACCCTGTGCGCGTTGTACCGCAATGGACCGATCGGTGCCTCCGGCCGGCCCATTGCATTCAATGTGTGCGGGTACGCGTTGTACCCCTGTGCGCGTTGTACCGCAATGGACCGATCGGTGCCTCCGGCCGGCCCATTGCATTCAATGTGTGCGGGTACGCGTTGTACCCCTGTGCGCGTTGTACCGCAATGGACCGATCGGTGCGCACCCATTGACAATGGGCTTGCCTGGCAACGGACGCGTTTTCGAATTTCGAACGAGTCGGTTGCTGGAAATTTAGTTGGTCACCCACAACAATGTTGCAAAATCATGTATGCCATGAAGTTGAGGATTTGAAGGATGCTGTGGGCGTGTTTTGGTGCTGCTATTCCATGGATTGGCCAGATTCAGAAGATGCAAACGACTTGGACCTATCACTTTGGGCACAAGGGACAGTATCTGCCTCTCCAGCACATATATATTGCTGGCTGTTCCCCTGAGAGCTCACTTGCCTGCACTACATGCTCCAGGACGACATCTGCCACTGCACTGCTGCTGTCTCTGCCCCTCTGGACCCTGCAATGGCACGTACTGTGGAGAGAGCCCCAGCCTTCAGCCTTGAAGAGAACCAGGCCCTGCTGGACAGCCTACTTCCACAGTACAGCAAGCTGTATGGGACACCAGGGGAGCAGGTGAGTGTTCTGTGCACTGCCTTTCTGAATGTGCATTTTGTGTGACTAGCAAGGCTGAGAGTCTGCACGCCACTGGCTAGCAGGCTCACTGAGTAGTTGTCACCCCCCATAGTGTGTAGTGACTTGCACTGGACAGGTATGGTGCAGTGACAGTGCATTTGAACATGGTTTTACTTCCCATGCAATGATACCATGTAGTGACGTCTGGCAAACTGTCCATGGTCAGCTTTGCACTGCCTGTGTACATCATGTGCCCCTGTGATTGAGACATGTATATGCAACTGTGTCATGCACGGATATGTTGCATGTGTGGTAATGGCCTTTTCACTTTGTCATCCTGACAGGTTAATGCCCATCGGAAGCAGGAAATCTGGAAGGACATCGTTCGGGCTGTCCGGTCCGTGGGGGTCTACAAGCGCCGGATCCGCAACTGCCAGAAGAGGTGGCGGAACCTTCGGGGCTGGACCCGGAGGATTGCACGGTTCCAGCTGAAGCTGTCGCCTCCTCGCAGGAGGGGCGGAACACGGACCCTGACCCCCCACATGCTCCAGATCATGGCGGTGGTGTTTCCAGACCTGGATGGGCAGCTGAAGGCCAGACAGCAGCAAGGAGGGGGTGAGTCAAAGACTGCACTGTGAACTCTGTATTACATGCTTTGTGCCCTCCTCTGGCCTGGTTCAACTGCCACAGTGCAGCAGTCATGTTGTCCAGGAGCCATGTCCCTCTATTGTGCACTGCCCACTGCTCATCTGATACCCAGGTGTGGCCCTTACATTCAGGGAATCGTGTCACTTGGGACTGTGTCCTTGCAGTTTGCTTCACTAAAGGTGGGGGACAGCATCTGTTTCCCTAACTCTGTTGTGGGCATCATGGGTGGGTCCATTGTTCACACAACGCCTGGGTTTGGACATGTGATCTGCGTGTTGCTTTGATATGCGGTCCACTTGCTGAGCTGAGCCACCACATGTGCCTGGGGTATGTGGCACACGCCCATGCAGCGGGTGGGAACAATGTTTGGGCCCCAGGAGTGTGCAGATTACGTGTGTCACACATACATAGCCAGCTATCCACTGTCCAGGGCACATCCCTCATTCATGTGGAGCAGGACAGTCATGCCTACTCCAGGCCATGCAATGCACTCTGTACTCCCACTCCCGTGTATCAGCTGACACATTGTGCACAGTGATTTGACCCCTCAGGTGTCTGCCTCTGTGTCAGTGTGCTGTGGATTAGTTGCCAGGACTGCTGGGGTGTTTCTTGGTAGGGGCTTAGCATGCCCCTGGAGATGTGACCATAGGAGACGATACTTGTGTGTCACATAGGTGTTTGATCAGCTGCCCGTGCAGACTGGGGTATGTGAATGTGATGTTCAGGCAGCTGTTCCCCATTCACAGCAAATTGTGAGAGGCTCAGGTTCAGAGGGTAGTGTCACAGGTCTCCCATATGTCCAATAGGTGTGACCTGGACAGATGAGGGTTGAGATGATGTGTTGTGTGGGGGATGTACATGTGCACTTGTGCAGCTCCAGGACTTGCATTCCCCATGACCTACTATTGTGACACAGTGCATAGTGTTGTTGTCTGGCTGCCAAGTCATACATCACTGAGACAGTGATGTATGACTTAGCAGTCATGCCTCTGCCATGGCATGTGTCAACTTATTTGTGGTCCTGCAGGGGAGTGACATGTGCTACATGCACACCATAGTGGCGCTGGCTATCAGGACATGGGTGCATCATGGTGTCTGTCGCTGGTATGCATCACATGCATTTCCTATTTGACTCTGGGCATCCCTTTCATCCGGAAACCTGTACTGACTCAGTGGCAAGAGCTGTGATGTGTCCACACCGTGTCCTCTGCACTGTCCAACTACTGTGTACTTGGTGCATGTGTCCACACTGGGGTGTTGCAATCCAACAGACACCAGACAGATGGGTGCAAGGCCATGTGGGATGTGAGTGCCATGCTTGGCATCAGACTGACAATTGGCTTCTCCTGTTCAGTTAGGGCACTTTTAGCAATGTACAACTAATGATGCCAGGGCTTGCTCTGTGATGTGCTGTGCTCACAGTGGTGTGTGCGTTTGGTGCAGGTAACTGATGTCTGTCTGTTTCCCCATTGTTTGCAGATACATCCACGGCCACGGAAGGGGACAGCTCCACGGACCAGGAGGAGCCAGAGAGCCAGACTGGGTCAGCAGCCGAGGAGTGGTCGGAGGGACCCAGTGGCATGGAGGGCGAGGGGAGCCACACCGAGGAGTCCTCAGCACCATCCACCTCAGCTGAGGACCAGAGCAGCCACCACACCCCAGCTAGTGTTGCTGTCCCCGCCACCACCAGCACCACCACCGCCCTCCCATCGGCTCCCATTCCCAAGGTCCGTGGAGGCTCCCATGTTCGGGAGCGTGTCTCCTTTGGCCCAGGCACCACACCCCCTGCCCCTGTGTCCCCTGCTGCCCTGAGTGAGGAGTCTGTGTACCTCCTTCGCCAGCTCCATGTAGGGCAGACAGCCATGCTGAGTGTCCTCCATGCGCACACCGCACTGTTGACTCAGCTGGTGTCGTTCATGGAGGGCATCTCATCGGGCATGTCTTACCTACAGAGGGGCAACAGGTCCATGGACTCCTCCCTGACGGCAGCAGTGTCCCTCCTCAGACAGTCCCTCACCCCTCCTGCCTCTGCTCCATCCACACTCCCCAGCACCTTGCCCGTCCCAAGCACACACACACCGGCACAGGCACACACCAGCACACACACATCCAGCACACAGACACACACGCCACAAACTAAACGCACACGCACGCACAGTCAGGGGACTGAAACCAGACTCACAGGGGATGGGGCCCTGGTACACACACACGCATCCACGGGCACTGCACAGTCCTCAGTTGCCTCTCCCTCCAAAGCACCCTCCCTTGCCTCACCTGCAACCCCAAAGACCCAGCGCCTCTTCCTCAGTGACCTCGGCCTCTTCCCCTCCGATCCAGCTGCCCCAGCATCCAGGGGGAAGAGGAAGCCCACCCACACGGAGCAGAGTGCTCCTCGCCCCCGGACACCCTCCCCCAGGCGCAGACAGACTGAGGCCCCCACCCGCAAGTCCCCCCGGAGTGCTAAGAGCAAGACCCCGCCGCCGCCCTGCAGCTCATGCACCAGGTCTCCTTCCTCCATCCCTCAGGCCCCCACTCCACAGGTGCCCCCACCACACCCTGCCCCAGGTTCCCCCACCCACAGATATACCATCCCCAAGAGGCTCCGGCCTTCTCCCCTGCCACTTGCTCTCCCGGCACCACACCCCCGCTGCGCTTGTCTGTGCCACTGATGTGGTGAGGGTGTCCTCCCCCTCTGTCCAGCCCACCTTGCCTGTTCCCCATTCTCCTCCCCTGGTGGTAGGCACTGCAGTGGAGTCCACTACCACCCTGTCTGACTTGGGCACTGCAGTGGCGGACCTGTCCACTCCATCTGCAGGGTCCACTGCAGTCGTGCCGGCACCCACAACATCTGAGCCATGCCCCCCAGTTGTGCCGGCACACACCATGTCAGACACCTCCACTGCAGTTGTCAGTGGCTCTTCAGCACCCACCACCCCTTCCCTGCTTCCTCCTGGTGAGCCCTGATCCTGTCCCTGTGGTGCCTGGCCTACCCCCCGGTTGCCCCTCCTAGTGGATTGTCCCTGGTTTTGTGCAGGCATGTGTAGGGTGGCATCTGCCACTGTCACCCACTTGTGACTTTGTTGATGGACTGGCCATTGGCCTTTGTTTATGTTCTACCGGACTTCTACTTTTAATGCCACAATATGCTGAATAAAGCAACTTTCTGTTCTCTAGTGCTTTTGCTTCTGATGTACATGATGTTGATGATGCTAACAATGCCCTTGCTGCAGTGATGGTGATATTTGGTCTCATGATAATGAAGTGTTACTGAGCAGGAACCCATGTGGTCCAGGGGGAATGTGTCCTATCCTGTGGTGTATCCATGTCATCCATAGCAGCATCTGAGGGTGTCATGTGTTCAGTATTTGGCAATGAGATTTCCTACTTAGATTGGCAACTTCACATCTGTGGCTTCCACCCCTGCACATCTGTTGTGCCTGCCATTGTTCTATTCGTCTACTTCCCTGACCGTGTGGCCATCTCCAGTGAACATGCAGGTTTGGGCATCAATGGGGAAGGACTCATCTGTGTTGTCAGTGCAACATTGCTATACAAGTGTGTTGGATCTGTGCTGATGATTCCGTTGGCACTTCCATGACCAGGCTGATGGGACGGGAGCCCTCATTTGGTGCTAATTGTTCATTGTGTGTCCCATTGCTGCCATGGTATGGTATCTGTTCGCCTCACATCTGCAGTCTCCACAGGGTATCTGCATGTGTGTGCCCATTGGTGCAAATATGTGGGTCTGCATTCGGATGGTCACTTCTGTCATTGTGTCATTGATGATTGTTGACGGTGTCAGCCCCCATGGGTGTTGTTTGTCTGCACATGGCCAAAGTTATGTCTTATTTGCACTGCAGGATTTGGCTCCCCCAATTTATGTTGCAATGGGACACATACACTACTTTGCCACTGATGTGTTTGTTGTTCTGTGACCAGGAATCATCCATGCAGTTTGGCAGTTGCACCTCTTACTTTGTCAACACTTACCTTTTGGTCACTGTGATGATGGGTGTTTGGACCCCATTGCCACAATGTTCAAAATGTGCTGCAGCTATGGACCCCACACTTGCCTTTTGGTCACTGTGATGATGGGGGTTTGGACCCCATTGCCACAATGTTCAAAATGTGCTGCAGCTATGGACCCCACACTTACCTTTTGGTCACTGTGATGATGGGTGTTTGGACCCCATTGCCACAATGTTCAAAATGTGCTGCAGCTATGGACCCCACACTTGCCTTTTGGTCACTGTGATGATGGGGGTTTGGACCCCATTGCCACAATGTTCAAAATGTGCTGCAGCTATGGACCCCACACTTGCCTTTTGGTCACTGTGATGATGGGGGTTTGGACCCCATTGCCACAATGGTCATGGCCTGCTTGTGTTGTGTGTGCCACACACATATTTGTGTGGCACATGTGCTAGGGGGTCACATTGTATGTTAGAAGTCATGTTCGGTGTTGTAGGCATTTGACACAGTCTACACACGCTTGTCATGGTGTTGGGGGGATGTCTTCTTCTTGCATTCCCTAGGTTGTGGTGTGCTGGTTGTGTCATGCATTGTCCATCCTATGGGTGGGGGTGGTAGTGGTGGTAGGCATCCTGCCCCCCTGGGTGAGGGTGGTAGTAGTGGTAGGCATCCTGCCCCCCTGGGTGAGGGTGGTAGTAGTGGTAGGCATCCTGCCCCCCTGGCTGAGGGTGGTAGTAGTGGTAGGCATCCTGCCCCCCTGGGTGAGGGTGGTAGTAGTGGTAGGCATCCTGCCCCCCTGGCTAAGGGTGGTAGTAGTGGTAGGCATCCTGCCCCCCTGGCTGAGGGTGGTAGTAGTGGTAGGCATCCTGCCCCCCTGGCTAAGGGTGGTAGTAGTGGTAGGCATCCTGCCCCCCTGGCTGAGGGTGGTAGTAGTGGTAGGCATCCTGCCCCCCCTGGCTAAGGGTGTTAGTAGTGGTAGGCATCCTGCCCCCGCTGGCTGAGGGTGGTAGTAGTGGTAGGCATCCAGCCCACCCTGGCTGAGGGTGGTAGTAGTGGTAGGCATCCTGCCCCCCCTGGGTGAGGGTGGTAGTAGTGGTAGGCATCCTGCCCCCCCTGGCTGAGGGTGGTAGTAGTGGTAGGCATCCTGCCCCCCCTGGGTGAGGGTGGTAGTAGTGGTAGGCATCCTGCCCCCCTGGCTAAGGGTGGTAGTAGTGGTAGGCATCCTGCCCCCCTGGGTGAGGGTGGTAGTAGTGGTAGGCATCCTGCCCCCCTGGCTAAGGGTGGTAGTAGTGGTAGGCATCCAGCCCACCCTGGCTGAGGGTGGTAGTAGTGGTAGGCATCCTGCCCCCCTGGGTGAGGGTGGTAGTAGTGGTAGGCATCCTGCCCCCCTGGCTGAGGGTGGTAGTAGTGGTAGGCATCCTGCCCCCCTGGCTGAGGGTGGTAGTAGTGGTAGGCATCCAGCCCCCCTGGGTAAGGGTGGTAGTGGTGGTAGGCATCCTGCCCCCCTGGGTAGGGGTGGTGGTGCGCATTCAGGCCCCTGTGTGCATATGTGGCATTGGTGATGGGCATCCCGCCCCTATGGTGCTGCTGTTGCTGGTGTAAGTATATTCTGCACCCCTGTGTGTGTGTGTGATGTGTCGTGTACGTGTTGTATGTGTTTTGTGGTTGGTGTCTGGCTTACCTTCTGCGCCGTACGCGTCCGTGCCTGTTCCGGTAGTATATGTAGAATATTGGTATGATCGGGACGAAGGGATTCATGGTTGGTTCGTGTCGTTCGTCCTTCTCGTTGCTTCGCGTCGTCCTCGTCGCTTCGCCTCGTCCTCGTCGCTTCGCCTCGTCGCTTCGCGTCGTCCTCGTCGCTGCCGTGTTCGTCTCGGAGCCGTGGATCGTGTTGTGGCGCGAATCGGAGCTTATGTGCGCCTCTCCCGGATGCTTTGACGTGCCGTGCATAGCGACGGGTTCGGGCGCGTACGGAAAGCGCATCGTACTTGTCCGGCCGGACGGGGCTGCATTTTTCCTTCCGTGCGACTCGATTCGGCGTTTCCGGATTCGCCTCGGTCGGAGAACAGGACCTGGTTTGGGTGAGTACGGCTCGGCCGGATTCTTTGCTGTTGTGCGCATCGTACTTGCTCGTTCGGTGTGCTGTACGGATCGGTCGGGAAACAGGCTTTCGCATGGCTTTTTTCCCGACTGAATGGTATTGGGTGCGCCTCCGACCGAGATCGGAATCGGCCCCTAAGTCTGTTCATATTCTCTTGATATAGATAGGACTTTTCACGGTTTTTTTTAGATGGTTGTGGCATGTGTCTGATTTGGTTTTTAATGTTGCATATTAACACGATTAGTTGTGGGTAAAACTTACGAGCTGCTACATTTTTCATAATACATGTAGGTCGTGGTCTCTCTACATGATTTGCTGTTTCCGCATAAGTATACATTTTTTATTTAGTTTTTTAGATGTTATAAGTATATTCCCCTGATGAAGGACAGGTGGTCCGAAATGCATTGGGAACTATGGAATTACAATTCTACAGTCATTAATTCATGTTGATGGATTGTGTATAAGTAAATAAAAACAATTCAAACAAAGTCATAAGATTTGGATTACATACTTTCATCTTTGAATCTTTTAGAGTTTTTTTCACTTCAACTGTGCGACATGGGACTATGATTGTTTGCAATTGTAGCAAATGTTATATTTTGAGTGATATCACATGCCCTACTGTTGTCCATTTACAGTGGGTTAACCATTAATTGCTTCAAGCCCCATTCTGTGGCCTTCTCCATGGCAATTCCCCTGTCACACTATACAACTCTGAAGCCAGACTTCATTGCTGCAGAAGGGTCTAAAGTTTCGCAGGAGTTTGCAGTGATGCTCTTCGCTGCCTACTCTAGCTGCTTCCTATACATTTCACTACCCCCAAACTCTGCAGGTCACTGGCTGTGCCTGTTAATGTCTCATTTATCAATGCCCCTTACCTTTTCTCCCATTACCTTGATCTTATACTACCCTTACCGACAGCTTCTCAATGTTACTCACTATATTACCAGCTAATTTTGACAGCTGCATGCAGGCTGTTGCCTCCTGATAGCAAACAACTTTCTCCGACTTAATAGGGACAAAACCGAGGTTCTGGTCTTTGGCCACCAACAAAATATATGGACCCACTCATGGTGGCCAGAAATGCTTGGGGTCATAATTGACAACAAGCTTTCTTTCGACACTCAGGTGAACAGAACAGTATCCTCCTGTGTTTGGGTTATTAGGACTCTGAGGAAGATCTTTCCTTCTTTATCTCTTCCATCACGGAAACATGCAGCGGTTGCCCTGATCCTGTCCAGGTTGGATCGTTGCAATGCCCTTTATCTGGACATTAACAAGGGATCCATTCATAAGTTGCAGCTTGTCTAGAATGCGGCAGCAAGTTTGATTTTAGATCTTCAGAATTCTGCCATTCGAAAACTGCATTGGCTTTCTGCCGAAAAACGAATTCTGTTTAAGGCCCTATGTATTGTTCATAAGGCACTTTTTAACCTTGGCACAGAAGGCATAATACACCTGTTCCAGCGCTATGTCCCTGCCAGACAGCTGCGTTCTGCCAACAAGAACTGGCTGGTAGTACCCAGGTTCAGAAAGGCAAAGTGGGGAGGAAGAGCCTTTGCGTGGCCGCATCCAAACTCTGGAACACCCTAACCTATATCAATCTCTTGTCTAGAGTCACATCCCCTCTTTCATAAAACATTAAAGACCTAGCTTTTTGCACTTTAAATCTTTCAAAGTATTAATTTCTACCTTCCCCCTGACCCAGCTTCCGCTATCGGTGCCTTGACGCCTTTGTTCGCGCTCTACAAGTTGATTATTCATTCATTCATTCACTATATTCGCGTGTTACTGCCCGTGCTGTCGCAACCTGTATGGTTAGCAGCTTCGGTTTGTATTACTGCTCTTTACCATTGTTGAAACGTCTCCGTCCGTAGTCTTGAAGCCTCTGCTTGCCATTACCTGTGCTGTTACTGTTTCAGGCTCTGCTACCTCTTCCTCGTGTTGTCACTGCCACGTTTTCTGTCTGCCACCGTTGGTTAACGCTGTGTGTAACTACAAAGCCAATCCTTCCACTCAAATGTAAACTATTTACTTTAGCATTAAAGGTCTGTCACAGTGGCGTAGCTGTAAAGTGGCCCCCATCGTTGTGATGTCCTGGCTTTTTCAGCCGAAATCATGAAGTATTCTTGGATATGTAGGACTATACCTACAGAAGTACAAGTGGAGCTACAACCCTCAGCATGCTTTGTATTCTCTACTGAAAATCCAAGAGTCTCTGAAAGTCAACCAGAGTACATGAGTTGCAGCTTCTTGTTAATTCCAGTATTGATCATGTCCCTGTCTCTGCTGTTACTGTTCATATTGGGACTGTTTCTACCTTTGCCATCATTCTCTGTGCTGGCCATTCCCTCTGCCCTTCACTGCTTTCCTCTACTTGTCACTTTGTGCTGTCATAACAAGTGCCGGACAGTGCCTCTGCTCCTGTGCAAATGCATCCATCACATCTCCAAATCAGAATGTTGAGCAAGAGAGCTAAGCAAAAACATTGCCAATTTTCCGACTCCACCTCTTTCAACATCACCCACTCACACAAAATATGTGAAGCACTGGGAGATCACTGGCATTAAAGCCATGAACTTGGAAAGTTACTCCTTAACAGATCCCATGGTGAACCCTACGTTTTTGACTGTCACTTAAGAAACAACAAACTGAATAGCAACCCAAGCTACTTGCTCTTTACCCAAATTAATTTGAGGATCTCATCAAAACCAGAGGCTTGCCAAAAGATTTAACGGACACTACCATTATTCAGGAACATTCTTCCTACCTTGTGTGCTGAATTCTGGACGACAACCGTCATCCATTAATCTTTATTGTCCAGCAAGTTCCCCAGCATACTGAAACCTCACACATTAAACACATCATCAAAAAAGAATTGCCTCGGGGAGGAAACATGGTGGCTGAGGTAGCCGGTCGGGAGCTCGCCCTTGAGGGAGTGCCGAATATGTAGGAAATTGATAGCGCTTACCTGGGTGGGAAGGTGGTGTGGAGGTTCCTCTCCCTTTGGATTTCATTTCTGGGGGGGTTGCAGCTAGCCTGGGTCGAATGGTGGCGCCGGGAGCGCCGCCCTTGTCTTAGGCTGCAGGAGTGCTTCGGGAGCTCTGTGCAGTCCAGTGCGCACTGCCGCACAAGGCTGTGACACGGTCAGCGCTGGCAGAGACCGCACATGTCAGGAGTGGAGTAAGGAGGGCTGAATCCAGAGAATGGAGCCTGCGGTTAGTAGGGAGAAGGCGGCTGACCGGGGAAGAAGTCAAAGCCATGCAAGTCATTGTACATTGATGGATTCTGGTAGCAAGCAGGCAGAGGCTCAAGATGAGGGTAAGTCCATATTGGAGACTCTGTTGTGACAGAGAAATAGACAACCAGGAGGAAAAATCATAAATAGGGCAGAGGAGCAGTTGAGGACTGGCAACCGGTATACACTAAGATCCCATTATTGCCCCCAATGGGTAGAATAGGAGGACGATTCGGCGGGTGGAAGAAGGAGCTCTCAACTACCGCTAAAGTTGCAGGTTAGGTAGAAAAAGACCTGGAGCAATAGCTGCCCGGTTAAAGACCCCCAGCCTAGAAAATGCCTAACAAAGCTGGCAGCCTCATCCCCATTAAAGGAGAAACAAGGTTCCTTATCCTCAAAGCCTCAGAAAATTACGCCTTCATTGAGATCGTATTTTAAAGTCAGGACTTATTTATGGAGCGTCCCGGAGGAAGGTGAGGAAGGAAGTAGTGCTACTCCAAAACAAGAGTGTCAAGAAGAAGTGGTGGGTACAATGAGCAAGACAAGGAGTACAGAGTTAGGGGATCTAGGTATCCCCTAGTGCACCCAGTCATACCCATACAACATATGTTTTCATGTCTGACAGTGGAAGAGCCAAGTCTTGTTGCAGGAGAAGCCACTAGTGAGAGGATTAGCGGTGTACATTGAACTCTGATTTCGAAGGATGCTGGCTTGGGAGGCAGTAGCTCTAAAGGGTAGGATGCGGTCCAGGAGATGCTTGGCCAATTAACCCAGGAAATTAAAGAGCTCTTTTCAATCTCTGAGGCGAATCAAAAAGAGATACAGGTAACCTGTTCTAGCCTAGAGGGGAAGATAGAAAGTCTAGCCCAGCGCACACTGGTTCTGGAATGCGGGATTCAAGACCTCCAGACAATGGTTCAAGAGAACACCCAAGATATGGTACGTCTGAAGCAGAAAGAAAAGGTACTGACTGAAAAACTTGAAAAGTTGGAAAATAACGCTAGAGGAATAACAGAATTTTGGGGCTGGCTGAAGGGTTGGAGGGGACAGATATTAAATTGTTTGTGATAAACGTATTGAAAGGCACCTTCCCCCAAGAGACCACATTGGTTAATCTTGATGTAGCAATCCAGCGAGTAGACAGAGATCCTTTTAAGTTGCATCCATGATGAAAAATACCACAAAAGATTTTGGCAAAATCTTTATCCTATATTGTGAAAGAAACAATTCTGGGTTTAGCCCTGAAGGAAAAAACACTGCAAGTGTTGGGGGCCACCTTTAGGATCAGGTCAGACATCTCCAAGGAAACAGCGTACAGACATTGGGAATTGGGAAACAGAATGGAGGAGGTGAAGAAGCTGGGAGCTAGTATATGATTGAGGTTTCCTGCTATTTTGAAGGTTATGTGGCAGAATAAGATGCACAATTTCCTAGATCCAGAAGATGTGGACAAATTTATAGCTCAGGCAAAGAGGGGGGGAGGAGTCCAGACAAATGATTATTAGAGGAGGAAGATGTTATAGGCACTCCTAAGAGATGAGTTCAAACAGGCAGTAGGACTGTCTAGTTACATAGTTGGGAGGGTTTCCACGGGAGGGTGCACATGTGGTGGGAAGGGGGAAAATATAAAAAAGTTTTACGTACTCAAATCAGGAAGAAAAATAAATAAGGAGAGCACAAAGCGGGATCATTAAGCCTGTTTCAAATGATGAGTACGGAAGGAGAGGGAAAAGGAAATATAAGTAAAAAGGAGTCTCTTGCGATCCTTTGTCGGAATGTAAATGGGCTATGGGTAAAAAAGAGGCAGCAAATAATTCTACAATATCTAAAAGAGCATAAATCCCAAATAATCATGCTTCAGGAAACTCACCTTCTGAGATGGGAATGCAGGGATCTCTTCTTAAAATAAAGATGGGTGGAGAATATGGTTGCCACAGATCAATCTCACTGCACTAAAGGCATAACCCTGTTATTTAGAGCAAAATCAGGGGTGGAGTTAGTCTGGCATAGAGCTGATAATGGATGGCATTGGATATTTGCTGAAATAAAATTGTACCAAATTCTTTACACCTTAGTGAGCTATTATGGCCCAAATAGTGACAATGTTACCCTGTTGACTCAGCTTTTTTCTAACCTGGTCTACTTTAATGCCCCTATCATTTTAGGTGGGGGTTTTAAAGTCTTATTGGATAATAACCTCGATACATCCTCAGCACGAATTCAGATTACCACCCGAAAGATGAGGGCATGTTTGATGGATATGGTGGAAATTTTAAATATCTGCGATGTCCAGGGTGTGTGGGCGCGCAAGATGGCCGGCAGGACGCACCTCTGAGAGGCTCCTGGACGATCCTGCTTTATTCTGCGTAAATCCTGCCAATTTGGATGCTACACAGCTCTCCCTAGGGGGTACCCATCCCAGCCTTGCCATTGCACCCGGAGATCTGTGTTAGTGGGCTGGGTTGGAGTATGGAGAGCGGAGAAAAGCGATGACTTGCAGCGAGCCTGGGGCCTAGGAGAGGGAATGCTGCAGCCTGCTGGGACGATTTCGGCTGGGTTCCCCCCTCCTTTGACGTGCTGATTCCCCTTGCTGGAGCAGGGGGGGGGGGCGTGGTGCGTCCATGGGGAACTGCTTGCCCGCCAGCATCGGGTGCGCCGTGTGAGCGGAGGATGCCTGGAGGAGTGAACTGGGCCCACAGCGCTGAGCGGCCTCGAGTGGCTGGGGAAGAGCGACGCGCAGCCCGTGTGCCAGCATCTAAATCAACTGTGCCGGGCGCAGCAGGGGGGTGATGCGGTGTCAGCCGGTGCCCATCTGCGGCCATATTGATAGTCTCGGAGCGCTCCGGCCTGCCTTTGGGCCTGGACGTGGCCGCCTGTGACAAAACATGTAGGGGCCTCAACGGAGAGCTGAAGGCAAAGCAACCCATCGGGGCGGGAAGGAGGGCGCCGCCCGAGTTCTTCTCACCTAAAATCTGCAGGATGTTTGAGTGGCGAGCGGAGACAGTGGGTGAGCAGCCCTAGAGGTCTGTGTGTGGTGGCCCCTCTGCTTGTGGACAAGGGTGTGTGTTAAGACCCTCTAGAAGCATTGGAAGTCCTTAAGTCGCTCTGTGAAGGGGGTCCATCGGTGGAGGATCTGTGCAGTGGGATTCGCCCTGGACCTGTTGTTGGGCATTACGGCTTGGGCCGGCCCTCTGGTCTTTGGGGCCCACATGGGAAGGAACAAACAGGCATAGGCCCCTCAGGGCAAAACGATGGATCAATATACCATCACGGCCTCCATGTCGCAGTGTTCTACACGGGCAATGGCAGGTAGGGGTGGTGAGGACGCTGAACAGTCAGTGGGGGAGCCCATGAGGGCTGAACTGTTGGAAGCTATACAGGGCTCCCGCCTTAGCCCTAGAAAATAAAATTGAGACCGTCGCCCTTGAGGTCAACCTACTGCACATCGGCCTACGCAAGGTCTCTGATAAGGTCCGACTGGAGGAGGGCTCCATTGAAGAGCTGCTTATGGAGGTGGCCTCCTTACGGAAACAGGTTGCTGTGGTCCTGTCCCGGTCTGGAGTCCTGGAGGCAAGAGTGGAAGATGCGAGGGTTGCTCCCATCGCAACAATGAGCGTCTCTTTGGATTCCCGGAGCGGGCGGAGGGAGCACACCCTGAACGGTTTGTCGAGACTTGGCTTAAGAATACACTGCAACCTGATGGCTTATCTCCCATGTTCATTATTGAAAAGGCGCATCGTGCACTGCCGGCTCCACCACGGCCAGAGGCCCCTCCGGGGGCTGCAATTGCATGTTTCTTGAATTATAAAGAACGGGACAGTATCCTGAGGGCGGCCAGAGACACTACTGCAGCTAAGTATGAGAATCATAAGATTTCTATCTATATGGACACAAACAAGGTACAGGGAGCCCGAAAGACATTCCTGGAAGTCAAGGCCAAATTGCACTCCATGGGACTCCGCTATATGTTACTATATCCAGCGCGCTTAAGGATCCGGTCTGGGGGCAAGTCCCATTTCTTTGAGTCACTTGAAGATGTTTGGTGTTGGCTGGAGGTATAGGACAAAGTGCCCAGAGAGCGTACTTGTTCCTGGAGGCCGGGGACTCGAAAGGGTATGCCGCCGAGGTTCTCTGGCTGGAGGGAGGAAGTGGGTCCGGCGGCGGCTAGCCCTCATCAAAGGTCAGAGAGGATGGATACCACTAGGGTGGAGATACAGGAGGATGGCACCATGGCTCTGGCTCTCACAGGAGAGTAGTCTGAGGCAGGAGATGATGCAGCGCGACGGAAGTAAGATGCACTAGGAAAAGCTCCTACAGAGATGAACTGAAAATTCTGCTTACAGTGAGTCTACCTAACTGCTTTTCTTGCAGGAGGTCTCCTGTACTATATGGTGCAATATGTAGTCCAAATATGTACCATCGGGAGGGGGGTGGAGTGGCGTCAATTATTGCACTATGGTTACAGTTACGAGGAGGTGTGTAGATTGTTGTTCTAACATCCTGTGCAGGCTGTTGTTGTTTTTTTGGGGTTTTCTTTTTTTTTGGATGTGGTAGGTACAAGTTAGGGGGCTAGGGTTAAGCTGTAGGTTCTGGCAGCAAGCTAGCAATTGGATTTGCAGTGGGAAGGAATGTTGTTGCACTGTATATCCGGGTAATGGGGAAAGGTAG
The DNA here is from genome assembly GCA_963921515.1 of Calotriton arnoldi. NCBI lineage: Eukaryota > Metazoa > Chordata > Amphibia > Caudata > Salamandridae > Calotriton > Calotriton arnoldi. The sequence continues at coordinate 310,626 of CAWUFW010008284.1, forward strand.
AAGTTTATTGTATCCCTCTGTTGGGGATGCACAGTTTTTTGTTGTTATGATACATGTTTTTGCAACAGTGCAAAGTGTGATTGGCTTTCAGGTCCTTTTGGTGAATCCTCTTGGTGCCAAGGGATGGTGGGGGTGAAAGGGAATGCCCGTACTGAGTATGGCTGACTGAATCAACATTGTTACATGGAATGTCTGGGGGCTCCGAGATTATGCCAAGCGCTATAGGGTCCATTCCTTCCTTCAACGCCACAAGATTCAGATTGATTGTCTGATGGAGACGCACCTTGGGACAGCTGAGGCGCCAAAGTTACAAAAAAAGTGAAGGGGCCAGGTGTTCTCTGCTTCTGACTCCTCTTATGCTACTGGGGTGGCTGTTTGGAGGGCCCCGGGGATCCCCTTTCGACTCACCTATTGCGAGGTGGATGTAGAAGGGAGGTATGTCCTGATCCAAGGCTCTTTAGATGGGAAAAAGTTCACATTGCTCAATTCATATGCCCCCAACATAGATGACAGGCTTTTCTTTGAGAGGTTGCAAGATCTGTTATTAGACAGCGTAAGATCCCCCATTATATGGGCGAGTGATTTCAACAGTGTTCTAGACGGGGGAGGAAACCACTACCCCCTTGATACGGGCCCAAATCATTGATGACGAGCGCTCTGGACAGGGCGATATGGAACCCGGGGCTGCTGAACGGGTGGCGCCTCTTGCATCCGGAGGGCCGGGAGTATACGTGTCATTCCCTCACTCATAACACTTATAGTCATTGACTGTTTCTTGGTGGAGGGGTCTGGATCACTCTAGGATTAGTACTGTGACCCACATGGCCCATTTTCTCCCTGACCATGCCCCAACCCTACTGATGCTGGACTGGGGTGGAAGGTCCAGTAGCTGTAGGTTGTGGCCTATGCCCCCAATTTGTTGGAGGATCCCACGTGCAGGGAGGACCTGCGAGATGCTATAGACAATTACACTGATAACAATTGGGGGATGATGGACACCAGGGCCAATGAGTGGGAGGCTTTAAAGGTGGTCGTAAGGGAGGATTGCATTAGCACTGTATGTGGAGTGTGTAGAAGGCTCATAGCGAATTTAAAGACTCAGGAGGACCGATTGGCAAGTCTTCAAAAACAGGAGGCTTTCGCAACAGGGGATTGTGCGGCTGCGCTGGTGGTTCATAGGAAGGTACGCTGCCTCTGGGACACATTGGATAAGACGGGTCTGAAGACTTACCGACAACTGCTACATAGAGAGGGGGATAAATCGGGTAAACTCATGGCGTGGATTCTTAAGAGACGAGGTACTCCCCATTGTCTCTATATGGGATGCGCAGGGTCACTTACATTCCTGGCGACAAGACATTGACGACACTGTTGGACCATTTCAAATCAGTTTATAAGACTGGCCCACCCGGCGTAGAGAGCCAGATGGATGACTTCCTGATTCGGGCAGGTCTCCCACAATTACAGAGGGTGGCCATGTTAGAGTTAGAAGAGGAACTCTCTGTGGACGAGGTGAGCACGGCCATTAAGGCTTTATGCAAATCTAAGGCCCCCGGGTATGATGGGTTCCCAGAAGAATTCTTTCGGGCCAATTCCCCGGCCCTCAGGGAGAAATTGCTAGAGGTCTATCGGCTGGTGAGAGATAAGGGTCAATTGCCACAGAGTATGAGAGAGGGAGTGGTATGTCTAATGTTTAAACCGGGAGGGGATCCATCTGCATACAGACCTCTAACCATGCTCAAAACCAATCTTAAAATCTTGTGCAAGATGCTGGTGACACGATTGGGTGGGGTTATGCGAGACCTGGTTTATGAGGAACAATGTGGTTTCATGCAGGCGCGCAGCACCATGCACAATCTTTGCAGGTTGACACATGTGCTTCATGCTGCTCTGGGTGGGGAGGAGGAGATGGCCTTAATTACTCTGGCCCTAAAAAAGGCATTTGATATGGTGGAGTGGGGCTTTCTCATGGCAGTGCTGAGGGATATGGGGTTCGGTCCCAATTTCTGTGCCTGGATTCGGATATTGCCCACCGAACCCTCTACGTATAAGGGTGGGGTGGTGACCCCTCGGAGTCCTGGCCGTGGGGAGGGGCACCTGACAGGGCTGTCCCCTCTCACCTCTTTTGTTCGTCTTGGCGATCGAGCCTCTTGCACTATTGCCGTGTGCGGAGATGACCCCCTGGGGAATCCGGGTGGGGAACGATAATCATATTGCCTCTCTTTATACGGACGATGCACTGGTGTATGTGCGTTCCCCTTGGGGGGGGCTGATCGAGAGACAACAGCACCAGTTGCCGGCAGTGGGACTCCGATGGGAACTGTAAGGGTTCCGAAATTTGGGGATCTGGGTCACCCACACGGAAGCCCAACACCAGAGTCAGAATGCCGACAGGGTGTTGACTGGTCTGGAGAACTCCATTGCCTTTTGGAACCGGCTCCCCCTCTCTGTCATGGGCAGGGCAGGGCAGCAATAGCAAAAATGATCTTCCTCCCGAGGTGTCTGTATCTTTGTAGGAAGGTGGAATCTGACTGCATGGTTGCCCCCACTTTTTTCCTGGTGTTTTGCTGGTTTTCGACTTAGTTGGACTGGGACCCTGCTATTCAGGGCCCCAGTTTATCTGCTTTCTCTTTAAAATGGATTCCTAGTACCTTAGGTACACTTCAGATTGGATTCTGGGGTGCCCTTATAAGTCCCTAGTATATGGTATACTATGTACCTAGGGCATAGGTACCCCAGAGGCCTACCAGGGGCTGCAGCATGTATTATGCCACCCCAGGGCAGCCTTCCAAAATGACACCACAGGACTGCTACAGCAGCCCGAGTGAGGTGGTGCATGCACCCCTTACCGAGATATAGGTTCACTATATCTCACCCTGTCACTGCACATATAAACCTATCAGTCACCCCTATGGCAGGCCTTATCAATCCTGAAGGCAGGGTGCTTGGTTTTGTGTGAGAGGGTGCCCATGCATGAGCAGAGCCACTCTGCAGCCTTCGGAATCTATCCTCCGGGGTTGTCTGGGATGCAGCCTGACCATATACTCTTAAGTGCATTATAACCAAACGGTAAATGCTAACTTTGGGATGGCTGCACGGAAACATGTCGTGTTTGGTGTCAAACACCTTGGAATCATACCCCCACACCAGTAACTGGTGTGGGAGTATGATCCCACCCTTCTAGAGGGCGAGACATGACAGCACCGGTATACCCGGTACCAGCTAACAGAGCCCTGGCATCACAAAATGGATGCTGCAGCCACAGACACAAGTCTGGCCTCCTGCTGCCGACCGAAACTCCGGCAGGGGAGGCCTGGACAATAGGTTTCCTGTCACAGGGAGGTGTTACCACCTCCCAGACAGGCCTTAGTGTATTGGGGCTGGGTGGGTGCACTCTCAGAGTGCTTTGAAGTCCTGCACTGGGGGCACATTTGGTGTCCCTGTGCATAGCCCAGTTCAAACCGGTTGCAGGGGCTACTAGCCCCTGCTCTGGTGCGAAACTGGACAAAGGAAATGGGTGTAGCCACCCCTCTTTCCTGACCCTCCCAAGGGTGGGTCCCCAGAGTATGTCCAACCCCTTCCTTGGGTATAAGATAGGAACCCCTGGCAACAGGAGATAACTACGGGCTTGAAAATTCGGTTTTTTCATCGTTGATACGTCGTGCTTACGGTGCAATACACCTTGTGAGCCAGCTTATTGTGGCATATACATACATCTTGGCTGGATATCACATATCATTGTCAATATTGGACTTTCGAAATATGATCGGTATTGAGGGGAACCTAGCGACTTCAGAGATAGAACTGCCGATTCATAATAGTATCTGACTTAGAACTGACGTGTCCAATCAAATAAGGAAAACTTTCCGCTACATTCCAGAGTCATATATGACTAGGAGCATTTAGCTGACTTTGAGACACGTGTCAGTGGATGCATCTTTTATGAGTCTATGAACATGGTGTGAGTACACTGAGCTCACTACTACTTTTTGCCCTGATGAAGTTCCCAGTTAGGGAATGAAACGCGTTGGCTGGAGTCTATGTGTTTGATAAGGCTGTTATATTTAAAATAAAGGAATTTTTATAAACTCATGATCTGTCGGTTGGACTTCATTTAGCTGTGCACCCCCTCCATCTTGAAAAAATAGTAGGAACTGGATCTGGAGCACAGTTACGCCACTCAACGGCTGGCGTTTGGGGTTGTTTGCACGGCCCATCATTACGACGGAACAGGTGTGAGGTGCGGTACCGGTGGTCCGCCGTTGATTTATTTTCTGTTTGTGACCCCTGGCAACAGGACTTTAGATATCCCTGGATGAAACTCTGAAACTGAATCCTGGACCTTTGACGATCTGTTAAACGCCAGATGACTGAAGAATCTCCCTTGGAGTAAAGGAGTTACTCCCCTGCTTGGCAGGCACCAAAGACGCATCTGTCCGGTCTGCATCTCTGAAGCTCCCGCCTGACGCCGACGACTTTGCAACCCAGGAGGTGGGTTTCCAGACTTTCCAGAGGCTGACCCGAGTCCCCAGCAAAACTGAGACCCGTAGCCCTCGTGCGTACCGTGGAACCGGAACCCCTGGACACCGTGCATATTTGCAAGTGCATAAGCTTCTGGTCGATCCTAGAGGCTGTGCTTTGGGTTACTTGTAGCCCCGACCCCGAGCAGTGAATCCACCAAAGATTGCTGGCCTGGCCACTCCCAGTGACCCGTGGGCCGCCATTTTGTGATTCCGCTTGAGTTCCCTTCGCGATCCCTTGTCCATCAACTTGTGGGTCCCTCAGAAGGACAACTCTACTTTCAATGGGCCTCCCTGGTTGCTCCAGGCCTGCCCTGACTCTCCCTCGCTTGGGGAGTCCCTCGGACCTCACTGGTCCGCACCGAAGCCTTTGTTCTCTTCCTGCGTGGGTTGTTGTTGCCAAGGCTTGTTGTGTCCAATCTGGACACCGACACCGCAGCAAGCGACATCCTTTGTGGGACAGCTCGAATCCAGCTCCTGGTCGTCGTCGACGCCTCCTGGTCCTCGTGGCTGCAGAGACAATCTTCACCTCTTCGAACTTGAAGCACCCGACATCGGTGGGCATTCGACTATCGTGCCCCTGGTCACTGGCTAGTGACCCAGACTCGGTCCCCTCTGCTTTCAGGTTCTTCACATCCTCGATCCAGGCTTGGATCTCTTCGGACACTTCGCATCTTCCCGGCAGCAGCACTTCCCAGCAAGCGGCCATTGAAAACGACGGCGCGGCCCAACACCATTTGACACCTATGCACCCGGCTTCCCTGGGTGAGGTAACACGAGTACTCCGGTGCTCCCGTGGGTGTTGGCCCTAGAACCCTCTAAGTCCAAAAGGGTTTGCTCCTAGTCCACTCCGAAGTGTCCCTAAACTTTAAAACTCTAACCGCGACTTTCCCCATAGACGCTAACGGGACTCGCGGCTGTGTTCACACACTGCACACGTCCCCCATGGGTCCCCTGTGTCACTACCTTGGGTGGTTCCTTGGGGTCCCAGCGATTCTACAGGCTCTAGGCCTTGTGTCTAGTCAAGTCGTGGTTCTTATACCACTTTCTTAATATATGGTTTGGTACGCCCCTAGGGCTAATCGTATATTGTGCTAATTTACTGTGATATTTGAAGTGTAACATATGTGCTTTGACCTCCAGCCTCATAAAGAGACTAGTAGGGTGTGTTTAGAAATAAATACATATATTTTATATATATACCTGGTGTGGTCTCCTTTCATTTAGCCATTCACGAGATTATCGACTGGTAAAACAAACAGCTTTACACTCCTTCAAGACTTAGCCTGAAGGCTGCTCTCCTTAGCTACCACTAGGATAGCTTTCAATAAAGGTTGTCTTTAAACCTATCATCAATAAAGGTCGTTTGGACTGGTGCAAGGTGCCCACTATAACTAGTGGACAGCATATACCAGGCCAACTTCTCACGTTGGTGTGCAGCGGTTGGATTCAAGCTTGCCTTTGTTTTACCAGATAATCTCAAGTGAGTGACTAACTGAAAACCACTAAAAGGTACCTGAGGTACATATAATTCAAGCTTAAAATTACAGTAAGTTCTACTGAACTTAGAGTTGTGTGTCAAGGGCTTAGCACACCCTTTCTACAACTCAAGAGAGTTTAGTAGGCCACACTAGAGTAGGTAGTACATACACCACACCTCACTAGTGATGTCTTCAAGGCCAGGAACCAGTGGGTCCCTGCCAGAAGCCAATGGGCTTCCACCATCCAAGTATGACAACCTCCAATTCTTGGAATTGAGAGCATTGTGTAATACTAGGAAATTGGAGACAGGAAAAACTGCAAACACCCAACGCCTCATAGAGGTACTGCTGTTGGATGATCTCAAAAAGACCTCAGGGTCTGATGGGGTAGGCAGAGAGGGTGGGGCAGCAGATGAGGAAAGGCCAAAGGGTGAAGATACCCATGACCTGACCTCTGAAGCTGGCCAGGAAGATGACAATGATCTTACCCTGGAAAATCCAGCTCCCCCTGCAGATGAAGAGGATGGCCACAATGGCCCCCTCTTTATCCCACCAGGGAGAGTTGAGAGTGTGCCTAGAAGGTCAAGATCTCCTTCTCAGGAGTCTAACCATTCTGACACCTCAATAGGGACCTCTGTTTCCTCTCATAGGAGGGAATCCTCTCATGAAAGGAAAGAGAGACTGCTCAAGTATGAAGAAGCTCAGCTTAGAATCAGAAGAGAGCAGTTGGCTTTAGATAGGGAGTCCCTAGAGCTTCAGAAAACAAGAAGAAAGTTGGGACTAGAGTCCCATGGTGGCAGCAACGTCCCTAGTGGTAGGGAAAGGTCTCATGACCATAGAAACCTAAGCAAGATTGTCCCTCCCTACCAGAGTCTGGATGACATCCACAAGTGGATTACTGCACTGGAAAGGGCCTGTAAATTTCAGAGGGTCCCCCAGGAGCAGTGGGCAGCAATCTTGTGGCTCTCCTTTGCAGACAAAGGTAGAGACAAGCTCCTCACTGTAAGAGAAGAGGATGCTGACAATTACAAAGTCTTGAAGAGTGCTCTGATTGATGGGTTTGGCCTAACCACTGAACAGTACAGGTTGAAGTTCAGAGACACCCAAAAGGCTCAGACTCAAGACTGGGTTGGCTTTGTAGATTGTGCTACTAAGGCTCTGGAAGGTTGGATACATGGCAGCAAGGTGCATGACTTTGTAGGATTGTACAATTTGATTATGAGGGAGCAGATCCTTAATAATTGTCAAAACCAGCTTTTACACCAGTACCTGGTGGACTCTGATCTGACCTCTCACCAAGAATTGGGAAAGAAGGCAGACAAATGGGTCAGAACCAGGGTAAGGCCTAAGAATCAAGGTGGTGACCAGAAGAAAGATTCTACCAAGTCCCAAGAGAAAGGTGGGGATAAATCTAAAGACAAGTCCTCTACAGGGCCCCAAAAGTTCTCTTCTGGGGGTGGGTCCCAAACTCCTTCCTCTCCTGAAAAGAAACCATATTGCCATGTTTGTAAAAAGCCTGGCCACTGGAAAACTGATCCCAGTTGCCCCAGGATTGGCAATAAAGAAAATGTTCCTCCAACTAATACTACCACCTCTTCTGGTACTACTAGTAGTAATCCCCCAGGCGGTAGTGTTGCACCCAAAAAGTTAGGTGCATTCTCATGGGTAACAGAGGTGGGCCCTAGTTTAGACAGGTCCTCCTCACAAGCCTCCTTAGTCTGTGATGGTGGCATGGGATTTGCCAATTTTACCATGGGTCCCAATGCATTGGACAGGTACAGACTGGAGCCACTGATTAATGGTCAGAAGGCTGTGGCATTCAGGGACACAGGGGCTAGTGTCACCATGGTGACAGGGAAGCTAGTTCCCCCTCAGCAGCTTTTACCTGAGTTTAAATACCAGGTGACCAACATAGATGGTGTCAGTACAGATCACCCCATGGCCATAGTCAATCTCAGCTGGGGAGGGGTCACAGGCCCAAAAAGAGTGGCAGTGTCCCCAATCTTGCCTGTAGATTGCCTGATGGGCAATGATCTGGAAATTTCAGCCTGGGCTGAAGTTGAACACCAAGCCCATCTGAAAATGCTGGGCAACCCTGAAAGAGTTAGTGGGGCTGTGATGGCCACAGCCCAAGCCCAGGGAAATTTTGGAGTGATGGAGCCTGAAAGAATGGCCCACTCTCCTCCACAAGAGAGCACAAGGGATGAAGAAAAATCTTCTTCCCCCCAGACTTTAGGTAAGGGTCAGCCTCCTCAGAGAACTGATCCTACCCCTAGTGAAGGAACTGCCCCAGAGGTAGTCAGGCCTGGCCTGACAACACCCCTGATGGCAGAGGACCCTTCCAAGGTGGTACCCAGTCTGGAGCAGGTAACCTGCCCCTCTCTACCCTGCCTCAGTCAGCCCAGGGCTGCAGAGGTCAGTGGACCCCACAGGGCCCCCTGTCCAGAGGAACCCCCCCATCAGCAGATTAGGGGCACCCAGTCTAGTAGCCCTAGCCAGGTGAAAATTCCTCAACACACTGAGGGATCCCCCATACCTTTGTGTAGGGACCTCCCCCAGAAGGACTCTGTTGGGCAAGGGCAAACCTGGGACCAAAAGGTTCCAAACCTGCCATGTCTCTCCAGTGTTCCACCAAAAGGGACTCAACCCCCAGCTGTAGGCAGCCAAAGGTTGACCCTAAGAGCAAAGTGCAACTCAGACATGGAAAGAAAGGCATCCATGGTGACCAGTGATCTGAGGAAGCTGAGACCAACTATATTAGGGCCTCACTTCCCTACTCAGACACCTCACCAGCCTTTTTCTTTACCAAAACACACCACAGGTAGTAATTCCCCATGGTGGAGACCCTCTCATACCCTTAGGGTGAGGGATAGCTTAGTGGACCATAAAACAGGGGGTAACCATGCTAGTGCAGGTACTTCCTTATATGGCCACTTAGTCAATGAAGGCTCAACTGGGCAAGGTTAGCCTTATCTCCTTTCGTTTGGGGGGGGTAATGTAGGAAGGTGGAATCTGACTGCATGGTTGCCCCCACTTTTTTCCTGGTGTTTTGCTGGTTTTCGACTTAGTTGGACTGGGACCCTGCTATTCAGGGCCCCAGTTTATCTGCTTTCTCTTTAAAATGGATTCCTAGTACCTTAGGTACACTTCAGATTGAATTCTGGGGTGCCCTTATAAGTCCATAGTATATGGTATACTATGTATCCAGGGCATAGGTACCCCAGAGGCCTACCAGGGGCTGCAGCATGTATTATGCCACCCCTGGGCAGCCTTCCAAAATGATACCGTAGGACTGCTACAGCAGCCTGAGTGAGGTGGTGCATGCACCCTTTACCGAGATATAGGTTCACTATATCTCACCCTATCACTGCACATATAAACCTATCAGTCACCCCTATGGCAGGCCTTATCAATCCTGAAGGCAGGGTGCTTGGTTTTGTGTGAGAGGGTGCCCATGCATGAGCAGAGCCCCTCTGCAGCCTTCGGAATCTATCCTCCGGGGTTGTCTGGGATGCAGCCTGACCATATACTCTTAAGTGCATTATAACCAAACGGTAAATGCTAACTTTGGGATGGCTGCACGGAAAGATGTCGTGTTTGGTGTCAAACACCTTGGAATCATACCCCCACACCAGTAACTGGTGTGGGAGTATGATCCCACCCTTCTAGAGGGAGAGACATGACAGCACCGGTATACCCGGTACCAGCTAACAGAGCCCTGGCATCACAAAATGGATGCTGCAGGCACAGACTCGAGTCTGGCCTCCTGCTGCCGACCGAAACTCCGGCAGGGGAGGCCTGGACAATAGGTTTCCTGTCACAGGGAGGTGTTACCACCTCCCAGACAGGCCTTAGTGTATTGGGGCTGGTTGGGTGCACTCTCAGAGTGCTTTGAAGTCCTGCACTGGGGGCACATTTGGTGTCCCTGTGCATAGCCCAGTTCAAACCGGTTGCAGGGGCTACTAGCCCCTGCTCTGGTGTGAAACTGGACAAAGGAAATGGGTGTAGCCACCCCTCTTTCCTGACCCTCCCATAGGTGGGTCCCCAGAGTATGTCCAACCCCTTCCTTGGGTATAAGATAAGCCCCTGGCAACAGGACTTTAGATATCCCTGGATGAAACTCTGAAACTGAATCCAGGACCTTCAACGATCTGTTAAACGCCAGATGACTGAAGAATCTCCCTTGGAGTAAAGGAGTTACTCCCCTGCTTGGCAGGCGCCAAAGACGCATCTGTCCGGTCTGCATCTCCGAAGCTCCCACCGGATGCTGACGACTTTGCAACCCAGGAGGTGGGTTTCCAGACTTCCCAGAGGCTGACCCGAGTCCCCAGCAAAGCTGAGACCCGTAGCCCTCGTGGGTACCGTGGGTACCGTGGAACCGGAACCCCTGGACACCGTGCACATTTGCAAGTGCATAAGCTTCTGGTCGATCCTAGAGGCTGTGCTTTGGGTTACTTGTAGCCCCGACCCGAGCAGTGAATCCACCGAAGATTGCTGGCCTGGCCACTCCCAGTGACCCGTGGGCCGCCATTTTGTGATTCTGCTCGAGGTCCCTTCGCGATCCCTTGTCCGTCGACTTGTGGGTCCCTCAGAAGGACAACTCTACTTTCAATGGGCCTCCCTGGTTGCTCCAGGCCTGCCCTGACTCTCCCTCGCTTGGGGAGTCCCTCGGACCTCGCTGGTCCGCACCGAAGCCTTTGTTCTCTTCCTGCGTGGGTTGCTGTTGCCAAGGTTTGTTGTGTCCAATCCGGACACCGACACCGCAGCAAGCGACATCCTTTGTGGGACAGCTCGAATCCAGCTCCTGGTCGTCGTCGACGCCTCCTGGTCCTCGTGGCTGCAGGGGCAATCTTCACCTCTTCGAACTTGAAACACCCGACATCGGTGGGCATTCGACTATCGTGCCCCTGGTCACTGGCTAGTGACCCAGACTCTGTCCCCTCTGCTTTCAGGTTCTTCACATCCTCGATCCAGGCTTGGATCTCTTCGGACACTTTGCATCTTCCCGGCAGCAGCACTTCCCAGCAAGCGGCCATTGAAAACGACGGCGCGGCCCGACACCATTTGACACCTATGCACCCGGCTTCCCTGGGTGAGGTAACACGAGTACTCCAGTGCTTCCGTGGGTGTTGGCCCTAGAACCCTCTAAGTCCAAAAGGGTTTGCTCCTAGTCCACTCCGAAGTGTCCCTAAACTTTAAAACTCTAACCGCGACTTTCCCCATAGACGCTAACGGGACTCGCAGCTGTGTTCACACACTGCACACGTCCCCCGTGGGTCCCCTGTGTCACTACCTTGGGTGGTTCCTTGGGGTCCCAGCGATTCTACTGGCTCTAGGCCTTGTGTCTAGTCAAGTCGTGGTTCTTATACCACTTTCTTAATATATGGTTTGGTACGCCCCTAGGGCTAATCGTATATTGTGCTAATTTACTGTGATATTTGAAGTGTAACATATGTGCTTTGACCTCTAGCCTCATAAAGAGACTAGTAGGGTGTGTTTAGAAATAAATACATATATTTTATATATATACCTGGTGTGGTCTCCTTTCATTTAGCCATTCACGAGATTATCGACTGGTAAAACAAACAGCTTTAAACTCCTTCAAGACTTAGCCTGAAGGCTGCTCTCCATAGCTACCACTAGGATAGCTTTCAATAAAGGTTGTCTTTAAACCTATCATCAATAAAGGTCGTTTGGACTGGTGCAAGGTGCCCACTATAACTAGTGGACAGCATATACCGGGCCAACTTCTCACAATCTTGTACAGAATTCTATGTTTCCACTGACGGACCGCTTTTTTTGGCAATTGGATAGCCTGCTAGTGACACTCCTGTGGGCGGGTAGGCGCAGTAGGGTGGCACTTGCAATGTTGAGGTAGGACATGGAGGAGGGTGACTTGGCGGTCCCGGATGTACAATTTTATTATTATGCTGCCCACTTACAGCACACAGCCCGTTGTCTCACGGAGTCGAACAACTGGGAGAAGCGGCTCCTGGGAACTGAGTTTGCGGGAGGGGGACACCAAGCCTCAGCTGTTGATGCGGGGGGCAGATTGGAGTTCCCGATATTCAGATATCCTACTTGATAACCCACACTGCTGGGTATGGGGGAAGGTGGCCAAAAGGGTAATTCGTCGGGCTCCCTTCAGTAGGGAACTCAGGCTATGAAATCTAGCGCCCTTCAGAAACATCGACTCCAGCATGTCCATGGAACAGTGGCGGCAGGGGGGATGTCTGGAAGCGGATGACCTTTGCCCTGGGGACACCTTTATATCATTCCCAGACGCGCAAGACTCATTTGGGGTGGGACCAGCTCACTTTCTTCACTATGCCAAGCTGGAGAGCGTGGCTAAAGACCGCTGGGTGGACTTCCCCGTGGCCCCGCGGCCATCAGGGGTTCTTGACGGTCTTATTGGATAGGGGGAGGGGCGCCATCTTATTACTCACTTCTCAAAGCCCTCATGAGTGATTTGCAGCCGCGGAGGCACCCTGCACGGAGTGCCTGGGATAGAGACATGGAAGCACCCATCTCCAATACAGACTGGGAGATGGCGTTAAACCTTGTTCACACTGTATTCTGTAACAATAAATTCAAACTCTTACATTTCAATTTTGTGCACCGTACATACATAACTCCATACAGCATCAACAAAATAGACCCCACGAGAAATGCGGTCTGTGTAAGGTGCTGGGTGGTTGGAGCCACCTTCCTACACCTAGCCTGGGAGTGTGACCTGGTTCAGTCCTACTGGGCACTTGTGGTTCCTCGCATAGAAGAGGCCACAGAGATTGGTATCCCATTAACTCCATTTCCCCTTGTTTTTGCGTGACGACCAAGTGGGAATTAATGTGTTACTATGTGATATGGGGCTCACTGTCTTGGCTTCATGATGTCTTGGGATACCTTCGGATATATGAATGCTTCCACAAGTGCAATTTATATTTTATCGGATTGCATACGTCTTTATTTTATGTCTAATAATGAATCCCTTCCAGATTTGCCAACATATGCTGTATGTTTGTTGTTTACAAAAATCAAAAAATAGAGTTTACATTTTTTTTTTATCTGTGATGACCTTCGTACAATAAAAGGGAATAGTAGGGATTATACTTTCCATTGCAAGAAGAATGGTCACTATTCTAGACAAGACTATTTCTTTATGGATAGGAAGGAAGTGGTGAAAGTAGTGGGGATAGAACACCTTCCTATATATCTGTCAGACCACGCAGCTATGCTTTTAAAAATCGAGATAAAGGATTTCTACAGGGTTAGACGGTGGACGGTTAATAGAAGGATCTTGCTGCAGGTAGAGATGTTTTTAACAAAAACAAGGGAACCCAGTTAGGTAGGCAAGGACCTTGGGTATCAATTTGTATAACGGACAACGGTCCTTGTCGGAGGTCAATAAGGAAAATAAGTATAGAACGGAATCAATTCTATATGATTACTATCCAGCCGGATAGTGGGATTTAATCCAATTTATTCTTAGTTATCAAAAGACAAAACAATACGTAGTACAATACGTAGTGGGATACAATCCTGTATCCAGAGACATAAAAGTGAAGTAGTATGTAAAGAATTGGTGACATATGAACAAAAGGGACAAAACAATCAGGCAAAACAAAAACGAAAAACTTGTTAAAAAATGTGAACGATGAAACAAGCGTAATAATTAACACAACCGTGACACAGGTTTACAAAGATATTTGTGTGCACGGTGTTTAAGAAGGTCGACGACGTTTCGATCCCGTTTACATGAATAATGGGATCATCATCAGGACAGACGATAAATGCCTGAGCAACATAAAGGTCTATACTCTTTGGTAGGAAAGCAGAATTCCAGAATGTCAATGCATATACCGAGCTCTGGGACCCAAGGGGGCTGCCATAAATCTGGATAGATCGTGAAGTACTGGGGTCCAGGAGTGATTCAAAAACAGCACGGAAGAATTAGGTCAATTTGGTGCTGTGGAACCTTCGTACAAGTGGATTACGGCATAGCCGATGGCAGGGAATCTAGTGGCAATAAGGGTCGATGCTGCAAGGCTGACAAGGTTAGGGAACGTCAGTGCGTAGTTCCAGGAGTAGTTGCCAATCAGTGTAGCGAGGGACAAGCCTGAGAGTGGACAATTAGTGCCGGATACTGGGGGCCTGGAACGGTCGAATACCGTTAGAGATAGTGGCAAAGATACGGCAAGGCACAGAAGAGTTATTTTCCTGGAATATGGCATCAGCACTCATGCATGTAGTGTGGGCCTGGTTGAGGGGACCTCTCAAAAATGTATCAGTAAACTGGGTGAGGGAAGAAAAGGCGCAACTTTTGCAATTAGAAGAAGGGATGGGAAATGGGAGGAGATGCTAAAAGCTAACTTACTGCATGAGGAGGAAAGGAAGGGGATGCTAGAAGTACTTGAGGATCTACAATTAAAGTTTGGAGTCAAGGTTGAGGAGAAGGTGTTGCAGCAATGGGAAGTCAGCAGAGCAAGAGATATTGTACACGGGGAGTGTTGTGGCAAACTGTTAGCTTGGAAATCAAGGCTGGAAAGGAATCGGAATTTTATTAGGAAGATCATTGAAGGGGACAAAGGCATGACACTTGAAGAGAGTAACAAGATTAATGCTGTGTTTAATCAATTTTTTCAGGGGTCATATACAGATGACTTAGTGATAAACAAAGAAGAACTGGAACACTGGCTTCGAGAAAAACATCTCCCTAAACTGACTAGCGATCAACAACAATTCCTGGGTCAAGAAATCAATGGTAGTGAAATCTTGGTGGTAGTGAAAAAATTAAAAAGAGGGAAGGCCGTAGGGCCTGATGGAATTCCTAGTGAACTTTTTTCTGCAATTGCGGAGGGGATCATCCCAGTTTGGGTTAAGTTATTTAACTCTGTATTGATAGATGGTATGCCAATTCCGAAGTCATGGAATGAAGCAGTAATTTCCATAATTCCAAAGCCTGGTAGGAATCCTTTACAGTGCCAATCTTTTTTTTTAATTTTTATTTTTTTAAATCTTTTTATTTTTATTAACACAGCTCAGAAGAACATATATTATGCCAGTACATCTGTGGTGTGACAATTGTACAAAACATCGTGTGACAACTCTCAGCAGGGACAAAGATCCGGGGAGACCACTCTCTAGCCCAACTATGATCCATCTCAACACCCCTCCTCTGACGGCCCAGGGCCTCTGTATCTCTTCCAGGGCCCCCACACTTTTCCCCATTTTTTGGCGCACCCCCTGCTCTTATACACCATCTCTTCGGCCCGTTGGCACCAATCCAGGTCCCGCTTCCAATCAATGAGCTGCGGTGGCACCTGCGCTCCCCAACTCCTTGCAATATTACGTTTAGCCACTGCTGCCGCTAGGAACAGCCATAGTTCGGCGTGTTTGGACCAGGTCCCTTCCCCCCGTATCATGAGGAGCAGCCACTTTGGATCCCTCGGAACCTCCTTTCCCACAACTCTGGACATAGTGTCCATAACTCCTGCCCAGTAGGTTGATATCTCGGGGCATTCCCATAGAATGTGGAAGAAGGAACCCTCCTGCTGGCATCCCCTTCTGCAGCACCCCGATTGTAGTCTGCCCCATTTATACAATAGCGTGCAAGGATAATATGTGCGGTGTAGTATTTTAAGTTGCACCAGTCTGAATCTGGCCCTAATTGCTACCTCTCTGGGGCTTTGCTGCGCCTCTAGCCACTCTTCGTCCTCCAGGGTGCCCAGGTCTACCGCCCACGCTGCCCTAAGGGACACCAGAGGGTCTGGACTGTTGTTGACCAGCTTGCGGTAAATCGTCGATGTGGGCTTCTCCGCAATCGGGTCAAGTAGCAACCGGTCCTCCAGTGGGGAGTAATCTGGTATGGACACATCCCGCTGAATGTGTACTCTTAGGGCGTGCACCAGTCGGAGGTGATGGAAACTTTGTGACGGGTGCATGTCGTATTCTTTCCGTAGGAATTCAAATGAGTGGGGGAATCACCCTCCCATACATCACCCAGATATTCGATCCCTATGGACCTCCAGCCCCTAAACCCCGTCAATGCTGCCACGTCTCGAAGCTGGTCTCCAAGCCACAGCGGGGTCCTCCCGGTCAATTTCCGATCCCACCCAAGGAATCTGTTGGCCTCCCTCCAACATTGTACCACTACCCGTGTGTGTGTCGGCCAACTCCGCTGCATCTTTGCCGTGTATAGTAGCGACTCGCAGGCTCCCCTGCTCATGGCCATCCTGTCGACCCGATACGCCGGTTCTGAGGTGTCTGCGTAGACCCAATCATTTACGACCTGTAGCTGTGACGCCCAGTAGTAAAGCTGGGTGTCCGGGACTGCCAGGCCGCCCTCGTAAACTCCCCTCTGGAGTTTGCGCAGCGCTATCCGCGGGGACCCACCATCCCACAGTAGGGAACGGACCGCCTGAGAAATCCGCTTGAAGGAGTGCGGCAGGACCGGATAGGGCGTATTCTGAAGGCAGTATAATAACCTTGGTAGCGTGAGCATTTTAAAAAGGGCTGCACGGCCCATGAGTGTAAGCGGGAGAGAGCGCCAGTGGCTTACATCCGAGCCTAGGCGGGCGAGTTGGGGCTCCAGGTTTTTAGCCAGGAAAACCTCCCTGTTTCTTGTGATGTGGATTCCCAAGTATTTGAACCCTTCCCTGACTACTGGTGCCACACAGCGGGGCGGAATTCGTGGCGTGGGGCCCGAGAGCGGGAAAATCACAGATTTTGACCAGTTGGTGGTATACCCAGAGTAACTGCCGAACAATTCAAGAATATGTAGGACACGGGCAAGCGAATGATATGGCCGGGCCAGGTATAGGAGAATATCGTCCGCATAGAGGGACACCCGCTCCTCCCACCCCCTGGGGCTACGATACCCCAGATCATAGGATCTCTCCTTATCCAGTGCGCCAGGGGTTCCAGCGCCAAGGCGAATAGGAGAGGGGACAACGGGCATCCCTGTCTAGTGCCCCTTCTCAAGGGAATGGACTTGGACACCGCCCCATTGACTCTGACTCGCGCCGTGGGCAGCACATAAAGCAGCCGTACCCAGCTGCAGAAGATCGGCCCGCATCCCAGCCGTTGGAGGACCATAAAAAGATATGGCCACTCCATGCTGTCGAAAGCCATGGATGCGTCCAGGGCCACCGCCGCCGTCTGCACAGGCCCGGCGTCCTCTGTCATGTGGAGTACTCCGTAGAGCCTTCGTAGATTATGTCTCGTGCTCCTATGGGACATAAACCCCGATTGGTCCACGTGGACTAGGTCCGTGATGACCGATATCAAGCGCTCCGCCAGGGCCTTAGCGAGCACCTTTGCTTCTACATTTATTAATGAAATCGGGCGGTATGACTCGCACCGATCCGGGGGTTTTCCTGCTTTATGGATGGTCACAATTGTGGCCTCCCGTTGATCTGGGGGAAGCCGCCCCACCTCCCTCGCCTCATTGAACATCCGAAGCAAGGGAGGCAGCACCACCGCCGCCTGTCGTTTATAAATTTCAACCGGCAGTCCATTTGGCCCCGCCGCCTTTCCCGACTGCAGGGCGTTTAAGGCCGCACCCAGTTCCTCCTACGTGAGGTCCGCCTCTAGCTTATCACGTGCCTCCGGAGATAGCACGGGCAGCGCAAAGTCTCGTAGAAACTCCGCACAGTCCGATTCAGTCCGAGTGCTTACCGGGGAGTATACCTGCTCAAAGTGGACTGCAAATGCCTCTGCTATATCCCCGCTATTGGAGCACCAGGCTCCCGATTTATTCCAGACACCTGCTACCCATGAGCGTTCCCTGTCTCGACGCTCTAGCCACGCCCAGTAGCTTCAGTCCCTTATCGCCCACATCATATAGTCGATGCTGGGTAGCTAGCGCACAGGCTCGCGCTTCCCTCTCCGCTATCGCCCTCAGGTCCTTTTGCTTTAGAGCTAGTTCGTGCCGCAGGTCCGCTGACTCTGTCAACGCGGGGTCGCGCTCTAACGTTCCCACCTCTCGCTCCAGCTGGCACATCTGTAGGGCCTCCTCTTTCTTCTGTCCTCCTATTAGCGCCTGCGCCTGTCCTCGTAGAACCACTTTATAGGCTTCCCACATAATGATCTGGGAGTCGACGGATCCCTGGTTCTCCTCAAAGTATAGTTTAGAGCCCTCTCTGAGCTTAGCACTCAATTCCGGGTCCCGCAGATGCCAGGAGTCTAGTCTAGGACAGGGGGCCCTGTTCACCACCGGTCCCCTCAAGAAGACACACCCTGGTGAGTGGTCCGAGATCCCACGTGCCATGTGCCTAGCGTCCATAAAATCCCCCAGCTGTGGAAGCCGGGTGAAAAAGTGGTCGATCCTAGAGAAAGTCCCGAGCCTGGCCGAGTAGAATGTGTATTCCCTATGTTGAGGGTTATGTGCCCGCCATATATCACCAAGACCGAGGGCTGCGACAAAGCCCGCCAGTCCCCGTTCTTCTCGTGCCTCCGTCCGCGGACTGGAGCGGTCCAATGATGGGTCCATTACGGCATTGGTGTCACCCCCAAGGATAAGGGTTCCCGAGGGGAGATCTGCCAAGAAACCCCCAGTTTAGGAAGAAAAGTAGAGTGGAGGCCCGGGGAAGGTAGCAGGAGCAAAAACCAGTGACCGTCCCTCCCAGGTACCCCCGGCCGCCACAAAGCATCCTGTGCTGTCCGCCCATGTACCCGTTATTACCAATGGCAGTGTGGTGCGTACCAATATTCCCACCCCGCGAGCACTTGTGGTGTAGCCCGCGTGTGCCACCATCTTGTAACCAAATCGGTCTAGGGCCCTACATCTATTACCCAAAAGGTGTGATTCCTGGATCAGCACTACGTCCGGCATGTGTCGCTTCAGGTGTTGCAGGACTAGAGTGCGTTTAATTTTATCCCCCAGGCCGTTTACATTCCAGGTCCACACCTGCAAACTGACTGGGTCACCCATTATCCCGGGGTGGTGGCTGTTGTTGTGAGTCCCCTCTCTCCCTCCCCCGCTGCAGTGTCTAGCATGTAGTGCCACAGATTGTCGCTATGCTGATTCTGAGCTAACTCCCATGTCCCCCCCAACAATGAACAAAACAAACACCCCCCCACACCCCCGCCCTGCGACCCTGCTAGGTGAGCTCCCAACCTCCCACCCTCGGAACTGGCAGAGTGCCTGTCGCCCCATAGCAGAAACACAAACAATAGTGTGGGGTTGTGTGCCTACAGCCAGCATGGAGATAGATATTTCCAATGATTACCATAATTGCCCCTATATCAATGCTCAGCTTTGCACTGTGGGGCCATGCCGCAACCCCCCCCCCCCCCATCCCCCCCAGTCGCTCAATCGCCCCATTGGGCTGTAATAGAGACACGCGTCTCTCCCCCGCCCCCATATCCACCAAAGCACATCTAATGCCAGGTTGCCATGGTTCGAGGCAGAACCGTCTTTCTCCTGAGATGGCCTTTCATAGTCATGTAGCCCCACCCATTGTCACTTATCTGACGGCTGCTCTGGTCTCTGGCCGCTTGATTTCCTCCAGTCATCTGACTCCAGCTCGGTTCGGTGCTCAGGTCGCTCCGACCTGTCTCGCCTGCTCACAGTGCGCCACCCCTCGAGCCAGTCGCTGGCCTCCTCTGTCCTGTCGAAGAAGTGGACTTTCCCACCATCAAGGATCTTGAGCTTGGCAGGAAATAGCATCATATATTTTACGCCTTGCTCTCGAAGAGCTCTCTTGACTCCATCAAAGGAGTGCCGCATGCGCTGGACCTTGAGTGTGAAGTCCGGAAAAAAGCGAATTGTGGCGTTGTCTAAGTGGAGGTCTCCTGCCGTCCGTGCGGCTTGTAGGATGGCGTCTCTGTCCCGAAAGTTGAGAATCCGGGCAATAATAGTACGCGGCGGCGCCCCCGGTTTTGGTTTGCCTCCCAGCGCTCTATGGGCCCGTTCCACCGAAAAGAAATTTGACAGGCGTTTGGGCTTTAAATGATTGAGGATCAGGTCTTCGACAAACCAGTCTACCGAAGGGCCTTCCATGCCCTCCGGTACCCCCACCAGGCGTATGTTATTGCGGCGGGCCCGGCCTTCCTGATCCTCGAGGCGCGCGTAGATGTCGTCTTGATTTTTGGTGAGGGAGGCCACCTGCTCCTCCTGACGTTTAGTCTTAGCTTGGAGGCTGCCAATGCCAGTCTCCGCTTCCGAGACCTTCTCTGACATTTTTCGGAAGTCCGCCCGCAGGAGGTTAACCTCTTCTGTCACAAAGTCCAATTTGGGCTCAAGGGTGCCTCGAAAGTCCCTGATGGCCTTCATGATGTCTTTAAGTGAGGGGTCGGGGTCCCCATCTTCCGCGCCCTGCGAGCCTCCTCCTGTCGCGTCTTCGTCGCGGCTCATGGCGACCGTGTACTTGTCTATTTGGTTTGTCTGGCCGGGGCCGGGTGGCCTGGTGCGGCCCATGCCGACGCTCGCAGCGGTCCGTCGCCTGTGTCTTCCCAGTCGGGTGGGCCGTCCGCTGGCTCGTCTTACCGCCGGTCGCTGTCCGGGAGGCCCCTGCCGTCTGACAATCAGCGTCTTGTCTGCGCCCACGCCCCCTCCTTCGCTCGATGTAGGCCTTGGATCTGGGCCCAGGCTCCGCGTGGCCGCCTGGTTCCTACTGGTCGCCGCGCTATTGATGGTTGTAGATCAAATTAAGTATATTGATTCCTCCCCTCAGAGGCGAGATGCGGTCGATCAGGGTCCGGTCTCCACTCACCGGCCCCGGGTCTCCACGGGCCTCATCAGTCTTCAACCCTCGTCAGGGCCGTCGCCCCCTCAACAGCCTGATCGCAGCGCAAGGGCCCAGCGCGTATGACCGCCGCCAGCGTCCAGCCGGTAATGGTTGCAGTGGAGCCACCCACCTCCAGAAGCTCCCCTGAGCCTCAGCACTTCAGCCGGGGGATGATCAGTGTCTCAACCCGCCCGTCAGGACCGTCGCACTTCTACCCCGCGATCCAGAAAGCAGGCCAGCCTCCACGGGGCCGCAGACGCACTTTCGCCGCACCAGTGCAGCCCCCCACTCTCAGGCGACGCACCAGACAGCTCTCGTGTCGGTCCGCACTCAGCACCCGCAGAGCTCCTCAGACATGGGGGGGGGGCCGCAACCCCCGCCTCCTTCGGAGTTGTGTCCCGGGGGTCAACTCACCCCGTCGCGTCTGTGCCTCGCAGCCAGGGCTCCCCGCAGGTCCGGCGGTCTCCGCTCACCGCCCCGCAGTGGCCGCCATTTTGAGGGTCGGGCCGTCCGGCGAATCGAGCCTCCGCGCCGCCTCCGGTGGATACAAGGGCTATTTCTACGCCGCAGACTGCGGCTACAGTGCCAATCTTATCGTCCAATCACGTTATTCAATTGCGACTATAACATTTTTACCAGTATCCTAGCAGGTCATTTGAATAAAGTGGTGGGGCATCTGATACATCAGGATCAAAAGGGCTTTTACCTGGGAGAAACATGAGAGAACTTAAGCATACCCTGATAGGATCAATAGATTTAGCTACAACACAAAGGGCTCCACTTGCGATCGTGACCTTGGATGCCGCTAAGGCATTCAATCGTGTTAATTGGAGGCATCTCATGATTATTTTAGGATTGTATCAATTTTTATTGTCTTTGGAAGAGGAAAATACAGATATTTTGCCTACAACCAATGGCTGGCGAAGAAAAAAAGGGGGGGAGGGACAGAGGAAGAGGGGTAGTAACCAACAATTTACACTTATAAATCAAATAGAAATTAACTGTTTAAGCTATGCCCGCATGTTTCGTGATGATGTCCGTGTTGTCCCACTTCCACCCCAATGTAGCTTAAGTGTCAGGTTGTATGCCGGCTGTGAGGCATAGAATGCGTAAGTATATTGGTCATGTGAGTTCTCGGAAGGTATTGGACAAATATTTTAGGCAGGGTCCCCATGCCTTCTCAAATCTAGGGAGTGTTTGGTCTACAACTGCTGTTAGTTTTTCCACGCTTAATAAGTCCCAAAGCTTGTGCAGCCAGTCCAGGTGTGTGGGCGTAGAGTCGGTCGCCCATCGGGATAGCAAAACTTGTCTTGCTGCACACAATGCTAAGGTAATGGCCCTCCCCGAAGAGGAACGAAAGGGGTACGTCAAGGCGTTGGGAAGCCCCAGGAGAATGTAGCTAGGGAAGCGAGGTAATTCGGTCTCAAACATCTGATCTATATCGGCCAATATCTCTTCCCAATAACGGTGTAATTCGGGGCAGTGCCACAAGAGGTGTGTTAGTGTACCTGAGTTGCAGCAATGACACCAGAATTTGTCATCGCATCCTTGCTTCCACTTGGCCAGGCGGGTGGGTGTGTAGTACCAATAGTGCACTAGTTTTAAGAGTGTCTCCTCCCCAGCTGCGCAGTGTGCCGATGTACGGGCTCGTTGCAAGATGTCTGTCCATTATTTGTCTGTGAACCCACGTTCACATTCCGTTTCCTATCTGGACCTCACTGGCGACAGTAGGGAGTTAATAAAGGTGTTCAAAAAGGAATAAATGTGGGACAGCAAATGCCGGTCATTGCTCCGTGTTAAGAGTCAGCGCTCAAATTGCTTGAGGGGTCTGCTAGCGTGGGATCGCATGTCATATTGAGTCATCCAGTGGCGAACAGCTGCGTATCGCCATTGCTCCGAGTCCAGGAGGCCATAGTCCTGTTGGAGGCCTGGAAAATCTCGTAGTTCCCGCTCATCGAAGAGGTCTCCTATGCGCTTGCAATTAGCCTCTTGCCACTGGGAGAAAGTTATGTCAAGCATGGCCGGGGGAAAGTCCACATTCCCTATGATCGGGGTGAGTGAAGAGATCGGGGTAGTAAGGTCCTTGGAAATGCTCAATTTGTCCCAAGCACCCATTGTGGCCCGGACCACCGGGGAGATATACACTCCCAGTGGGCGGGTTCTTGCGCAACAGCCAGGGTATCTTCCAGATGTGGATGCCGGCCACTACCTGATCCAGGAAGCACCAGTGTTTTTCCGTAAGTGGACGTTTACACTCCACTAAAAACCTTAATTGCGCCGTCTGATAATAGCGTATCAAATGAGGTATCCCTAGACCTCCCTTAGCCACTGGAAGAAATGCCCGCTCCCTAGCCATCCTTGCTTTTTTACCACCCCAGATGAATGACTCCAGCGATAGTTGCAGTTTCTTTATCATGGTGGAAGGTAGTTGCAATGGCAGCGCTTGCATTAAATATACAATTTTGGGCAAAAGAGTCATTTTGACGGCAGCTATTCGCCCCGACCATGAGATAGGGCCACCATGCCACGATTGGATGAGCGAGCGCACCGTGGCCAACAGAGTGGCGTAGTTGTGCGATAAAGACTTGTTGATGGTAGAGAATAGCTGGATGCCTAGGTATGAAATACCCTGCACGGCCCATGAGAAGACGAAGTTGTTGGCAGGTATGTCTGTTCATCTCCCGGGATAGTGAGGTTGAGGGCTTGAGATTTGTCGGCGTTCATCTTAAACCTGGACGCTTCCCCAAATGCCGCTAGTTCCTCAAGTAGTGGGGGCAGCGACTGGCGGGGTTTAGTTATTGTGAGCAGCACATCATCCGCATATAATGCTATTTTGTGTGCCTGGCCACCCATCTTCACTCCCTCAATAAGATTATGTCCCCGTACCCGCTCCGCCAGCAGCTCCATATAGAACGCGAACAGGAGGGGGGAGAGGAGGCACCCCTGTCGCGTTCCTCTCGATATTGGGAAGACTGGGGATAGGGTGTTGTTGACATGGACCAGGGCTTTAGGGTCTGTATAGCTAGCCCATATCCATTGGCGAAAGTGAGGGCCTAGGCCTACAGCTTCCAACACTTGGCGCAAACAGGGCCAATGCACTCGAATGAATACTTTTTCAGCGTCTATTGATAAAAGTAGTGTGGGTGTCTGTGAGCAGTTGGTTTTATCGATAAGATGGAATATCCGCTTCGTACTGTCCCCGCATGTGTGTCCCGGAATGAAACCTGATTGGTCTGGGTCAATCAGACCAGGCATATACTTTCCCAGTCTGTTGGCTAGGATCCGTGTAAATAGCTTGGTGTCTACATTTAGGAGGGATATGGGGCGATAGGAGGTGCAGTTCTGTGGGTCTTTTCCGGGCTTTGGTAGGACTGTAATTATAGCCGTCCTCATAGTCTCTGTCAGAGCACCAGTGGAGCTAAAAGAATTATAGAGCCGGGCCAACAATGGAGACAGTTTTTCCGCAAATGTTTTATAAAAGGCAGCTACAAAGGCATCTTGTCCCAGGACTTTGTCTACTTGGAGTCTCCCTATCGCCTCAAGGACCTCTTGTGGTGTGATATCGGATTCTAAGGGTGCGGCTACTTGTTCCGTCAGCTTTGTTAAGGGGGCCTGTTTAATATAGGAGGTATGGTGTGAAGACTGCTGTTTCTCTGTTTTATAGAGTTGTGCGTAAAACCAACCGAACTCCGCTGCAATATCGGCGTCCCTCGTCAGGGGGTTTTGGTGGTGGTCCGTTAAAGCTTGTATGCGGCGAGGCTGTGTTTGGAGGCGTAGTCTATGCGCAAGCAGTCTGCCTGCTTTGTTCCCTCCCACATAGTATCTCTGCCTTGTGCGGAGTAATGCTTGGTCTGCTATGTCCATGTCTAAGGCCTTGAGTTGTTTTCTGGTGATAGTCAATTGTCGCTGTATCTTGTGAGACCCCTTCTGTCTATGTGTTTCTTCCAGTTCTTTCACCGCCCCCTCTAGCTACGCATGATTGGCCCTGCGCTCCCTGTTGTGCCTTGCCGCTATTGCTATGTAGGTTCCCCGCACAACCGCTTTGAGTGCATCCCACAATGTCGAGATTTTAATGTGTGGTGTGTCATTGGTGGCAAGGTAGTCCAGAATTACTCTCCGGACCTCTTTGACGTTTGAATCATATGAAAGCAATTTAGGATTGAGGCGCCACATTTTGGAGTTCTGGTTGCTATGGGGAAGGCACAGCACTAGAGAAATGGGGGAATGATCTGAGAGTGAGGCGACTTCAATGTCCGGCTTTGTCACTGACTGCAACAGAGAGGTGGAGACTAGGAAAAAGTCAATTCTGGTGTACGACTGATGTGCAGCAGAGAAATGTGTGTACGATTTTGTGGTGGGATGTTGAGCTCTCTAGACATGTGGGGTGAGTGCTCCTGCTAGGCTTACTCTCTGGGAGTCCTGTCCAATGAGCCGTCCCGAACTATATTGAAGTCCCCCCCAATGAGAACATTGGCATCTGGTGTGGTGAGGATGGACCCAATTGCCTGACGGATAAACAGTTCCTGGTGATCGTTGGGTGTGTAAAGGCTTGCAATCGTGATGGTGCATTGGGGGAGGGCGATCCGCAAGCTATCATGCGGCCCGTGATCTCTGAGTGCATGTGAGTGGCCCGGCATTGAAAGCGTGTTGCGAGTAGTATAGCTACCCCCGCTCTCTTGCTCAGTCCAGTCGACCAGAATTGGTCGTCGAACCACCTTGACTGCATACGACTCCAGTCCTTTTTAACAAGGTGGGTCTTTGGCATGAGGCATATGTTGCATTGTGTTGCCTTTATTTGTGTCAAGAGTGCTATTCTCTTTGCCGGAGAGTTTAGGCCCCTCACGTTATGGCTAACCACCCGTACCATGACAAAGTTTCAATGTGAAGCGTTATAGTGGCTCTAGAAAGTGACACTGTGCTCCCTCTCTGTTTGGTGGATCGGGACATATGTGGGCGTGGGCGGTGCATGGGCTTATTTTAAAGAAAACATACAATGAAACATACATAACATCACCACCAAGTGGTAAAAAACCAGTGTATACATAATAGGGGTCCATGTCATCGGCAAGCCTCATGGGTCGTCTAGGATGTTGACAGTCGATGGAATACTCCGCTGATGCTCGCTAGTATCACTACCCAACCCTGGAGCAGATCCCGGTGTCAGGCTTGCATTGTCCATAATCTGTGTCCGACTCAGGCCTTCTGTTATTTCGCCATGGTCAGTCTTTTTCATAATGACAGAGTTCGCAGTTGTGCTCTGGCCTCTAAGACCTTCAATCGTCCACTTGTTCCGGTGCGGAGTCTTGCTTGGTAAGGTGTTAAAGCAAAGCCGAACGTTTCCTGATGCTTTCGGTTGTGGTCGGTTTACTCACGAGTTTTGGGAGTTGGTTTTTGGGGTGCCTCTGCCGGCCAGATCCCACAGAGTGCAAGGTGGAGCCCCCACCGTCAGCTCGGTCGCCCCACTCCAAGTCGAGTCCCAGGATCGTTGCTGCTTCTGGGGGCGTGCGGGTCGAGCGCTTCTCACCATTCCATATGAACACAAGGTGAAAGAGGTAACCCCATCTGTAGCGCACACCCTTCTCCCTCAAGAAATCTGTAATGGGTTTCATATTGCAGTGATGCTGTAGAGTGATGGGCGAGAGGTCTTGGAATAGGCGCACCTTGGGCTTCGTCTCGTACTGCGTTCATTATAAGTTCTTTCTGGCGGTAGTTGTGTAGACATGTAAGGATGTCCTGAGGGGTACCTAGAGATTAAGACGGACGACCCGCTCTATTCGTGCGATCCAGAGGGACCTCAGTGTTTTTCAGCTCTGGGACATTCTAGCGGAAGAGCCGTGTAACGGAATCCTCTAGGCGATTTCCATCCGCCTGAAGTGGGACCCCCTTAATCCTTATATTGGATCTCCGGGACCTGTTTTCCAGGTCTTCTAAGTAGTAGTTAAGGTCCGCATTATGGTCTTTGAGGTCAAGCATTTCGCTACGGCACAGTTCCAGTTCCTCTTCTCTGGCGTCACCCGACTTCTCCACAGTGTCCACCCGCTGCCCCAGTTTGCCCACTTCATGGTGCAGATCCCTCATATCATTGGCCATTTCTGTCTTCAATGTTGTCCCTCAATATGTCAAAGAGGGACTCCATGAAACCACGTGTGACCGGACTCTCCTTGCCTGCTTCCTGCACTTGATTCGCTCCCATCGACTGGCGTTCCGGTGAGGCCGCCCCCGGAGTCTGACCTGTACCCTTTATGTGAAGAGGTCCTTGATG
This sequence comes from Calotriton arnoldi, assembly GCA_963921515.1. NCBI lineage: Eukaryota > Metazoa > Chordata > Amphibia > Caudata > Salamandridae > Calotriton > Calotriton arnoldi. The sequence continues at coordinate 337,618 of CAWUFW010008284.1, forward strand.
GAGGGATCTTTTTTGGTCCTGGTGTTCGCCATTTTTGCCCCCTGGTGGTGTGTAGTGTGTGAGCACTCTCGATCCAACTGGCTGTGTTTCTCTGTGCGCAGGCTGCCCCTCCAGGTGCGGATTCTATGTACAGGAGGTCTGCCCAACAATCGGTGTAGCTTTAGTGTGACTCACTCAGGGAGACTGGGCACCGGGTGCTTTCCCCTTGGGGCGGTCGCTACTTCCTCCCAGTCCAAGTGTCTTGGCCGGGAGGTCCTGGTCCTGTTGTATAGTACAGGCCCCTCGTGCCTTGGTCAATGGTCTCCTCCGACTTTACACTGTTCATTGTGGACGCACTGGTTCTCCGCCTCTATGGGTTCAAGTGACCAAACAAAATGAGGGCCCCTGGCTTGGGAACAACGTTTTGGTCGATCTTTTGTGATCTTGTGGCACCGCAGGGTCGTCTCAGGAGTAGGTGCAGGGGTGTGTCTCCCTGTGTCCGCTAAGGCTCTGGGCCTCTCCCTACTGCAAATGTACTTGGGTCCCTCTATCTCCAGCGCTCCCAGCAGTCCAATCCCCACCCGGCACCTTCCTGCGGCTCTCGCTAGCTCCACTGCGCGATGTAGCTTCTTCCTGGTCACCCGGGGCGGGGGTCTGCAGGTATCAGCTCTTTTCCCTGGTCTAGGGTGGCACGCTGTCCCCTGGTTCAATGGGCGGCCTGCCGGCACCCCAGGGGAGAAGTTGATGACGTTATTGGTGGGCTTACACACCGTATGGTAGCGAAGGGGTAATCTCACAGCGCTGAGGGGCCGGCACGGCCTTCTTGTCCATGCAATTCTGGGGTCGCTAGTGCAGGGGGGCATATAGCGCCAGGGCCGGCTCCATGTCGTGCTGAGGCAGCTTGCTTTCGCCAGATGCTACCTTTTTAGTGGCTTCATCCGGGCTGCTTCAGCTACTTTTCCGCGGGGCCTCAGCTTGTCGCAGTGCTGCTAATCGGTGCTCCCACGTGCCTCCTGGTCACCAGGCCTCCCGCCCGCCCGGCAGCCTTTTCCTGGCCGTTCCACTATGTTTCCCTATCACTGCTTCCTATCCACCTGGCGGAGTCTTATGACGGGCACCGATGTCGCACTGTTGGGTGTTGCGTTGCGCTCCGCAGCAGAGGCGACACCTCTCTCCCCTGGCGAGTGCCTTCCGTGCCTCCGGCACCGCGCTCCGCTCGGGGCTCACCCAGCGCCCGGCGTGCAGCCGGCCGCTTTGCACGGTCGCTGTTGAGGGTGCCCCGGCCTTGGCTGCGCTCTCACATTGGGCTGGAGTCTCCGGCCGCAATGCTACAGGGCATCGGCCCGTAGCTCTAGTATAGTGTTGGAGGGTGAGGGAAGAGGCGCTCTCCCACCGCCCCTGCTCTTCTGCGGCCTGTGCTCCACCTGGCTGGGACGCCACTGTCTCCGTCTCAGTGTCTACACAGATCCAAGGGTTCCGTAGGTGGGCGCCGCACGCCGCAGCGTCTCTGCCGATCAGGAGCTACTGCAGGATCCCTCTGCCGCCATTTTGTCTCATCGGCTCCGCAACTTCTATCTGCCGTTGTTCCGCTCTCACACCTTTTCCCATCGATCAGACGGGCTAGCAGGCACCCTCCGATGACTGTGGTTCTGTGCCCGGGCTCAGATCCGGTCAGAGCACCGGAATCTGCTGTCTCGTGATGTGGCGCGGCGGAGCTCCAAGGAAACGCTTCTACACAGGCGCCATCATGGACATGCCCCACCTCATGATTATTTTAGAGCTTTTCAGATAGGTAAAAGCTTGATAGACTCATTGTTTAAGATCTATAGCGCCCCAACCGCTAGGATTCTGGTGAATGATAGGTTATTGTCACCATTAAGAACAGAAAGGGGGACGAGGCATTACCCATACTGTTTGACCTTTATATTGAACCCTTTGCTCAAAGGTTAGGACTGTATGAGGGGATAAAACCCTATGAAGGTGGTACATACTCGAGGAAAATCTCTTTATATGCAGATGGTTTAATGGTTTACACCTCAGATTCAATTTCTGCTTTGCCACATCTTTTGGTAGGTTTGCGGGAAATGAGATCAATGGAGAGGAAACAGAAATAATGATTTGGAACCAGAGTAGCGGGGAGATAATAAGTGTTCCTGAAATGAGATATTGGGGGATAAAAATAACCAAGGATATAGGGAAAACTGCAGCGGTGTATCTTGATAAGGTGGGCTGTGAGATTGGAGAGATATTACAAAGATGGCAGAATCTCCCACTCTCTATATATGGGTGGATTAATTTAGTGAAAATGTCTGTTCTTCTCAAGCTTACTTTTCTGTTAGATAACATCCCATTACATTTTGATAAAAAGGCTCCCCTGAAACTGCAAGGGAAAATAACATAATTTATTTGGGCTAGCAATTGAGCCCATCTTTCCTGGAAGAAATTTAGGAGGAAAGCTGAGGTAAGAGGGCTAGGACTCCCAGACCTACAACTTTACTGCTGGGCTTTTCAGCTGAAAAACAATAGAATGCTTCTTCCATGTCCAGATGAGACCTTGTTAGGGGTAATGTTAAGGTCTATGCTGGTAGGCTTGCCCGAGGAAGGCTTTTCTTACAAATTTGGGGCACCAAAATTTTTTTAAAAGGTCAGACTGAAATACTTACAGGCATAATCAAGAACTTGGTATGGGGTTAGATCACTTTTGGGTATTGTCTACTACAGCATGTTGTCCCCCATGTGGGATTCCCCAGGAACTCTAGAGTGTCTGCTTGACAGTGTTGCGAAGCCTCTGAAAACAGAGTGATGACATCAGATGGGGGCAGTTTGTAGACAATGGGCATAGGTTAAATTGGGGCTTGTGGAATAACAAGACAGACAAGGCCATTTCCAGGATTAGACTGTATCAAGTAAATGCATGGCTCAAGAGTCAGGGTTAGTCTGGGGCCGAATCTGGGCAAATGGAAATAGATCTTCAGGATCAACAAGTCATGAAGAAGGAAGTGTGTAGGAAAGTGGGTTTCTGTTGCAGTGACCCCCCCACTTTTTGCCAGACTACTGATGCACTTTTACTTGGTGTGCCCTGGGTCCCTGCCAATCAGGTTCCCGGGGCCTGTGTTCTATCCCCAAAACTAAACCCAATTGGCATCTCTGGCCACAGGTCAGCCCCTGGTAAATGGTACCATAGGTACCCAGGGCACTGTGACCAGAGAAGACCTCTAAGGGCTGCAGCACTTATTGTGCCACCCTTAGAGGTCCTGTACCACTACACTCACACACTGCCTTTGCAGGCTGCGTGTTTTGGTGCAGAACAAAGTGAAGAGTCGACATGGCACACATCCCTGTGTGCCATGCCTACAACCCACTGCCCTGGCATAGATCAGTCACCCCTCTAGTTGGGTGCACTATACCAGTGGTGAGGGTACAGGTGCATGAGACCTGTACCCCTACAGTGTCTAAGTCCATTCTTAGACATTGTAAGTGCAATGCTGCCATTAAGAGTATATGGTGCTGGGAGTTTATCATTACGAACTCCACAGCACCATAATGGCTACACTGAGAACTGAGAAGTTTGGTATCAAACTTCTCAGCACATTAAACCCACACTGATGCCAGTGTGGAATTTAATGTAAAATGCACACAGAGGGCATCTCAGAGATGCCCCCTGAAAACGAACCCACCTCTAGTGTCCCGACTGAGTGGCTGCTTAGGCTGCCATCAACAGACATGTTTCTGGACCCCTGGGTCGAGAGCCTGCTGCTCTCGGGGGCCTGAAACAATGCACATCCTGGGACGAGGTGCCAAGTCTCCTCCCCCAGGATGGGCAGGGTTCACGAAGGGGAAGCTTCAAAGGCATGCCGCCTTTGTGAGCTTCCCCAGACCACTTGCTGCTTTCAGCAACTGGTCCCCACTGGTTCTGCCCCCCACTGTTGGCGGGAGAACCGGCGGGAAAAACAAGTGAGGGAGAGAGGTGTGCCCACCTCTGCCAACTTCACCCCTCAGGTGGAGGAGGCGAGGTGATGCACAACTCCGAGTCCATGCCATCTTGAGGATGGGGGGACCCAACCAACCAGTGACAGGCTCGAGCCCCCCTCCCACTGGAGGGTGGCACAATAGGGGGTGTACCCACCCCAGGGAAGGGACCCATTGGTCCCTGCCCTTTACCTACCTGTAACGCCCCTAAATCTAGTATTTAGGGGGCACCCTGAACCTTGCTTCCTCAGATCCAGAAACGACAAGAAAGAAGATAAGAAGAAGGACCGAAGAGCCGTGCAGAGCTAACAAGAGGACGACGCCCACTGACTTGGCCCCAGCCCTACCGGCATGTCTCCCCTCGAACCTGCTCCTGCGAAATCCCGGCGTGTCCTGCCGCCAGCAACCTCAACAAACCAGGAGGACCTGCCTGCCTTCACTTCAAAAGATGGAGGCTTCCGAGAACAGCGGACCTGTTCAATTTGCAACTTCTGGCAGCAGCCGGAGACCGCGAATCCAGCCCACTCTGCACCCGCCGAACCCAACCCGAGCTCGGGTGGAAAAACACGACGAGGAGGTCTCCCCGGCGATTGTGACCCAAGATCCGGAAATCCCAGACCAGCCTCAAGACCCCTGCCGACGCCTGCAGCCTCAATCCAGAGGACCCCCTCTACCGCGACCAAGAGCAAGTAAGACTTTCCGACGCCAAAAGGCACCCCTGCACCCGACTCCCCACGGCCTTGTGTGCTGCAACCAGCAGTGCCTAGCCAACCCAAGACATCCCAACTTACCCCTCGAAGTGGTGGTCGCACCCAGAAGGTCTTTGTCCCCGAGCCTGCAGTGTTTCTTTCGACCGGAGTCTTTCCATAGCAAACAACAGGGCGCCCGGCGCCAAAACAGCACTCTGCACCCGGCCGCCCCAGTGCCGCTGAGGGTGCACCTTTTGTGATGACCTGCAACCCCAATTGCCCTGAGCTAAACCCTATGAGCTTTGCTCCCACAGCCGTGTGGCCTGCTTGCTAGCAGCCACCAACCGGAGACCCCCTATCCTCCATAGGATAACATTGGGCCTCAACACTCTGCACCCGGCCGCCCTAGTGCCGCTGAGGGTGTAACCAGAGTGCATCACTGACCCTGGGGGACCCCTGAGTCTAACCCCAGAACCTTAACTCCCACAGTCGATAACTTACCTTTGAACCGATAACCTGTTTTTCCTCCATAGGATAACATTGACAATTTTCTTCCAAAAAGTTTTCAAGTGTGGAGTTTTGAAATCTAAAAATATTCTTTAAAAATTGCACGAATAACCAAAACTTATTTACTTACCTGTTTGCAGGAAATGTCCCAGTGCTGAATCTAGGTATCCAGCACTGAGTTAGAAAAGTAACGTAAAAAGTAACTTACCTGTAATTTACTGAAAAAGCCTATTCATTTCAATGTACTGTATTTGCTAAGTATTGCAACCTACTGCATCCCCTGTAAATCAAACAAAGTACAATTCCTATTGCATTTTCAAACTGTTCTACAATCAGCAACTTATTACTGTAAAGTATTTAATGCTTACCTGTGCCAGGCTTGCTTGGTTCTAAAAATAAAACAACAGTATGTTTTTTATACAAAAACAATTGGTCTAGAGTTCAGTCCTTGAGTGTGTGAATTCATTTGCTGACTGAGTGTGTACATCAAATGCTTAACACTGTCCTCTGATACTGCCTTACTGCTCGACCACTCTACCACAAATAGAGAGTAAGGTTCTATCTAACTTTAACCTCTGCCTACCTCTGCGGTCACCTGGACTCTATACACACTATACCTCACTTTGGTGTAGTATATATAGAGCCAGTTTCCTACGAAGTGGCACGCTGGTACCAGTATTTACTAATGGCAGAGGAGGATAAGATGAAAGCACTATATTCTGCGTGGGATGGATACTTGCCGGATTCGGAGCTGGAAGAGTTATGGCAAGTATCTTTATCTACACTTTACCGGGTGGTTAAACCTGCAGCACTAAGAAAAAATCACTTCTTTACCCTACATAGAATCTCCTGGACCCTGAAAAAACTGGCAAAAATAAGGTGAAGTGGAGACTCAAAATGTAAGCGATGTGGCAGTGGAGAGGCTGACGATATGCAAATGTTTGCCATTTGCCCGAAACTTGAAGAATTTTGGACAGCGGTGGGTAAGACTATCTCTCACTCCTTGGGAACTAATATGGAGGTAAGCACCGCTCTAATCATGTTTGCGATAGTGCAGTTGGACATGAGATTTCCTATTCTCCGTGTAAAATGTCGTCACCTGATCTTTTTAATTTTGTTAGCAAGAAGGGAAATAAATATGTAAGCTTTGGACACAAGGTCTGGCCCATACTTGGCAAGCATGGAAAAGATCTGTGGTCTTCTTTAAAGAACTGGATAGGAGGAGGAATAATGGGAACGAAGAAGGAGGGTGTTGGGAACTGCTAAAGATATGATGAGTTATCCCCGTCCAATGATTACACCCTCTCAATTCAGTAAGGCTGGGGAGCTTGTCATCACTCGATATAGCCCAGTAATCTTGATTGAACCTGAGCCTGATATTGAGCACGAGGGACGTCCGAAATCTGGTTGGTACTTATCGGCGGTGATATTAGGACTAAAAAAGAAAAAAAAACACTTTGCCTCAAACTGGTCCAGCATTTAACCAATCACGGTTGACCTTTTCTTAACAACATCATTACAAGAGCACACTGTGCTTACGTCTGTGCCTTCCATGAAGAAATTAACCTTTCGGTGGGCCACCAAATAGGATTCCACCCAAGCAAAGGCATGGACTCTACCCTAGGACCATCTCAATACTGCTGCCAAGAAAAACGGATCTATTATACTCCAGCTTCTGCAATAAGACTTCTTCTTGGCTTTGACATAGAATATCATGCCACACTACTTGAAAGATTGGATGACATCAGAATTCAAGGTACTGAACTGCATAGGATTATATCCTACTATGCTAAAAGATTGAGCATAGTATCCATTCTGACAGCTCTTAACTTTGCTTTCTACACCATCACTTTTCACATCTACAATTCCCTCACAGAGCAAGGCCCACGATTACCCAAAACCTGTCACAACTATGCCTATGGACTCTACCTTGAGGCTCCTCTAACACTACTGTGAAGGCCACAGAGAATAAAACAGTTGCTAGCTAACAAGAAGGAAATTTCAGTTTTAATAAGGACACAGAGGTGAAGGTTACACATTTCTTTCTTCATTTATTGAACTCAGCAGCTACTTGATAACTTTACACCAACTAGAGAACTAAATAGCCCATGAGTCTCTTGTGAAAACCATCTCCAGTCAAATCATACTATCATGACAATTCTCACGAAACAGTACTGCTCATTCTTCATGCGAGGCAGAGGATGTCATTACAACAATGTGCTGTCTCACTGGTACTCCTCCTTCTGTTCCTGTCAGCAGCAAAGAGAAGGGAAGCATACTCCTACGAAACTCATACAGTGCCAACAGATATGCATGTATGTTTCATGTGAATTCAAAAGGAGTTAGACTGTGGGAACATTTAGTTCATTGAAATTCTTTCGATAATCCACATGCGTTTGACTGAAACAGAACTTCATGCAAAGGCTCATATTAAATAAACAGCACTTATCCCAAACATTGTGTTCATGTTTTTTTAGGGGTGGAAGCTGATAGAAGGAGGTGGGATAATCCTCAAATTGAAACGTTTCTTAGTGTTAGCTTGGACATTTTTCATTCTGTGTCAGGACGAGAAATGAGGATTTCGCATGTTTAGAGCTTAATGAACTCCAACGATGCTACACCTGTAATTGGTTTGAAGCAGAATTCCTTAAAATGTGATTGTGTGGACCAGTCCACTGCATTCATGATATCCACTAAGTGACTCCCTAGAGAAAAAGCCTTGGAAGCCATAGTCCCCTTTGTAGAATGTACCCCAGTACTGGAGGTATTGATTCCCTCCTCAGTCATAATCGATCTGATCAGTCTGGCAATAGTTGGGCTCGAGACTGGTCTGAAAGATTTACTGATAGAGATCAAAAGTTGATGTGTCCCTGAAGGTCTGATTTTTTTCTGTGACCTCTTCATACTTTTTGAGACAATTGACAGAGTCTAGAGTTATCAGGGAATGCTGGATAAAAGACACACCCGGTGTTAGACTTGGTTCTTCTAGATATTGTGAAGGTAACTCCCTCTGGAGTGAAAATTCTGGAAGATATATCTAAAGCTCTCACCTCCGAGATTTGTTTGCAGGAAACTAAGCACAGAACATTGGCCAGCTTTGCAGACAGATGCTTTGTAGATAGAAAACCATTATGTTGCCATTTGGAAAGGAACCCGAGTACAACATGCACATACCACAGATTGGAATATATGGGTTCTCATGGACATGAAAGTCTAATCTCTCTTAGGAGTTTACACACAAGCAGGTGTTCTTTCACTCGGATGACATTTACCGGGATGTACCCTGCAGATATTGCTGATCTGGGAGCATTGACGGTCGTGTAGGCTAAGCATGACTCTGCCAGTTGATGGATGAATAACGTTTCTAAAGCGCACTGATACCCCAGAAAGGGTGTCCAGGCACTGAGAACTTGAGGATGAGCCAAAACATTTACACTTGTTGAAACAACCAAGTTTTCAGGCCCCTTCTAAAGACAACATAATCCGGCACAAACCTTAAATAGAAAAGGGAGCGCATTCTACATTTTTGCGCTGCAGTAAGAGAACAAGCAGCCTCTGATTAAGCTTCTCTGAAACTTAGGAACCAACAAGAGCATAAAGCCACAGAAATGAAGTGCCTGCGCTAGAGGCAACATTTCTTGGACACGTAGATAGAGCCAATGCCCTTGATGGATTCATAAGTCAGTCAGTGAGTTTTAAAAGAACATCTCTGCTTAATAGACAGCCAGTGTAGAGAAGGAAGGATATGCTTAACTGAAGTCCTACAAGAAAGATTTGGAATAACCCAAGCTGCCGCATTCTGGACTATCTACAGTCTTTTCAGGAGACTTGCAGGTAAACCTGAGTAGAGGGAATCCGCATTATCCGGACATGAAGAAATCAGAGCCTAGACTGTGGTTTTCTGTGCAGATGCAGAAAGTAAGCAAGGATTTTTTTAATAGAACGAAGATGGGCAAAACATTTAGCTACTATTATCGTAATGTGTGGGGTGAGTAATAGCCCAGAATCGAACAGTACCCTGATAGTTCTAGCACACAGCGTAGGAGATTAAGGGTCCCAGGTCTTGCGGTCATAACTTTGAACACCATTTATGACATTTAGAGTCAAAGATCAGAGCAGAATTTCTGTTTTGCCAGAGTTCAGCCTAAAAAAAACTTGTATTCCTTCAATTCACTATTGCTCTCACACAAGCATAAAATCAGCTCTGGGCTTCACCAGGCCTGTCTGAGATGAAAATGACAATCTGGGTGTCATCCACATAAGACATGTTGGAAAAGCCAAAGGATCTAATCAAAGCTGCCACAGGGACTATATAAATGTTAAATAGGGTTGGACTAAGCAAAGATCCCTGAGGGACACCATATGGAAATCTAAAATCATCTAATTGATAAGGAGCTAAGAAGACACAGTTTGATCTGTCTAACAAAGTATTTAATCCACTCTAAAGCACAGTCAGAAACTACAATATTAATCAGTTGTTCAATGAGTACAGAGTGAGCAACCATGTCGAAAGCTGCATAGCGGTCCAAAAGGACCAGAGGTGCCGAGCAGCCCTCTTCCATGATAGCTTTAATATCTTCTACTACAGCAAGAAGAGCTGTCTTGATGCCGTGAAATGATCTAAAACCAGACTGAGCGTCATCTAATAGCTTGTTCATTTCCAGATAAGATGTCAGATAAACATTGACTTAACTTTAAATAATCTTGGTATAGAGAGGTAGAAACGAAATGGTCCGAAAGTTGGAAATAACGGTCATATTCACAGACGGCTTCTTAGGAAGAGTGACAATGAAGGCATGTTTCCAATTCAGCAGAACTTCTGCCACTGTGAAGGACTTATTAGAGATTTCCAAGAGTTTTGGAGCTATAATATCTTTAGCCAGGGCCATAGTCTGAGGAGGAAAGGGATCCAGAGGTGAACCAGATTTAATTTGTTCATAAATGATTTTACTGTGTTGATGGTCATAGGAGAAAATTCAGCTAAATGGGTGAAGGAGCTAACTGAGGAGTTTTCAGAAATATCGCTAACAATAGCCAGTGAGTCAAAGTTAGACCATATTTTAAAGATTTTATCCTTAAAAATAATGCCATGTCATTGCAGAAGGTCTGAGAGGGAGTAAGGGCGTTAGAGCGAGCTGCCAGGCAAATAAAACTTTTGAGAATGGTGAACACCTGTTTGGTGGGATTTTTGGCACCCAAAATCTTGCCGGCAAAAAAGGCAGCTTTAGAAGTGCGTATAAGCTGTTGGTTCTTAATGGCCTTTGCAATAGCATTCTTTGGGTGCTAATTCATTGTCCTTTCTCCACTGTCGCTCCATAGCTTTACAGCGTGTTTTGGCGACTCTTAGTTAATCTGAACACCAGGGAGCAGAATGCTTAGTCCTCTGTGATGTGAAGTGGATCAATTTTATTGCGAAAACTTAAAATCCATATAGTAAAAGTGGAAACTTTGTCTGCTAAGCCAGTGGTGGTTTATAGGCAGGGGACTCCAAGGCTGCTGTCTACTTTTATTTTGGGCACTTTATGCCAAGGTCTATCCATCCTGTCAGCAACTTTGGGAGTACCAAGAGCAGAATCACAATTAATAGGAAGTGGCACCAAAAAGTGATCTCAGACCAAGTAACAAGAATAGGTGTGTGAACCACACGAGACTTGAGAGATGTGAAAATCGGGTTTAACATATGACCTCTTAGGTGAGTTGGCTGAGAGACAATCTGTTGTAAACTGAAATCCTCAATCACTTTAATAAGCTCACTAGAATCTATGTCATCCACTTTATCTAACTGAAAGTTTAAGTCTCCCAATAGCAGAAAATTGTAGGATTTAAGGATAAAGGGCGACAAAAAAAAATAAAATAAGCCATATTGGCTGTGAACTAGTCTTTACCACTAAGGTAATGCAGAAGAGTTAAGGTACACATCAATGTGCTCATATGGATAATAGTCAAATCCCCAGCACACTTATTAATGCGTTCAATACTTTTCAAGAAATAGCCTTCTAGTATCAAGGCAATATGTGGTGCTGAGCGTTCATTCAACCATGTTTCAGTAAGAAACAAAGTGTCAGGTTCATAATCTGAGAGTGGCACAAGAATATCAATATGGTAAGGAAAACGGTATGCATTTTAAAAAAGAAAAATGAAACTTTTCAGTTTCATTTTTTTAAGGGCAGGCAGTGGTCCCTGCATTTACCACCTACTTGAAGTAGGTGGTAAATGCAGTCGCAAAACAATAGTACAAGGCATGGTGAGTCGCTATTAGGAAGGGACGCCCCTTCCTAATAGCGAGAGTCGCAAATGCTATTTTGCGAGTCAGTGACTTGCAAAATAGCATTTGTACATGCCATTACCCTTTTATGCGGTCGCAAACGGGAGGATCTCCCGTTTGCGGCCGCAAAAAAAGGGTCGTACATCTGGCTCTTAGTCATGAGACTCAGCATACAGGTTGCTGGCACCAAATGGTTAGGACAAGAAAATGCCAACTTTCTAAAAGTGAGAGAAGTGAAAAGAATGCACTCCTTTCCTTGAAAGACTTAGCGTGTTGATATTATTCAACTGAATGCTTGCGTGCGAAACGGATCGTGACCTGTCCCAAAAGTCACGGAAATATCGATAAATATTGAACAAAAGGGCGCGTTAAGTACGCGCCAGTCCGTCGCACTGCTCTGTGTCGGAATATTTCCTCACCTGCAGGACCTTACCTTACAGGACCTTACATCAGCGACACATGTGTATGAACCATTTAAACACAGCGGACTCATATGGATTCACCCAATGCATTTCGGGCCCTTGGCCCTTCGTCAGGGGTAACTAGAATAAACAAAAAAAGACATCTAAACCACCTCTTCAATACCAGCCGTCATATCAAAATAACAAATTAATGTTGCTACCCACATTAATCCTCACTAATGTAAATGGGAGTGAGGTGGGTTTACATTAGTGAGGATTGTGTCGCGGATGTAAGCCTGGATGGGCGCGCAGAGGACATTTGATTATGTGAAATAAAAGAACTATGGTGGCATCAAGCTGTCTGCGAAGTGATTGAGAACTCATGGAGTAAAGTTGAAATAAGAATTTAGTAGTTATTGGTTTCACAACAGGACAAAACTTGGTATAACAGAAGATGATGTGTTTAAGGTGAGGAAATATTCCGACACAGAGCAGTGCGACGGATGGGCGCGTACTTCACGCGCCCTTTTGTTCAATATTTATCGAACTTTCTAAAAGTGGCATTTTGAGAATTGTGACTTCAAATCTGACTTTACCACTAAATAGAGTTATACATTACAATTCTTTAGACACCAAACTCAACAGTCCTACTTGCTTCCAATTGAAAGTTATCACTTATTAAATGCAAAACAGTAACCAAATGTCACCCTAAGGCAGAGGTAGGTCTTGCAGTAGTCAAAAATGAATTTAATTTAAGAGTTTTTCACTACCAGGACCTGTAAAACTTAAAACTAAATGACCAACTTTTCAAATATACTAAACCCTGCACTCAAAGCTATGTAGGGCCTACGCTCGGGGTTACTTCTTTATATTAAAATGGACGGTTTAGGCCAGATAAAAGATTATTTTGCCAGTTTAAAATTGCACACACAGGCTACAATGGCATACCTGAGACATGTTGAAAAGGCTATTTGAGTGGCTAGCACAATTGGTGCTGCAGGCCCACTAGTAGCATTTACTTTGCAGTCCCCGAGTACATGCAGTACCACTTTAGTAGGGACTTAAAACTCTAAATTAAATGTGCCAATTGCGGGTAATCCAGTTTTACCATGTTTGAAGGTGAGAGCACAATCATTTTAGTGCTGGTTAGCAGCGGTAAAGTGCATAGAGTCCTAAAAGCCAACAAAAACAGGTTCCGAAAACAGAGTGAAGACAAAAAGTTTGAGGATAACCCTGCAGAGAGGGCCAAGTCCAAGACAGGTCTATTTGCATTTTCCCAAGTGTTTCATCAGACGGAAGAAAATTGTTGGTTCCAAATTCCACAAGCTGAAATCATAAGGAATCTCGAGTTCCAGTCTGTTATTGAGTTCAATATTCCTGGGAGGCACCCAGCTGAGACTGAAGTCCAATTATAGAGGCAAAAGTGCCTTAAGTCTTTGGCCAGTTTAGCTGGTGTCTTGGATCTTGTCCCTCCTAGGCGATTGATGTTCCGGACTGCTGATACATTGTCCATCTTCAAGAGTACCGAGGAGGAGACTGTCCTTTGTCAGACATTTGACCACAATGGATACCACAAAGAGTTCCAGACAGTTGATGTGGAGTCCCAGCTGACCTCCGGTTGTAATACCCCCATGTCGACCTCACCATTCTAACAGACACGCATCTGATTAGGTCCACATAGAGCCAAAAATGGCCCTCCTGTTTCAAGCCTCCATATGGCCGAGCTACCACTGGCTCTCTGTTATTACTTTTGTGTTTAGTCTGACCATCTCTTAATAGGCTAAACCCTCCAGTGGTCGGCTGCTTTCAGTCTCCAAAGAGCCTGACAGTAAAGGGGCTCCAGGATTATCACTTGTATTGAGGATGCCAGTAGCCCTACTAACCTTGCACTTGCTTGAGAGAAATCAGTTCCCTGATTAGGGACAATATTAGCTCTTTTCTTATTTTTGTTAGATTCTTTGGAGCAAGCTTCAGTGTCTGAGATGACCAATCCACTAAGAAGCCCAAGAAAATGATCTTCTGGGTCAGGGAGAAAAGTGACTTTTCTTCATTGATTATGAATACCAGGTCCTCTAGAAGAGATACACTCTTTTGGAGTTCCTTCTTCAGTTGATGTGGGAATTGGTTCAGCAGCAGAATGTCATCCAGCTAAACTATCAGACATATTCTCCTGGACCAAAGAGTTTCCATTACGGGTCTTAGGACCTTAGTGAAACAGCAAGGGGCCAATGATAGCCTGAACTGGACAGCAACAAACTTGTAGATCCTCTCTCTCTAAAAGAACTGCAGGAATCTTCAATGAGGAGGAAAGATCGGTACTGTGAGTTACGCATCTTTCAAAATAAATCTTACCATCCAGTTGTCTTGAAGGAGAATGTCCATGAAAAGGAGGGCTTGCAGTTCTAGATTGATACGGTGTTCTTCTTATGTGGAAAAGGACAGGGTTCTTGGTCTGGAGTTTTGGACTAGAATCCTGCAAAACTCTGTGTGAAAACCCTGAATGGCTTGAAGGACCCAGGTGTGTCTGGTAATGTTGCAACACCTGTAAAAAAATTGGCCCAACCTTTCACTTACCTTTAATTGAGAAAAACAGGTAATCTGTACCCGATATTCAGTCTGGGGTGTTGGCTGCTTCCTAGAAGTTAACTCTTCCACCATGGTTTCTGGTTGTACCACATGAGGGGAAGAATCCCTTGAAATTAATTTGTTCTTGACACTGTAATCTCTGTCTCGAAGGTTGACCTCTATGGGTGGATGGGAAAAATGATCAGCCAGTTGAGCACCTCCTTCCTCTAAAAGCCTTATGGCAAAACACACGTCTCCTAAATTATTGGGCCTTGTCATGGGATGAAAGGGTGGTGACAAATTTTCCCAGTTCTTTAAAAGGGATTCTCCAAAGAGACCTCCCTCGGCCACCAGGCTTGCTTTACAAGTCACCAACCCCCCCAACTCTGGATCAATCTTTATGAGCAGTGAGCGACGTCTGTCTGTAGAAAGATTTCAATTTGTGGTATCATGGAAACAGAAGGCTTATTGCCCCCATCCATAGAGGATGTCCAGAGAGATGATATCTTTGTTTCCTTGACCTCCTGTGCAAATCTAAAATCTTGGTAGGTGGACCCACTGTGTTCAAAAGCTTTTCCTGACAAGCTTTCCAGTATCAATCAATCATCTTCTTGACATCCTTCACAAACTTGGCTAGTATATTGTTCCATCTTGTTCAAGTGGATGTTACCCTCTAGAGTGGGTCAGGGGCATTCCGCCCGAGGGCGGCTGTTATAGCTATGTATTTATTTAGTATTGTTCATGCATGCGTGCGCCGTTTGCTTCCACTTCCAGAACGTGTGTTGCGTTCTGGAGGTCGGAGCGGCAGTAACTGTTGAGGGAAGCCGCTGACTGGGGGCCGTTCCTGTTGACTGAATAAACGTCTTGAAAAGACCTTCTCGTCCACTCGTCATTATAAGACTGGCGACAATCCGGGATTCCACTGAGAGGTGTCAACTAGAAGATTTGGCAAGTCGATTTCCGATTGATTTATTTGGCCCCCGGGTCAATTGAGGATGAATTGCGTGTGCTGGTGATTTCCCTGTCAAGACTTTCAGGCAAGTTAACCTGCAAGCATGCGTCTGCGCCAATTTATTTTAAAAAAGAAAGAAAAGGGGAAACGTATAATGCAAGATATTGGTAAAGCGGCCGCTATAGAGGGTTATTCAGCGCGCGACCTCATACCTCATTCACGGCGCGAGAGGCTTAGCGAGAAGCCCGTTCTCAACTACCCTGATTTCTACTTCGGCATTGTCGAGCTGCGGCCAAAAGGAGTGTGACGTAGGTCTCCGTGTGCGAGATCACGCTTTACGAAGAGACGCACTTCGGCTAGAAGCATGGAAGAGCATACTGGTTACCTAGCAACCGCCCACCGCGCTGTCATTCATCTAATCAAAGAGCAGTATCTTCATACTGCTTTTTGTGTACGGCCTGCCAGCGACACACGCTGACAGGCACAACTGGGCAATATTTGCACGTCACAGTGAGGTGCACACCTCTTTACGACAGCGGTTGCTCGCAGTTCCTTCCAGGAAGCAGTCAAGCGGCATGTCACGGTGGCACGCACACCTCATTCGTTTATTGTTCACTTTCTCTGTGACACACACACCTTTAAGTGGTGCTAGATTCTACATTATTGCTTTCACGTCAACCAGATTAAAGTACTTAAAGGCACTTACAGTTTTGAGTGACACTTCAGCTTTTGGTGAACCTATTGAGGCATGCGAAATACTATATGGCTGTTGCAGCATACGGCCTATCAAACAATCCGGTGATAGGCACACCTTTTTCTTGGGATGCAAGTTACTCTACGACAGTTATTAGTACATTGCTTATCAAGTAACACGGTGATAGGCACACTTTTTCTTTTATCCTCCTATTTATTTTGGGGTGACTAATTCATTGCTGTTTGCATTACATTATGGCTTCCCACAATATTGCTGCGCCTCCTGCGTTTTTGGAACCAGGCCAACCTTGTATGGGATGGGAGGACTGGACAGAGGCTTTCATCACCTACGTGGAAGCAATTGGTGGTGATGATTACATATCTAAAAGGAAGTTAGCTATTTTGAAACATAGTCTAGGGGTAGAAGGCAGAAAAGTACTGAAAACTCTACCAATAGAGGGTAGGAATGTTGATGCAGAATCAGATGATGAAGAATACATATTTGAAAACGCTTTGGAAGCATAAGGGGTGAACTATGGAAAAGAAGTTAGAGTTGTCGTAGAGCACCACAAAGTTTTCTCCCGAGCTCAATCCCTGTGGGAGTCGATTGATCAGTTTGCCGCTGCACTAAGGAGATTAGCCGTCTCCTGTAAATTTGGTGAGCTCAGAGATGAGATCATTCGTGACCAGATGATCAACAGGACATGTAATAACAAAATACAGGAAAAACCTTTAGGTCTTAAAGATCCCACTTTTGAAAAAAACTTTGAATTAGCCAAGCGCATTGAAAACACGTCTTTGTATGTTAAGGAATTAAGTGGTGAAACCACCAAAGGAGATGTCATTGCAGAAAAATCTTGTGATGTATGTGCCATAAACAAAACTGTACACAAATCTAATACCGAAACTAATGTAAGATCGAAACCTGTCACAAATATTAAAACCAGGCAATGTTTCAGATGTGGGAGTACAAGGCATACTACACAGATTAGTATTTGTCCTGCAGTGAACAGCACTTGTTTCAAATGCAAGAAAGTATGTCATTTCTCCAGAGCATGCAAACAAGGTCAAAATTCCAGGTTCAGGAATTCTGTGAACATGATGAACTAAGATACTTTTATGTCCTATGATGGGAATGGTAGCGATGATGATAGCGTTGAGGTGATGGTGATAGACGACAAAAATGAATTACATACATGTTCCTATTGTCCTCCTAAGTGTAATATCATCATTAAAGGGATAGAGATTTTAATGTGGGCAGACTCATGTTCTCCCTTTACATTAATTGACAGGAAAACATGGGAGAAAGTAGATTCCGTGAAGTTACCCATCTAAGACGTCGAGCCTGAAGGGTATGGTGGTGAGAAATTACCAGTATTAGTTTCTTTTTAAACGGAATTGGCGTATCTTGATAGAAAAGCAGTAAGCAAAGTGTATGTTGTTGAAAAAGGAAGGTCTCGGTTAGGTTGGAGGGAACAAAAGGCTTTAGGAATGATACTCGATCCCAATCATCCCAAACAAGTTTGGATAACTGCATCCCAGTTTGAAAACAAATAGGTCAATTTGTTTCCTAGGTTATTCAGGAAGGAGTTGGGATGCCTCACCGAATTTGAACACCGTATAATATTAAAACAAGGGGCATTACCTAAAATACATAAGGTCAGGAACGTTCCACTTTCATTGAGAGGTTTGGTGAAGGAAGAATTGCAAAGGTTATGTAATAAAAAAGTGATTGAACCTATAGAAGCCTCAGAATGGCTAAGTCCTATTGCAATTGCCAAGAAACCGAATGGCAAAATTAGGATGTGTGTTGACCTCAGGGCCCTAAATAACTGCATCTGGATTGATCGTTACCCTTTACCAAGAATTAAAGAAATGTTATCCAGTGTGAGAGGGGGAAGTACTCCACTACACTGGACGTATCTAATGCATACCATCAAATTTTGTTGGAGAAGGGTTCGAGGCATTTAACTTAATTCATTACACCGGAGGGTGCCTACCGATTCATTCGTATGCCTTTCGGTCTGGCATCTGCATCCGCAGTTATCCAGAGAGTCATGCAAGGAATACTGAAGGACATGCCGAATGTTTTGGTGTTTCAGGATGATGCGTTGATTTGGGGAAAAAATGTAAATCAACACGATGATATTCTCAGGATGGTGTTACAGAAACTGGAGAGAGCAGGTTTAACCATTGGATTGGACAAATGCAAATTCTGCACAGAGGAAGTTGAGTATTTGGGGCATACTCTGACAGCTGATGGTGTAAAGCCAAAACTCAAATTAGTAGAAGCTATTGAAAAAGCTCCTGCTCCTAAAGACAAGGACCAGTCCTTGGCATGGCAGAGTACTATGACAAATGTGTACACCATTTCACTGACATAGTAAGTCCTTTAAGAGAAGTTATGAAAAAAGGGGTCAAATTTAATTGGCCTGACGAGCATCAACATGCATTTGACATTGTAAAAAAATCTATTGTAAATGCTGTAACTCTCAAACCTTTTAATCCAGAGGATAAAACCATAGTAGTGACTGATGCCAGTAATTGTGGTCTTGGGGCTGTACTCATGCAGGTACATGAGGGCAAAGAAAGGGTGATTGCGTTCGCCTCACGCACTTTAAAAGAGGCGGAGAGTACGTACTCAACTATTGAGAAAGAAGCTCTTGCTTGTTGGTGGGGCATACAGCATTTTCAGAGTTTTCTCTGGGGTTTAGAGTTTGAATTGCGGATGGATCACAAACCTTTAGTGGATTTATTTACTACAACTGGTGCAAGCAAGGCTACACCTCGCATAGCAAAATGGTTATACCGTCTTCAAGAATATGTATTTACTATAAAATATGTGCCCGGTGTACAAAACATCAATGCTGATTGTCTGTCTAGATTACCATTAGAGCAGTATGAAGAAAAGAATGATGAGGAATGGATGATGGCTGAAATACAAGACTGGGGTGGTGACATTGGAGAAGAGGAATGGAGAGAAGCTGTGTCAGAGGACCTTGCTTTGATGAAGCTCATGGATGCTCTTCCCAGACACAATGGGTGGAATAAACAGGAAGAGTTATTGCCATTCAAGTTTGTATGGGATGAATTATCTGTCGATAAAGGTATAGTCAAAAGGAATGAGAGATTGGTAGTACTGATGGGTTTGAGAGATAGTCGTGAGTTTGGTTCATGAGGGGCATGACTGGCATGAAGAAGAGAGCGTGCATGGATTTTTGGTGGCCAGGGATGGACAAGCAGAAAGATGTGTACGTGATTGCATTCCCTGTGCTTGCAGCGACAAGTCTCATAAGGTTCAGGAGATGTCGATATGTCCAGTTCCGTTTCCCAGACAACCCTGGGAAAGGTTAGCAATGGACATTTGCGGCCCTTTTGAGGGTTTAGGTGCTGACGAAAAATATGCCATCATCATAATGGATTTCTTTTCCAAATGGCCAGAAGTAGGATTTGTAAAGGAGGTGAAATCGAAGAATGTAATAGCATTTTGTGAAGTTATATTTCGGCGTGAGGGGTGTCCTGCGGAAATTTTAACTGACAATGGTCACCAATTTGTATCTGAAGAGTTCAGCACTTTTCTGAACAAATGGGGCATCAGACATTGCAAAACCCCTGTTTATCATCCAAGGGGAAACGGTATGATTGAACGGTTTAACTGTGTTTTGGGTGAAAGTATTCAGTTGGCTAGGCATAGTAACTTGTGTTGGAAGGATCAAGTGAAAGAAATGTTGTGGAATTATCGTGTCACACCCCAATCTACAACGGGGGTTACACCATTTAGTTTGCTGAAAGGCAGGGTGCCGTGTACAGTAGCAGCACCGGCATGGATGGCAAGAGCTGGGACCTTTAATATGAATTACAAAGACCTACGGGAGAATGTGGACAAATATCAAACAAGGTACAGACTAAGTCACAATGATAATGTGAGAAAAGAATGCAAAGTATTTGACAAAGGCATGTTAGTCAGAGTACATTCTGACCATCTTCAAAAGAAAGGTTGTAGTAAGTTATCAACTCCCAAGATGATTGTTGATGTAAGAGGGAATGTTGTCAAGTTGGATGATGGAGAATGGTGGAACACTAGAAGAGTGGCCAAATGCAATGAAACAGAAGGTAGAGAGTGGGTGAGGAAATGTGGGGGTGAAGTTGGTAGACCTTTGGAGATGCATAGAGATCCCAGCACGCGATGTAAATTCAGGCCCAAATATTTGGAATCTTATGTTTGCAATTAGTTATACCGTTGGTTAAGATATGCTTTAGAAAAGGGTGATTACCGTTTATTTGACACTTCTATTGTTTGTTTTTTTCCTTTTATTACTGCACTTGTTTATTAAATGTATTCCAGTGTTATGCTGTTTTGTTTATTTAAAGAGGGGAGATGTGTTATAGCTATGTATATATTTAGTATTGTTCATGCATGCGTGCGCTGTTTGCTTCCACTTCCAGAACGTGTGTGGCGTTCTGGAGGTCGGAGCGGCAGTAACTGTTGAGGGAAGTCGCTCACCGGGGGCCGTTCCTGTTGACTGAATAAACTTCTTGAAAAGACCTTCTCGTCCACTCGTCATTATAAGAGCGGCCTCTCACCTTCTTGTCCAATGGGTTGCATAGTCTGTTGGCCACTTATCATGCCACAGTGGCTGCTGGAGACCACTCTGAATAGGGGGGATGGTAAATGTCATCAGGGTCTAGTATGTCCGAGGCGATCTTTCTTGGAGGGACTACTGAGTACCCAGTCTCTTGCCATGGGTGTGTGGCCCCCGTGTCCATGCCACATGGTCAGCTGGGTTCCAGGTCCACTGTCCTCATTGAATCATTCGATCCATCCATAGTATCCACATCATCCAGATGGGGAACATTATTCTTGGTCAAGTGATGGTTGGCCTTAATTGCCCACTGTAAGAGGGGGAGATAGGATTGTACCGCTCTTTCCCAAAAGGCCTCTTTGAGATATTCAAAAGCATCCATGCAGATCCCGATGATTTTTACTTTTGGCCTTGTGAAGTTCTTGACATCCTTGAAGTTCAATGGGCTTATGATGCCTGGGTTCCTTCCTCGAAGGGATGGAGGTTTAATGACTGGGCTGTGCCAGCATCATTAACTGTCTTCCCATGGGTTAAAGCACTGTAAAGACCGCTTGTGGGACTGAAAAGTCCAGGGTATGAAACCTGTGCTCCTCTAAGATCTTCACATGGTGATTGCCATCTCAGGACCCTGCCATGCTTATCTGGGGCAGATTATGCCGCTAAATAGGAGTTTCTGCCATCCTACGGATTTAGTTAGGAGGGAGGTCCCTCGAAAGGGCTTGCCCCATTGCCCCTGAATAATTAGACAACCCCAACGTGGTGTGTCAGATTTGTTGAATTGGGTGTTTTAAGGTTGCTTGTGGGCTTGTTGAGCCGAAATTCTGCTTCAAATGAATGGTCTGTATTATTTTTAAGGCCATTGTGCTGTATGGAGCCAGGGGATTACGATGTGGAGACTCTTCTGCTCAGAAAGTAAGAGACCCCATCTGGCTGGAATGTTTCTGCACCTGCAGCGCCCCTATTTGTTTGAGCATGACACCGTGTTCAATGGAATTTCTGCTAGCTGGGCCTGCAGCTGCTTGTGCATTCCAATCAGAAGGATCGGAATGCGCACAGACTGACAGACACCCCACTGCTAGAAGCGGATTAGGCAGTGTGTCATTGCAAAGGCAAGAAAACGAAGTAAATTGGTCCTGTGTAAAGGAGAGATCGGCAGTGTTGAGTAGATTAAGATGTAGTTTTATTAAGTAGAGTACAAATAACCCCATCCAGCATACAAGCCCTGCAACTGTCAAGTGACAAGTTGCTTACATTCTCCAGGAATCTCAGTTCCACATTCCAGACCATGTAGCCTAGGAACAGTAAGCTACATTCTGAGGCAGAACGAGGACACTACATCACCTCCCCCTCAATAACATCTAAAGAAAATAAAGAAAGCTTAGGAAAAACAAAACAACAGAGATGGGAAATGAATAGATACAAAAAGTTTTAGACATAATCGTGATATCTGGCAGGGCGTTGAATAAGCCTGCGAGGTCTGACAACCTTCCTTTGTGGAACCACATCCAAACGTTCAGACACCTCAGTGGGTTGATATTTAGCCACTCTATTTAAGTTCCAAATCTTATGGTCACTCGTCCGAATGGTGTTGTTAAAAACCTTTATCACCTTAAAAGGTACACTGAAATTCGAACCAGATTTGCCTAAGCGAGGAGATTTTATCTTCACCCAATCACCCACAGAAACAACAGTGCGCTTGACTGCTCTTCTCTCATCATACCATTGTTTTCTCTTCTCTTTAATCACTCTCTCTCTCGATCTCTCCAACCCTCCACACAATCAGAATCTTTATTGACCACTAATCTCTTAGAGAAGACCCAAGAGGGACAAACTTCTGTATTGGCCACCCTCTTCTTAAACAACCGGAAAGGAGACAAACCTGTAGAAGAGTGCGGAGTAAACCTGTACTCCATCACTTTCTTTCTCATGGCAACCTCCCAGTCAACACCGGTTGCTACAACCTGTTGCAAAGTCTCCTTCAATACCTTTACAAATCTCTTAACGACCCCATTACTTTCAGGATGATAGAGAGCAGCTTTCTTATGTTTGATGCCCCTAGAAGATAAAAACTCTTCCACAACAGTTGAGGTAAATTGCACCCCATTGTCCGAAAGTAAAGAAAGAGGAAAACCTTCCCTTTCAAATAGACAATCCAAAAACTCAATAACCACAGAAGATTCAACAGAGCTCATAACCTTAATCTCTGGCCAGCGCAAGTACATATCCATACAAACAAGAACATACTGGTCGCGAGATTTTATTTTGACAGGACCCAAAATATCAATGGCAACATCCGACCAAGGCCCGTCAGATTCTTCTCTCACCACCATGGGTTGCGTTCTACATTTCAAAACCTTGTCACTACACACACATTCAGGACAATTTCTAACCTCCCTTTCAATCCAGACATCCATACTCGGCCACCAGTATACTTCTCTCAACCTCTTCTTCGTCTTGACAATTCCCATGTGACTGGCATGAGCACTCTTCAACAACCTATCCCATAAGATATGAGAGGGAATTAATCTGCTGCACCTCAAAAGAATACCATCCACAACCGTCAGCTCATCTTTGACTTGCCAAAAACCCTTCATATCCTGATCGCAATCCTTCTTCTCACATCACCCCTCCAAAATCATAGTCATCACCTTTTTCAAAAGTTCATCTTTCGCTAAAGTTTCTCTCCAATCATCTTCAGACACAATTCCATCACTAATTAGACACACATCCACAACTTCTTCCAATTCTTCACCTCCAAAGCAATCACACATTACTGGTTCTTCATCAGCATTACCTAACCTAGACAAACAATCCGCAAGAATATTACTGGCACCTGGCAAATAGGAGACAACAAAATTAAACTCCTGTAAGGCAACAACCCACTTCCGAATGCGATGTGAGACAAAATCAATTCCCTTTTTCGCAAAAAGTTCCTTCAAAGGTTTATGATCCGTTAAAACCTCAAACAAGCTTCCCCATAGAAACTTCCTCAACTTGCGGATAGCCCAATAGATGGCCAGCGCCTCCCTTTCCACAACAGAATAGTTGCACTCTGCCCCTCTTAAGGGTCTGGACATAAATAAGACAACCTTCTCAACATCCTCAGATTTCTGAAACAACACCACACCTAAGAGCTGGCGTATGTCATTAAATAAGACTTCTTCTTTGGATCAAAACTGCCGAGATCCTGGGCCTTACTAAGACACATCTTTAGGTGTTGAAATTCCCCATCACAATCATTAGACCATTCAAACTCACACCCTTTTTTAAAAGATCCCTTAAATGTCCAGTCACACCAGCAAAATTGGGGACAAACTTGTGATACAATTCTGCCATTCCCAAGAATCTCACAAGTTCTTCTTTGTTCAGTGGAGTCCTGAGTTTGCAGATGGTCTCAATTAATGCAGCTCTGGGCTTAATACCATTTGCAGACACTTGGTGACCCAAATATTCAATTTCAGCCACATCAAATTTACTCTTATCAGCACGTAGAGTCAATCCAGCATTACACAACTTCCTCAAAACCAATCCCATCCTCGTCGTCAAATGTAAAGGCGAGATCGGCAGCGTTGAGTAGATTAAGATGTAGTTTTATTAAGTAGAGTACAAATAACCCCATCCAGCATACAAGCCCTGCAACTGTCAACTGACAAGTTGCTTACATTCTCCAGGAATCTCAGTTCCACATTCCAGACCATGTAGCCTAGGAACAGAAAGCTACATTCTGAGGCAGAACGAGGACACTACATCCTGCCACTTGAAGGCCTTCCGCCTCAGAATCTACCCACAATTCTTGCCCACAGCTACAAAGCTGGCAACAGAATTTTGGTGCAAAGTAATGTGCTCTCAATACAGGCAATATCTTTCCCATTGCTTAAGGAATACAATGACGTGGGCTGCAGAAAGGGCAAAGGCTCTTCCACTCCTTATGAAAAACAGAGTTCAAATCTTGTCCCATTATTACCTTCTGAAAGTTTGCCTTAGTGCAATATTTTTTTTTTACAAAGGCTTAATACTGAGTAATGCCCACATTTTCTGTTTGTGATTAAAGTGCAAAATGGTCAACATTTTGCATAACATGAAATGTAGCAAATTTTTGCCCATGTGGTTTGAACAGACAATGCCTCATTGACTGACATTTTCTGTTAAAAAATATCTGTGGTTATCTCTTTAAGGTGGAATGTGGTAATGTCATGGAATTCTGTTGGGTCATTTCTGCTGGGCATTCAGTGACTAGCAGTTATCTCCGAGTCCCTGCTGTATGGGCAGTATACACTGCTGAATTCAATAAATACTTTTATGGTCCCAGTGTTTCTAATGGATTTTTTCACCACAACTTTTGGCGACGAAGATGGGTAACCTCCATGTCACAAGGATCTTGGCATTGTGAGGTAATTTTCAGCCAGCGTAGCAGGGCCAGTGAGAGTCTGTGATGAAGAATACGTAAGAGCCTATGAATTTGCCAGCTGCTGCTAACTGCAAACTTGTGGGCATGACTTTCATTGTTGAGTTTTGGGGCTAAGATGTACAGATTAAATAAGGACCGGAGAGCTGCTGTGCGCATGCAGAGTTGGGGCTTATGTGCCATTGAAGAGCCATGATGCACGTGCAGAGCCAGCTCGCACGACTGGCTGAGCTGTTGAACTCCATTGAGCAGGCTGAACTTAAGCCATCTCACACGGCTGATCGTGAGCCCTGCCCTCTTCTCAGTTTGGCCTAGTGCCTGCTGTTTTCATATTCCAGGAGCAGCTAATAGGCTTATCTGATTGGAGTCTCCCTGGGCTGGTCACGTCACTGATCTGTTGCTGAAGGAGTGAACACAGATGAAGGACTATGTTGCTGTTTTGTTACTGGAAGAGGAAACATAGAAGAAGAACTATGTTAAGGGTCAGAGAAAGCATTCTACTGTTTCTTCTGTATTTGACGTGGTAGAAGGGAAGTGAAATTCAGTGACTTGAAAGCTTTGAAGAATATCAGTAACTTTGTGCATATTATTTTCAACGATTTGCACCATGTTGGTATATTTTGTACGAGTTGTTGTCAGCAATTTGCACGCTTTGTGGCACATTTTGTGCAAATAGTTTTTGGCAATTTGCACGCCTTTGTGTATTCAGCAGAGTTTGGTGGTAGTGCTATAAGATCTGGTATGTAATTGTCCAACGTGGAAAGTGTACCTCCACCAGCAACGCTCCTTCAGGATCCAGGTGACTCACCACTTGAATGGAACTTGTAGTTAAGGTCTTTCAAAGCATATTTAGGTGCCTATGATGCACAGAAGGTTAGACCAATGAGGAAAAATAGTTTAATGTACTTATACTTGGGTGTAGAGGGACAGAATGTTTTTGACCATATACCTAAGGCTGAAGAGGAGGATCATGATGGATTTGACAGAGCTGTTGCTCAATTGGATAAGTGCTTTTCAAAAACAAAAAATATAGGTATACATAGGTATAGATTTCTTTTACAAGAGTTCAAAAGCCTAATGAGATCATTGATATGTATGTTGACAGCATTGAAAATGTTAGCAGCTGAATGTGAATTTGAGAATTTCATCTCACACTTAATTAGAGAGAAGCTGGTTGCAAGATGTAACTCAAAAGAAAATTAAAGAACGATTGTTAAAGTGTAACAATTCTTCCTTGGACAAAGCAATTGCTATTGCGAAAAGCATTGACGGGTCGTGTGAGGATGCTGAACAACTAGAAGTCTTTGGTTAACACAACAATTTCTGGGGCGGAGGTTAATAAATCCATCACTAATATTTCCCCGGATAGTAAGAAACAGAATTTGACGAGTGATAGTAGATCAAACATTCCATTTAGACAATCACAAAAAATAATTTGTTTTAGATGTGGTTCTTTGGCACGTGTCTTCGTTTTGGAATTGTCCTGCTTTAGGTCACCAGTGTAGAAATTGAGGTAAAGTTGGCCATTTTTTCAGGATATATAGAGGTGTGAAGAGTAACAATGTTTGTTGTGGACTTGGTGAAGAGTAGGAAGACAATGACGATAAGTATGTTGAGAGTAAAGTACTAGTCTTGGTTGTGAGAAGTGATGGTATAGATAGAGGAAAACACATTGCTGATCCAGATATTGAAGTTACTATTGAAAATAATGAAATCAAACTTCTAGTGGACACAGGTGCATGCATTACTATTGTGTTTCAGGAGAGGTTTTACCAGTTGTGGCTGACAACATTTTGTTTCCTGCTGACATATTAACTGTGGTATTTGAAATTTGAGGGGAGCAAAGTAGATTTAATTGTTTTTTTGGGCTTCTATTGAAGTTTTGGGTGAGTCCATTCAGGGTACGGTTTTGTAGCAACAAGGGTATCAATGTTCTAGGGTGGTTACCTCAAGTAGAATTTAATATGACTATAAGACCTGTTTTGGGCAAACTCATCATGATTGAAAGGGGTGGAATAAGTACACTTGAAGGTAATCATAGCACCAAGAGTGGTTGGGAAGTAAATTAGAAATCGGTTTTCAGGTCAGATTAAGCAAAATAACTTTTTTTAGATCTACTATAAAAACAAAGCAAGATGTCCTTCTAGTGAAACACAAGTTGCGTAACATTCCCTTGTGTATGAAGAAAGATTTATCTTTTATGTTGAAAAATCTGTGTGCTCAGGGAGTGATTGAGAATTTATAGGCAACTTTTTGGTTGTCTCCAATTGATTTAGCACAGAAAAAACCAGGTGAACTCCAAAATACAGGGAGTAGTGGAAGTGACATCACATACTCGTTGGCCTTAATTACATCACAAGTAGTGACATCATGAACCTTGACCCTGATTTTTTCCAGGAAGGCATGTCACATGACCCTAACATCACAACAGTTGACATTGCTGAAGTATTAGAATAACTGCATAATTAGTATTACAGAATTACAGAGACAAATATCTATTTTAGATACCACCTATTATTATTGTGCTAACTTGATCTTTGAAAGTTCTGGGGCATAATACTGGCCCTGAATTATAGAGAGTAAGCATTAAAAGGAAATAAGCCAGACATCTTCTAGAGGTTTCTCCCCCTGACATGAAGTTGAAAATAAAGGATTACATTGTGCTTTTTAAAGGACAATTTTCACATAAATTTGATAAAATGCCATAGGTGCTGGTCCTTCATTAAATATTCAGATTCATTTTGTCACAACCCCCACTCACCTGAAAACCAGGTACTGCAGGAACGAAGAGAGCCACCCCTCTCACCTCTGGACCAATCCCCCACACAGACCACCACAGTATGGGCGATTGGTCCCAAGGGGAAAGGGACGAGAAATACACCACCCCGGGTGTGCTGGGTATTGAGGGAAAGGTACTAGGCGGGATGTCAGATCGTGGTGTGAACAGGAGCAATGGATATACAGACAGCGTCTGTAAGGTAGCCGCAGAGAAGGTAGGACCAGCTTCAGGTCTGCAAGGCAGAAGCAATAGAAGGATTTTAGGGCGAAAACAAAAGGGGCGGGAAACACACTCTAGTACAAGTCACTTTCCAAAAAAGGGTTGAAGAAGAGAAAGAAAAAACACACTCACCATGATTGACACAGCATGGTAGCGTATTAGTCCAATCTTGTTGAATTACGATATACTTTTCCAGGGGGCATAGTCATTCTCCATGGAAGTGGCGTATAAGGGACGGAGGGTATTGGGAAAGGAAAAAGAACTCCCCACAAAGTAGTGCAATAAGCTCTTGCACAGTGGTGAATAACAAGAAGGGAAATGGACACTGCTCACACTCTACAGGGGTGCCAAGACAAAGGCTCCACCCCAAGGGATTTGTTTATGAAACACGGAACAAAGCGCTGCAACTCCTGTGGGCGCTAATTCCGTAATATAAACATAAACAAAAGCACTGCCAAGATTTACCTCGCGTTGGAGGCGGTGCCGCCGGCTCCTGCCGTGCGCCTCTAGAGGACTCCCAGTGAAGAACCGCATGCGCGGTGAAATGGCCACAAGCTGAGACTGCCGGCTCCAGCCGCGCACCTCAATGGAAGGTGAAGGGTCACTAGCGGCTCCTGCCGCATCAGGTAATGCACTCGCGGCTCCTGCCGCGTTAGGAATCACTTCCGACTCCTGCCGCGTTCAAGAAATCACTTGTGGCTCCTTCCGCGTTACAGAAATCACTTGCGGCTCCTGCCGCGTTACAGAAATGCTCTCGCGGCTCCTGCCGCGTTTGGGAAATACTTGCAGCTTTTGCCGCGTTCAAGAATTCACTCGCGGCTCCTGCCACGTTTGGGAAAGGCACTCACGGCTCCTGCCGCGTTAGGAATTACTTGCGGCTTCTGCCGCGTTCAATAAATCATTGGCGGCTCCTGCCGCGTTTGGGAAATGCACAAGGGAGAAGGGAGAGAGAGGCACGCTCCTGCGTCCTCTCGGGATAAACAAAAATAAAACCAAAGGGTCAAGGAGAGACACGCTCCTGCGTTCTCTCGAGTCTGGAGTCAGAGCTGGAAGAAAAAGAGAGGCACGCTCCTGCGTCCTCTCGGGGCCGGGAATCCTGGTGCAGTAAAGCCAAGCACTAGTGTCAGGTATGGGAGGCACCTAAATAGCAACCTCCCCTTACCCCCTGACATGCTACAACCAATGCCAGTGGAGAGGAGAGAAAAGAAAAAAATGAAAAAGGGCAAGAGACAGAAAGCAGTATCATGAACCGGGTTTGAGAAGGGAAAGTGGTAACACATTTATGATAATGAAACATGACATTCTCCAGGTGTTGACCCCATGTTTTTCAAAATGTGGAATGGGTGCCCCCATATGTCAAAGATTACCTCCATTGTGCCAGGGCTAGCATTTTGTCATGGGTGCTCCCATGTTCCATTGGTGCCCCCTTATATAAACAAGCATTTGCAATGCAATCGGTCTCGCCTTTGGGACCCTATATATTTAGCTATGCAGCACATTAGCCTGGGTGCTGAAACATCTACTGTTCTTTAACATGGAGGGAAAGAAAGCACCAAACTGCGTGACACGCCAGGTATGGGAACACATGGAGAGAAATATTGCCTTTCAGTGGGAAATGGTATAGTCCAAAGTGTCGTGTAGTTCCTATAGTACCCCTGCAGGACCTGCGCGTTTGGATAACATAAACTGTGGGTTAGACTGGCTCTGTGCACCCCCACCACGTATGTTAGCTGGATTTGCATTAGCTAGCTCACAGTGCCACTAGAATCTCCTCTTATCGGGGAGAGATTAGTTCCTGGCAACCTTAGATCATGACAACCCTGATCCCTCAGAATCGTGGAAACAATGTACTAATTTTCGCTCAGTCACTTGTGCTTACTTGTTCGGTTTGACTCAGAGAGTTACTCAGAATAAACAGTCTGGGCGTTTCAATAAGTATTTATTGAACAGTTGTTATTCTAGTGTAGAATATATGTGCTGCAGCAACCAGCAGACAATAGCAGAAATATATTATCAGCAGTACGATGAAAGTGAAAGGATAGTACAGTTCTACCATATTGCAATAATAATGGTTACATACATGAATATATCAAATGCATTATAAAAGTGCACGTACTCCTACGATGCCTAACTAGATGTACCTAAGTGTACCTAGCATGAGTGTAGGTCTAAAAGCCTTAGAGCCAAGAATCCTTCTAGGATTTAGTCGAACCCCATTACCTGAATAGAGAGAGTGTGGGACCCCGTCCTGGTCTCGAGTTGGACACCCCGCAAGGGCTGTGTTAGACCGCTGTCAGCTGGAGCGACTGCATGCAGGAGCCTCAGCGTCTCTGGTTAGTGTGTCAGCATGGAAGTCTCGGTTCCCTCTATCTTACCGTGGCAAGATGTGGTGTATTTATACCCTAAAGTATCTCGTCCCTCAGTATGGTTTGTATTGGTCTTTGTTAGACATGAGGAAGACGTCAGGGGTGAGCTCTGTACATACATATTATGCGGGAGATGTAGCTGGTGAATGCTCATGCATAATTTATGAGTACATTGTAGGCCTGTGTTCGGGAAAAACCCTGCAGTGTTCTAACCACAGACTAGATAACGTTCAACCCTCAGAGCTCGTTGTGCACTGTAGGGAACTAATGTAGGTGAAAGATCATGCCTATATTAGGGCACAGGAGATCATGACTATAATAGGGCATAGACGATTATGACCAAAATAGGACAAATACGACTATGACCATAATAGGGCATATGCGAATATGACCATATACGGCATATATGAACGTGTCTATATTAGGGCCTCTATATGAAACATAACACCCACTCCACTTTTGAATTGGATGACAATGACCATACTTAAAATCCGGACAATTTTAAAAACAGCTAAAAACATGGTTTTAAAAAGACATTTAAAAATGATTAAAAATGTTAAAAGTCAGCTATTCTTTCTGTTGCCACTTGAAAAAGTCAATTCTGTCTCACTCATAAAAGTTGCATTACTACAAGCAGAAGAAGGCCATTCTTTCTCAAGTGAAAGTGTCAATTTAGGAAATGTTCCAAATTTAGTTGGTTTATTTATGAAATGAAGTGGAGAAGCCAAATTCTTTCCCAGGAAGCGATGAGCCAATTCCAGATTAAGTGTCCTGGCTGGGAGATACAGCATTATCGGTGTTAGCTACTGCTAACGTCAATCGCACATAGATGGAATTCAGCACTGCCAACAGTCGGTGCTGCGGCAGCTTGTGCGGCAGTTGTTACCTGAGTGCCTGTGGAGGAGCCACCTAACCCAGCAGGAGCAAACGGCACCTGTGGATTCTCAAGGAATGCGTTCATCAGAATTGGAAGACGCTGGGGACAACGCAGAGTATGGGCCTTTAGGGGGTCCAGCATAGCATCCATGTCCGGAGGCGTATCTGATGGAAACGTTAGACAGAGATCCAACGTGCATTCTTCTCCGCAAAACAGGCATCGAAGAACAGGTAAGATGCAGTCCACACAGACTGTTCTAAACGATAGAAACCAAGAAGCGTTCAGTTCTCTTAGGCAAGGTATACCCAGAAGCTGCACCATGCGTTCACGGTACTTCCGCTCCATGGATACGTTCGCCATTTCCTCGGAAATTGGGCCGTCCATTGCGAAGCAGTAAGATTACAATCAGGACTCCTACAATTAGGAACAGGATAAGCAGGAGACCTCCAAACACGCTTCCCAATACGGAGTGTATAAAATTTGGGATTACTCCGAGGACTGTCTGAAAGGTGCTTAATAGTCCTGACCCAATGGTCTTACATAGGTGTACAATACCGCTCGTATCAGACATGTTAAAGATACGACCCACCATTTCTGTGAAATGAAAGGGGCAGTTCATACGTATAAGCGCCTGTATCTCAGTCGAGGTCCTTGCAACTTGAAGTTCAAAGGTTTCTCGAGCGGAGGTTAAGGGCACGGGTTGCTGTAAAAGCATGGCTTTCAGTCTGCTTAAAGTATCAAATTGTATAAAGGAAACATTCAACGAAGGCCATAACGGCGCCTCCCTGACTGTGTTCAGTGGCGGAAACAATACTTGCATACAGCAAGTAACCCTGGAGTTAACAGTGTCCAGATAGGCGACGCCCGGAAGCATCCCACAGCAACCTTGATTGTTTAGCATCAAGTAACTCCCATTCGAGAGCAGCTGGAAAACTGGCGTGATCATGGCCGCTGGGGTCCCTGACATGTGACAAGATAGATTCGCTACCGAACCACTACATGCTCCGTGCAGAGAAATATCCTGACACATGAGAGAACCGCTTAAAGCGTTCCTGCAGTTTGTACCACTCAGAAACACTTCTCGATCCCCGCTCCGGCATCGATATCTATATGGTAACTCCCAAGTTTCCTTAATGTATCCCTTATCCATTTTTGCCTGCCTGCCTTTGCTCAAGGCAATATTGAAACTGAAACGTAGTGACCGGTAGAGTGATTTGGCCATGAATTAGCCATTCAGTTGATGGTGATTCGGCTACAGTGAATGGTAACCTTTCCAGTTTCTCAATACGCAGGATTGTATATTTGGCTCACCTTTGTGCCATTTCTTTCTGTTTATCAGTTAGATTGTATTCTGAAAACAGAGACGTGGTGTTTATGAAACGCCAGGGCACATAGCCTGCACGCAAAGATTGCAGCGTCCAGCTTAACATTATAATAGAACGTAACTGAGATTGCCCGTGTTGTAACAAGGCCAGATCTTGTTCTAATATGTCGATTGCCGAAGATACAATGTTGCCTAAGGAGTAAATCCTGGAGGTCAAAGTTGTTAACCCATTATCCACTACAGCTAATGCCTTCTCTAGGTTAATACAGTCTATTTCCCGTATTCTTTCTGCGGCCTCCTGTTGGGATATTTTCCAGTTTTCATTATAGTAGGCATAAATGCCAGCATATATGAAACGTTTCTGACGTGTTTTCCTTGGGCCTTGCAAAAAATCCCTAAGGTCTACATCAGGTGTGAGTAAGGTCAAGTGATGTTTTACTTCTGTGAGTGTCGAGGTCTCTAGCCAATCAAGGCACAACTTCCCAACACTGTAGGATGTCACTACCCCTGGGTGTTGTCTCTGTACATAGCGTGTATCTGGCCTACTGATACTAAACCCCTCGGCTATACCTAGGAATCTCTGTTGACATGTTTTTGTGTCAATGGGCCAAATAAGCCCTTCTGTCCAATTGGGATCTGACCTGTTGTACTGGAGAATGTCATCTAATCCTACACCGTGTGTAGTTGAATTCTGCCCCCCACCCATCTGTGATGGTGCTGGAAACCCCGGTGTGTTCATTTCCTTGTTCTTGGCTAGTCCAAGACAGGATGTCTGTTGCACAGTTTCATTTAGAAATATCATCTGCTGTGGAATGAGGCATGCTCTAAAAAGCGCTTCTGTTCCCTGGACCTGCAAGTGCCTAGAACCCCAGATCGATTTTAAATCTATAGTGTCCTTCCATAGGTCGAAACCCTGTGTAGACAACTGGGCCATAAAGGAAGCAGAGTAAATCTGTTTGGTGTTAGTCAACATAATTTTCTGTGCTGATGTTGTTGCCACTTTGTAATAAAATGACTTCGGGTCAGATGTATTAAACCCTGAAAAGCATGTGAATTTCTGTGCAAAAGTTTGCGAACTACCTTTTGGAGGTGTTGGGCAGTGTTCCCACTGGTGGTATTCAAATACATTTCTAGGTGTTATAGATTTGTGCAAGAAATGATGACCATAATGTTGGTAACAGTACAATGTATCATAGTCTGAAGTACCTTCTAACATTTCATTGTTCGGAAATGCTGCAGTTTTTTCTAAATCAGACATCATATTATTTACAGTTTCAGTGTCCCAATCATCAGACAATGTACTGGAGGTAATGATATCACTTAAAGAAATTTTAAATACATGTTTAAGCTTTAAAAGTTCAGTCGGACCAAATATATCGAAATCAATCTTGTCCCATACTATACCTTCCGGTATAGGAACTGCTGTGATGTTCACTGAAGACAAGTCTCTTGGTTCACGATGTGAAGACTGGTGTGGCTTTAAAATCAAATTGACTCTTTGGGCTGTAGAGCTCTGCTGGAGATATCGTCCATTAATAAGCATACTAAAAGTTATAATTAAACCTAGCCAGAAATGAAAAAATAGAATCCCAGTGATATACCATAGTTCTATCCAAGGTGACACCAGGTAAGTCTTTCTAAAAAAGTGCAAAAAGTCAATGAGTTTCTGTTTGTGTGATTTTTTGGCTGGCGTCGTTTCTGGCTCGCTTGGATCCAGTGAAAACGTATCAAAGTTCATGAAATAGCCAGAAGCAGTTCGATCAATTGTTGGAATTGCATCGGGATTTGTTGAAATTGGATTTTGCTCTTCACGAGGAATGTTGACGTAGACGTCTGTAGTCGGTCTTATTGCAACTTGGTTGTTAAGTTGATTTTCTTCTTGAAGTTGAACTTCTTGTTGAAGAGGAACGAGTTCTATAGCATTGTTGCTTAGTCCTTCATTCCGTACAGGTGGCTCTTCAAACGTGATGAGTCTTTCTGTTTGAACTTCTTGGATTGTAGCGAGAGGAGGGCGTCTGCTACTGTGGAGTCCACGAGGCCTACTGTTTAGTATCGGCCACATAGTGTGGTTTGATTAAGTCGATTGAGACAAATCTTTTCTCCTTATTTCCGGCAAGAGGCGGCAGAAGTACAGTTCTTGTGCCTTGGATTGTTAGGACCGGTACAGCTGTTCTGTAGGATGGTCCGAATTCTTTCTTGTCTGCAATCTTTTCTCTGACCAGATCCCTGACTTTTGGGATCCAGACAGGTCTTGCCGTTACTGCCTTGACTTCCTCAGTGGCGGTCTGTTTTAAGTGGACGTTGCTTTGTCGTGTCCTGGATTCATTTAGATCCTGTAAAACAGCCAAACGATCATGGATATCAAATGGTTTTTCATCCGCCACTGTGCCTCCACAATCAAGATCAGGTACCCACATTCTTGTCCCAAATAGGACCTCGTAAGGAGTGACACCCCCTAGAGAGCTTCTTGGCAGATTGTTTAGGGCTCTCTGTACCCCATATAAGTGATCGACCCATCTACCCCCCTTGCCTAATACCCTAGCTGTTAAAGATTGCTTTAAGTCACGGTTTTTCCTCTCCACAACAGAATTTCCCTCAGGATGGTACGGAGAGGAGTACCGCAATGCTACGCCCATTCCTTCCATGGCCTCTTTGTAGGCCCGAGAGCTAAACGCCGGGCCGCGGTCAGAATGTAACGTGCCAACTGCGTATGTGCCGATAAAGACTCGCAAATCTTTTATAACAGTTCGAGCGTCAGCACAGCGCTGAGGCCAAACCCATAGGAATCTAGAGCAGGAATCCACTGCAACCATGATATATTTCTTGGCCCCATCAGATTGTAGGGGTCCGCAGTGGTCCAAATACACACATGCGAGAGGTTTGTCTGATTTTAGTAATGGTGTCTGTGCTGGAGCCTTTCATCTGCTGGCAGATGTCGCACTTTAAGACATAGTCTTTGGTCTGCTTTGTTAACCCTGGCCACCAGTAGCGCTGTTTCAGTAAAGAAATAGTCGCTGTGACGCCTGTATGCACAGAACCCAAACCCTCGTGTGCTGCTAGAATTAAGCCTTGCCTACGATCCATATTTGGTATTACTCTATCCCCCACTCCAGGAATCTGAGCATATGGAATGTTTTGTGCATCTAACTTGTAGGAGTATTGGAGTGGAAATTGTTTAGGTACTGCTGTGCTGCCTTTGCTTGAAGCATTGACAGCTACCAAAATCTCGCCGTATATTCTCGTTTTTGAATGAGTGAT
This sequence comes from Calotriton arnoldi, assembly GCA_963921515.1. Lineage (NCBI taxonomy): Eukaryota > Metazoa > Chordata > Amphibia > Caudata > Salamandridae > Calotriton > Calotriton arnoldi. Next base: position 373,449 of record CAWUFW010008284.1, read on the forward strand.
TGCAGCTACGGACGCTGTGCGTACAGCCCCCTTTGCGGCTTCATCAACCAATAAATTCCCTTCAACGTGAACGCGATCATGCTGATGACTCAGTGTATGTATCACGTGAGCCCTTGGTAGTTCATTTCTCAACTCCACTACCTGTGCCCATAGCATTTTATGCTTAATTGTGCCACCTTTCGCGTCTTTAAACCCGTTTTGTTCCCAATGATGTAAATATTCATTGTACGACTGTACACAGTAAAAGGAATCACACACAATTAGTGTGGGGAATTCGTGTTCTGTATTTACCAGTGCCAGTATTAGTGCTTTTAATTCTGCCAACTGAGCTGTGCAGTCTCCTAGAGATTGCGTTTTATTGCAACTTGGATGGAACTTTCCATCGCGCATGTGACCTTTAACGATTGCACACACTGCGCTGTAAGCTTGCTTACTCCCTATGGCCGGTTGAGCAGATCCGTCAGTGTAAATAATATATTCATACTGCTCTAGAGGCAAAATTTCATTTGGTAGAGGATCTTCTTGTTCATATTGCAGAAATGCTTGTGTTTTTAAACTTGGATCAAATCTGTATTCAACATCCATTGCAGTAAGAGAATTAGCCCATTGTATCCATCTGGGATGTAAGGCTTTCGCATTTGGAATGCTAGCCTTTGTAACAGCCTCTAAGGCTGGTACTGGGGTCACGACTATTATGTGTTTTCCCTGAGCCAGAGCTCTTCCTCTTGCTACAGCGGTCTGAACTGCTGTCAGGATTTTTTTCTGTTGAAGTGAAACGCATCTCTGCGTTTGTGTACAGGAGTGATTTGTATGCGATTGGTACCGTTTCGCCTTCATTGAAAGTTAAATAAGTGTACCCGCATTGACCTGCTATTACTCGGATCACTAAGTTGCGTACGTTTACGCGTTTCTGTAAGTGTTTTGAAGCTATCAAGTCTTCTTGTAGTGAATGTAGGATGTTTGTATGTTCCTGTGTCCATTGTCTGACTGAAAAATCAGGTTTTATTAAGTCGTAGAAAGGTTTTACTCTTTCTGCGTAATCCAAAATGTAAGTTCGACCAAAATTTAGGAATCCCAGAATTGATTGTAAATTCTTTAATGATTTTGGAGGTTGGAGCAGCGCACACTTTTCTAAAACGTTAGCTGCTAGGCTTTTTCCTTCACTTGACAGCTCATACCCTAAGAACAGGACATAGAGATGGGCAATTTTTGATTTTTTAAAATTAAATTTATAGCCCTCGGAGGCGAATCCCATAATAATGGTGCTCACCCTGGTCAAGTGCCTCGGTAAGTCATCGTCCGTCAGATAAATATCATCCACATAGGACAATGCTTCTTCATCCAAATTTTGGAGTAACTCTGTTACCCTTGCTGAATACAACCCCGGGCTATTCTTATACCCTTGGGCAAGTCGACAAAATTGCCGTTGGGACCATAGCGATGAGAATGCGGTCAAATACCTGCTTTCAGGCGCTATATTTTGGCAGAAAAATCCATTTGAGATATCAAGTGTTGTTTTGTATTTTTTTCCGCACAATGTTATTCATTAATGCGGCACTGTGTGCATTTTGAACTGCAAATGTCTTTGTGCAAGTGTTTAAATGTCTGTAATCCAAAACTAAGCGATAAGTGTTGTCAGGTTTCATTACGGGAAACAAAGGATTGTTCATAGGTGAAGTGCAATTTTCAATCACCCCCTGGTATTCTAGTTGATCTAGGATCTCCCTGACTTGTTTTTTAGCTTCCTGCTTTATAGGGTATTGCCTTTGAGCATTTGGGGAAACTTTTAATGGGATCACGTGGTGGGTTGAATCCTCATCCCAACCAACATGATTTTTGTACAATGCTGGAGCTAGGGCAACTGCCCACTCCTGCGCATATGCATGTTTTAAATGCATGGGAACGAGGTCGGAAAAGGCTGGAAAAATTATCGTTTCTCCCCTAGGGCACTCCATGACGAATGCTGGCAGCCAGTCTTGTTCTGCTAATAGAATGTCATAACCTGATGACAGATTTTTCCAAAAGAGACCTTTAATTTTTCTGGGTTTGTCCCCCTCCATCCGGAGTGTTATCTCATGTAACTTATGTGGGACCCTTACCCGAGTATCAGGTGTTTCTACCGTGATATACTCACTCAACTCCGCTGTCACCAGAAATTCCTTCAGGTACTGGCGAGCTATCGTTACTTCTGCCGCGCTGTCAAGCATCGTCAGAGCCCATTCCCCGTTCAGAAGCTGTGTCCTCAGAATTCTGGGCATGTCTGATCTTGAGACCTGCTACCTTCTTCTTTTTGAACTGAGGTTTTTGTTTTTGTTTATCTTCTTTTTTAGGTGCGTAGTCCGCAGCGCGTTGCGTGTCTCTGGACTTTTTACGCTCCTCTTGTCTGTGTTCTGACCGTCCTTCCCTCTCAGAGTTTTTTGATGAACCCTGAAAGGAACGAGAGGAACGTGTATCAGTATCCTGATACCTGTCAGGTTTTTTAATATTATCCCTATTCCGGAGGTTGTACCTCCTTTCAGAGGGCTCCTGTTGAGGAGACCTACCTCTGGATTGAGATCTGCTGTCTTTAGACTTTTGTTGTTTTTTATTTTCCCACTTCTTTTTAGAAGAAGTAGGTGTCTGCTTTGTAGTGTCCTTTTCAGGACTGCCCACCAGTTGTGGTTTTAATGCTTTCCCACCCAGACTGTCTCTGCCTAGTTCTGCATATGCAGTTTCAATTATTTTGGGTAGTTCGTGTGGTTGATCTACTGGACTGAACTCCCTTAGGTGTTGGCGGATCGCCACTGAAGCTGCTTCCCCCTTAATGTTAGCTAGTATTATGGCTGATACCTGTTCGTAGTTACCTAGTAACTTCATCCCTAAGTTAAGGGCAGGCTCTGCTCCGTACTCATTTTGTATCTGTCTCAATACGTCAGGTACTACTGCTAATGGCGGGATACCATGCGTTCTGGTATATATGGCAGCAAAGACTGTACCCCAAGAGGTGCAGTCCTCTACTTGTGGTGTGATCCCCATGGGCAAGCAGATGTTAGTATTCTGTGTTTATCACAGATAGTAGTATTAGGGAATACTGCCTCAAGCTGAGTTATTTACTGAGCTATCCAGAATGGTATTTGTTCGCGTTTTGCGGGCATTTTGCCCATTACCGCGTGTAATGTTTGAGGAGTAATTTTATTTCCTGTACCCTGAGCTGGAGTACTATTTGCTGCACCTGGTACAGGTTGGATTGTTAAAGTCCTCAAGACAAATTGTGTTAAGTTTCTGTAGGTTTTAATTAAATCTGTGTGTTGTACGAGTAAGTCTCCCTGTGGCATTGTGCCAATGTCAGGATGCGGTGTGTAAGCCGCTAGTATCGGCCATGTGGCCCCGTCTCCTCCGAGCGGGCCTAACCCTACTCTTTGTCGTACGTGGGGTAGGGCGCCATTAAACCAGTAATGATGTTCCTGGTAAGTGAGTGGAATCTCTATGTCCTCAAACGGACAATATTCCCGTGGTGCTTCTCCTTCTATATAGTAGTGAAATGTATTTGTTACTGCATTTGCTGCTGGGAGTGTAACCCATGAATAGAATACCTCTGTTTTGTTTGATTCGTGTGCCTCAATCACGAAAACTACCACGCCACCCCTAGGTTGTAAGTCATTTTCTAATAGTCTTAGGGTGACTGTCCTTCTGTATTTCGGTGCAATCTGTATTGCATCTGCAGGATCTTCTCCCTCGTCTGAAAAATTCAGTACAACTCTCTCTGCCCTTACCTCGGTATTGGACATGTTTAGAGGAAGAAGTGTTCCAAGGGAACTAAGATAAGGTGTTATGCACAATTTTTAGGAACCCTATGTCCTTTCAAGCTTGAATAACCAACAGCCAATAAATAGTATTTTCGTACTACTCAGCTGCGGCGGATTTTGTGCCCACCCACTCCAGACGTCTCTGGGGTTTTGTGAGTAGGTTCTCTGAGAATAGCACGACTGAACTACTCAGATTCTACTGTTAAATAAGTACCCAACCAACGTTGGGCGCCATGTCGTGTAGTTCCTATAGTACCCCTGCAGGACCTGCGCGTTTGGATAACATAAACTGTGGGCTTGGTGTTAAACTGGCTCTGTGCACCCCCACCGCATATGGTAGCCGGATATGCATTAGCTAGCTCACAGTGCCACTAGAATCTCCTCTTATCGGGGAGAGATTAGTTCCTGGCAACCTTAGATCATGACAACCCTGATCCCTCAGAATCGTGGAAACAATGTACTACTTTTCGCTCAGTCACTCGTGCTTACTTGTTCGGTTTGTCTCAGAGAGTTACACAGAATAAACAGTCTGGTTGTTTCAATAAGTATTTATTGAACAGTTGTTATTCTAGTGTAGAATATATGTGCTGCAACAACCAGCAGACAATAGCAGAGATATATTATCAGAAGTACGATGAAAGTGAAAGGATAGTACAGTTCTACCATATTGCAATGATAATGGTTACATACATGAATATATAAAATGTATTATAAAAGTGCACGTACTCCTACAATGCCTAACTAGATGTACCTAAGTGTACCTAGCATGAGTGTAGGTCTAAAAGCCTAAGAGCCAAGAATCCTTCTAGGATTTAGTCGAACCCCATTACCTGAATAGAGAGAGTGTGGGACCCCGTCCTGGTCTCGAGTTGGACACCCCGCAAGGGCTGTGTTAGACCGCTGTCAGCTGGAGCGACTGCATGCAGGAGCCTCAGCGTCTCTGGTCAGTGTGTCAGCATGGAAGTCTCGGTTCCCTCTATCTTACCGTGGCAAGATGTGGTGTATTTATACCCTAAAGTATCTCGTCCCTCAGTATGGTTTGTATTGGTCTTTGTTAGACATGAGGAAGACGTCAGGGGTGAACTTTGTACATACATATTATGCGGGAGATGTAGCTGGTGAATGCTCATGCATAATTTATGAGTACATTGTAGGCCTGTGTTCGGGAAAAACCCTGCAGTGTTCTAACCACAGACTAGATAACGTTCAACCCTCAGAGCTCGTTGTAAACTGTAGGGAACAAATGTAGGTGAAAAATCATGCCTATATTAGGGCATAGGAGATCATGACTATAATAGGGCATAGACGATTATGACCAAAATAGGGCATATACGATTATGACCATAATAGGGCATATGCGAATATGACCATATACGGCATATATGAACGCGTCTATATTAGGGCCTCTATATGAAACATAACAAAAGCTCTGTTTTTAATATAAAATCAGGGCCTTTGGTGGTCAAATTACTGAAAATACAAGATTTGAAAAAAATATTATTGTCTACGGGTGCTCGTGGAAGACCATTTCTATGGACTGGAATCTAGAGAATGCTAAAGTGATTCTGGTATTTTACTGACCTCTGCTGGTCGTTTTCTAGCAAGAAAGTTAAATAGAGGCAGTTGCCAGAAAAATTTAAAAAAGAAAGTCCCTCAGCAGAAACGATTCTGGTATTTTACTGACCTCTACTGGTCGTTTTCTATCAAGACAGTTAAATAGAGGCAGTTGAACAGAAAAAAAAAGTCCCTAAGCGGAAGCAGACAAGTCCTAGGGCTGATCTCCAGAGCCCACAAAGTACATACACATATAAGTATATACTAAAGTATATACAAGAGGTCTCGAATGCTCGACCTAAAAAGGCCACACATCCTTGTGAAATGAGGAGAGCACACTGGAGAAGGAAATTCAGTAATGTAATATACTGCAGAAAGAAATATAGATAAAAATGTGCCTACTGAGAAAAGATTCTTACATGCACTTCAATATTATACTACGGGTTACTAGAGACACACTTACAATCCCATCCACCACCTGCTCGAAAACCAGTGAACCCACAGACACGCTCAAACTTCATGTGACAGACATTGTCACGTTTCCACTCAAATCAAGAGACGTTGCTAGTACAGCGGTGGATTTCCTCTAATCATAGGTGTCATTCGCTGCGACTCACTCGTTTACATACTACAACTGCAAGGGATTCACAAGTCTCAATAAACATTTTGCATAATATGTCCACCTGTACTTAACTCTCTACTCCAAATCCTTCCCTATATAGTGGCATGATGCTGCCATCCTGGAAACCAGTCAAGTGACTAGACGTATGTAAAGACAGAAATACGGCACTGTGACCTACCAGGCAAGTTACACAACATGTGTCTGCTAGGCCCCAGCACAGTATTACCTCACACATTTTGAGGCGTCCAACCATATGCGTCCCAACAGATGACAGCGTATATCAGCTGATGACATAGCTAATGTCCTGCCACAGGAAATGGAGGGAAACAATAGAGCACACGTGGACAATATGCATAATTGAGAAAGCAACTGAAGACTGTCAAATAAAACATCAGGAATATGCATAAAGGCATAACTCCTGAAGCCAACCACAGTCACAGAAAGCCGAGGGGCTGCTTTATGACCCACAATAAGGCTATACAACAGGGGATTCTAATCCTGGTGAAGAGTTCAGCCATCACCAACCGCAGGGCTACAGAGGCAAAGGGAAAACAGTCAACCACGATATCACTACCATGAAGGAAGCACCAGCAGCTTCAGGAAGGCAACACTGACCGGTGATCAAACCCTTGCTATACATATATGTGCATACCCATTCAAATTCTGGTGTGAATTCAAGGAATATTCCACCTAAAAGAAATCTCCTGACTACTACCACCAATGTATGGGCATATCCACACCCATGTGAGACTCCAGACACAGGGACAGTGGGCATCTTTGGGATATAATTAGAGCCCTTCCAACTCACAACAAAATGTTCAGGAATAAAAAGGAGGCGAAGATCGTGTGGGGTTCCCAGAGGAATGCACACAATTGCTGAAGGAATTGCCAGTGGAAGGGGGAGGTGCTGCTAGACTTTTCGGTTGTGTTGTGTTAGGTGATGATAATATTATTGCCTGTATGGTATATGAACCCATATAGAGGACTGTCAGGACACTCTTACAAACCAAAGTATATGTGAGCTAGTGCATGGACATGTTATGATGTTGAGATCAACTAAGGCATTTGTGAGATGGTGCAAAAATGCCATGATGGTGGTAGATTCCGGTGCCTTGGGAAATGGTACCGGGTGAAGCTCTGATGCAAAAACCCTCTGGCACAAGTGAGCTCGGGCACGGACACCATTATGTTGATACTGTGAGGACATTTTAAGCCTTGAAAAAAGAGGAAAAATTAAGTTTAGCAAAGCCACTTAATCTGAACAAAGGATATTTTAAGAGGGACAAATAATAGAAAGTAAAGGCAGTTCACCATCTCTAGATAAAAGAAAATTGTGAATAAAAGCTATAACAACTCACCCAGTTCCAACTAGAGTATATGCATCACTTCTGGAGTAGCGTGCTACTCGCCGGAAAAGTGCTTTGACGCCTCGTCAGGGGTAGTAAGAGCTATATAAATGTAATTACAATACAATACAATACAGGAAATACTTTGATGTCAAACAGCAACTGCTCATACAAGCCACTCTATTGACTATAGTAAGCCTTGCTTTATTCCTTTGCTATCTCAAGCAACAGAAAATATTACCTACTTCTAGACTGTTGCCATCTAGTCGAAACACTGCACCCACACCATCTTGCCCTATCATAACTACCTTCACAAATACCCCACCAGCTAACACACTGACATACTCTGGGCCTCATTATGAGTAGTCTGGTAAATGGGCTGGATTTTTCCTATCCTGGATATGGGTACTCGCTGTACCCGTAACTCCGTAGGTGGGCAAAACCCAGACCATTAAATGCAGAACCCTGAGGGTCCCCTTGGAAATGAGGAATTATAAGGGGGGGGTCTGTAATTCAAGGTACGACCCCCCGCCCCAGTGAGTCCTCTTTTTGGTTCAAAGTTTCACCCTACTTTTAGCAGTCGAAATCTCCAGGTGAAAGTTACGAGATTAGCAATGTTCCTGAAGATCTCATAATTCCGATGTAGCCATTAACTAGATACCAACCCCATCGGAATTAGGAAGCTCTTGCAATGAGGGCCTCTGTGTCCAGCCAACCACCTGCGTAATCAAATGCCCACAATCATCTGCATCAAAAGGCAAAGAATGAAGGTTAGTTGAATACCATCATTCCACAATAGCTCAACTTTAAGAGAAAAAGCCACTGCAATTATATCGCCATATAGGTCTAAATTATGTGGAAGTGCAAGAAAATTAAGCAACATATCACGTTTAAGGCAAATTATGTGGCACCTTTGGCACACATATTTTAAATGTTATTAATCAACACTTAATGAGTTTGTTTGGGAGTCACAGGAACACCATTTTATTAATATGGTGCTGTCTACGTCCCAGAGTAAAACAGTTTGTGTAGAACATGAAGCTTTCAGCAGACCAGAAACCAAGATGTACAGGCTAATTTGCACCTGTATTTTACTCTAAGTATGCCTACTAAAATTGTCTCCCTGCAAGCTCAGTGAATGGTGTATTCTTTGCTCACACCAGGGGGAATCTGAAAGGACACCTTCACAATGTCTAATACATATTTTCTTGCACAAGATGGCTTTTGAGGATTCAAGACGAAGGGCCCTAAAACATATGCAAAATGTTTAGGGCCCTTCTAATTTTTGATTTCCCTGTTGAAATAACTCATAGTTGAGAATACTATTATCTAAACATAAACTGCAAAATTCATTTTTAAGGGAAAATTAAAACTGATAGAAACAAAACAGTCAAATATTTTGAGCATTTACTGGGGCAAAAATGTACCTACCAAGTCCACATTGATTTTCTTCTCTACTAAAATATTGATTCAAAGTCATTTCGTGGAAAAGAATTGATCATTCTTTGCACCTTATTTTGAATTCAGTAGTATTACCAGCTGAATACAAAAAAGTACCTACGGCAATCCATCAGGAGCAAAACTAAAAATGTATACTCATACTAATTGGTACAGACTTGCATCTCTTTATTGACTAAATATAGCAACAAAGAGTTTTTTCTATGCCAGAAGCTGCACTGCCTCATATAAGATAGCGTTCTTATAACACTTTTTTCTATTTGAGCTAGAGGTTTCCAAATGTTGAATTCTGACTGATGGAGCAGGGTAAACGAAATTATTTTGTACCCCTTGAAAGTTAATGACCTCATAATGATTAATGATACTAACCGTTTGAAATGCATGAATTAATCAACAAATACACCTTTTTAGTAGACACTACACGTGGGCAATATGCTGAAATGTTGCAAAATCTAATTTATTTACAAATGTGAAGTTAATTAATGTTAGTATTGTGATTTGCGTAGTAATTAGAGTGAATTGCATGATTTGTGTTGCGTAGTAAAACTGTATTGTGGCAAAGAATGCAGATGGTAAATAAAATGGCTTTAAATGTCGCTTCTGCTAGGTAATATCTAACACGGGTCTTTAGAATGGCGGGTGGTAAACAGAAAGGCTAATTTTCCATATTTTAATTTCTATTGTGTTTGTTTTATACTAGTTTCGTTCGGGCCTGCTAGGCCATGCTTCTAAAATGGCCGCTGGAAAGGACGAGATCACGTGCATTGAATAAAATGGCTCCTGCGCAGATGCAGAATGAACGCTCCAGTCACGTGTATGCGGCCTGTGCCCGGAGTGAGAGATGTCAAGGCCAATCTGACCTGCAATAAAGAGCGTGCCAAGTGTTCAGCATATATTCCTGGGAACGGATGGGAAAGAGCCGAGTGACAATGGATGAACTAATGTGTGACCATCAAAGATCGTTACAAAATGGATTAACAAATTGGACTACTTTTGACCCTACGATCATGAGACTTATTGTGTGCTTTATTGTCCCCAAACCAGTTTGAACAAGGAGGGCGATGAGGTGACCATCACCACCCCTCCAATGGACCAATTAGCGGGATTCTTGCCCCTAAGGATTGCAACTTTTATGTGTAGTGAGCCAGAGAATAGGGTATAAGAGAGTCTGCTCTTACGTTGTGATTAGCGCTTCTTGTTTTTCATTTTTCCACCTTGATGCTGCGAGAGACTCTGTCATTTTGGACTTTGAACTTTGACTGGGGAAGGAACGAGATCGTTGCGGGAATTCTGCCCGGGAGGTGCATCCGAGGAGGTTAGCGGGACAGTCAGTCAGTTTGGGAGTCCTATCCTGTGATCTGCGGTTCATCTTCCTTTGGTGAACCATACTTGTCATCGCCCCATGGCCGAGGGTAATGCATAATATTTCACTTTTCCTAAACTTTTCTTAAAATGTTTATTGATATTTTAAATGTTTTGCTTAATAAAGAATTTCACTTATTTGATTGAATAATTTTAGATAAAATTATATTCTAACTCTAAAATGAGTCTGTGGTTCTTTAATAGATTTATGATTAATAAATGTTAAAGGTTTTAATTGTGATTGAGTTGGTCTTAATCACCATCAACTAATTCTACTAGTTGGTCCATCGACCGAATAGCGGAGTACCTTGATGTTTAGAACCGACAGGATCCAAAGTTAATGTATATAATGTATAGAATATTATTCTGTCGAATTTAACAAGGTATCCCGTTTGTCCAGCAGCTCATTCTCTTAGCGTTTAATCCAGAAATTGAATGAATGTATGTATGCGGTGTCATGGGCCCCACCGACATAAGTTTTAAATGACAAAGGTTGCGTAAGTGTTTTTCTGGATTGGTGTCCTAAGGAGCAATTTATATTAGCTGCGCTGGATCAGATTTCTTGGTAGCAGAGTTATGGTTTCTATAGACTAGTTTGGTGATTATTGACTATTTATTTTTTCATGTCTAACACTTTATGTTGAGTTTGTATTACGTTATGTGTAAGTCGAAATTTTGAAGCTTCCGGGAAGTAGGAAGTGGACACGTGTGTGGCAAGAGAAGTCACACGGAATTGTGCGTTGTCTGATTTTAAATTGGTGATAACACAGGACTGTGTTATGTTAGGGAAATTTCATGCATGAATTGTATTTGAGTGAAATAGCAACAGGTTTTCTTGTGAAACTTTGGCCTTAATTCTCAGGAGCAGTGTAGTCTCCACATGTGTTTTAACCCCAGAGAAACGGGTTTACCTCTTGCTTGAGAGAAGGGTAAGGTAGAGAGAAGTGCTACACTTATCGAACGAAACAGTATTCTTGTAAGTTAGAACAAACTATCTCTTTTGTTTAGAGAAACAGACAATGGTAATGTGTTTTACGTTGTAACTAATCGATTTTAGTTAAAAAGAAAAGTTAAGACAACTGCCGATAATTTTTGTAAAGGAGGGGTCAGTAGAAACAGGAGTAGAACTGACGTCAACAAAAACCGCACTGGTATTGGCCAGTTGTGAAAGAGCGAAGAGCTTCCTGATTGGTGCGTTAGTGTGAAGACGCGCTGGTATTGGTTAGTGTGAGAGTGACGTAAAGCTTTCGGATTGGTGCGTTGGTGTGAGACGTGCTGGGATAGGTCCGAATAGCCGAGCAGTAGAAAAGAACAGAGTGGTGAAGAATTGCATGTATTTGGTTTGGGAAAAAGAACAGTGAAATATGGCTTATTATGAGTATGGTAGAGAAAAACCGTCATGGTTTGCGAAGATTAAAAACTTTTTCAAGAAAGACAAGAAGGTTGAGACTAGAAAAGGAGAAGTACTTCCTCCGCCGAAAACGCCAGCATCTCATATGATGTTGAAATATGGCTATCATACCTGCATTTGGTTGGAAAATTGGGCGACATATATCCAAGGTGATGGAGTATTGGCATTTCCAGAAAATGGTTCGTTTAGCACAGCTGTACTTCGAAATGTGAGAGAAAAGATGATGAAACTTGAACCGAGACCTAGACCGACACAGTTCGAAGTCTTAGGTGAATGGGAAGATGAGATGTATGAAAGGGAAAGACACAGAGGTGCAAAGAGTTATAGTTTAGTTCATGGAAGAGTATGGGGATTGAATGATGAAGACAGGATGAGACGATGGCGGTATGCTAACATGACGGATGGTTTGTTTCCTGTCAGAACAGTTGAAGAAATTACAGGGAGAAAGTGTACGGAGAAAAAGAAGCATGCAGTAACAGAGAGGTATGGGTATGGAGTTAGCGACACAGAGGATGAGTTGCTGGAGGATATTTTAAATAAAAGACCCCCTCCATATCAACAGGATTCTGCGGTGGTGACACCAAATGCACCGCCAATGAGAACTGTAATAAATCAAAGTCCCGAACAAATGTCTGAAATGAATAGCCCATTTAATAAACTAGAAACACCACAGACTGTGAAACATGATAATGGTAATACAGCTGAATTAGCCAGAACCACAAGAGAGTTGACTGAAAAGATAAGAGAACTGACAAAGAATATGGAAGCTGTGACTGTGCCAGTAACTATAGGGCCAGTAATCCCAGTATTTGAAAATCAAAAGATAGATGAACACTCCTTAACAATTCCCTTAAATTCCAGTATGCAAAGGGTAAGAGAAGGGATGATTCCAGAAAATAGAGAGAAAGAAGATTCTGTTGGTCCTTTTAGGTCAAGTCCACCTGTAAATTTGACAATTAATGAGAGTCAGATAAATAGGATTCCTATGGGAGCCGAGTCAGCAACTGAAACCCCAGAGAGAAGTACAAGTTGGGCAGAAATAAACAAAACCCCTGTGGGTCCGACTGCAGAGGAATTAAATGATTGGGTGAAGGGCTTGCAGAAAAAGGATGCTGAACCACAACTGTTGGATGTGGTCAGATTAAAGATAGACATGGAAGAATTGATTCTAGGGACTATTGGTACAGATCGATTGAAGTCCTACCAAGATGATGAATTGATGTTTATGTGTAAAAGCGTCACTTGGAGAGCTAGGAACTTGCATGAAAAATTGGAAGAAACAGCGAACGAACTAGGAGTAGAGTTCGGAAAAATGAGAGGATTGCAGAAACCGTACAGGGTAGATTTTAGTGAAAAGGATATAGAAAATCTGAACACTTCAGGACGGTTAACACAGATAAAGGAACTGATTGTGTTACTGAGAAAATGGGGAGATGTAGACAAGTGGAGAAGCAGGTGGATAAGAAGAAAGGAGGGAACAACTGATAAAGCATCATTAGCTTTTCCGGTAAAAGAGAAAGAACCGATAGTAATGGAGTGTCCAATGAGGGAAACTCCAGGAGGAAGTTATGTACATGTCCCATGGTCCAGACAAGATATATTGTCATTTACAAATGACTTTCCAAGATTGAGAGAGAAACCTGTAGAATGGTATAGACAGATAGAAAGGTTTGTAAAAGTTTCAAAAGTATTGTGGGAAGATTTGGATGGATTGTTTGAGATTGTTGTACCAGCAGATCTATGGACAGAGTGTAAAATTACAATTGACTGGCCGAAGGAAGAATATCCTAGAGATGCAAAAACAGGAGCCCCAGGTTCAGAAGTAATGAGAAAATATGAACAGGCAATCACGTTTCTGAAAAATAAAATCCCACCAAAAGAAACGGACTGGGTAAAGATTGATAGAACAACTCAGGAGAGTAAGGAATCTGTACATGCTTACTACGAAAGACTGCTTTTGGTCTTTAAACAGTATAGTGGATATGAGAATTTGAGTGAAAAAGACATGAGTCATTTTGTGTATAGATTCGTGTATGGCTTGAGACCTGAGATAAGTGAAATGATTAAGCAGCATATGTTGTGTTGGCAGAATAGCACAGTAGATGAAGTACTAAGGTATGCAAAATATTGTAGTGACGATATTGAATGTAGACAGCGTAAACTCAAGGAAAAGGCAATGTGGGCACAAGTAAAGGTTGCAGAAAAGCAAGAAGCTCAGATGAATAATCAGTCAAGTGATGCAGGGCAGACTAAGTCCAAACCGAATATTGGTAAGGGAAAAGGTCAAATGAGTATAGAAGAGGCTAAAAAGAAATGGCCATGTCATAATTGCGGAAAATTAGGGCACTGGAGAAGCGAGTGTAAATTTCCTCCGAAAGTTAATGCAGAAAATCAATCATTGAATCCACAGGTGCAGAATGAGGTGAGTTACCAACAGCTGCAACAGCCGCAGGTAGTTACTCAACAGTGACAGGTGCCGCAACCACCTCTTCCAAAGAGTGTAAATCCTCAGAGATACAGTGCAGAGGCAGGATTCTACGGAGGAGAGCAGGTAACAAAATTGCCGCGCGCAGCTGCAGTTTCGCAGTATTGGTTACGGCAGGATGGAGATGAATCGGATGAAAGCTTATGATGGTGCCTAGGAGAGGAAGAAGAGTGCGTGCTTGGCGCAACTCTAGAGGTAGATCAGTCAGGTCCATTTGTGGATGGAAAAGTGAATGGTGTAAATGTTACATTCCTTGTGGACACTGGAGCTACCCGTTCTACTGTTAGATCAGTGGAAATTCCAAACCTTCCTCTCTCAGAAGAATATATCCAAGTTGTAGGTGTTTCGAATAGGCAGATTAAAACCCCTCTTACAAAACCAGTAGAGGTGGAAATTGGACCATTCAAAGAGATGCATCGCTTTGTGGTGTGTGATTGTAGTCCTGTAAATTTATTAGGACGCGATCTGCTTTGCAAAATGAATTGTACCATCTACTGTACCCCAGATGGTATTGCTTTCCAGACACCAGATGAGGATGTTCAGTATAAAATGACAATGGCAGAACTAGAACCAGGAGTGAATAACATGTTTCCTGTGTTTGATGCGGAGAAAATCCCTATTGAATTGAAAGGAATTGTCAGGTCTGATGTATGGGATTTCACAGGCGAAGATATTGGACTAATGAGAGGAGTTGATCCTGTAAAAATTACTGTAAGAGAAGGAACAAATTACCCAAATACCCCGCAGTACAAATTAACGCCAGAAATTATTGAAGGAATAACATCTGTAGTTAATAAGATGATTGAACAAGGAATTTTGAGAGAAATAATGAGCAGCCCATGTAATTCTCCTATAATGGGATTGAAAAAGCCAAATGGAACATATAGGATAGTACAGGACTTGAGAAAGGTAAATAAGATTGTTATTCCTTGCTGCCCAATTGTGCCAAACCCCGCTGTAATACTGTATCAAATTCCTCATGATGCAGAATGGTACACAGTTATTGATTTGTGCCATGCATTCTTTTCTATTCCATTGCACCCTGACAGCCAGCCATTATTTGCGTTCCGGTTCAGAGAGCGAATTTTGGCATGGTGCCGAATTCCTCAAGGGTATACTGAAAGTCCTTCCATTTTTAATCAGATTCTGAAGAAATCATTAGAAGATTTAAAAATGCCTGAAAAATCTGTGATGGTCCAATATATTGATGACCTATTAGTGGCATCAAAGACCAGAGAAGCATGTGTTACGGACACAATTGCTTTATTGAATCATTTGTCAGAAGGAGGACATAAGGTGTCCCCATCAAAACTGCAATTTTGTCAACAGGAAGTACAGTACCTAGATCATAAGATTGAGAAAGGGATGCGGAAGGTGACAACAGAAAGGATAAGGATTATCAAAGGAATGAGAGCCCCAATGACGCAGAGAGAGGTGAGAATGTTCCTTGGAATGGTTGGTTATTGTCGACAGTGGATAAGTGGATTTTCATTGATTGCGAAACCTTTACAGCGATTGACAAAGAGGGATGTCAAAGATACGATTGAATTGGATGAGGAGGAAATGAAGGCTTTCGAGGAACTGAAAACAAGTTTGTGTGAGGCACCGGCATTGGGAATGCCTGATTATGAAAAAGAATTTGAGCTGTATTGTAGCGAGAGAGACGGATGTGCACTTTCAGTATTAGTGCAAAGGCATGGAAAAATTAAACGACCAATCGCCTATTTTTCAGCTGTTTTAGATCCGGTAGCAAAGGCGTTGCCTGGATGTCTGAAAGCAGTAGCTGCTACTTGTGTGAGTCTGGAACAGAGTGAAGGCATTGTGATGGGATATCCTTTGAGAGCATATGTCCCACACTCCGTTGAAATCCTTCTGACCCGAACAAAAACCCAATTCATGACACATAGTCGGCTGACTAGGTATGAAAAAGTGATCTTGGGTGCAGACAATGTAACCATTGTAAGATGCACGAGTGTGAATCCTTCCACTTCACTGCCAGATGAAGTAAATGCAGAAGTCAAAGATGATGTTGATCATAAGTGTTTGGATGTGCTTGAATTTTGCACAAAGCCTCGCCCTGATATCAGGGATGAACCTCTTAAAAGAGTCAGATTATGTGATGTTTGTGGACAGGTCATGCCTGAGAACAAGTGGAGTTTTAAGTGCTGCATATGCTGTATGTACGGTGGCAACCATAATGGAAGCATCCTGTTTGAGAGGAATACGTTCAGCCCAAGTAGCTGAGCTGATTGCTCTGATTCGAGCGTGCAAACTGGGAAAGAACTTCCGAATTACGGTGATCACGGATAGCCAGTATGGCTTCGGAGTGGTCCACGATTTTGGACAGATCTGGTCCCAGAGGGGATTCGTGACTTCTGCAGGGTCTCCTATTAGGAATGGTGAGTTTGTGAAGAAGTTGCTTGAGGCGATACAGCTGCCTAAACAGATTGCAGTGGTAAAATGCGCTGCACACAAAAACGGAACAGATTATATTGCAGTGGGTAACAAATTCGCTGACGAATTAGCTCAATATTGTGCCAGAAACATGACTTCAATGAATCGGAGAAGGGAAAAAGAGAATGTTTCATGTCCCTTGCTGTTTACTAACACAGTTGAAACCTGGGATGAGGTAAAACAATTGCAGAAAGAAGCAGATGATGAGGAAAAAGATGGTTGGATAAAAGCAGGTTGCAGACAAAGAGAGGAAGATGAAGTCTGGGTTTACAGAGATGAAAGACCAGTTATGCCTGATAGCATGATCTCTAACATGGCACGGATGTACCATGGACAGGCACACATTGGTAGGGATGCCATGATCAGACTTTTCAGACAGACCTGGTATAACCCAAAATTTAGGGCTATAGCTGAAAGCCTTTGTCAAAGATGTCTTATATGCCAACAAATAAATCCTGGAAGGAAGACAGTAGTGAGTTTGGGAACAATAGGACGTGAAGGAGGTCCTTTTACCAGAATGCAACTAGATTTTATTGAAATGCCCCCAAGCAATAGATTGAGGTATGTCCTGGTGGTCGTCTGTTTGTTTTCTCCTTGGGTGGAAGCCTATCCGACAAGAAGGAATGATGGAGTTACTGTGGCTAAGCTCCTACTGAGAGAATTCATTCCTAGATATGGCTTTCCAGTAACGATCGAAACAGATAGAGGAACGCATTTCCAGAATGAAATCATCCAGCTGATATGTGAAGCACTTGACATTCAACAAAAGCTACACTGTGCCTACAGACCAGAGGCTTCTGGAGTAGTAGAGCAAGTAAATGGTACAATAAAGAATAGGTTAGGGAAAATGTGTCATGCCACAGAACTCAAATGGCCCAATGCCCTGCCATTGGTGCTGATGAGCATCAGAAGCATACCTGACAGAAAAACAGGTCTGAGTCCTCATGAAATAATCATGGGACGAGCAATGAGACAAGCACACGTACCTGTCAACAAACTGCTGACTATAACTGATGATCTCGTATTGGACTATTGCAAAGGATTGGCTGATGTGGTGCATTCTGTGTTTCATCAGATTGGACCGGATGCGACCACTGTTGAAAGAAAACCAGCTCATGATTTGAGTCCAGGAGACTGGGTCCGCATTAAAGTCCACAGAAGAAGAAACTGCTTGGTTCCTCGCTGGGATAAGCCACGTCAAGTGATTCTGGTGACAACAACTGCTGTAAAGTGTGCAGGTGTGAAAAATTGGGTTCATGCCAGTCATACCATCAGAGTTCCAGATCCTGAAGCTCGACCTGTAAGTCGACATCTGGAGATATCAGATACCAGCTCAGCATCTGAAGCAGAGACTGAAACAATCAGAGGTCCAGATCTTGAAGCTCGACCTGTAAGTCGACATCTGGAAGAATCAGGTACCAGTTTGACAACTGAAGAAGAAACTGAAACGATTAGAGTTCCAGATCTTGAAGCTCGACCTGTAAGTCGACATCTGGAAATATCAGATACCAGTTCGGCATCTGAATCAGAGCAACCTGAATCCAGTGAAAGACAAAAGGAAGAATCCGAAAACAAAAGCACTGATATTGAAACAGGAGAAACAGAACTAATAAACAGTGACACTGAACAGCCAAGTACAAGCTTTGGGGAAATTCCTCCGGAAATTATAGAAGTAACTCAAGAAAATTTAGATTCAGATAGAGAGATTGGGGAAGTTGCGGAAGAAACACGCAAAGAATTGGACCAAGAAAGAGAACTTGGAGAGCAGAACGAGAAGAAAAAGAAAGTGAACTGAAAAGGCCAAGAAAAGGAGACAATTGGCCCAACGAAATTAAAAGACTGAGATATAAAATAATAAATTTGAACAAAGACAATGCAGAACAAGTAAATGAAATAACAAGTCAGAAAGGACAAAGAAGAACAAGTGAAAGACAGTTGCAGAGACCAAAAAGAGTGAAGAGACCTAACTTGAAATACAAGTCACCTGAATGGTTATACATAGCCCTAACCGACATTAAAGAAGTGGATAGCAGTCACAAAATCCCAGACAAAGACTGTGAACAAGTGGGTGAGAGTGAACTGCACCAAACCTGAAAGACAAAGAAAGAAAACCGGACTAGACACACAAACTGATAAAGTCAAAGAAAGATTTCTGAAAAACCGACAGGTGTGCCAAAAGGCAGTTGATCTTAATCAACACTACGTCATTTGAGGTGTGGAAACACATTTCTGTACATATAATTAGATAAGTATTTCAACATGGTAGACACTGAGAATAGAAGATCTAGATGTGAGTTTTTAAGTAGATGGTGTAGGATGTGTTTTTATTGTACAGGTTTACTAATGCTTATTTGGTTTATTTTAGCAATTATAATTCCACTTAGATTAGTTGTAGAAAATACATCTGTAATAATGAATGACACGAGTAGTGACAAGAAATCTAACATAAAGAACACTGCAACATTAATAGATAGTACTGATTTTCATAAGGATAAGTCAATAACTGATTTCTCCAAGAATGTCTTCACGAAACTTTTGTACGAATATGTGGAGACAATGGATGTGAGAGATTGTTATGTCTGTATGCAGTTACCTGCGTCTGTAACAGAAGGTGTGACGTATCATCACCTTGCTTTGACGTATGGAATAACTTGTAGTGTTTTAGCTAGCTTATTTTATAAAACAGGTAAATTAGAGTATTACTATACTGACACAGATGCTGTTTTTGCTAAAGTTCCCGTAATCCCTGAGTTAAATAAGGTGAAAGTTGCAAAGGTTTTTGGAGACTTTTTCTTAGAAACAAAAGAATTAACATTAGAATATGCATTTAGACATAATCTTACTTGTGAGTTAAGAAAAGAAGAAAAGGTTTTCTTAGACATGGTAGAAGACAGAAGGGTTAAGTTTCAAAGAAAGGCAGCAGGAGAAAAGACAAAAACCCCACCGTGGGCGTTTGAAGAGAGAAGTTATAACAAAGGTGAAACAAATGCAGCTATGGTCCTAGTTTGGCCCCAACAGGGAAAAGTGTGTATTAGTAGAGCTAACACTATGTATGATAACTATTTTAGTGAGTGCCGAGATACATACAAAATTCTAGGGGGATGGGGATTTAAAGGAGGAAAAGATTCAGTATTTCCAAGGATCTATTATATTTGCGGAAATAGAGCTTATTATAGGTTGCCGGACCATTGGTACGGAACATGCTATCTAGGCCTGGTCTGTCCAAAGATTTTTCACGTGGAAAGAGGAACGAAAGGAATTCACGAGATAGGTAAACCATTAACCCGTAGGAGAAGGGAAAGCTTCTCAGAAATAATAGGTGACATTTTTGGAGCATTGATACCAGCAGTGGGTATATCTTTGAAAGCATACAAGATTCGGAAATTGTCTACAGTAGTAGATCATTTATCAACGAATACTGCTGGAGGGTTCTTGATGGTAAATACCAAAATGGTTGCCATGAGAGCTATGGTAATGCAAAATCGACTTGCCCTTGACATTCTTTTGGCAAAAGAGGGTGGAGTCTGTGGAATGCTGACGGTACAACATTGTTGCACTTACATTCCAGACAAAAGTGAGAATATACAGAAGTATATAAAGAACATTACTGATTTGCATAAAGAAATTGCCCCACTGGAGGTTGAAGGTGCTTGGGAGAGACTTGGTAAGAGTTTTTCCTCAATGAAGAAATGGTTCACAGAAATAGGTAGTTCTCTTATTGGGAAAATACTAATTCCAGTGACTGTAGTGATAGTGATAATGCTATTATTGAGATTAGCATATGTGTGTATTAAAAGAAGAAAAAGACAAAATAAAGTAAAAAGAGAAAATGAGAAAAATAAAGAGAGAACGGGAGATGGGAGAGATAGAATTGAAAGAGTTTAAAGAGAACATGTACAAAAGGTCTAAAAGACAAGATGAAAAGAACACGGTTGTCTAAATTAACAAATGCAAGTGGACAAGAAACATTTATCTGATAAATTTGTAGGGATAGGTTTTTGTGGTGATGTTAAAAATCACCAAAGGGGGAATTGATGGAGCAGGGTAAACAAAATAATTTTGTACCCCTTGAAAGTTAATGACCTCATAATGATTAATGATACTAACCGTTTGAAATGCATGAATTAATCAACAAATACACCTTTTTAGTAGACACTACACGTGGGCAATATGCTGAAATGTTGCAAAATCTAATTTATTTACAAATGTGAAGTTAATTAACGTTAGTATTGTGATTTGCGTAGTAATTAGAGTGAATTGCATGATTTGTGTTGCGTAGTAAAACTGTATTGTGGCAAAGAATGCAGATGGTAAGTAAAATGGCTTTAAATGTCGCTTCTGCTAGGAAATATCTAACACGGGTCTTTAGAATGGCGGTTGGTAAACAGAAAGGCTAATTTTCCATATTTTAATTTCTATTGTGTTTGTTTTATACTAGTTTCGTTCTGGCCTGCTAGGCCATGCTTCTAAAATGGCCGCTGGAAAGGACGAGATCACGTGCATTGAATAAAATGGCTCCTGCGCAGACGCAGAATGAACGCTCCAGTCACGTGTATGCGGCCTGTGCCCGGAGTGAGAGATGTCAAGGCCAATCTGGCCTGCAATGAAGAGCGTGCCAAGTGTTCAGCATATATTCCTGGGAACGGATGGGAAAGAGCCGAGTGACAATGGATGAACTAATGTGTGACCATCAAAGATCGTTACAAAATGGATTAACAAATTGGACTACTTTTGACCCTACGATCATGAGACTTATTGTGTGCTTTATTGTCCCCAAACCAGTTTGAACAAGGAGGGCGATGAGGTGACCATCACCACCCCTCCAATGGACCAATTAGCGGGATTCTTGCCCCTAAGGATTGCAACTTTTATGTGTAGTGAGCCACAGAACAGGGTATAAGAGAGTCTGCTCTTACGTTGTGATTAGTGCTTGCTTTTCATTTTTCCACCTTGATGCTGCGAGAGACTCTGTCATTTTGGACTTTGAACTTTGACTGGGGAAGGAACGAGATCGTTGCGGGAATTCTGCCCGGGAGGTGCGTCCGAGGAGGTTAGCGGGACAGTCAGTCAGTTTGGGAGTCCTATCCTGTGATCTGCGGTTCATCTTCCTTTGGTGAACCATTCTTGTCATCGCCCCATGGCCGAGGGTAATACATAATTTTTCACTTTTCCTAAACTTTTCTTAAAATGTTTATTGATATTTTAAATGTTTTGCTTAATAAAGAATTTCACTTATTTGATTGAATAATTTTAGATAAAATTATATTCTAACTCTAAAATGAGTCTGTGGTTCTTTAATAGATTTATGATTAATAAATGTTTAAGGTTTTAATTGTGGTTGAGCTGGTCTTAATCACCATCAACTAATTCTACTAGTTGGTCCATCGACCGAATAGCGGAGTACCTTGATGTTTAGAACTGACAGGATCCAAAGTTAATGTATATAATGTATAGATTATTATTCTGTCGACGTTAACAAGGTATCCCGTTCGTCCAGCAGCTCATTCTCCTTAGCGTTTAATCCAGAAATTGAATGAATGTATGTATGCGGTGTCATGGGCCCCACCGACATAAGTTTTAAATGACAAAGGTTGCGTAAGTGTTTTTCTGAATTGGTGTCCTAAGGAGCAATTTATATTAGCTGCGCTGGATCATGACCATGATGGATTATTTAACAAACATGAACTATCCATAACTTTATGGAAATTACAGGAGTGGCCCTACGTATAGTGAACAACTTTCGTTATCCTAAAGAAAGCACTATTAACATTGACCTCCTGTTCTATAAGCCTGACACCTCCTCCTCCAAAACCCTCAAACAGGTCAGCAACCTGCTCCTGGACCCAGGGCTGAAAATCAACCCAATCTCATTAATAACAGAGACCAAAGGCGGAAACAACTTGGCCGCCACTCACTGAGCCTCACATCCCTTCTTTATTAATATCAAAATGGAAAACAATATGAACAGCCATTACAATTTGATTACATTTGATCACATTTTTTGTACAGGCAAGAAACCAACATGCTTAAAAAAATCCCTTGTCAACCAACCCAAAAGGGTCCTACCCATAAGCCTAAGTCTGCCCTGTCTCTGATGTGTGCTTTATTGTTGCCGTTCCTCCCACCCCCTCATCGCGGAGCAGAAAGCGCTATGATGGCTAGCACGGTCGCGCCGTAGCACTTTCTTTTAATTTATTGTAAGCCATGTTTACAAACATTAGCAAAACCAAATAGCTCGCGCAGAGCTATCTAGCTTTGTTAATGTATTTTAAAGATGTTACACAACAGCATGGGATGCTGTGCAACATGGCTTAAACTAAATAAAAACAAAGCGCTATGGCGCAGTCAATGTTGGCCGCGCTACAGCGCTTTGTTTTTATTTACTTTGAACCATGTAGCAACGTAGCTTGCACTGCTGTGCAGCATCGTTAAAAATGTGACAACGCCAATAGGCTTTGCATAGGTGAAATGTATCAGCTTTACCAATGGTTGTTCCATTGAGCTTCCAGAGGGGAGCAGACATGTACCTCTCCCAACCTATCACTTTGTGCTAAAATTCTTTGCCTTATACTCCAAACACGTTTATACAAAGTCCACCATGCTCCAGGGTTCTGTACTGTCCCTAGTCATCTTGGAGCTGCACTGTGTTCTACTTACAGATAACAGAATCAAGATTTACCAAAATGCTGATGATATACAACTCTTCTTGAAAGTCTCCTCTACTTCGGACATCCAATGCCTCAAACACTGCCTGCACATCATCTAGACCTCGATGTCCAGCAAGAACAAACAAACACGAAACAGTACAAACCTGGCTCAATGACGCTTAGAGTCCCAAATTTCATTCAATGCCAAGTCTCTTGCATTCTCCCTGGACACATACCTCACCATCAAGGAGCACATTGCCAAAAACACACAGATAGCCTGCTACCACTTCTCTGTTCGAAAGAAAGTGAAAATCATTTCTTCCAGCCAGCGAATTTAGAACTGCTGTCGAAGCGCTCATACTCTCACAAATTTGCACACCCTGCTCCATCGCCTCCCAGACTCATCACTGGCACCCCTTAATGGCATCATTTACGCCACAGCACTTCTCATCCAGGGCTGGAAAAAATAAGATAATCACATCACCCCATCCTGATCAAACTCCATTAGCCCCTCTTTGCCACCCCGTACCATTTTCAAAAACAACTGCATCACTTATAAAGTGTTAGCAGTGTAACTCAAAACACTGTGCTCATAGATATAGCTAATTTCCTGTGCCAGAGACTACTGTACGACAGGACTTCTAAAAACCAGAGGTTTCCTTTCTCTTCATTAGCTCGTGCTTTGAACCACCTATTTGATGAAACGTGCTTGCCTGCCATGTTCTACACAACACCTTATGAATATTTCTAGCCGTCTGTCAGACTGAAGAGCAAATGAAGGACCATTACATTACTGAAGACATCAAAAAGATCCTGCAAATGGAGCACGTATTACTTGCCAGATTAGGCAAAATAGTTTATTGGCATTTAGGTATAACAGCTAGTGTTTGCATGGATTCTGTGCTCCTTACAACTGTTTAACAGACACTCTCTTCCATCAACAAAACATATTTTCATGTATTCCGTATCAATATATATAACAAACTTAACTGAAATCTCTCGCATCAATCTTCTGTAGGGTTGCCACCTCCCCCCATGCAATAGGGACATTATATTTCCAACACTGGGCTTTTGACACCCTAATTAATTCTGGGCGTTTTAGTATGGGCTTGCGTCCATTGAACCAATTTGACTAAGACACCTGATGACAAACATTTGTGAGAGGTCAGTAAAGGACTTGAAACGATATGTCCTATTGAAATTGAGCAAGGTTGAAACTCTAAATTTTACATCACCACCCTATGATATCATAATGCATTTTACCAGATGATTTCAAGCCATCAAGGGGACAGAGCTGTGCGCTTGTTTAGAAATCGTTGTTTTCGACTGAATTGGTTAGAGTACAACAACTTAAGTGGACAAGGACTACAGCTCCCAGAATTCATTACATGTCATACTAAACCCCGAGAATGTAGTAGCCCTGTGCCCTTCGTGGTATTGGGCGACCTGGTAAACTTAGTTTTAAGCTAGTAATACACTGCAAATCGATATGCCCCACCTACTTTTATTTCCGCGTTAAAATGCGGATTTAAAACCTGTAAGATGGAAGTTGCAGGCATTTTGTTATCTCGTGGGAAGGGCACGACTACCGTAGAGGGTGAACAGACCGTCTTCCTTAAGAAACCGAATCAGGCTGCCCTAACACGATAGATAGTGCAGAATGCATTTATCTTTGAAAAGCAATGCACAAAAGCCTTCTCACTATACAGTATTTGTGTGGAGGCAAGCCAAACCGAGACCAATTTTTTGTGTGTGTAAAAGGCCGCTTTATTGAAACAGGTGCATATCACAATGATCAACACTGGCAACTGCCTTACAAAACTAAAACCTCACTATACATAAATTACCTGACCCCCTGTTCCCCCCCACCCCTACGATCCCCACATCAAATCCCCCACTCTGCCGATAACAAAATAAACATTACATAACAACCATATTACACATTATTGCATTTACAAATCCTGCCCTCCAATGACCCAAACCCCTACCTGCCTTTGTGCAACTGTAACTACCAAACATCTAGTCTAAACTTAGCCTACCTGCCTACCCCTTCCCTGCCCCTGCTCACAAACTACCAACACTTAACTAAAAACTTCAGCCAATCTTGGCCAACTTTTAACAACCCCGCCACCCAGGAAAAGGCGTGAGAGTAGGCGGAAACGCCGCCTCCCCATTTTCCTGCCCCCCCTAACCTCATAGGTATGACCCTTTAGCGCAGCTGAACATTCAACATCTTGTGTAACTCTTGTAATCCAAAGTCCTTATGTAACGCAACTGGTTCTTTTGTAAAGCGCTCTGACACCTTCGGGTAATGTTCGCGCTATATAAAAGCGCATTAAAAAAAACAACAAAAAAAAACATCCTGGACAAAACCTCCCTGATTTCCAGCAGATACAAATCCATGCCCATCCGCGACAAGTGAACTCCATCACCCCTGAAAAACTCCGCTGTGTCATATCTGATGTCCCTGTGTGTGATCCTCGCAAAACCCAGATGCCTGCAAAAACGCACCATTTCGGTATTGAGTTTTCTCCGAGCCTTGTCTTACTGCCCCAGGATTAACAGCTCCTCTCCAAACTCTACGGGTGTCATATTCCCCTCTTTTCTTCCTGGCTGCCGGCATGAACCCTGTCTCACCTCGAGACTGGGTAGTTCTGCCGTGATTGATGTTTTCCGTGCGTCCTCGAGGACGTCCGGAAACAAAGACTACAGTTCCCTTAATGCCTTGCAGAAGACGTGCTGCCGTCAGGGAAGCGGAAGGATACAAAAGCACATCCGCCTCCCTGCAGCGTTGCCGATTATTCCGGAGTCTCGTGTGCTGTGCTGGAGGTTTGGCGTGAGGCGCTCCATTGCTCAACTTGTTGGGGGTCCGGTAAGGGTGTCGATACACCACTACATTCCGTTCTCGTTTTGGAGACAGTTCCTTGACCTGCTATATTGTTTCGTCGGCATATTCTGACCTTTTGCTGTAATTCCAAATCCGGCCTCAGTTACATACTTGCGGTGTCCCTCCCTGTTGGCGAGACACACGTTTGCGTTCTCATGCAGGTGGTAGGGATACCGGCAGTATTGGAGCAGTATTTTATTCCTTAATGCCTCATTTACATATAACAATATTCCTCCCTGTTGGAGAGACACACGTTTGTTGTCTCGTGCAGGAGGAAGAGATATATCGCATATTCTGAAAAAACCTTAAACTATCACAGTTTGGTCTTGCAAGTGCCCGGATTTGATTGGCACTTTCAGACGCTTTGTGTTATATGTTGTGTTCGTTGACTGTGTGTTTTTGCTAAGTAACTATTCAACCAGGGTATCATAGTATTGTACAGTGAGAGACATTACTGAACCTACACCCTTCATTTTTCATGTGAATCTCTCACAATCTGCGCAGGGAGATAACGAAATACGTTTGTGCGTGTTTTATTATTTACTGAACGTTTCTCTCTATGTTCAGGCCGCTCTACTAACAGGGAATAGTTGAAGAGTCTTTTTGATACCTCTTGCTACCCTGTGACGTCAGGCCTTGTGAGAAAAGGGTAGGTTTGGAGTTATTGACTAAGACCTTTTGAATGTTATAACTTATATGACGTAATAGACAGGGTGTTGTGGTGATTACTCATATATTTCTATATTCTCACATGTCTTCCAACTAGTGTGTGTCCTTTCCGGAAGGCTTCTGGTTCTGGTCCTATGCTGAGTTAATAGGAGCAGTGATTACTTCAAGGGCGCATCTGACAAACTCATGTTATTTTTCTTTACAGGTATTTGACTGTTAAGTAGAAGTATTCCATATCTAGAGTAGATTGTATACGATTTGTTACTTATAGGATATTATTTGTTGTCATTTCAGGTCTCCCTCCCCGCTGTCCCCATCCTTTCCTTCCCTCGCTCGATCACTTCACTGATCTGTGCTATAACAGCATACAGACTTGAAGCTATCGAGAGGTGGACCATTTTTTTTTTTTAAACATTTTTATTGGCATTTTGGATGACAAATCAGTTGGACACATTTTTACATTGATCAATGGTATATACAGTTGACACATTAATGCAGACATCAGTGTACTAGTAGATACAGCATAGTGGGCGGTTGTCATATAGGCTTCATCACGTGGGTCAGTGGTATAATGTTTATCACATGCCCCGCCTTTTACTTTAGGTCGCATCCGCTAGTCCTTTTTGATAACGATTCTACGAGTGGGGGTTCGCATATATTTCCGCAGTAAGTATTCCACCTGTCCCAAATCCGAGACCATTTTTTAGGACAGCCCCTGTGTATATAGACTGATTTCTCTGCGATCATGGCCCCATCCATATCTCTGCACCACTGGCGTAAGGTAGGTATTTGGTGGCTTCCCCAGCTCTGCGCGATATTGCGTTTTGCTACTGTCATGCCCATTGTCACCCAGTCCTGTGCTGTGTGGTTGAGGTCTGTGGGTTCCCATATATGAAGAAGGCCCCTCTTCGGTTCAGGGAGAATAGTGACCTTCGTGACCTGTGATATTGTGCGCATCACGCATTCCAGTAACCCGCAATTCTGGGACACAGCCAAATGGTGTGGAAGAAAGTACCTGGTGTGCCGCATTGTCTGAGGCATAGTGGAGTGGGCGCCCTATTTATTTTGTGTAGGAGTGTTCTCGTATAATATGTGCGGTGTAGGATTTTCAATTGCACCAGCTTGAGCTTGGACGGTATTGCGGCCTCCTTTGGAGACGCCAGTGCCTCTTGCCAGTCTGCCTCGTCCAATTCACCTACATCTTGTTCCCATTTGGCTTTGAGGGTCGTAGTGGGATCTGGATGGTTGTATATTAATTTCCGATACGTCTGTGAAATGGCCTTCTTTGTGAGGTGGTCTGCGAGGAGTCTATCTTCCAATGGGGAAGATTCTGCCAGTCTTGTACCTTGGGGGATTAGTGTCGTGAGTGCATGTCTGATTTGGGTATACCGGAATATTTCGGTTGGAGCAAGATCGTACGTGGTCCGTAACTGGGCAAACGGGACCACTTCCCCTTTTTTCCAAAGATCTCCTACCCTGGAGATACCTATCAGGTCCCACTGCCTAAAACCTTTCGTGTTACGCAATGTACCAAGTTTTTTGGAGTCCCAGAGCGGCATGGCCTGCGTCGTTACTCCTTCCCACCCCATCGCTCGTTGCGCCTCAAACCATATTTTGATAGTGTGTTCTGTTGGACCGGTAAGGGTACCTTTCCTAGCCTTGTTATAAAGTGCCCCCATGATCCCTGTCGCTCCCAGGAGATGCCTATCCATGTGGAATGCCGGGTCATCCTGTGATATGTGAAGCCATTGGTTAATAACAAAAAGCTGTGAGGCCCAATAGTATAATTTGATATCGGGGAGGGCAATGCCGCCGTCATACCAGCTTCGCGTGAGTTTATGGAGGGCTATGTGCGGCGCCCTGCCGTCCCATAGTAGAGTGGTCACTTCTGCGTTTATTTCCGTAAAATATTTGGGGTGGACCGGGAATGGTGTGTTTTGTAATACATATAGGAATCGAGGAAGTGCCATCATTTTATAGAGGGCTGCTCTTCCTAGTAATGTTAACGGGAGCGAACGCCAGTGTTGAACCTCACGGCGGAATCGCCTCATTGGCCCAGTAAGGTTTTCAGCGATGAATCGGGTCGTATCGTGTGTGATATATATCCCTAGATATTTAAATCCCTCCTCAACTATTTGAACGTCACATCCCCGTGGAAGTCTGGGTCGGGAGCCGTGCAATATGTAAAGAAGCGATTTTGCCCAATTAATGGTATAGCCCTATACCTGCCCGTATGAGGCACAGATATCCAGCAGGCGATTGATGGAACGTGCTGGAGATGTGAAATATAACAATATATCATCCGCATAAAGTGAAATGCGGTCCTCCCAGTCCGCGGCCCATTTTAACCCGCGTATGACCGGGTCCCGACGCACCCATGCCGCCAGCGGCTCCAGCACAAGGGCAAAGAGTAATAGGTGGACCATTTTTGAGCATCGTTCCGATCCTGAGGAGTTGGTGAAACGACAACGGGGAACAAACTCCGTCCAAATGACAGAACAACCCGACCACTGCCGCTTTATCGGGCCAGGTCCCGCTTCATACTTCTCATTAAACCTAACCCTGTTTCCCTGACCATGTCGTTCTCACCCAGATGGATCACCAAAATGTCGGGGCACCTACCAGCCGCCAACACGCCATTCAAAACCTGCACCAGCTCCTTCCAGCGCATGCCCCCCCTTTCCCCTCCAGAAAACTTTAAACAAATCTTTATTAAAACCCAAATTTTCCCCAAAATAACTGGAGCGGGCCTGGACCTGTGCCCACTTCACAAATGAATGTCCCAATATCCAGATCGACATCTCCCTGGCGAGGGGACCAAGCACCGAACCTGAAACGAGAACATTGAAATGAGCAGGAGAAATAACATAACCGCGCTACATCCCCCCTGCTGCGCTGCGAACATAACGCTGGTAACACTCCGAGGACCATCTGCCCAACCTCATAATGTCCCCCCACCCCCAACCCCTATTATTTGCCTCCGATGCTGCCCCAATCCCGAAGGAATGCGTCCCAAAACCCTTGCCGTCAATGCCCAACTCCGCAAGCGCTTTTCTCAAAACTGCCAATAGCTGCCATGCCGTAGCTCGACGCCCATTCGCATGTACAAAAACTAAACCCGCCTGGTCGACCGCCAGAGCCCTCCACTTCGCTTCCCACCTGCAAGGGCAAGTCAACTGTGGCTCGGAAGCCTGAAGAGACACCCATTTCCCCACTCCCCTCTGATCCGTTTTAGATTTTCACAGCCATATGCAAACTCTATCCTGATAAGCTGCCACATCCCCCCATAGAATCCGGCCCCCCAATTTCATACCCAACAATTCCGACACTCGAAAAGCCCCAAAAAATATCCAAACCATCAGTGTGGAAAAAAGGCACGACTCATAACCGTCGGTACATAACCTTGGCAAAATCTGAAGCACCCTACCCAGCAAATTCCAAGACAAAGAGTTCCTCAACCTGCCTACCCGGCCTTGCTCCCGAGCCCACCCCTCCAACATCCGCGAACCGATTTCTCCTGCGGACGGCGCATAGCCCCATAAAAGCTTTCCGACAAATGCAATTCCTGCTAGTTTACCCGCAATGGTCACCCTAGAAAGCCCCTTATCAATCAAATCCAGCATAAACTGTATCACATCCTCCCTTCTATGTTCCAGTAAAAACCGCCGCCTTGCTCCAGAGAGCAAAAATTCCTCCCACGCTGTCCTGTACGCCGTCCTCGTGGATTAGGCCAGGGACCCTAAAACCAGCTGCAACATCCTGTGTTGCCTACGTACCACAACTGCTGCGGCATGTGGGTCGGAGTCCTGTCTGCGTCCTTCGCTAGCCCACGGAATCTCCCCCACTGTGAACGAGACAAAGCATCAGTTATGTCATTGTCCACTCCAGGCACATGCAACGCTCTAAAAGCGATATCAAAACGTAAGCAACCCAAAGAAAACACCCTCAATAACTTCAAAACCTGTTCATCCCTGGCAGACTGGCGGTTTACAATCTCAACAACCGCCATGTTGTCAATCCTGAAAGTCACCTTCCTGTGCGCCAAGTGTTCCCCCCAAAGTGTGACTGCCACCACCAGGGGGAAGAATTCCAAAAATGCAATACTCCTACCCCCCCCAGCCCACTCTGCAGGCCACTGTTCAGCACACCATTTCCCTTGCCAATAGAGGCCAAAGCCCTTGCTGCCCGCTGCATCGGAAAAAATTTGGACATCCCACACCATGTCACCCTCCCGCATCAGAGGAATGCCGTTAAAATCTTGCAAGAAAAACTGCCACATTCGCAAGTCTTCCCTCACTCCCGCAGACAGCCGCACATGATGGTGTGGAGGTCTCTGTCCTGCAAGTGCCCTGCCCAGTCGTCTGCAAAACGTCCTCCCTACTCTCACTACTCTCATTACTCTGCAAGCAAAATTGAGGTGCCCCAGCAGCACCTGAATCTCCTTTACTGTGACCTTGCCTTTCGACAACACTGTCGCCAGCAGCCCCAACATTTGCTGCTTTTTGTCTTCTGGAAGGCGTGCCTCCATCAATTGAGAGTCCAACTCAATGCCCAAAAAAGAAAGAGCCGTGCAGGGCCCCATTGTCTTTTCCGGTGCCAAAGGCACCCCAAGTTCCCTCATGATCTCTTGGAAGCTGTCCAGAGCTGCCTGGCAGTCCGTGGAGTCTGAGGTGCCCACAAAGAAAAAGTCATCCAGGTAGTGTGTTACCAGCTGGTGACCCGTCCGCTCCGAGAACAACCACTGAAGAAACGTGCTGAAGCACTCAAATAATGCGCAAGACATAGAACAGCCCATCGGTAATGCTTTGTCCACATACCATTTACCATTGAAATGTATGCCCAGAGGATCCCAATCATCCGGGTGGACTGGAAGCAACCGGAAAGCTGACTTTATGTCGCATTTTGCCATCATCGCCGTTGCGCCCGCGGTCACTACCAGTGACATGGCCACATCAACTGACGAATAAGAAACAGTAGCCTCCCGTTCATCAATGAAATCATTCACAGAACTCCCTTCCGGCCACGACAAATGCTGGATTAAACGGAATTGCCCTGGTTCCTTTTTTGGCACCACTCCTATGGGAGACACAATCAAATTTTCCAGTTGCCAATCCTCAAAGGGTCCCGCCATGCGGCCCTCGCGTACCTCTTTGTCCAATTTCTCTTGCACTATCTCCGGGTGTTCCCTTGCAGATTGTAAATTGTCCGCCCACCTTCTCGTCCTAGGTCCCCCATACCCTAGTCTAAAGCCCTCCTGAAACCCTGCCTGCAAACGTTCCGCAGCCTCCCGTTTGCCATAACCCTGTAAGGCTGCGATCACTTTATCTGTTCTAACCGGCGCACGAGCCCTTTGGCCCAGGC
This sequence comes from Calotriton arnoldi, assembly GCA_963921515.1. Lineage (NCBI taxonomy): Eukaryota > Metazoa > Chordata > Amphibia > Caudata > Salamandridae > Calotriton > Calotriton arnoldi. Next base: position 405,490 of record CAWUFW010008284.1, read on the forward strand.
CCCTTAGCCCCTCGCCCGCCTGTGAAAGGCTGTTGCTGCTGTCCACCTGCCCTAAACCCCCCCAACTGCCACTGCTGACCCCCTTGTTGCTGCCCCTGCCTGCCCCCGAAGCAGTTAACCAAGGCGTGTCTGCCTCCACATTTCGAGCAGTCATCCCGAAATCTACAAAACTCCCGGGTGCACAATCCCTTATTAAAATCCCAGCAGGCCCCCCCAGAGCCAGTCTGTCCTCTACCTGTGCCGCCCACCCCTCCCCGGGTGGGTCGCCCCTGAAAGGGCCGATACACGAGCGGTAGCCCGCTGGCCATGAAAATAGTCTTGACCGCCCCGGACAGACCCATCATGTGTTGCCACAGGTCTGTGTCCAATTTGCCCCATTTTGCCTCAGTGTCCCACGCCATGCGTGCCATAAATTCCTCGTCATATTGAGCCCATGCATATCCACCCCCTGTGATCTGGGCCTTCCTGATCACATCCATGTACTTAAACAGCGCCACGCACCTCTCCGGATATTTTTCACAGTACACACTTGCATATATCTAAAAGGCCGCTGTCCAATTCTCGATTGTGAGGCACCTTCGGCCGCTTGGCCAATTCGTACTCCTCCTCTTTAGATCCCTCCTTCGCCCGTACTTCCCTATGCAGAAGTTTGAGCATCTCGACATATTCGCCCTTCCAGATCCGCTCCTTAGTAGCCAGCATTCAGTGCGCGCCCAAAGGCTTAGTTACCCCCATGTAAGGCAATCGTTTTATCTTTAACTCCTTACTCTCTAACTTGTTCTCGGCCTCCACTGCCGTTATTACCACTGCATCTTTTTTGGCCTTAACATCGTCCCCAGTGCTCCCGGAAGCCTTACCTGCGTCCTCTGTGCCCACTCCCACGGTCTTAACCTCGTCTCCCATGTTCCCGGTGTTGCCGATGCCACTAACCGTTGTATACTTCAAGGCTCAATCCACAGGAGCGACGAGAAATCCCCCACACTCCTAAAGACAGTCTATGGATGAAAGGAAATAAGACACTTGCACCCCTAGACTGATTCTCGGAGATGTGGGGATTAGAAACCAAGATGATATAGCTTCTTAACCCCCCGGCCGATTCCCTCAGGGTTGACCAGAAAACAGATGAGGTGAAACCTACAGGGAGACAAGAATAGACAGCGATAAGAAACTTCCTTCCCTCCCCCTTCTAACAGTAAATATACACAGGGTAAACTTCAGTGCTTGCGTTACAGAAACACACTTTCCCTTACCGGCTGGACATCTCCTTGTGTAAAATACTGGATCTTCTCAGTGCTCCGGAAGTGTAGGCAAATACTTCTTTACCCTCGCCAGTAACATGTGTCACTGAGATTTGTCCAAAAATAAACAAATAAAATAGAGGGGGACCGACAAAGAATCTGTATAATAACTCCAAACAGATTCTAAGGAGAAGTGCTTCCAAACTGACTGGACTGTGAGGGCAAAAGCATAAAAGGACAGGATAGTCAAAAAATGCCTCTCCGGCATCTTAAACAAACAAGGCAATCAGACGCGCAAAGCGCATAAACACGGATACAATGTATCAAGTTTAAGTCAGTTTCCACTCACAAACACGGCAGCGTCTATTCAAGTAAAAGAACGCCGCCACTCGTCAATTACATCAAAGACGGGAGAAGTTAGGATGATTCAGGAACAAGGGTAAAAAAGCGTCTCAGTCAGCGAGGGCTTCAGAACGCGGCCGCGCGTAAATACTGCAAAGAACGCGGCCGCGAATCAAGGGGTCAGCGGGGTACTTAGGAGTCGCCGCATGTAGGTAAGGCAAGGGACACCAATAAGGGAACACAAAACAAACTAGAATCGCCTTGCGATCTTCTAGAGGCGGGTAGCAGGAATCGCTCTAGGTAGGGGAAAGAGCTAGGGTACTCTCACGAGAAGTGTTGCCAGACACGGAGTTTCCAGGAGAGGTCAGAGCGTGGTGCAGGATCAAAGCCAAGCAACGGTTCTTCGGCGAGTCGGTATATTTAAAGGAAGGGAGTGTCTACAAACTCCACCTCTAACAGAGAGGTGAGGGGTCTGCTAAATAGGGTTCAACTTTCTACAAAGCAAGCACTCAAGTTCCCCCAGGACTCCAAAGGACTGTGCAGGAGGCTGGACGTCTAACAGTTCTCCCACCCAAAGGCCTATTTACAGGACGGGGTTTCGCGGGATATAAGGCATGAAATCTACGAACTAGAACAGGGGCGTGTACATTTTCAGCAGGTTCCCATGATCTGTCTTCCGGGGCATACCCAACCCAATCCACCAAATATTGGAGCTTACCCCTGTATCTACGGGAATCAATGATTCTTTTCACCTCATATTCTGTTTCACCTCCCACTTGGACAGGGGGAGGAGGTGCTTCAGGGTCCAATGAGGGTCTGTACTCTTTAAGTAATGAAGCATGGAACACAGGATGGATACGCATCTCTTCAGGTAACTCAAGTTTTAGTGTAACGGGAGTTATAATCTTGGTGATGGAATAAGGCCCTATGTAACAGGGTTGTAGTTTGCGGGGGCCCTCCAATCTCAAGTTCTTGGTAGCTAACCAGACCTTGTCCCCCACTTTATATACAGGAGCAGGACGACGGTGTTTATCAGATTGTTGCTTCATTGCTTCTTTGGTTTTCAATAGTTCCTGTTTCGCTGTCTCCCAAATGTCTAAAAGAACCGCATGGTGTGTTTGAACTGCAGGGATTTGTACTAAATGAAGAGGCAAGGGAAAGGGAAGGAATCTAGGATGATGTGCATGGGCAAAAAAAAAGGGAGAAACACCAGTAGATGAATGGGTGGTGTTATTATAAGCGAACTCAGCTATAGGCAAGGCATATACCCAATCAGAGGTAATGGTTGATAACAAACAACGCAGGTATTTATTCAAGAGTCTGGTTAGTTCTTTCTGTCTGTCCATCTGTTTGCGGATGGTACGCAGTAGACAGTCTATGGTCTATTCTCAAGGATGTACACAGTCCCTGCCAAAAACGTGAGATGAATTGGGCTCCTCTATCAGTTATTATTATAGAGGGAATGCCATGCAATCGGATTATCTGTTCTATGAACACCTGTGCTAATTCTTTGGATGAGGGTAATTTTTTCAACGGAATAAAGTGAGCCATTTTAGTGAACATATCCACAACCACTAAAATGGTATTGTAGCCTTGCGCTCGAGGTAAGTCTGTAATAAAGTCCATACTGACTGAATGCCGGGGGACAGAAGGAATGTCTGTAGGTTGAAGTAGTCCAGCAGGGGCTGCGTGCAAGGACTTTTGTCTAGCACAGACAGGACATGCCAAGACATAGGCCAAGATATCTTTATTCATGCCTCTCCACCAAAACCATCGTTGGCATGTTTGTACCGTCTTTTCTCCACCAGGATGACCGGCTAAAGAGGTGTTATGACACCATCTAATTATATGTTGTTGCAGGTCTACTAGAGGCACGTATATTCTATTGTTATGAAAATATAACCCGTCCTTGATAGTGTGTTGTGGCTCTTTCATCCACTCGAGGGGAGAAATCTCAGAACAGGCGGTTATTAACCTGTTCAAAAAGGGAGGTGACTGAATACCCATGTCTCCTAGTCCTATTATTTTATGACAAGGAACGAGAGGAGGATGCTCATTCACGTGTATTCTTTTGTCCGAACCCAGCCTGGACAAAGCATCGGCTTTTCCTTGTTGGGGTCCTGGACGATAGGTAATGACAAAGTCGAATTCACTAAAGAACAGGACCCACCTCATCTGTCTGGGTGTTAATGCCTTATCAACCCTTTCTTTAGCATCTCGGTAATATAATTTTGGAGATACTCCGTTTCAGGTTCAGTCAATGCATACACTCGGCTCACTGGCAATTCCGCCCCAGGAATTAAGTCAACTCGACAATCATAACTGTGAGGGGGTAAAACAGTGGCCTTGTCTTCATCAAAAACTTCTCTGTATTCGCTATAAATGTGAGGAAGGTTCTCCCTTTCCACATCCATTGCACAACATAACGGGGTTTCCCACTCATTGGCTTCACGATAGCAATGCAACAAACAGTAAGGGGATTTTAATGTGACCTTGCGTGTGTTCCAATCAATATGAGGATTGTGGATTTGCAACCATGGGACCCCAAGTATGGCCCCAAAGTTCGGTGTATCGATTAAATCAAATACAAGGGCTTCCGAATGTCCGTTGCTACATACCATGATCAGTGCCGGAGTATGATACGTTATTAATCCGGAGGATAGCTCAGTCCCGTCTACCGCCCTCACTGGTTCAGGTTTTGCTTTTGGCAAAAAAGGAATTCCTAAGGTATGAGCTAGATGGATATCTAGAAAATTTCCAGTCGCCCCAGAATCAAGAAGGATAGACAACGCTTTTCTGCGTTGAGTGGAGACAATGATAGTAACAGCTATCGTAAAATGTCGTGCCACAGGAGCCGTAATACTGGCTACATCTTGAGAGACCAGAAACGTATGACAACTTGAAGAAGCGGTCTCCGTCTTCCTCAAGTATTCTAGTTTCCCGACAAGGGGCCGTAACACTGACTCACAGCAGCAGTCTTGGGGGTGGTAGAGGTTTTAGCGGGACAACCTCTCGCATAATGTCCTCCTTTACCACAATAAAGGCATAGATTGTTCTTTCTGCGTTTCTCCTTTTCCTCAAGAGACAAAGGTAATCTCATACCCCCTATTTGCATAGGTTCACTAGTATCTTTGATTTCTTTGCCTTCTTTCTTATCCCCTCTGACTACTAAAAAACGGGCCATATTTCCACGAGATTTTTCTCCTTTACTGAGCGTAAAGGAGAAAAATCTCCTTCCTAGTCTATGATTCAGTTTTACAACAAGGTCTATAAAAGCATGACAGTCTTCAGGGGGGTCTACAATTTGAGAAAGAAGATCTTTTATCTCATCATTCAATCCTCGATAAAACAAAGACGTCCTTTTCTCCTCGGGCCATTGTGTCTCTACTACCAATCTGTTGAATTCGGTAAGGTAATTAAGAAGGTCTTTGGACCCTTGTCTTAGGTTTAACAGCTCATTATCACTGGCCCGTACGTATGTGTGGCGGGCAAACAGGCTTTTCAACTTATCTTTAAACAGGACAAAATCATATAGAAGAGGGTCATTGTTTTCGATCAAAGGAACTGCCCATCTGGCAGCATTGCCCCCTAAATAAGAAATTACGAAAGCCACTTTGGCTGCGTCGTCGGGAAAAACAGAAGCCTTACACAAAAAATGTAAGTGGCACTGATTGATGAAAACACTATACTTCGTACTATCTCCATAAAACCTTTCAGGTACTGCCAAAGGTACTGGATTATGTGTGTGTACTGAAACCTGAACTGCTTGTGGATTTACAAGACCTGTAGTTGCGGTTTCTACGACGGAAGGGGGAGCTGTAAAACGGGCAGGCTGTATATAAGTGCGCTTAGTCCTTTGAGAAGTGTCGCTTACAGGGTAACTAAACATAGGTTGGAGCCGGGCCTGACTTAATTCTGTATGGAGTTGTTGGTTTTCTACTCTAAGTCTCCCTACCTCGCTTTGAAGTTCTATTATAGCGGCTGCCAGCTCCTCTACAGTGGGACTCTGGAGAGGGTTCTCCATAGAGGAGCAAGCCCCGTCCGCATTTATCATCGCTCGGGTGGACTTAAGTCGTGGGCTTGGCTTTCTGTTGCCGATGCCACTAACCGTTGTATACTTCAAGGCTCAATCCACAGGAGCGACGAGAAATCCCCCACACTCCCACCGATGCAACACCACTCGACGGACCTACGACGCCGCCACACTCACCGCACTCAATGCCGGCCGGAACCCTGCCTGCTACCGAGCCTCACCGAGACGCACCCACGGACCCTTCACCTGCCAAACCTGCCGATTCACCTGCCCCCTGACGTGCACCACCTCCGCCAAGTCGAGCAACAGCAGCAACCACCTGAAATGCATCCTGCTGAACACCCGCTCCGTCCACAGGCACGCCGTGGAACTCTGGGACCTGCTCGACGCAACAGCACCGGACATCGCCTTCCTCACCGAAACCTGGATGAACGCCTCCTCAGCGCCTGACATCGCCATAGCCATCCCGGATGGATACAAGATCACCCGGAAGGACCGCGTCAACCAGACGGGAGGAGGCATCGCCATCGTACACAAGAACACCATCCGCATCTCGACTAACTCCGACGAGACCTTCACCGCCGCCGAACACCTACACTTCCAGATACACACGGACCCCAAGACCACCCTCCGAGGCACCCTCATCTACAGACCCCCGGGACCACGCACACTATTCAGCGAAGACATCGCAGACTTCATCAGCCCGCACGCCATGCCCTCCGCCGACTACATCCTCCTAGGGGACCTCAACTTCCACCTGGAGAACAACAACGACAGAAACACCACCGCCCTGCTGGACAACCTCGCCAACCTCGGACTCAAGCAACTGGTGAACACGCCCACCCACTACGCCGGCCACACGCTTGACCCCGTCTTCTCGTCCAGCAAGCACATCTCCTTCAGCCACGCCACCGGACTCCACTGGACCGACCACAGCTGCGTCCACTTCAGCTTCAGAAAGACTGCGACCCACCACCACCCGCAACAGGCTCCCCGCCGGAGCTGGAGCAAGATCACCGCCGAGCAGCTCACCGCCTCCCTCAGCCAGAACACACCCACCGACACAACGGACCCAAACGAAGCAGCCAGCAACCTCGCCAAGTGGCTGACCGCCTGCGCCGACGACCTCGCACCACTAAAAAACCCTCCCAGCAGACCCGGAAGCAAGAAAACCCCTTGGTTCACCAACGAACTCAAGGAATCCAAGAAGAACTGCCGCACTCTCGAGAAAACCTGGCGACTCGACCAGACCACAGACAACAGGACCGCCCTCAAGCACGCCACCCGCAAACACCACCAGCTGATCCGTGCCACCAAGAAGTCGGCACTCAAAGAACGACTGGACAACAACGCCCATGACAGCAAGGAACTTTTCAGCATCGTCAAAGAGTTCTCCAACCCCAGCGCCGGAAACAACGACATCACCCCCTCGCAAGACCTCTGCAACTCACTCTCCGCGTTCTTCCACCGCAAGATCACCGACATACACAACAGCTTCAACGCACAAACAACGCACCCTACCGCCGAACCAATGCCCGCCACCACCACCCTCTGCAACTGGACCCCGATCAACACCGAAGACACCACCCGCACGATGAACTCCATCCACTCCGGATCACCAACCGACCCCTGCCCACACCACGTCTTCAACAAAGCCGACGCCACCATCGCACCCCATCTCCGGGACATCATCAACTCCTCCTTCCGCACCGCCACCTTCCCGGAGAGCTGGAAGCACGCCGAGCTTACCGCCCTCCTGAAGAAACCAACGGCGGACCCCACCGACCTCAAGAACTACCGCCCCATCTCGCTCCTTCCGTTTCCGGCCAAAGTCATCGAGAAGACCGTCAACAGACAGCTTGCCGCCTTCCTCGAGACGAATGGATCCCTCGACCCCTCGCAGTCCGGGTTTCGGGCCAACCACAGCACCGAGACCGCCCTTATCGCAGCCACCGACGACATCAGAACCCTAACCGACAACGGGGAAACAGCTGCCCTCATCCTCCTGGACCTCTCCGCGGCGTTCGACACCGTCTGCCACCGCACCCTAGTGAAGCGCCTCAGCAACATCGGAATCCGAGAGAAAGCACTGGAATGGATCATCTCGTTCCTCGCCGGAAGAACCCAGAGAGTCCGCCTCTCCCCGTTCAGATCCGAAGCCACCGAAGTCATCTGCGGCGTTCCACAAGGATCCTCACTCAGCCCGACCCTCTTCAACGTCTACATGAGCCCCCTCGCAGCCATCGCACGCCGACACAACCTCAACATCATCTCCTACGCCGACGACACCCAGCTGATCCTCTCCCTCACCAACGACCCCACTACCGCCAGAGCCAACCTGCACGACGGGATGAGAGACGTCGCCGACTGGATGAGGAACAGCCGCCTTAAACTGAACTCAGACAAGACGGAAGTCCTCATCCTGGGCTCATCACCCTCCGCCTGGGACGACTCCTGGTGGCCCCCGGCCCTGGGCACCGCACCCAAGCCAACGGACCACGCACGCAACCTGGGCTTCATCCTGGACTCCTCCCTATCAATGACCAAACAAGTCAACGCCGTCTCATCTTCATGCTTCAACACCCTGCGCATGCTCCGCAAGATCTTCAGATGGATCCCCACTGAAACCAGGAAGACCGTCACCCAGGCACTCGTCACCAGCCGACTGGACTATGGGAACACCCTCTACGCCGGAACCACAGCCAAACTTCAAAAGAGACTCCAGCGCATCCAGAACGCCTCCGCACGACTCATCCTGGACATCCCCCGACACAGCCACATCACCGTACACCTGAAAGACCTGCACTGGCTCCCCGTCAGCAAGAGAATCACGTTCAGACTCCTCACCCACGCACACAAGGCCCTCCACGACCTGGGCCCAAAGTACCTCAACGACCGCATGTCCTTCTACACGCCCACACGCCAGCTACGATCAACCAGCCACGCCCTCGCCACCGTACCACGCATCCGCAGAACCACCGCCGGAGGAAGATCCTTCTCCTACCTGGCGGCCAAGACCTGGAACTCCCTCCCCACTCACCTTCGGCGAACCCAGGACCATCTCGCCTTCAGGAAGCAGCTCAAGACCTGGCTGTTCGAGCAGTAACTTACCCCCTCCCCCAGCGCCTTGAGACCCTCCCGGGTGAGTAGCGCGCTCTATAAATGCCGTGATTGATTGATTGATTAAAGACAGTCTATGGATGAAAGGAAATAAGACACTTGCACCCCTAGACTGATTCTCGGAGATGTGGGGATTAGAAACCAAGATGAGATAGCTTCTTAACCCCCCAGCCGATTCCCTCAGGGTTGACCAGAAAACAGATGAGGTGAAACCTACAGGGAGACAAGAATAGACAGCGATAAGAAACTTCCTTCCCTCCCCCTTCTAACAGTAAATATACACAGGGTAAACTTCAGTGCTTGCGTTACAGAAACACACTTTCCCTTACCGGCTGGACATCTCCTTGTGTAAAATACTGGATCTTCTCAGTGCTCCGGAAGTGTAGGCAAATACTTCTTTACCCTCGCCAGTAACATGTGTCACTGAGATTTGTCCAAAAATAAACAAATAAAATAAAGGGGGACCGACAAAGAATCTGTATAATAACTCCAAACAGATTCTAAGGAGAAGTGCTTCCAAACTGACTGGACTGTGAGGGCAAAAGCATAAAAGGACAGGATAGTCAAAAAATGCCTCTCCGGCGTCTTAGACAAACAAGGCAATCAGACGCGCAAAGCGCATAAACACGGATACAATGTATCAAGTTTAAGTCAGTTTCCACTCACAAACACGGCAGCGTCTATTCAAGTAAAAGAACGCCGCCACTCGTCAATTACATCAAAGACGGGAGAAGTTAGGATGATTCAGGAACAAGGGTAAAAAAGCGTCTCAGTCAGCGAGGGCTTCAGAACGCGGCCGCGCGTAAATGCTGCAAAGAACGCGGCCGCGAATCAAGGGGTCAGCGGGGTACTTTGGAGTCGCCGCATGTAGGTAAGGGAAGGGACACCAATAAGGGAACACAAAACAAACTAGAATCGCCTTGCGATCTTCTAGAGGCGGGTAGCAGGAATCGCTCTAGGTAGGGGAAAGAGCTAGGGTACTCTCACGAGAAGTGTTGCCAGACACGGAGTTTCCAGGAGAGGTCAGAGCGTGGTGCAGGATCAAAGCCAAGCAACGGTTCTTCGGCGAGTCGGTATATTTAAAGGAAGGGAGTGTCTACAAACTCCACCTCTAACAGAGAGGTGAGGGGTCTGCTAAAAGGGTTCAACTTTCTACAAAGCAAGCACTCAAGTTCCCCCAGGACTCCAAAGGACTGTGCAGGAGGCTGGACGTCTAACACCCGGACGCCTTACCTGCGTCGGCTGTGCCCACCCCCACATCCAAAACATACTTTCCCTTCTGCAGCATACCCACTTCCTTGTCCCCCCCTCCAACCCCCACTGATACCATGATGGGCCGCAGTCCCCCAAACTGTTTACCTGGCTCTAAGGAGTATGCCCGTCGTCCTGCAGTCCGCCTTGGCAATGGAGCCGACCATTCCTCCAACCTCGATGTCCGACTCGTGGGCTCTGCCGGGCGTCGTGACACCTGTAACATACTAGACAAAGCATTACTCGGCCCCCACACACCCTGGACCTCCATTTCCCGCAACTCGCCCTCCTCAAGGCTGTCCTCCTCGTAGTCTAGCTCTTCGTGCTCCCTGAAATCCCATGCCTCTCTCAACCGGAGGTGCAGACTGCACCCTCCTAGCCCCACTTATATGTCGGTCATCCGAGCTCCTGCGTCCTCTATGCCCCGAGGACCGTTGGGGCCCATCGGGTGTTGGGGCCGGCGAGCCTGCCCGGGGCCTACATATGCCGGCCGCGCCGTGATCCCACGCCGGTACTGGGCACGCCGCGCGAGGCTCCACCCTCCCTTCTCCTCGGCGCCTTTGAGCCGCTCCCAGCTCTGCCAAGTCTGGCGCCCGCTGTTGCTCCGCCGCCTGAAAGAAAAAGGAATGGTCTGGTGTGCTGGGCCTACCTACCCTCTCTCTCCCATCCCAGCTCCTCTTCCAGCCCGCCCCCAGCGTACTAGCCGCCCATTCCCGCCCTACCCTACTAAGATCCACTGCTTCCCCCGGCTACCTGTCCCTCCTCCTCATCACTCCATTCCAAGCCCCCGCGCCCCGGCCCAACTGGGCCCAGCCTCCGCCCTCAACGACTCCCCACCCAACCCCCACCCTGCACCCCCGCTGGCCCCACCCCTAATTGCCCATGCCCCTCTACCCCCAAACCCCCCGACCCCCCCTGCGACTGGCACCCCTTCCTCCGGTCCACCCCCTCTACCCCCCGCACCTCCTCATTCCATGAGGTGAAAATATCCAGCCCCTCCCAGTCCCTGCTACTCCTTACCGACTCTAAGTCAATAGGCAAACCCTCCCCCTCATCTTCAAACGCCCAAACACTACCCCCTCCCACCCCTTCCCCGGACCAACCTCAACGCCCCCCCAAGCACCCCTCCCAACTAAGGATGACCCCTCCTGCCCAGCAGGGTTAGGCTGGGCCAGTATCTTCCTGCTCCCCCCTATGCCTGACCTACCCTGCCTCTGATTGCCCTCATCCTCCAACACAATTGTGTCTACCAGGGCCCTGCCGGCCACCCACCTCTTGCGGAGCCAGGCCCTTCCCCCCTTCTTACTGTTCTTCCATCTCCCGCTGCTCCCCCGCCCTCACGGGACTCAGAGCCACTCTCCTTCCCTTCCCCCGCCACCTCTGTGATCGCGCCGCGCTCCGCGGCGAAGGGCTCCCCCGGCGGGCCCCGCCCCTGCCACTTCTCGCCGGAGCCTCCACTCTGAGAGGGAGGCTCCGGCACACTGCCCACACGCGGGGCCGCTCTCCTCACATAGGAGCGGCCCCGGATCTTCGTAGACTCCGCCGGGGAGACGCAAGACGCGCTCCCCCACCGGGCCCCTTCTCCCATTACCTCCGCCACCACCTTCTCCCTCCCGCCTTCGCGCACATCAAGGACTCCTGAAGGGGCCGCGTCTTCGCCATATGCGCGGCCCCCAGCACTCACCTGCCCTTTCCTCGTCTTCCGGGGGGGCGAGCAGACCATGACAGAGGCCGCCACCCCCGCCGACGCGCGCCTCACCGGGCGCGCGCTCCCCGAGGCCTCCGGCATTAAAAGTTCAAGCTGGCCGGCCTCGCTAAGCAGTCGAACCGCTTCCAGCACGCGGTAATCCTCTGCAGCCATAACAATATCGTCGCACTACAAAACACACAAGGCACTACCCTACCACTACAGCTACCACCAACAAAAAACGCTAAACCCACCTACGCTCCCAGCCACCAGGTCACCAAACCTAAAATGGTGGCTGGGAGGGCGCGAAAGCCCATCTTAAACCCTTTGGGCTACTTTTTACTTTGGGCTACAATTGGGCTATTCCCAATGTAGCCCAACCACGAAATGGCCGCTAATCGGCTCGCCCCACCCCCTCCCAATCTGCCCGGGGGGCAGAACTCACCGGGTTCGGCTGCCCCCCAAACCCCCCATGTGCCGACGAATCGGTCTCGAAGATTGAAATTGTTTCCCAAATCGAAACTACTCGCCGAATGCAGCTGCAATGCTTAGCTGCTAGTGAAATAATAAAAGGACTACTGCAGCAAAAGTAAACTTAAAACGGTATGTTTTGTATTACATTGTGTAGCATCTATATAGCGCGGTTTTGTTTGTTATAAGGATTTTGCTGAAAGCGTATCTAAAGCGGCACTTTTTCGGAATCATAGCTGTTTTGAAGATTTCTTTGGAAGAGTATCCTACAATAAAAAAGTACTTCTAACTATTCGTATGTAGTCTCTCAAATACGTAAGAGAAAAATATGTGCATTTTGTTTGTGCGTTCTGTGGGCTTTGCTGCAACATTCTATATACGTGAAATGGGTAACAATTAGTTTCAAGATGTCCGCCTTGATTGATACATAAAGGGGGTGAACCAGCGGTAAACTGGTGCTTACTCTATGCTTATTAAAACAAGCATTTGCAATGCAATAGGACTCGCATTTACGCGAGACCTATTGCATTGGAAACGGGAGTGCGGGTGGGCAAGAAGGCACGAACGGGAGTGGGGGGGGGGCGAGGGTGGGAGCCGAGAAGTCATGGACTGTGGGAGGGGCGGGGGGGGAGACACAGGGAAGAAAATAGTGTTGGAGTAAAGGGGCCAGTAGCCAGGGAAGGATACAAATGAGGACATGGCCATCAGGAGGAGGGACTAACAAGCCTAAAACCAATCGGAAGGCAGCATTTACTATCTAAGTCAATAGAAAAGATGGGCGGAGAGTGGGCGGAGCTTCCACGAAGCTTCCAGCTATACAGAATACTGCATGCCTCGCAAAGCGAGCAGCGCATGCCCTGCAACGCTAGGCTCGACCTAAAAATGACAAAATACGCCAGTGCCAGAATTTTGCAATTTATGCCAACCATAAATCATAAGTGACCCTTATGTCAAAAATTAGCTCAAGATGTCAGGGCCAGCATTTTGTCATGGTGGCCACCCTTCAATATGCCAGGTTGTCTACCTTTTTTTTGGTTAAACCATTTTATTGGGTTTTCAATATTCAAACATCATTGCATATGTTTACCATACATGGGTACAAGCAAAACATGAAGGGTACATTAATGGTACTGAGGCAGCATTACATGCAATAGTCACAAAGCAGGCTCTGTAGGATGTCAAATAAGCGCTTTGGAGGAAAGGATGTCTCCTGAAGAAAGTGTGGCCTCCTGTGTGTGTACCCAAGAAGAGAAAAGTAGAGAGATACCCAGCTGCTAACTTTGGGTACAGAACTGGGATGAGTGACGAGGGGGGAGGGGAGGGTTGGACGGGTGTGTGTTGATGCTTCCTAAGGGGTAGGGGCTACGTACCTAGGCGAGGGAGACCGTGTTGTGGCACCACAAGGGGTTACCAGTGGCCAATGTACATGCGTGCAGCGAAGGGGGCCTCGACAGAGCAGGCCTGCCTCGGTCCCTAGATAGGGCGCTCAGCGAGACGCCTCGGGTGAACCTTGCGACAGCTGGGATGCAGTTTCTTTATTGATTGCTTGTCAAAAGCGCAGGAGCACAATGGCCCATTCAGGGGAGATGGGGAGCTGGTGCACCCCACGCACCTCCTCGTTGCAGAGCGCATCCTCCTTTGCAGCGGCCTACTTATGCACTGCTCCTACCCAGGCCGCCAGAGGGGATCCCCAGGGCATGCGCCAGTACAGTGTGATTCCTCGCTTGGCTAGGAGGGCCAGCGCTGCAAACTGTGCCTGAACTTTGTGATGCTTCCTACGTCGGAATATGCCTAGCAAGCAGGCTTCCCAGGAAGAGATGTCAGGAAGCTCCGTGACCTCACGCAATGTAGCATGGATGGCACCCCAATAATGCTGTAAGGCTGGGCAGGCCCAAAACATGTGTAGGAACGCTGCGCTAGGGGAGTTGCAATGAGGGCAATCGAACTGGTACTCCAGGAAGTGGCGCTAAAGCTGCGCTGGCTTCAGGTAGGCCCGGTGCAGGATGAAAAATTGTATATTTTTGAAGCGATGAAACCTTAATCGGGAATTCTAAAGCGCACTCCCACTCTTTATCATGTAGTGGCCTCCCATAGTCCTCCTCCCATTTGTGACGTAGCTGAGCAAATGGTACAAGTGTCAATTTTCGGATGGCCTTATATATCCAAGTGATGAGGTGATGACCGGGGGCCATGGTTAGTACTGTGTGGAGCACTGGATTAGTTGCGGGCTCGCCCCCAGATAGATCCCAAATACGCCAGCAATCGATTACGACTGTGGAGTAGGAATTGCCCAGGAGTCTGCTCTCTTCTGCCAAATGACCAACGGAGAGAAGTTGGCCCTCAAAAAAAAGGGACCTCACCTCAAGGAGCGAGAGGTTGGTCCAGGCCTGTGGTTCCGGGGTAGTGTAGTAGCCCCCGCCTCAGGGCAGGCCAACCAGCCGCAGCAGCGGGGTATAGAGCGGGTCCCTCGGGGCAGGTGATGGATTCGGAGCATACAGGCCTTCGCTACAGCTACCTGTATTGAATGGGTCAAGGCAGGCCGGGCTCCCGGTAGGAGCAGGTGGCAGATTTCCGGCAACTATATAGTTACAGCCTCAGATCAGGCCTCCCCCAGGTACGGCCCTGCTGTCCAGCGAGATAGCCACTGGAGCTGTGCCACTAGGAAATACGCCTCAAGCGACAGGGCCCCCAGGCCTCCCCGGTCCACCGGCAGCTAGCTAAGGTGACTCACCGACGGCCTCTTCCCCAATTAAGGGAGCAAAGCAGGGCGTCCAGTTCCTTGAAGAAGGAACGGGGAGGGATGACCAGAAGGTTTGCAAAATAGTAAAGGAGGCGAGGCAAAAGGACCATCTTTGCCAGGTCCTCCAAAAATCAACCAATGAGCGTATGCCCGCCAGTGCTCTGCAGTGATCGCCCTCGTAGAGGTCAAGGGGGTATGATACAGACGGATCCCCAGGTAGCGTGGTGCCTGCGCGTGCCAGGCGAGGCAAGATTCACCAATGCGCACCTCCAGCAGGGAGACGTCGGGGCTGAGAGGGTAGACAGAAGATTTAGTCCAATTGGCCCTCAGCCCGGCCAGGGCGGTGAAGTCCGACAGCGTAGCCTGAAGAGGTTTGAGATCAGCCGAGACGTCCCGCAGGTAGAGGAGCAGGTCATCTGCATACAGGGACACACTGTGGGCCTCGTCCACAAGAGGGATGCCCAAATCCCTCCTCTCCCCCCGAAGGCGCACAGCCAAGGGCTCCATTGCCAAGATAAAGAGTAGGGGGGAGAGGGGACATACCTGGCGTGTGCCCCGGGTCACTGGGAAGGGAGCTGACATGTAGCGGCATAGACGAACCCGAGAGGCGGGATTCGAGTACAGTAACTTTGCATAGGCCAAGAGCTTGGGCCCCACTCCCATGCGATGAAGCACTGCAAATGAATAGGGCCAGGACAGGATGTCGAACGCCTCCTCCAGGTAATGGACCAGACAAGCAGCATGGGGAGAAGGCCTCTCACCGGATCCTGGACAAAGTCGGCAAATGTTTTGGGAAGTGCTCTTGCTAGGAACGAAACCCTTCTGGTCTGGGTGCACGAGCACGGGGAGGATTTGGGCATAGCGGTCAGCTAAGATTTTACTAAGGATTTTGTAATACACTGCCAGGGGGGGCAATCGGCCTATAGGAAGCCAACAGGGTTGGGTCCCTATCTGGCTTCCAAATCAAAACCAAGAGAGACTTGTGGAGGGAATGAGGGAGCTCACCCCCCCTTAGTGCTGCCTCATACATTTACGCCAGCCAGGGTGCCCGGAGAGTGGAAAAGGTACTATAGTATTGTAGAGGCAGGCTGTCCAGACCCGGGGTTTTATTGCGGGCTAAGTCCAGGATCGCCTGCTTTACATCAGCTGGTGTGATCTCCGCATCCAGGGAAATCTTAACATGGGGATGGATCTGGGGCAGGGCGAGGGCAGCGAGAAACTGCTCTATTGATTCTGAGGAATCGTTCAACTGAGCCCTATGCACTTCAATGTAATAGTCGTAGAAGTTCTGCAGGATGTCGGTTTGAGAACGGACCTTAGCGCAGTAGGGATTGACCACCTCGGTGATGGGGTGAGTTTTGGAATCCTGACGGATAAGCCATGTCAGGAGTGCGCCCGGCCTGTCCCCCTCTTGATGCACCCTGGAGGCGTGCACCCTGAAATTGTAGCATCTGAGCCCTGGTTGAATAGCCGAGAAGGCGGTCCTCGCCTCCACCAGCCAGCCTGCTGGTGTCGGGTTGGCACCTACAGCCCTAGTGAGGACCGCAAGCTTGCGCTCCGCCACTTGTAAGTCCTTTTCAAGCGGTCTATGGACTCCCACTATCTGTCAGATTTATGCCCCCCAAGTGACTACCTTGAAAGAGTCCCATTCCAGCGTTCTGGTGGACACCTTGTTGGAGTTTTCGGAAATGTAGCAACGGATGTTGGTTTCCTGTTCATGGCAAAACACCTGGTCCTCAAGAGAGTCACGCGGCAACTGCCATGTGGGAACAGGGGGTGGGGGGGGCCGCCACTTAAGGGTTATGAGGTGTGCATCGTGGTCTGACAGAAACTGACCTAGGTAATCCATGCGCTGGACCAAAAGGACGATCGCAGGCAAGCAAAAGAAGCGATCAAGGAGGACATAGAGGCTGTGCGAGGTAGAATGAAACGAGTATAGTTTAGTTGTGGGGTGCCGGGATCTCCAAACATCCGCAAGCGACCAATGGTTTATCCAGGCATGGAAGAGCTCCGTCTGTGCGTAGGGCGGGGAACGAGGAAGGGGATGGAGAGACCTGTCCAGGGAGTGGTTGAGCACACAGTTGTTATCCCCCCCTAGTATCCATGGTGACTCTGTGAATTGGGCCAAGATCCCCGAGCGGGAATCCCAGAATTTCCCCTGTTCAGTGTGAGTAAATACTACCTAGGAGTACAGTTTGACCATCTAGGTGCCCCTCGAGAAGGGCATACCGCCCCTCTGTGTCAACTACCCTACGGGTTTCCTGAAAGGGGACGCCAGGTCGAAGCCACACAATTGCCCCCACACAAATGCTGAGTACGTAGTGGCACAAAAGGTACCCCGCCATCGCTTGTGCAGTTGGTCTAGCTCTCCAGCAGTAAGATCTGTCTTTTGTAAGATGACTCTCTGCGCCTCCTGACGCTTGATGTAAGAGTATACAGCAAACGCCATGTATTCAGAGTGAAGAGACCGGTGTCAGCAGTAGGGGTCATGGCGAGGCAAAAGCGGTGCAGTGAAGAAAGGGGGGAACACGCCAGAGGACCCACCCCCACCTAGGAGACGGCCACTCCCAGAGCTTAGTGGCACCCGCCCACCACAGTGCTGAAAATAGAAGAAGGAGGGGAGGGACCAGGAGGTGGGGTGATAACTGGGGAGGAACATGTTTCCAATACTGGAGACCTACCGCAACTGACACTACGTCCAAACCAAACATTGTGCAAGTGCTCTAGTGTATCACTGGGGGCAAGTAAAGTATGTGCCCAAAGCAGATGATGTGAGCAGCCCATGAAGAACTGGGGAGTTTAGAGGGCTGGAAGCATCAGTGGAATGCAATGTCAATGCTGCAATGATACTCAAGCTGCGGTGCAGACAAAAAGAAAAGCAGAGGACATTTAGATGAGGGTGTCAGCCGTCTGAGGAGTCACAATAGGCGGAGTCAGTGACTACGGCCAAGCGGTGCCTGAGGTGAAAAGGTGGGGGCCCCTCTCGTCGTCCGAGGCCATTGAAGTAGGTCCCAAATCCGCTGCAGCCTGCAGGGCCTTTCTGCATTCAGCAATGATTTGCTCCAGGTTGGGAGAGCTGGACAGGGTGCCCCAGGGCAGGGACCTCATGCGTGACTGAGTCCCCTTCTTGCGACGTCGCTTGTTCCGGGGTCCTCATGCTCGCAGGGTACGACCAGCGTCCGACAGCCTTAGTTCGTTTGAGTGCTGATCAATCCAGTCCGACGCCTCGGCCAGATCAGTGAAGATGGAGGTGGTGCCACCGAAGATTATCTTGAGGCGTGCTGGAAACAGCAATGAGTATTGTATCCCCTGCTGGCGAAGACAACGTTTTACTTCCAAGAAGGACGAACGCTGGCGCTGCACGGCACGGTTGTAGTCGGGGAATAGCATAACGTGCTTGTCCTCCACTTGGAGAGGTCCACTCTGTCTGGCAGCACACAGCACCGCGTCCCTATCTTTGAAATGAAGACATTTCACCTGCAATGGCTTAGGAGGAGAGCCTGGAGGTAGGCGACATGCTGGGCCGCAGTGCGCCCTCTCAAGGGAAAAGAAGGATGTGAGGTCCCAGGCTGGGGTGAAGGACCTGAACCATGCCTCCAGATAGGTGATGGGGTCCGGAAACTCAGCCACCAACGGAAGTCCAAAAATCCGGAGATTGCTCATCCCGAATCGGCCCTCCAAGTCGTCTGCCCTGCATTCCAACTGTGTTACGTGAATCTGAAGGTCACGCAATACAGAAAAACAACCGTACCTGTGGAATTGTTATGAGAATGAACTTTGTATTTATAATACTGATACAAATTGAACACAATGGCAATAATCTAGGAGAAGGTTTTCGAATTTTCAAAAAAGCACAAATAGAGCCCAGTAGGTCAAATGCATTGTGATTTGTATTATGTAAATAAGGTCCTAACAAGGGGGTTTAGAAAACCGTGTTCGGTGTCCCAAGTGAAAGGTGAAATCTATAAACTAAAGTGACAAATAGTGACATGAATGTAGGTTTTAAGAAGATACAGAAAAAGCAAAAAGCGACCAACTAATCAATTTACAATAAACATTCAGAGTCTCCTGTAACAATGACGGAGGCTGTGTACAATATTTCGCTGTGTAATAGTGTAGACAACGTTTCGACCTCTTAAGAATTATGAGGTCTCATCAGGACCTATGATTTTTGGGGGACACCTGAAATCACATGAGAAAAGGGGTGGATGAGTGACTTAAATAAATTTTTGATGGATGGTCAAATGAGTTTGAAGGGGATGCAACTATAGTACCTGGATTGGGATGAATGTATCGTCAGACGGTAGTGCATACACCCAAAGGAAGTGTAAATGAGGGAAATGGTACTTACATAGGGCCTAAAGAGAGGAGAAATAAAGGTAGGAATCATTTACAAGAAGAGCTGTGTGACAGCACTTGTATAATGCAATAGCGCAAATAGAGACAACTTACCCCTGTAAGTAAAAGGGGGGGTCTGACATTGTCGACCGCGTGTGTCCAATATACACGTCTGTGTGGCACTAAGATGAAATGGGAAGTCCTATGCAGCAAAAAGCGTCTGAATGGATATATAAGGAGGCTGCATTGATATCTTACAACAGTGGAGAACCACAGTATTTGCCCGTGCTCTTTCAGCATACGAGGTGCTGTGAATAAAGGCTTACCGCATGTGTGAAGCAGTAATAAATACCGTGAGGTATCAGCGGGTGCGGGGCATTAAATGTCTGAATTATAGAGGGTGAATTGCTGCTGCGTGGAGAACAGCGTCAGTCTGTCTCCTTCGTCAATGAAAATCCAAGGACGGTGTGTGAGCAGGAAAAAGCCAGTCGCCTATGGGCGATTAGCTAGACTGTACTCCAATCGGGAAAACCGAATGAGTGCTCAAAGCACGAATGAAAATAAAGTTGGCGTAGAGCAATTGAATACTTTATGGTGGTGTGTGGAAGAGCATCAAGGCAGTACTAGCAATCATGGTTTTCGATTTGCTAGAGCGTGCTATTATAGGGATTACCAGTCTATGTGTACAAGGCTTAGTAGTCTATTTGCTGGTATACTGTGGCATAATTGTGGGCTGTAGTGTGCAGGTCTCAAGGCAGGTGGGGCAAGGATGTTAGCAGTGGGTCGGAGGAGTGCCCATTTAAGGGCAGAGTAATGGGCTTGTGTCTGCGTAATGGTTTGAAAGGGGTGAATAGTTGGTAACCTCACAGAATGTGTTTGCCTGGGATAGGAGTGGCAAATACATTGATATTGGGTACATAGTGAACAATGTTAAGTGAGAAATATCCTACAAAAGATGCAGCACCCATGCCAATATTCTTAGGTATTATAGACACTTGTGACATGATACCTGAGTTTTTTACATGTAAATAATCGGTGCGGACCCAACCAACATTCAAAAGGTTATTATATTAGAAGTGTGGAGACAAAGCCACGCCATTCTTCTGCAGTGTTGAGACCATGGGTGATAGAATCAGCTCGTTCTATCCATTTGCATTCTATCCTTTGTAGAACTAGTCCAATGTCACCACCTTTTCCCGGAATTGTAGCCACATCGATTACTTGCCATTTCAGTTCTTCTGATGTGTGATTCTTTTCTTTGTAGTGTGCTACTAGAGGGGCATTTAGATCTGTGTACCGTATCCGGCTTCGATGTTGACTGATGCGCGTTTTGATTGTTTGGGATGTTTGTCCAATGTACACTAAATTACACGGGCACCAAATGCAATATACCACATTTCGCGAATTGTAATTTGAAAAGAAATTCAATTCTTGCTTGATGTTGTTATGTTCAAACAACTTCGTATTGAAAAAGAAATCACAAGCCACACAATTATTACAGCGGTAGTGCCCTTTCACTGGTGGAAGACCCCAGATAGAGTGTATGGTTCTAAGTTGTTGACCAGCATTTTTCTGTGTGGACGAGTGTACAAGATGATCTTTTATGTTTTTTCCACGCTTGTGTGCAAACAATGGGGTTACAATAGTGGGACTTATGCTTTCAAGCAAGTGCCAGTTCATTTGGAATAATCTACGGATCTGATGAGTGTGTGGACTGAAAGTCGTCACACACACCAATTTCTCGAGTGGTGGCTTTGTTTTGGTAACAAGCAATTCCTCTCTTGGACAGTACCATGCTCGTTTCAGGGAATATCTGACTACTCTTCTGGGATAATCTCTATCTGTCAGTTTGTTTTTTCGAATTTCGGCTTCCTTCATATAGTCCTCTTTCCGAGAACAATTCCTGCGAAGACGCAGGAATTGGTCAAAGGGCATGCCATCTTTCAAAGCTCGAGAGTGATTGCTTTAATAGGCTAACAAGGTGTTTCTTTCTGTTGGCTTTCTGTAGAGATCAGTATATAAAAGCCCATTTTGATGTTTTATGGTCAAGCCCAAAAAGGTTATCTCTGTTTTGTGTATAGTGGAAGTAAAAGTCAAATATTACTATACTCTATTCATGTATGTAACAAAATCCTCAAAATCTGCCTCTGTGCCTGACCAAATCAAAAAAATATCATCAATGTATCGTTTCCAGCATGATATGTTGGGGCGATATCTGTTCTGATGTGAGAGAGCTTGCAATTGTTCAATGTGATCCATGTAGATATTTGCCAGATTGGGAGCACAAACAGCACCCATTGATGTTCCAGAACATTGATGGAAGAATTCTCCATTTGATACAAAATAGTTGTGTTGGAGTGCAATCCTGAGTAGGGAAATAATGAAATAGGTTGGTACTTGGAAGGGACGGCTGCGTATATCTAATAAAGATTGGATTAATAGAATGCTTTCCTCTTGAGGTATATTTGTGTATAGGGAAGTGATGTCCAATGTGGCTAACAAGTCGGTCGTAATGTCAAGAGACATGTTTTCAATGGTGTTAATCATAAACATGCTGTCCCTAACATAAGTCTCTTGAACGGATACGTAATCTTTGATAAAGAAATCAATGTAATGTCCAATCGGTTCCAGGACTGGCCCACACCCGGAAAGGATCGGGCGTCCAGGTAGGGTTGTAGCGTTCTTATGAATCTTGGGCAAGGTATACATGACTGGTTTGCGAGGTGTATCAGTATTTAGATATTCAAATTCTTTTTTGGTTATATTCCCTTGCTCTCTGCCCTCAGTTGTAATCTTCAAAATCTCATTTTTTATCGTGTTTAGTGGATTACACGATAATTTCTTGTAATGCCTTGTGTCAAAGACTTGTTTGTTCAACTCTGCGTCATAGTCAGTTCTGTTTTGGATAACTAATCCACCTCCCTTATCTGCTGGTTTCAAAATGATATTCTCGTAATTTTTTAGACCTTGCAGTGCTCGTCTCTCTTCTATTGAGATGTTATAAGGGATAAAGTATCTAGTTGATTTTAAACAATCTAACCCATTAAGAATGATCTTTTCGGTTATTAGTTCAGGTGGCATCATGGAATTGGTGGGATAGAAGGTTGAAGGTGGTCTCAAACCTGTAACTGAGTCAGACAAAGAGGATGTCTTGTCCATGAAAAATATTTTTAGTCTTATCTTTCTGAAGAATTGGAATAATTCAGTCTTCAGGGTAAAAAAGTTGTTTTTTTCAGTGATCACAAAGGACAGGCCTTTACTTAGGAGTGATATTTCTGCAGAGGAAAGTGTATGATCAGACAGATTGAAGATGGGTATTGTTTCAGAAATGGTATGTGGAGCATTCCCTTCTAGTATTGTTGTGGTCCCCATTGGTAAAATTTCCTCCTGGTCTGGCGTTCGCCAGGGTATTGGTGCCATGTTTTGCCCCTGCCTCTCTGGTCTCTCCCTAAAAAAGGCTGTCCAGGATGGTTGTCAGTATGACTAGGTCCAGCCTGTGCATCTGAGTCGTCAGATCCACCAGAGGATTCTGAAAAGGTAACTGGTTTGTTTTTCTTGAATGTACCTCAGGTGTTCTGTCTGTTTTCTGTGCCTTGATTGGTATAGTAATCTTCTATAAGATAGGAGTAGGCCTTCTCTTTAGTAAAATACTTTATGTCTTTTGTGACTTTGTCTGCTTTTTTCTTGAGTTCATATGTGTTGAATTCATCTACGCTTCTGTTTAGTTTGTCAAGAAGTGCCTTAGCTTCTACAACTTCTTCACCCCCTAGAAGTTCCTTTTCCAACTCTTCGATTTCTTTCAGTTCTAGTTTGGCATGTTCTAATGCAGTTTCAACTCCTAGCACCATCCAGTGGCGTGAGCAAGTGGTAGAGATGTGACTAAAACCACCTTTAAATTTTGGGTCCTCTCTAAATATCCCCGGGACATTCCTAACTTGTAGGCCTTGTGATATAATCCCTGCTCTCAAATACTCAGTGAGCATTCGAGCGTGAAGTTCTGTTCTTATGTGTTTCTTTTTAGCCTTTTCCAATTTCTCAAGAATTAGCTGTTTGGGACTTAGTGTACTACTGGGTTGGGCAGAAAAAAGTGATGAGCCGCTTATGATTTTGGCGATACATTCATCTGTATATAGTGGTGCTTCTCTATTTGACATCTTCCCCTAAGTATAAATTGAAAAACCCTGTAGTTATACAGAGAAGGAAAAACAAATATAAACAAAGGAATATAAATCCTTGCAGGTGCAGCTACCGTGCTTAGTGTCGCGTTCAAAGAAGACAAGGACCACCCTCCTCACACAGAACCGGGCTACATATTACAATACAGAAAAACAATGGTACCTGTGGAATTGGTATGAGAATGAACTTTGTATTTATAATAGTGATACAAATTGAGCACAATAGCAACAATCTAGGAGAAGGTTTTCAGATTTAAAAAAAAAGCACAAATAGAGCCTAGTAGGGAAAATGCATTGTGATTTGTATTATGTTAAAAAAAAAGTCTTAACACAGGGGTTCAGAGAACCGTGTTCGGTGTCCCAAGTGAAAGGTGAAACCTATAAACTAAAGTGACAAATAGTGACATAAATGAAGGTTTCAAGAAGATACAGAAAAAGCAAAAAGCGACCAACTAATCAATTTACAATAAACATTCACAGGCTCCTGTAACAATGACGGAGGCTGTGTACAATAGTACGCTTTGCAATAGTGTCGACGACGTTTCGACCTCATAAGAATTATGAGGTCTCCTCAGGACCTATGATTTTGGGGGGACACCTGAAATCAAATGAGAAAAGGGGTGGATGAGTGACCTAAATACATTTTCGATGGATGGTCAAATGAGTTTGAAGGGAATGCAACTATAGTACCTGAATTGGGATGGATGTATTGTCAGACGGTAGTGCATACACCCAAAGGAAGTGTAAATGAGGGAAGTGGTACTTACACAGGGCCCAGCCGGGCACTACAGAGAGGAGAAATAAAGGTAGGAATCATTTACAAGAAGAGCAGTGTGACAGTACTCGTATAATGCAATAGCGAAAATAGAGACAACTTACCCCTGTAAGTAAAATGGGGATCTGACAATGTCGACCGCGTGTGTCCAATATACACGTCCGTGTGGCACCAATGAAATGGGAAGTCCTATGCAGCAAAAAGCGTCTGGATGAATATATAAGGAGGCTGTATCAATATCTTACAACAGTGGAGAACCACGGTATTTGCCCGTGCTCTCTCAGCATACGAGGTGCTGTGAATAAAGGCATACCGCATGTGTGAAGCAGTAATAAATACCGCAAGGTATCCACGGATGCGCGGCATTAAATGTCCGAATTATAGAGGGTGAATTGCTGCTGCGTGGAGAACAGCGTCAGTCTGTCTCCTTCGTCGATGAAAATCTAAGGGTGGTGTGTGAGCAGGAAAAAGCCAGTCGCTTATGGAGGGGGTAGACAGTACTAGCGATCAACAGGGTCAGCCGACTAAAGCTGAACACGGACAAGACGGAGGTCCTCATCCTCGGCTCCAACCCCTCAGCCTGGGACGACTCCTGGTGGCCAACGACGCTGGGAGCAGCCCCGACACCCACCGACCACGCACGCAACCTGGGAGTCATCCTCGACTCAACGCTCTCCATGGCCAAGAAAGTCAACGCAGTCTCCTCCTCCTGCTTCAACACCCTCCGCATGCTTCGCAAGATCTACAGGTGGATCCCGACAGACACAAGAAGAACAGTCACCCAGGCCCGCGTCAGTAGCAGACTTGACTATGGGAACGCCCTCTACGCGGGAGCCCCGGCCAAGCTCATCAAGCGACTGCAACGCATACAAAACGCCTCCGCACGCCTGATCCTCGACGTACCACGCCACAGCCACATCACCCCCACTTGAGGAACCTGCACTGGCTCCCCGTCGACAGGAGGATCACCTTCAAACTCCTCATCCACGCACACAAGGCACTCCACAAAACTGGCCCAGCCTACCTCAACAGACGACTCTTCTTCTACGTCCCCAACCGCCAGCTCCGCTCCGCCGACCTCTCCCTCGCCACCGTCCCTCGCATTCGAAGAACAACCACCGGTGGCAGATCCTTCTCACACCTCGCCGCCAAGACCTGGAACACCCTTCCACTAAGCCTACGACAGACCCAAGACCTGCTGACCTTCAGGAGGCTACTCAAGACCTGGCTGTTCGACCAGTAGCAGCACCCCCCCCCTTCCCTCTCCCCAGCGCCTTGAGACCCTCGCGGGTAAGTAGTGCGCTCTACAAATTCTGTGATTGATTGATTGAGGGTCGATTAGCTAGACTGTACTCCGATCGGGAAAGCTGATCTGAGTGCTCGCGGCTCGAATGAAAATACAGTTGGCGTAGAGCAATTGAATACTTTATGGTGGTGTGTGGAAGAGCATCACGCCAGTACTCGCAATCGAGGTTATCAATTCGCTAGAACGTCCTGGAGGTCACGCAGCACCGCCTGTTGGTCCTTTGTGAGTGATTGTAGAGCAGAGAGGGTTTTCTCCCCATCTGTAACCCTGTCCGCAAGCTTTCGGTGATCGTCTCGAAGAAGGTTAAGGTCGATGGCATGGTTTCCAAACCTGTCCTCCATGGTGACCCTGGAATGCTCTATAGCATCTTGCACTTTTTCCAGCTTGTAAGACATGGTAAAGGCCACCGTGGCATCTTCTTCCCCCTGCGGTGCGCCGGGGCGGAGAAAGTCGCAGCGCAGGAGTTGGCACCTGGGGCCCTGCGTTTGAGTGGAGTCTCCCCATAGCTTAGGAGGATGACCACTCAACAACAGCTAGTGACCCGTCGCCAAGACCCCCGTAGCATGACAGACAGCGTTGTGCCGCTGCCTCAGAGCACGCCAAGGAGTCAGACAAGATGGGGAGCGCTACGCAGGCAAGATTAGGTGCTGTCCGGATATCGCCCAGTCCGCAGGAATCTGGGTGTGGGCGAAGAGCCGCCCCCTGCAAATCCACGGGGTTCACACAGGAGGGCAGGGTCAGTCAAGCTGGCAAGGAGGCAGCATTAGGGAAAAAAAGTGGCAATATCCAGCCCCTTGGCGGGGACACTCCCCCGCCTCGATTATGGTGCCGATTCGGGGACTGTTAGAACTGGGGGTCTCTAGTTGGCAGAGGTAGGTACCTTTGACCAAATAGGGACCCTTGCTTCTATGTCAGGGCAAGGGAGTTACACTACTGGATAACACAAGACCACAAACGACAAAAATCCACAATACTGTATTTAAAGATGGTAGAAGTAACTTAGTTCAAGTTGATGGTAAATGCGACAAAGTTCTCACAAAAGTACCTGGATGCGTAACGCAAAACAAACAAAAAGGTTCGCAGGGATGGAGATGCGTCGGTTCCTTGCTTCGGGGGAGACGATGCGTCGTGCCTCAATGCTTGCGCAGAGTAGGGGATGCGTCTTGGTCCTTACCGGAGAGGAGGTGATGCGTAGATTCTCGTACTGCGTTCCGGTTGCGATGCGACAAGATGGCGCCTTGATGCGATGCGACGATCCGGTGCGATGTGATAAGATGGCGCCCCTGATGCGACGCCGGGAAGATGATGCGTGCACGCCCGGCGGCGACTCTGTAACTTTGGAGCCGCGACAGGCCCTGCGACACGCTTCTCCGGTGATGCGCCGGCGACCTCTGCGGCGGCAACACGCTTCTCCGGTGATGCGTCGGGTAACAGCGTTGACGAAGGCTCGCTTCTCTGGTGATGCGGCGGCGACCTCTGCGGCGGCGACTCGCTTCTCCGGCGATGCGACGGCAACAGCTGCGACTGAGTCGCGCTTCCAACTCCCAGCGACACGCAGGCTTCTGCAGACAGAATTCCCAGCAAGGGAATTCAGAGGGGAGCTGGTGGTGAAGTCTTGTAGCCCTGAGACTTCAGCAGGAGGCAAGCTCTAGTTCAAGCCCTTGGAGTAATATTCTGCAAGATGATGAAAGTTCTTTAAAAGTTCCTTCTCCTCCCCTTGGCACTGAAGACACCACTGTAGGCCAACCCAGCAACACAGCACACTGGCAGGGGGGCAGTCCAATTCCTACAGCTTCCTTTGGTTCTTCTCCTTGGCAGAGGTTCATCTTGTTGTTCCAGAAGTGATCTAAAGTTCTGGGGTCAGGGCCCCAATATTTATACCCCTAAATCCTTTGTCCTCTGAAGGCAGAGGGGCCTTTACCTGGTCCAAACCAGTTCTGTGCAGTCCTGGAGCACTTCGTTTACAGGACTCCTTCTTTCCTTTGACAGTGTGGGCCAGGGACTTCAGACGCACCACAGGAGGTGGAGCCAGCATTGTGGAGGGAAGGCACAGCCCTATTCAGGTCCCAGGTGCAACTCCTCCCACCACTCTACATGTAGATCTGTCTATTCAGCCCTGTGCTGACTCACCTTGTCTCCTGGAATCCCCCAGCCCCTGTCACTCACAAAGCCAGACACACAATACACAACCTAGCAGAGGCAAGCTTGGACAGTTAGGCAAGAAAATACCTACTTTCTAAAAGTGGTATTTTCAAACACAGAATGTTAAAACCAACTTTACTAAAAGATGTATTTTATCATTCTGAGTTCAGGCATACTAAATTTGTTTTTCTACCATGTTCCCTGGGTCAGTTAGGATTATAGGATGTTATAATCAAACTGCCCATTCTGGCCTATGGGGAACAGGTAGCCTTGCAATAGTGAAAAACGAAAATGGCTGTAATTCACTATTAGGTCATGCCACACACACCAGGGCATGTCCTACCTTATACTTACAATGCACCCTGCCCTGGGGCCTACCTTAGGGGTGTCTGATATGAAGATAAGGGAAGGTTTAGGGACTGGCAAGTGGGTGCACTTGCCAAGTCGACATGGCAGTCACAGACTTCACAAAGGCTCTGCAATGGCAGGCCTGAGACACACTTTACAAGCTGCTTCTGTGGGTGGCACAACCAGTGCTGCAAGCCCACCAGCAGCATTTGATTTACAGGCCCTGGGCACACCTGGTGCACTATACTAGGGTCTGACAAGTAAATCAAATGATCCAATCATGGAGTCACTAATCAATACATCAATTTAACATAGGGAGCACTTGCACTGTGGCACTGAATAGCAGTGGCACAGTGCCCAAAGCATCTAAAACCAGCAAACAGATCAAAAACAGAGGAGGCAATCAGAAAAAAGTGGAAGGGAGACTCACGCCAATGGTACCAGGTCTAACAGGGACCAAGTACCACTGGGGGTCACTGTCTGAGGTGGGCCAGCAGGGAACCCCCCTTGCTATGAATGGGACCAGGCAGGGAAGAGGCAGACGAGCTTCATGAAGCAGCGTGGCCAGGCCCTGCAGCATAAGTATCTCACTCCATGCCTCGATTGTGGCGCTGACAGTCGACCCAGAGCCCAGGGGGCGGCAAGAAGTCTCAGCCCGCACCTCGATTGTGGTGCTGACGTGGGGCTCGGAGGGGACATCGGTCACAAGCCCCCCACTGAAAGATATCACCTCTGCCCCCACAAAACAGGCATTGCATACCAGATTGCCGCCCCTCTTCTCCTCGGTTATGGTGCCGAACCGGGGGCCCGAGTATACGCTCCACGTGGCAGACCCCTACCCAGGTACGGCACAGCGCTGCGCACCCAGCAGGAAGCGGAGGCAGGTGCCCCACTGGAACTTGCTCCAGAGGCAGCCTCGTGAAATCCCTCCTCAGCAGACGGCACCACTCGCTTCAGATCAGGCAGTGGGGAGGAGGGCCCTGCTTACCGCAACGTTGCAGGGAGTCCAAGGCCACGCTGTCTGCCAGCCTCTCAGGTAAGTAGGGTGCAGTGGGAAGGCCGAAAACAGCAGCACTCACCCTCCGCCCGCAACTCCTTGGTTGACTTCTCAGCACATCCCGATCAAGGTGCCGGAACAGGAGGGCCTGCAACGAGGCCCCACGTAGGCCCTTCACTCAGTCGAGATGCCAAGCAGGGTAACGGCACAGCACTGCCCGCACGTGATGCACGGCCTCGAGGGCCAAGAGACTCAAGATGTGGCGGGGGTCTCGGTATGCCGTTGAAGGGGCCAAAGTCAATAGGCGCATATCCTGCACACCACCGCCCTTTCCGTCATGCAGACTATCGGGGGGAGGCACCGCCATGTTGTGAGCGGCCTGGCGCGGCCAGGCCAGTGTCCCCATCAGCCGCACCGCCCCCGACCTCCAGGCCCCAGCAAGGGAGGGGCGGGACCTGGCAAACTCCTCACAGGTCCGCAGTGTCTCAGTGTCGCCTCACCTGCCCAGATTAATGCTGATGGTCGTGCCTGCTGGTGGAGCTCTAAGCAGGCACGTCCGCCATCTTGGCTAGCTCAGCCATGCCCCCATGCCATGTTGTCTACCTTTATGCCAAGAACTAACTCCATTGTGCTGATACCAGCATTCTGCCACTGGTGTCCCCATGCCACGAATTTCCTCAAGTATGCCAGTATTTTTCAGTGGGTGCTCTATATGCCATGAATTACCTCTAGAATGCCAGTATCAGTAATTTACAATTGGTAGCCCTTTATGCCAAGAATTACTGCCTGTGTGCCAGTATTTTGTCACAGGTGTCTGCCATGCTTAGAATTGCTGACCAGTATTTTGCCCTGGGTGTACATAGACAATATGTACCTTCAGTATGCCAGGGCCAATGACAAACATGCAAGCATCACATCACATTATGGCTCACACTCACATTCACTCTCTTACACCTCCTTACGCTCATCTTTATTCATTCTCAGTCACTCACTTCCATTCACTCTTAATCCCGCTCATTCTCACTCACTAATACTTACTGACACTCAGGTCCAGATCTATTAAAGCATTGCAAACCTGGCACAAAGTGTTAGGGTGGGATTTACCAGGAGTCACAAACGCAGTGCCTTGGGTCACAAGGGGCAAGCCAGGGGTCGCAGCTGCAACACCTGGTGACCCCTAAATGACATCAGTGGATTTGAGAAGTGTACATGAGGCTATCTTGGAAAAGAACTTTCCTTTGCCCAGAATTGAAGATTTAATAACGAAGATTGGACGTTCCAACTGCTTTACGAAGTTAGATTTAAGGGCGACATATCACCAAGTGGAATTTGATGTTGAGTATCGTCATGTTGTCTTGTCATCTACCGTCGTCATTAAACCAGAAGTAGTTTTCAGTTCTGTAGGATGCCATTTGGCCTGGCTTCAACTGCTGCTGTATTTCAGGGACTTATGTCTGACATGTTTTGTGATCACTCTCGCGTCATAGCTTTCCAAGACAACATTTTGGTGTTTTGGACAATGAACATGAGCATGATCAGGTGTTAAATGAGGTTTTGGGTATGCTAGAAAAGAGGGGGGCAACTCTCAGGAAGGATAAATGTATCTTCAAAAAGAGCGAAATTGAGTATCTTGGGCATATTTTCTCTAGACTTGGAGTGAAACCCAAACCCAGTTTGGTTAAAAGTATCATTGAAGCTACAGCTTCTAAGAATAAGGAACAATTGCTATCTTTTTTAGGCTTTTATGTATGAATTTTACACAAAGTTCATGAAACATTTTGCAAATCTGACTGATTGTTTCAGGTCACTTTTGAAGATAGAGCCTAAGTTTGTTTGATCGAAGGAATGTGAAAGAATGCTTCAAAGGATTCAGGAAGAAATTGTGAAGGCACCTGCTTTACAGCCATTTGTTGAGGGAAAAAATATTGTTACGGTGGATGTGTGTGAGTATGGTCTGGATGCTGTTTGATCCCTGTCAGATGGTAAGTGTGAGATGTCGAGTGGTTTTGTGTCAAGAACTCTACGCCAAGCAGTACAGAAATACTCTGTGATAGAAAAGTAGCTGTTGGTGTGTGTTTGTAGTATAGAGAAAGTTAAGCAGACCTTTTATTTTAAATATAAATCATCATCCTTTAGTTTACATTTTATCTGGAAGGAAGCTAAAACCTTCTACTGCTCGAATTACTAGACTGTCTGCTAGACTATTAGAATTTTCTTTCACTTTTGAATACATTCCAGGTGGAAAAAATTATAGAGTGGATTGTCTTTCAAGGTTGCCTTTGAGGATGTTGAGGCATATGAATGGGAGACAGAAGTTCAGGAATGTTTTGTAGCATTTATTGGAGATGTGGGTGTATGTAAGAAAGACGACTGGATAAATGTTATAAGTAAAGATTAAATTCTGAGAGAAGTTGTATCTTTGGTAAAGTCTGGTTGATCAAAATTAAAGAATCTCTGCTGCATTGCAAATGTTTTGGAAAGTATCAGACAAATTATCTTTTGAGGGTGAAAAATTACTTTGTGGTGATAATTTGGTTCCTCTTCTGTGTTTTCGCCAAAAGATAATTGAATTTGCTCCTTCAGGGCAATTGAAGTCAACTGTGACAAAAAGGAAAATAAGGAATGATTTTTGGTGGTCGAGAATGAATGGGAAAATTTATGATTTTGTGAGGGGGTGTGTTAAATGTTGTAATGTGAATGATAAAGGTCTGGTAACTGAAGGTACAATAGAGTCTGTGACACCGTATCTGAGCAGGGTTTGGTAATGAGTGGAGGTGGATTTTTTGTGACCATACCATATTTTGCCAAGTCATATCAGATATTTCATTGTTCTAGTTGATCAACTCTTGAGGTGGGTTGAGACTGAACCAGTCAATGATCCTACAACTAAAAGTGTAATTGATTGTTTTCAGATAGTGTTTATCAGGGAAGAAATTCCAGGTGAGATCATGACAGACAATGGGGTGAAGTTTTCTTCTTCTGAAATGGTTTCCTTTTCAGACAAGTGTGCTATTAAACATGTCAGGACACCGCTGTATCATCCACAGAACAACGGTAAAATTGAACCCTTTAATAAAATCTTAGTAGAAGTAACACAGATATCTGTAAGGCACTCAAATATTTTGTATGGTCATTGTGAGAAGTTGGCCTGGTATATGCTGTCCACTAATTAAAGTGGGCACCTTGCACCAGTCCAAACGACCCTTATTGATGATTAGGCTAAAGACAACCTTTATTGAAAGCTATCCTAGTGGTAGCTATGGAGAGCAGGCTAAGTCTCGAAGGAATGTAAAGCAGCTTGGTTTACCAGTATATAACCTCCTGAATGACCAAATGAAAGGAGAACCACACAAGGTATATATAAAATATATGTATTTATTACTAAACACTCTCTACTAACCTCTTTATGAGATTAGAGAACAAGACACACAATATTAAATCACTAGAACGACAGTAAATAGCACAATACACAGCGGGCTCCAGGGGAGACCGAACCATATACTAAGTAAGTGGTATAAGAACCACGACTTGACTAGACACAGTGCCTAGAGCACGTAGAATCGCTGGGACCCCAAGGAACCACCCAAGGTAGTGACACAGGGGACCCACGGAGGACGGGTGCAGTGTGGGAACACAGAAGCGAGCTCCGTACAACTCTATGGGAAAGTCGCGGTTGAAAATTTAAAGATTAAGGACACTTAGGAGAGGACTTTCAGCAAACCCAGCTAAAAATAGAAGGTTCTAAGGCCAGCACCCTTGAGAGTACCGAGGTACCCGTGTTACCTATCCAAGAGGAGCCGGGTGCATAGGGGTTCAAGTGGTGTCGGAAACCCTCGTCGTTTTCAATGGCGTAATGCGAAAAAGTACTGCTGCCGTGGAGAAGAAAAGTGTCCGGTGTGATCCAAGCCTGGATCGGAGATGAGAAGAACCTGAAAGCAGAGGGGACAAAGTCTGGGTCACTTCACGTGACCAAGAGCGGAGCAATCGAATGCCCACCGATGTCGGGTGCTTCGGGTGAAATGAGGTGAAGGTTGACTCTACAACCACGGGGACCAGGAGACGTCGACGACAACCACAGTCCGGATCCGAGCTGTCCCATGAAGGATGTCGAGTGCTGGGGGGTCAGTGTCCGGATTGAACACCAACAAGCCTTGGCAACGGCAACCCACACGGTGCTTCTGCGAGGACCAGCAAGGTCCTGGGGACTCTCCAAGCGATGGAGAGTCAGGGCATGTCTGGAGCAATCAGGGAAGCCCACTGAAAGTTAAAGTTGCCTTCTCAGGGACCCACAGGCCAACGGACCAGAGATCGCGAAGGGACCTCGAGCTGAATCACAAAATACCAGCCCACGGAACACTCGTGGAGTGTAGGCCAGAAATCTTCGGTGAAATTACTGCTCAGGGTCAGGACTACAAGTAGCCCAAAGCACAGCTTCAGGGCTTGCCGAAAAGCATATGCTGCTGCAAATGTACACGGTGCCCAGGGGTACGGGTTTCATGGTCCCCACGAGGGATACGGGCCTCAGAATTGCGGAGAGCGCAGATCGACCTCGGAGACCTCGGGAACCCACCTCCTGTGTTGCAGAAATCTTCGGAGTCCTTCGGGAGCTTCGTAGATGCAAACCGGTCAGATGCGTTTTGGTGCCTGCTCAGCAGGGGAGTAACTCCTTTACTCCAAGGGAGATTCTTCAGTCGTCCAGCAAAGCGTAGATTGTCGAAGGTTACTTGGTTTCTGTAGCAGAGTTTAGTCCAGGTAAATCTAAAGTCCTGTAGTCAGGGGTTCCTACTTTATACCCAAGGAAGGGGTGGGACAAACCCTGGGGACCCACCTATGGGAGGGTCAGGACAGAAGGGTGGCTACACCCATGTCCTTTGTCCAGTTTTGCACCAGAGCAGGAGCAAATGGCTCCTGCAACCGGTTTGAGCTGGACTATGCACAGGGACACCAAATGTGCCCCCAGTGCAGACATCAAAGCACTCTGAGAGTGCACCCACCCATCCCCAATACACTAAAGCCTGTCTGGGAGGTGGTCACACCTCCCTGTGACACGAAACCTATTGTCAAGCCTTCCCCTGCCGGAGTTTCGTCCAGCAGCAGGAGGGCAGACTCGTGTCTGTGGCTGGCAGCATCCATTTTGTGATGCCAGGGTTCTGTGAAGCTGGTACCGGGTGTACCGGTGTTGACATATTTCTACCTCTAGGAGGATGGAATCATACCTCCCACACCAGTTACTGGTGTGGAGGTATGATTCCAAGGTGTTTGACACCAAACACGACATGTTTCCATGCAGCTATATTCAAGTTAGCATTTACCGCGAGGTTATAATGCACTTAAGTATATATGGTTGGCTGCATCACAAACAACCCCGGAATATAGGTTCCGAAGGCTGCAGAGGGGCTCTGCTCATGCATGGGCACCCTCTCACATAAAACCCAGCACCCTGCCTTCAGGATTGATAAGGCCTGCTATAGGGGTGACTGATAGGTTTATATGTGCAGTGATTAGGATAGATATAGTGAACCTATATCTAAGTAAGGGGTGCATGCACCACCTTACACAGGCTGCAGTAGCAGACCTGTGGTGTCATTTTGAATGGTCTCTCAGGGGTGGCATAATACATGCTGCAGCCCCTGGGAGGCCTCTGGGGTACCTATGCCCTGGGTACATAGTATACCATATACTAGGGACTTATAAGGGTACCCCAGAATCCAATCTGGAGTGTACCTAAAGTACATGCAATCAATTTAGAGGAGAAAGCAGATAGACTGGGGTCCTGAATAGCAGGATCCCAGTCAGACTAAGTCGAAAACAGTGAAACATCAGCAAAAAGTGGGGGTAACTATAAGAAGCAGATCCTACTCTCCTACAGTCATATCATACCACACCACATGGTGTTACTGGAAAAAATACATTTGAATTAATAAGAGGAAGGAAACCATCTATGGAGTTGTGTCCATTTTGGATGGTTAGGCTATTTTCAAGGGTAGATCTGTGTGAGTTATGGAAGACTGCTGAGGTTAACTCGAATATGGTCAATAGGAAAACAATGGATGCTATATATCGTGTGTTGAAATGCAGGTTAGAAATTCGAGATTGGGTTTGGGTTAAAAGTTCCATTATGGTTGGGAAAGATTTTTCAAAATCCAAAGAAACTGTGCAGGACTATGTAGTACGGAGGAATTCCGTAAAGTTATCAAATGGTAACTGGTGAAGTACATCTCTTGTAGCTTTGGATCGTAACAGAGGTTGTGAAATGGCAAGTGATAGCAAAAAATTGTGTGAGAAGTTAGGACAGGAGGAGTGTGAGAATGTTGTTTGTGATAGCGTGTGCAGGAAATGATCTTGCATTAAGTGTATACCAAAAAAATGGCAAGATTTTTTTCTTTTGTATAATTTCTGTAAAATGTTTGAAAAATTGCAGGGTTTTGTTCTTTCATGATGCTGTTAAATTGTGGGGTAATATGTTTTGGTTGTTTTCTTTCTGTTTTTTTAGGAAACCTTTTTGTTTTTATTGTTGAAATGAGGGGATGGGGGTTGGTGATTTAATTAATTTGTGTTAACGGGAGGAGTGTAATAATGTCTTTAAGGTGGAATGTGGTTATATCATGGAATGCTGTTGTGTCATGTCTGCTGGGCATTCTGTGACTGGTAGTTATCTTTGAGCCCCTGCTGTATGGCCGCAAATTTATGGTTCCAGTGTTTCCAGCAGATTTATTCACCACACTGTCTCCTGCCAGTGTCATGTGTTAGTAACTTTTCTATGTAAGTTATGCTTTGTCTAAAAAAGTCATGCAAGATACCAGCGAAAAACCTTTTATATAACCTCACATATAACATATAACCTCACATATAACATATAACCTCACATAATTTTGCATAACAACATCTTCATTTATGGGGGAAGAAACTATACACATTTTTTGGGTAGAAATTATACAAATTACACACAGGCCTACTCACAAATCAAAGAGAACTCTGGTACTTTTTCAAACACACTAACAATGACTCTAATTGAGTTATAAGATCAATAACTTAATGTATCACATTTTCTGCAAACATCATATTACATGCGTTAGATTTTGCATAAAGTTTGGTGATGCTCAGGTGGTGCGTATCTTTTTTCTGCAATCGAGTTCCTATGGTGCATTCTTATATTACCTAAGGTGAGGCACATTGGACATGCTTCTGTCTATCCTAACACCATTTTGAATTTGTATTAATTGCTATTAATTTAACAACAACTCTTCACTTTAACTTAGTATTCTTTCTTCCATATTGCAGTCTACCTCAATTTGCCCTACACAGTTGTTGGTAATAACCGGGGGGGTGTTGCGGGGGCTTTTAAGTCCAATGTCAGGGATTAAGAGTCTCTCAAAAATAGTACCAGGGGATTATGGTCACTGTCGTATTTTTCAATCACCAACAAATCTCGCATTTCATCCCACAGATGTACATCAAGCAGTATATAATCAATGTTGCTACAATAAGATCCTCTTCTAAAAGTTGAGGTAGCCATACTGTCTGAAGGAGAACGCCCATTACATCCGCGGACACAGTAGGGCAATGAAATGCCACTTAGTTGTAATGCTGCTTTGGAAGGATTGTGTAATGGTTTACTCTCTAAACTCGTTCTCCAACTTTGCTCCATCACTTATTAGGTTGGAAGGTTCGAATGAGGTGATAGAATCTCCTCCAATAACTATTGCTGCCTTCTTGTCACACTCGTCACACCCACCTGAGAAATGACTCCGCTGGCTTAACGTCTGCAAATCTACAGAATGAGCTAGTACTTCTATTATAAAATTTGACCAGCAGTATAACCTTCCAGCCGGATATTGTAATCTGTAAGATTAGTAGGTCTCTTAAATGGATAGGGATTTGTTTGATACTACAGGCTAGGGAGGCTTTGATTCATGTACATAGGTCGCTTGATGGGCCCCCTGCACGTGACTTCACAGCAGAGACTTGAACATTTCGAAAGCCTGACCTGTGTACCTCCTCAAGTGCCCAAGTTTCCTGTAACATGCAAATATCAAGGCTATCTATAAAGAGGCACCAGTTGATCTCATTCACCTTGATTTTTAGCCCAGAGACATTCCAGCTGGCAATCAATGTGTCCTCATGTTTCAAGGTCCCAGAATAGGGTATTTTCTCCATGTGAAGTTATTACTCTGGGTTTCCAGGGAGTGTCACAAGCAGGGTTATGCCCCTATGTCATGGAATTATGGTATAGTTCTTAGTAGGGAGTGAACCACACAAAGTAGGAACCTTACCATCCCCCTCTTTCTTGGCTGAAGGGACAGTATTGCATAATGTAACAGCAGTTTTCATAGAGCAAACAGGGGTTGGACAACCAACTCTATCCCTAAATTCAGGAGAATTGGAGGTAGTGAAATTTGCCCCATCTCCCACTGTCAATCATTGTTATTCGAGTTGGCTAACACAGTAAACCAAATGCTGATATGCGCTAGAGCCTTTGTGGCAAGGGTATTGGATCGTGTGGTGGGCAGGGACTAGCTCTGTGAGCTGTAAAAAAAAAACAAAGGTAAAATTTGTATAGCTTCTGCGTAAAGTCCATTTGGACAGGGTAAACGCATTATATCAGCAACTACAGACAGGTTCCTGAAGTTAACAATGACACAATCACCCTTAAACTTCTTGTCCTGAGTTCCTGAATGCCCACCCAATCCACTCTACATGCAAATAACATTTCTTTAAACAAGCAGCCCGTGGATTTGGTGTTCTTGTGTAGCTAGTGTATCACTTCATTCATTAATCGCTCCGTTGTTACTGCAGCTCTAACTCTAAGGTGGGGTGGGGGGGGCATTGGCTAATACCACAGCATCAGGGCAAGTGGCCGGGGGGGAGGTTGCATGTCTGAAAAGGTTTGTGTCTTCCCAGTTTACAGCTGGTGTCCCACAATTCCCCATCACTCATGTTATTTACCCCTCCAAAAGTGGGCGTGCTGATGGCCGTGTGTTGAAGCTATCTTCGGACTGGAGCAAGCCCTCTTTCTCCTTTACTTGGGAGCTCATGGTCTTGCATGTGGATTTCTACAAAGTTTGTGCTACTGCATTAGCTACTTGCCAAATAGACAAGATGGCTATAGAGTCCTCATCGGATAGCCCCCGTACAGCAAGGACTTCTCGATCAACTCCAAGTGGGTGACTAACGGATGGAGGGAATTCTCCAAGATGCAGGCAAATCTACTACAGAGTGGGTTGATGGCCTCAATGTTTAGATGGGCTGGCTGACAATCGGTCTCTATCAAGTCTGAATGTGCTTTGCCCTTCCTGCCATCTCTCTTGTGCCCCTGGCAGCCTCTTTTCCATTTTGCTGGAGGAGATCTATCAGTTTGATCAAAAAGAGCTGTCATACCAACATTAGTCTGTGGCAGTATGGCACTAGGTCCGCCTGCCAGGTCCCCATTAGAGGCACAACCGTGGACAACTGCTGATGTGGCAGGCACCCCAGTCAATGGAGGCAAAGCAGTTGATGAGTCTATCGAAAGGGAGAGCTGCCTCTCTGAGAATTTGATTTCTTTGTCAATGGTCCCCACCTCTCGTTCAAAAAAAACCTCCAGAGTAGTGGGTTTAGCAGAAGTAGGTTTAACAGTTGTGTAAAATGTAGAGATGCACCACAACAATAACCCAAAACATGAATATAATTCTTGTCTTTCTTTTCTTTTCTTGTTTTTATAAAGCATCACAAGTATGCAGTGAAGACAGCCAATGCGTTTCGTCAATGACAATGGACTTCTTCAGGGCAAGTATGATCACAAAAAAGAAGAATCCCGCCAAGTGGAAGCGTCGCAATATAGGTCCAAGAGAAAACCCACAGTAGTGTACTTCATCATATTTATAGTTTGTGAGTAACAAATATTATCTATCCATGTTGTCCCGTTTGAAGAGCATATATATGCCACAATGGTAAATTCCCAAGTGGAGTGATGATGACAGTGGGAGGGTTTTTCTGCCTGCATGCTCCACACACTCGGGGGAAGCGGACAGACTCTGGCGGCACTGCCACCTATCTGAGTGCCCAGCAGGGCTTATTGGCACTTTTCTTACCCTCCCACTCGAAATACTGATGAAGTACACTACTAACCAATTAATGGAATATATGACTTTATGGCATGTAATTAAACCTATTGGCAAAAATTCAGGATCTTACAGATACGAATAAGCAGATGAATTTGATCTTCTATTTGTATCAAAATAGGCAAACTTTTCTTGGGAGTCCCTCGATCTATCAGCTCAAGGAGACCCACAATGCTTCCATTGAATGGAATTATACAATTCATGTTGGTGAGTTGTATGATGAATGTAGTGGGGTCCGTAGTGATAAAAAACAAACATTTTATTATAGTCATCTATGCCTAATGAAGCATAGGTATTCATCTCATCTAGGAGTTATTTGACTGTTTTAATGTCCCATGGACTTTCAAAATAGCAAGGCATACCCATGCCATATACTGAAACACGTGCAATGTATTATTTCTGTACAAAGTCAATGGGCCCCCTATTTTATATTTAACCCTTTCCAAAAAATGCCATAATGTAATAGATAAATAATAAAGGAAAATAGCTCTAGCAGGACGGATGAACTGAATTAAGCAAGCAAACCACTTTTTCTTTGTGTCAGGCAGCCTGCTGCGGAGCCTGCCCGCAGCCGCGTCAACGAGCCCCGCCCGCCGACACTCATTGGCGAGCAAGGGCGGCGCTTACGTCCGCATAAAGAGGAAAGTCCGATGACAGGAACACGCTTAGCGTCCCGTGTTGCCTTCCTTTTCCCCGCACTTCCCTGATTGTTTCTTGTTGGAGAGGAGGTTTCGTTTTCTGCTTCTCTCACGGCGTCCTCTGGGTCCTTCGCTTCCGGGTCATGACTTCTCATCAGGAGCACTCCTCTTCCTCGCAGCTCCCTCGTTGGTGGTCTAGTGCATTACCACCTCTTCTCTCTGCTGCTCCTTGCTTCGTGATTCTCTGTTCCTGAATGGGAAGTAACAGAGAATATTCATTTAAAGAATCTTAGCCTTCAGCCTGTGCGGTAGGAGTGATTTATACTTCAGCATGAAGGTTTGAACTTAACTGACGGGTTGCTTTTCCTTTTCCATTTGAGATTGCTTCTCTGCCAGTTTTCTCTTCAGTACTTTCTCTTATGCTGTAAATAAGATAGCATAGCATAATGTTTTACGGTCTGTACTAGACGCTCCTTAATCTCCTTCCCTTTTCCTCATTTTCCACAGGCAATCTCTAATTATTCAGGCTTGTATTTTTAACTGCCCTGATGATGATCCTACTATTTCTTAAAGAGGATCGAAACGTCGTCGACCAATGTAAACAGTTTGCACATTAATCAAATCTGATAAAAAAAGTGTATTTACTGTTTCCTCAAGCTTGTTAGGAATTGTGTTCAATATTCCACAAGCTACCCTGTCTTGCCTGATATGTTCCTGTCCTAAGTGTACTTGTCATGTTTCTATGTAGGATGCAGGATTGTGTCCCACTGTATTGATGTGTTTATTTTTGGTTTTTGACATTTTTGAATTATTAAATTGAATGTCCGGCTGGACACTCGTAATATAGCACTGATTGGAGTCTATATTTATCCTGATGACCACACTGTTTTGTTTAAGGACCACTGTTCTAATACTAAACTGTTACCCAAGGTCCTTATCTACCTTTTGGGTTTCCTTGTGTTTGTGAAAATATGGTTAGCGCAATCGCCGGATTGCAAGGGAGACACTCCCTATTCCCCTCCTTGTGAGTGGGCAACTCCTGTTTCCCTCTGTTTCTATTTACCTTCTCCAACTCTTGTCTTAATACACCGTTCAGCACAACTGCTATGTCAGACCACGCACCCCTGTATTCTGACGAGTATATTAAGAAAATACTCGAGGGACCTTCCCTGTTCACTGACTCAGCAGATACCCCAACTCATACAAACATATCCCTCTCTGACCAACTAGAGAGATGTAAGAAGAAGCAGGTCCGCCTTCAGCTTATGATCCGCATGCTCACTGAATATTTAAAAGCTGATATAATTCCAGTGGGGCTGCAAGTAAGGAACATACCCGGCATCTTCACAGACAACCCCAAATACATCAACAACTTCAGTTACATAGGAACCACTTGCTCCAGGCACTGGTTAGTACTAGGCATTGATACAGCCACAGAAACTCTAAAAAAACTAGCAGAAGAAATTAGTGATATTGAACGACAGATCAAAGACACTTGTTCAGTCCCTGATGGCAAAAAATTGCTCGAACAAGTCCAGAAGACAGTTGAGGACTTTCACAGATTAGAGCAGAACAAGAAATCGCTTAAAGTGAAGAAAGATATCAAAACATATAACACTGAACGCACATACCCATATCTACAGAAAGATTTCTACACAAATCGCTCGTACACTAATCCCCAGAACACTAGACCATGGGGTCGTTTTAATAGACGCAACAATCTGGTGGGTTTTTCTGACACCTCTGCTGACTCATCTGAAAACTCAGACTCAGGAGAAAACCCTAGCACTTCCACACGCAACCCCAGACCCAATTTTTTAGGGAGAGGCCAAAGCAACCCACCAAAACGCGGGCGCGTGAAACAAACCCAACGATGGCACAACCCCCCAGGCGAGCGCCAGACACGCCAGAGGTTTTACCAATGGTAAACTCTGACAACATTGTCTACTGCATCTTCACAACTTATACCTATTTTTAATTTGTCTAAACACGTCCTTGCTGACTCTAAACTGTCTCTTTTAAGTAAAGGCTTGTCCTTTGTCCCTACCATTCATCCAAACTTTCTGGAGCTACATACTGAACTATTGAGATTTATTAGACGTCTTCGTCTACATGCATTTTTCTGCTCAACCCTTCACCCACCGTCATCTCTAACACTCCCTTCCGACCACCATCTACGTTCTCCCCACGGGCAGCATGATCCCAGGCGAAATATCCACATTCGAAAAATTGGTATTGAATGACTTGGCCACACTTGAGAGCAAGAAACGTTTCATTCCATACAATAGTTCCCTTAGTGAAAAGAAAGCCATTGATTCTCTAAAAAGGAACGAATCTTTAATAATCAAATCTGCCGATAAAGGTGGTGTGATTGTCCTGCAGGAGAAGGATACATACAAATCTGAAATTCTGCGTCAGCTCTCTAATACTGACCACTATTGAAAACTGACCACTAATCCAACAAGGGAACTACAAAACCTAATCTTACAGATTACCACAGACGCAAAATCTGAGGGTTTTCTAAGTCAAAAGGAATTTCTTTTTTTAAATGTGAAATCACTGCGCATGCCAGTGATTTACACACTTCCCAAAGTGCATAAAAACCTCACGAGCCCCCCAGGACGTCCTATAGTTTCGGGGTGTGGCTCTATACTTGAACCCCTGGGTCAATACGTTGACTACTTTATTAAAGACTTTGTACCTGGGACTGAGTTATGTAAGGGATAGTATGGCAATGATCAACTTAGTCGAGCACCACCCTTTTGACCCTACCAGTGAAATACTCTGTACAATGGATATTGAATCCTTGTACACCAACATCCCGCAAGTTCTGGCGATGACGGTGATCCAAGGAGTACTTGACTCCAGGCCCCGCCCCACACTGTCCCTACTGTGTTCATTCTGCAACTACTTGAACTTTGCCTTACTAGAAATTTCTTCTCTTTTGAGTACGAATATTTCCAACAAGTCAAAGGAACATCAATGGGGGCCGTTTTGCCCCCAACTTAGCTATACTTTTCATGGACCACCTTGAAACGACTACCATCCTATCTCCCACTAACCCCTTTTCTACCGGCGTCACATTATGGCGTCGGTATATAGATGACATTTTCATGATTTGGCACAATAATGTTGAGACCCTCAACCAATTTCTACACTGGCTGAACAATAATTGTCTAGGCCTTAATTTCACCCTTACACATGACAAATCTTTGATTCCTTTCCTCGATCTCACCATATTCCACTCCAATGGTGAACTACTTACCAGGCTATACAGAAAAACTACAGAGCGTAACACCTTGCTTCGTTACGAAAGTAATCACCCACGAGCACTACGTGACTCTTTACCATACTCCCAATTTTTGCGGATAAGACGCAATTGCTTCGCCAAAGAGGATTATTTTCGCGAAGCGTCAATTTTATCTACCAAGTTGAAAGCACGCTAAACGCTTGGTACGAACTGCACAGAAGCGTGCCTGGTACTGCCCAAGAGAAATCCTGCTCTCCCCCAAAATCAAGTCTGACAACAATCGCATAGTCTGTGTGACCACATTCTCCCCTATCTCGAACCCCATCCGTAAATCTATCATCAAACACTGGCCTACTGTGAACGCAGGCAA
Organism: Calotriton arnoldi; assembly: GCA_963921515.1. Taxonomy (NCBI): domain Eukaryota; kingdom Metazoa; phylum Chordata; class Amphibia; order Caudata; family Salamandridae; genus Calotriton; species Calotriton arnoldi. The sequence continues at coordinate 448,811 of CAWUFW010008284.1, forward strand.
TTTGAACATTGAGCGCCCTCTATTTGCTTTCCGCAAAAGCCGCAATCTCAAAGACCACCTGGTACGGGCGGTTCTACCTAATTCCAGGCCAGCTACTACTCTTGATGCACACTGGGGCCTTGAACCTCTATTCAGGCACGCCAAATGTGGCAACTGCAATGTGTGTGATTTTACTCAAGAAGGCAAAGATTTTACCTTTAATAATGTGTCAATCAAATCAAGAGCATTTTCCAACTGTAATACTTGCAATGTCATTTATTTGATTCAATGTCCTTGCTTGCTTATTTACATTGGTCAAACAACACAAAAAGTGAAGACCCGAATCGGACAACACAGGAGTAGAGTGCGCTGCAAAACTCCCAACGCGCCTTTAGTGGATCATTTCACCGAGGCAGGACACAATGAAGATGACATTAAATGGACAGTCATAAACGTTGTAAAACAACCCCCAAGAGGCGGAGACATTGCACAACTTCTGAATAAAGAGGAGCTCAGACAGATTATCCGCATGAACAGCATCAGGAATGGACTGAACAGGAATGAGGACTGGACCACCTTGCTCTAGACCACTCCTTGTACCAAGAACTTAGTTCCGCCTTCACTGTGTCTACTGCTATTTTGTAATCTGAATGCAATTGCCACTAACTGCGTTGTTGCTTGCCTTTACCATGGTTCCTGAATATCTCTGCCAATTGTTACCAAGTATATTCTGTTAGTTCAGTTGTTTGGTAATTTTTCCTGTTACCTAAATAATGAATACTGTTCAGTATGGTTGATTCTTCTTTTATTCTTCTTCTAGTTCACTGCCACCTTTTGGCTCTCTAGTGGTTCCTTTACCGCACCCAGTCTGTCTTCTATACTCATTAAAACCCTCACCCAACATGGCCACCTTTATGCTGAGTCACCTGTCACTCACAACATAAATAGGAGCATTCCATTGGCCGATGGATTTCCCTGCCATCAAGCCTTGGATCACACAGCATAAAGGTAAGCACGCTGCCCTGCGTAGTCATCTGACTCCTTCCAAGCCACCCTTTTGATTCCTCAATCCTCCTTTTTCCCTGTAGTGCATCGCCAGTTGCTGCCTTGGAACTGATAATTTACAGTTTAATCGCCAGGTTTTTCATTCTTAGGTGAGAATTCCCGCTGGTTTTATCCTCTTGTCTGCCAGTTGTTAATGAGTAACTCCGGTACCTTACGCATAGATTTTAATTTTTACAGAACATCCTATTTAATCGGCCTCCACCACGGAGTGTAATTGTGGCTTAACCTTCCGCAAGCCCATTGAGGTTAGTTTTTACTTCACATTTTTGCAAACGAGCGTCACCTCACATGCGCTGCGGGCACCCCGAACTCGGTCCTTTACATCCTTAGGCCTTTCTACCTTGCTCACGAGTGTACCGCCTAGCCTGTCTCGCTTGTCACTACCCTGTAACGAATGATTGCGTGCGCTCATGTCTCCACGCTTGTTTCCACCTACACCTTATTCTAATGTGCAGCTTTGACGTTCACGTTTACTCACGCTAGCCATCTCCCATCACAGTTATTGCCTTGTTGTGAGTCCTCGTGTGTTTTCATAACGGTTATTCCTTCACGAGCATGGTGCGGTCACACCGGGGCTGGTCCCGGACCCCCTGGATAGCATAATGTTTTACGGTCTGTACTAGACGCTCATTAATCTCCTTCCCTTTTCCTCATTTTCCACAGGCAATCTCTAATTATTCAGGCTTGTATTTTTAACTGTCCTGATGATGATCCTACTATTTCTTAAAGAGGATCGAAACGTCGTCGACCAATGTAAACAGTTTGCACATTAATCAAATCTGATAAAAAAAAGGTGTATTTACTGTTTCCTCAAGCTTGTTAGAAATTGTGTTCAATATTCCACAAGCTACCCTGTCTTGCCTGATATGTTCCTGTCCTAAGTGTACTTGTCATGTTTCTATGTAGGATGCAGGATTGTGTCCCACTGTATTGATGTGTTTATTTTTGGTTTTTGACATTTTTGAATTATTAAATTGAATGTCCGGCTGGACACTCGTAATATAGCACTGATTGGAGTCTATATTTATCCTGATGACCACACTGTTCTGTTTAAGGACCCCTGTTCTAATACTAAACTGTTACCCAAGGTCCTTATCTACCTTTTGGGTTCCCTAGTGTTTGTGAAAATATGTAAATAAGAGTGGGGCATTAGTTCTTGTTCTGTAGCAATAATATTTTATATTGCCTGGACCCAGGACCTTTTTGTGCATTATTTCATATTTTTTTCCTGGCTAGGAAAATTAGTTTTTTGTTTTTTTCCTAGTTATTTTCAGGATAATACTTGTTTTCTTGGGTCTAGTGAATCTAGTTGGTGGTCTCCGCTAAGGTTAGTCTTGTTCACACTTATCATGGTTGTATGCTGAAATTCTGCAGTTCTAGTGATTACCACGCATGCTCCTGCCTTTCTTTTAGATACTAAGGTGTTAGTCTCCAATTCTATTGGTCCATACCAAATTCACTACAAAAGGGACGTTCAACAGGTATCATTCCTACATTCAAACACACATTCATGTATATCACCTTTATAGTTATAAAGGATTGTAATTAACTTCTGTACTTTCATTTATTAGGAACATCCGCAAATATCATACCAGACGAGCCAGTGTAATCTACTCCTTTTCCCTTACCTTGTTTTGTCCGCCCTCTTCCCCACCTTCTCTTCTTTGGCTTTGACTCTGTTGGGCTGGAGAGGTAGGTGAGGGACGTTGGGATTCAGCATTTTTTACATCCACTTTGCCCCTGCGGAAACACCAGGTGAGCCTCACACTTTGTGGTCTCTGGCGGAGTAACTCGCCTGCTGTGATTATTTCATGTTCAGAGACAACTACATATGCAATAAATCAACGACAATTGTAAAGATATTGCAGTGCAAAATCAAGGAAAACGGCAAGATGGCATTATTCTTCAAAATGTTTTACTTGAGGAGTCATATATCTAACAGTCAAATAGTTAGTCAAAATACATAGATTCATATTACAAAATCAATTCAAGGTAACAAACAATGGTAACAAGGAATAAAGACAAATGTATAGGAGAAAAGTTGGCGAAATATAGGTATCTTCAGATGACGGATAATGAGCCCTTCTTTGGGCCAAACTTAATAGACAGTCTATATAGGAACCAACTAACAATTCACAGTAGACCAATTAGCGTATTTCACAAATTAACTGGATACTATAATAGTTCTATGGTCTAAACCAAATTTTTTTTTCTTTTCTTTATGATGAACGATGTTGGTCCTAGGTAGTGAAAGTCGACGTGTTTCGACCTCCCAATCTGGCCTCCTTAGGACAAAGCGGGACCGAAATTCACCCAAGCTTTCAAGAAAATATACAACGAATGATCCATTGTAAAGTTGTTTTTTGTTAAGACTTGTAAACAAGACATTTAAAATAGGTCTAAAGTGATAAAGTAGGTCTGAAGAAATTATCGCCTTGTAAGCTAATAAATTAATAATTTAGGTCTCATGCATGCCCAGAGTATGGAAATCAAGGTCAAGCATAACTGGAATATGTTAAGAATAATTTCATGTAAATTGGTGATGCGGTTGCTGAAGTTGATAGTGAGCAAAGAAATAAATGAAAGCATGCATAATGTGGAGACAACCAAGGCCCAGGTGGTATATTGTAAACTACACTATAAAGAATCCGGTAAGCGTCTGTTAATCAAGTGAACAATACTGTGGGTGAAAAGAGCCAGTTTGGTGACCCAAGGAAACTCTGAGGTGTAAAAAGTTCTTTATTACCTATGATATTTGAAATTACACTCTAAAAAAGAGAAAACCAACAAAAAAAGTACAGAGTTAATGCTTCAAGTTTTGTGGGCTATGGTGGGCATAAATTGCCTAGGGGTACGAAAAGTACAAGGAGCGTTCCGAATGGAAACTCCCAAATCCAATGCGGGTTCCAGGAACAAAAGTGCACCAAGAAATGTGCAATTAAGTCCAAGCGGTACACTGCTTATGCATCCTATGAAAGTGAAACTCACTCCTACCAAGAAAAAAATAATAATAACGATGGTGTCAATCGGTACACTGGTGTGAGTAACCTAATTAGGTGTCGTGTTGCCGATGGCAGGGTTACTCACAGTACGGTGGTTCAATATGGAGCAGCGTCCGCTAATTAAACAACGAGCCATTTTTTATCCGCCACAGGACCTTCAGGCATCCACTTCCTGTTTCCTTGTTCCAAGAAGTTTAGCCTCCTCCATCCATTTACTTAGATGCCATCTAACGCACGCTTCATGGGGTGCGTTGCACGTCATTTCCACTTCCTTTAGCGGCCTCCAACGTGACTTCAAACCGATGCATTGCACAGGCTCCCGCTGAGCAAAGCAATGTGGACAGTTGCGGATTGCGGATGCAACCCAACACAACCTCCAGGACGATTTCGTGCTCCATATTGAACCACTGAGTAAGACTGTCTGCTGTGTTTTTTTAAGGTGCTGTGCATGAGACGTCATTGGCAGTACCACTAAGTGAAGGGAACTTTCTATTGTGAGCTTGAGAAATTACGATCATTGCAGATGTTCTCAGTGTACTGGGAACAGTTGTAATGATTAAGGTTAGGTCTCACAGGTCGAGATTTCACTTAGAGTGAATGCTAGAGATGATCGATTAGAGTACTGATGATTCTGCTGAGTGAGTGAAATCTATACTTTCTTTTAGTGCGGAAGACAGGGGTTTTGTAATGCTTGTATTTTTGTGAATACCTGCTAGAAGAAAATGCACTTGTGAGAATTGGGAAGGAGGGGTAGTTGCTGCAAGGAGTGAGGTGACATCACAGAGGTACTACGCTGGTATTGGTTGATTGGTGTAACGCCACACTGGGATAGGTTGACAACATCATAGAGGTGTTGCGCTGGTATTGGTTGATTGAAGTGAATATTGGAATTTTCACAGTGATTCATTTGTAAAAGACAATATTAACTGTTGGGAAAAATGAAGATTTTAATAACACTAAAGAGTTCGATTTAGGGAGATGTGCCCGTACCCACTAGAGAAGGGGTACCGATACCACCTGAGGGTACGCCAGCTTTATACATGGCACAAGAGAGAGGATGTCATACATGTTCATGGCTTGCGAATTGGATGAAATACACTGAGAATGATGGACCTTTCGCTTGTCCCCAGTATGGAACATTTAACATTCCAATTCTTGAAAATTTATGAAGACATTTATATGAGATCAAACCACCCCAAACACCCATGCAAATTGAAGCCCTTAGTGAATGGAAACACATAGCCCATCAGAAAGAGAAACAAAAATTTCAGGGAAGGTACAAAAACACTTTAAATCGATACACAGAGGCTAGATGGAATGCACAGCAGAAAGCTTGGAGAACAGATATAGCTGAAGGAACTCGAATGTATCCTGTATAAGTAACAGGGAAGGAAAAATGGAAAAAGTGTAAGGAGAAGAAGAAAAATATTGATAATTCTCAGACACTTACTGATGATAGTGAGAATGAGATTGATGACAAATTTTAAAATTAATTATTATTAAATCGTCTACCACCCATACTTATGGTGGGCAAATTCGAATGCGCTTGTCATGCCGACAAGTCTGAATCCACATAATCCTTTCCTACCCACAAATTATATTACAGGAAGACCTGAAACAAATAAACAGACTGTGCTAAATGCCCCGGATGCTTTGAATGTCTCTGTAACAATAGGTCCAGTAGTTCTGTTATATTAACAGGGAATAGGGGACAACATATACATACTTTGGCTGTCCCTACTGGGATGAGTAGTTCCGTTCCTACTTCAATAGACCCGAGATCAGGACAAACAAATCAAGAATCATTAATTACGACTTCAGCAATTGTCCCTAGTGGAACTAATGCAGGTTCTAATGTGAATTTAGCACAACAGGCTACTTCTAGTGGGAGATCTGGACAAGCTGTTGTTTCATCAGTAATTGGAAATGGCCTGGAAACCTGTCGCGGGGCAAAAGAGACAAGGTAGAGGGCCGGTACCAAACGCTTTTATTTCTGTTTACTTGCAACAGTTCATACAATAACTGAAAGTCTCCGTTCTCCGGGTCTCAGGACGAAAGGGGGATTAGCAGTCTTCTTTAGCAGCCGGTATGTTCCACCATGGGATCCGGGGTGAGGTAGGATCCAGTTATGCCCCAAAAGAAAAAAAACAGAAAGACAACATAGGCATTAGGCCTCTGGTCGCGTTACCTCGCAGTCGTAGGGGAGGGAGTGAGGGGGAGACATACACCCGTCATGCAGGTTGGTGTAGAAATAACCGTCACCAGTAAGCAGGTAGTGCAGGGGGACCTAGGTAGGTCTCGTGGGGTGGTATTTAGAGGACTCCCCCCCCCCCCTGGAAGGACCTCGTCCTTTCTCCTACCCACCGCCCCGCCCACGAAACAGAGCACGCACCTGGGTGAGCCACGCTCCTCCAGGAACGTGGCCGGGCGGCTCGTGGGGTCGTTGGCCTCCAGGCTCTCTTGTCGGGTCCTCTGGGTGGGCCTTCTCCTCCGGTATCCCATCTCGGTGGTCGTTTTCAGCTCCTGTGGATTCCGCGGCTTCTCTGGTCATCCGACTGCCTTCTTCGGTTCTCCACGACAACGCCGACCACGTCTCTGCTTCGTTCGCGTCGCTTTCACTTCCCGGTTTCGGCGACTCCTCCCACCAGGGGGTGGGCCTGGTTCCCTCGGGTTCGCTTGGCCGCCATATCTTAAAGGGCCCGTAGGGATTTTCCAGCGGGTCGTCTACAGCATACATGACGGGATTAGAAGGGCTCGAGGGCTGTAAGGCAAGCAAAGGCATGGGGCAATAAGGTATTCCTGCTTCGTCCTCCGTATTGTCAGGGTTAAGGAGCCCCGGAACCTGACACACCCCTCCCCTAGAGTCTTTCCGATCGGGGAGGCAAGGGACTCGGGACAGGAAATCAGCATTTGCGTTCAGGGGGCCCTTCCTATGCCTTACTTCAAAAGAAAAGGGTTGAAAAGATAGAAACCAGCGTAACACCCTGGGATTGTTACCCTTGTTGCGGCTCATCCAAGTAAGAGGCAGTGCTTAATTTGAGCCGGTGCTTTCCGGTGCTCAGCACCGGCACTTAATTGTTTTCTGGTGCTCGGCACCAGCACCTAACTGTTCTAAGTATGGTGTTGACAGTCTACCACATGGTGGCGCTGCTCATCTAATTTAGAGATGAGCAGAACAACGGTTGTTTAGTAATACAATATACATTAAAATACTACTAATACCTGCCTCCCCAGCCATTCCTTTAGCTTTGGGGACCTGGAATAATCTGAACTGTCGCATTTACATGCGAGAGAGATGGTTAGTAGTTGTTTTGGCAGCGATGACAGGAGTGATGGGTGGTGCAATCTGCAGTGGCCTCCCGGTCAGAGCCCTGGCACTTAATATTTTACAAACTAAGCACTGGTAAGAGGGGAATGGTAGGTATAAAGGATGAAAGGCTTTCCTTCTAGATAATAACGGAGCTTTTCCACTGCCCACTTAATTGCCAAGCACTCTTTTTCTATCACGGGATATGTAGTTTCTCTGGGAAAAAGCTTTCGGCTGATGAACAAGATTGGGCGTTCTAGCCCGTCCTGGGTTTCTTGCGATAACACTGCTCCTATGCCGACGTCTGAGGTGTCGGTTTATACAAGAAAGGGCTTACTGAAGTCTGGAGAAGTCAGGACTGGGCTGCTAGTGATGGCCTGTTTGCGGAGTTGGAAAGCGTTCTGCACCTTCTCTGAAGGATGTTGGAGCTGGCTCTTCGAAGCATCTTTCTTCAGGAGATCAGTAAGGGGAGCGGCTATCTCAGAATATTGGGGTATAAACCTCAGGGAATAATCTAAGAGACCCAGGAAGGCTCTCATGTCTTTTTTGGTTTGGGGAAAACGGGTATTCATGATCGCTCTGATCTTCTCCTCTTGGGGCTCTATAGCTCCGTTACCCAGGAGATACCCCAGACATCGTACTTTCTGATATCCCATCCTGGATTTCCGGGCGTTGACATGGAGACCCGCGTTCTGCAATTCCCGGAAAATATGGTGACAATGCTCAAGGTGGGCCTCCCAAGACGGGCTGAATATAACAATGTCGTCCAGGTAGGCCGAGGAATATGCCTGATGGTTACGGAGTACAGAGTTCATTAGCCGCTGAAAGGTCGCGGGTGCTCCATGCAGACCGAAGGGCAGGACGGTGAACTCAAAAAGTCCGTCTGGGGTAGAGAAGGCTGTCTTCTCCCTGTCTTCTTTCCTTAGGGGAACCTGCCAACCCCTTGGTCAAGTCAAGGGTGGAAATATAGACAGCATCCCGAGTCTTTCTATGAGCTCGTCTATTCTGGGTAAGGGGTAAGCATCGAACTTTGAGAGGGCATTAACAGCCCTAAAGTCAATACAAAAGCGTACCGAACCGTCCGGTTTTGGAACCAGGACGATGGGTGACGACCAGTTGCTTTGGGATGGTGTTATCACGCCCATTTGTAGCATCTTGTCGATTTCGGAGGCAATGGCTTCCCTCCGGGTGGCTGGTATTCGATACGGTCTTTGCTTCACTACATGTCCGGGAGAGGTCTCTATTTTATGCTCGACCAGAGAGGCTTTACCGGGTAGATCAGAAAACAGCCTGGAGAATGGAGCAAGAGCGTCCAACAAACCGTCGCGTTGTTTAGGGGCTAGGCTTCCGTTTATCACTAAATGTTCTAGTGTACAGGGGTCCTCTAGGGTTGATAGGGCGAGGTGGTTTGCCTTGGGTATAGGGCCTAACCATTTTTTTAGCAAGTTGATGTGATAGGTCTGCTGTCTATGGGGAGTGAGTTGGATTCTATAGGTGGTCCGTCCTAGTTTGGCCACTACTTTGTACGGGCCTTTCCATTTGTGCTTTATTCTCTGGAGGGAAGAGGTCTGAAGGATGAGAACCCAATCATTTACTTGTAAGGATCTCCACTTCTTCCCCCTGTCATAGAAGAACTGTTGCTTCTTTTGGCTCCTTTCTAGGTTGGTGTGTGCCAGGTCCCTCAACTTCCCGATTCTAGCCTTCAGTCTTTTGGTGTAGTCTAGGAGTTCACTGGTATCGCCCTCCCCCTTTTCCCACACCTCCTTCATCATTTCTAACAATGAGCAGGGCTGTCTTCCATATAACAATTCAAATGAGGAACAACCTAGGCTGCTCTGGACCTGTCCCCGGATGACGAACAGGGCGAGGGGGAGAAGTTGATCCCAATTCTTTCCTTCCCCGGCTAACATCTTTTTTAAAGTCAAATTAAGTGTCCCGTTATAGCGTTCGACCAACCCATCGGTTTGAGGGTGGTATACTGAGGTTCTTATATGGGTTAGGTCGAGCATTTTGCATTCTTGTGACATGAGTTTAGAGACAAAAGGAGTGCCTTAGTCTTTCAGTATCGGACGGGGAAAACCCACCTGTGAGAAGTATTCGACCAGCTTATCAGCAATATTGGTCGTATTCGGGGTCCGTAAAGGAAAGGCTCCGGGGAACATGGTACTGTAGTCGACCAACATCAATACATGTTGGTACCCTTTTGATGTCCTGGGGAGGGGTCCTATCAAATCCAAATCAATCCTTTCAAATGGCTGGCCTACAATTGGTAAAGGTTGTAGTGGCACTGGAGTTGGCCAGTATGGGTTTTTACGTTGGCAGATTGGGCATTCCTGGCAGTATTTCTTTACTTGGGTGGAAATGCCCGGCCAATATAAGTGTCGAAGGATATTCTGGGTGGTTTTAAGGGCCCCCGAATGGCCTGCTAACAATTGAGAGTGGGCAAAAAACATAATCTGGTTTTGGAAGACCTTTGGTACGAGAAGTTGGGGAGGATCACTGACCCCTCCTTTTCTATATAAGAGCCCATTCTTCTCGAAGAAATACGGGTGCAGGGGAGTGTTTGTGGGAAAGCTCTTCCTAGCCTCTTGCCAAGCGTGCTGGAAGGGTGGGTCATTGACCTGTGCTAAACGAAAATTCCTATCGCTTTGCCAGGGTTCTTGGGTGATAAGGGCACTAGGTACGTTAGGTGTGGGGTGCCGTTGGGGACCAGCCTTAGCAATGCTACTCCGGACTAAGGCTAAAAAACAAGGGTTGTCAGTCCCTATGATGAGATCCTCCGGAAGAGACGGGAGAACCCCAACAGTTACCGTGGTTTGAGGCCCATCGGGTGTTTGTATGGGTATCCGTGCCACTGGGTAGGTCTTTACGTCCCCGTGTACACAGCGGATTCGTACCTTTCTCCCTCAGAGAACCTGTTTCGTCCCCACCAGGTCTGTCTGAACCACCGACTGACGGCAGCCTTAATCCAGAAGAGCGGTCACTTGGGTACCATTAACGAGAGTACTCACATAAAAGCATGTCCCCAATTCCTCAGTGTACAGAAGGGGTCGGGGAACGCAGCTCACATCCATAGTTTCCTCCCCGGTCTTTTTGTGGGGGCAGGCGCGGGCGATATGACCCCACTCGCCACAAGCAAAACATTGTGGGCCCCGAAAGGGGGGAATCTCTGTCTTATGTAAGCAGGGTTTTGGTGCTTCAACAGGGGGAGGAGGTCGTAGGCTTTTCTTGGGAGTTGGGCTGTTCTTTGTTGTCTTCTCCTGCTCCCATGGAGAAGTTTGGGGTTGGGCCCGCGAGAAAGAGGTGGCCATCTCAACCGCTTGCTCCACAGTGAGACGGGAATGTTGTCTAAGCCACCTCTGGGTGGAGTAGGGTAAGGCCTCGAGATACTGTTCTAGGTAGATTAAGTCCCTCAATAAAGAGAGGGACCCAAGAATCCAAAGGAGGTGGGTACCATATACGACAAAGTCGAAATCAAAAACCCTCCTTTAGTCAACATAAACTAAACAAATGTACACTCATACCACATATATATCAAAACCAGTAAGTCAACAGTGCAAACAACAATGACTCGCTCACGAGTAAATAAAATTCACTATTTATTATGAGTATCCATAAAATGTCTCCAAAGAGTTTATCTCACAATTTAAAAATTCATAAAAGAGAGGATATAACAATTATTAAAACTCATCAGCATGTCATTATTACATTCAATAAAAAGAAATATCAATTGTTAAAAACATCAACATATCATTATTGCACACAATACTTAAAGACAATGATTTAATTACTTTTTTTTTAAAAACACCAAATAGTCAAGAGATACCAAGAGAAGGAAAAGAAACAAGGGAGACAGAAAGTAGGACGAAAAGAATTTTTAATCCTATACTCAAAGGTTCCACTGAGACACAAATTGGATCAAAAAGCCAGAGAAAGAATACATTTCATATATTTGTGCAAGTCTTCTCTGCAACTGTCCATGTATTTACACAGCAAAACCTCCTAAAGTGCATTGACGCGTTTCGGTGGGTCTATTCATTAACCAACACCTTCATCAGGACAAAATTAATACTCCCATTGTCAATAAAGTTAATTGATAAAGCAATGTCTTGGAGACAAGGAGAAGGGAAACAAGCGGGGCAAAAAACCTCCACAAATCCACTGGTTCTAAAGATGGAGCAGTATTATTCTTTAAGCAGCTCCACTCAAATTCAGAATCGCAGGCATCAGTTCCTCGCTATACTTTTGGTGATTATACAACCAGCTATCACCATCAATAGTAACTTATATTTAAGTCACCCGAGTACCCGTTATCCAAAGCAAACGACCGATCTTTATCCAAGATTCAATCTTTGACTAAATTCCTCCCAATCTTCCAATGTCTTGAATAACACGGAGTCCAGTGTATACGTTATCCGACCAATGTAAAACATGGGGTATCCACCTCCGTAGCACCTAGGTAGATTAAGTCCATAATTTCCTCCTTTGTTTTTTCGGCCGGTTTCAGCCATTTGTCTGCCGCTAGTTTCAGCTTAAAGAACAAAGTTTTAGGATTATAACCCGGTGCTCCCTTTTCCTTTCTAAACTTGACCCTGTAAAATTCTCCATCCATGCCGAGATGATCCAAGATGATAGCTTTTATCTCGTCATATGGCGTGGTACCTCCGGCATTGGCGACCTGGTAGGCCGCCTGGGCTACTCCTGTTAGAAGAGGGGCTAAGAAGAATGGCCACTTACCTACTGGCCATCCAGAGGCCTTGGCTGCGCGTTCGAAGTTCAGCAAAAAGGCGACCGGTTCTTCTCCGGGAATATATTTTTGAAGTGAAATGTTCGGATGCACCGAAGGCCCGGATCAACTACCCTGTCGTTGGGGTGGGCTCTGAGCCTGATCCTCAGCCATTTTATGTATGGCATCTACTTGGGACCTTATAACGTCCTTGAATGTCTCACGCTCTGCCTGGGCTTGGGTCATTTGCCGCTTGATAGCCCATTCCAGTTTTTTCTGGCCCTCCACCAGGTGGTGTATGAGCGCATCCATTTCCGTTTCACCAATGGACTATTTTGCCCGCATTCTCCACCATATGTCGCGGGGCAAAAGAGACAAGGCAGAGGGCCGGTACCAAACGCTTTTATTTCTGTTTACTTGCAACAGTTCATACAATAACTGAAAGTCTCCGTTCTCCGGGTCTCAGGACGAAAGGGGGATTAGCCGTCTTCTTTAGCAGCCGGTATGCTCCACCATGGGATCCGGGCTGAGGTAGGATCCAGTTATGCCCCAAAAGAAAAAAAACAGAAAGACAACATAGGCATTAGGCCTCTGGTCGCGTTACCTCGCAGTCGTAGGGGAGGGAGTGAGGGGGAGACATACACCCGTCATGCAGGTTGGTGTAGAAATAACCGTCACCAGTAAGCGGGTAGTGCAGGGTGACCTAGGTAGGTCTCGTGGGGTGGTATTTAGAGGACCCCCCCCCCTTGGAAGGACCTCGTCCTTTCTCCTACCACCGCCCCCGCAACAGAGCACATACCTGGGTGAGCCACGCTCCTCCAGGAACATGGCCCGGCGGCTCGTGGGGTCGTTGGCCTCCAGGCTCTCTTGTCAGGTCCTCTGGGTGGGCCTTCTCCTCCGGTATCCCGTCTCGGTCGTTGTTTTCAGCTCCTGTGGATTCTGCGGCTTCTCTGGTCATCCGACTGCCTTCTTCGGTTCTCCACGACAACGCCAACCACGTCTCTGCTTTGTTCGCGTCGCTTTCACTTCCCGGTTTCGGCGACTCCTCCCAACAGGGGGTGGGCCTGGTTCCCTCGGGTTCGCTTGGCCTCCATATCTTAAAGGGCCCGTAGGGATTTTCCTGCGGGTCGTCTACAGCATACATGACGGGATTAGAAGGGCTCGAGGGCTGTAAGGCAAGCAAAGGCATGGGGCAATAAGGTATTCCTGCTTCGTCCTCCGTATTGTCAGGGTTAAGGAGCCCCAGAACCTGACAAAACCCCACAACAAGGAACCCAAATCCTAGCAAGTAGAATCCTTCAGTTAGGGTCGCCAGACTCTGATGTGCCTCTTTTGCCATCCACTTCTGTTACAGGTGCAGAAGGACGAAGCAAAGATTTGCTTGGAAATACCCCAGAAAAACAGATAGGTCCTACACCTAGGAAACTTGATGATTGGATTAAAGAGCTAGCTCCTTCTTTATACAGTAGGAGTGCAGGGACTAAAGGAACCATCACAGTGTCTAAAACTGGTAAGGACAATGTATTAGATGTAGCAAAACTCAAATTAGAACTAGAGGAGATTATATTGGGACCTATAAGCTTCGCTAGGATAGCTACCTATCAGGACGCTGAATTACTGTTCATATAGAAAGACATTACCAGGCGTGCTTGAAACACACATGATAAACTGTGTGAATTGGCACAAAAATATATAGAGTGGATATACACAAATCAAATATACTACAGAAACCATATAGTTTAGGCTTCAGAGACATTGAAAATATGAGACCTCCGGTAATGAGATTACATTCAAAAAGTTGTTGACTACCCTTAGGAAATGGGGAGAATTGGAAAAGTGGGAAGGAAGATGGGCAAAGAAGAAGGAAGCAGTGAAAATCCAAATGCCAAGGTTTTCAGCTTTTGAAGATGATGGAGATGAGGGTGTAAAAATGCTTCATGTGAGAGAGGTACCTGGAGGAGGGTATGTACATGTTCCATGGACAAGACCAGATATACTGTCCTTTACAAATGATTTCCAGAGATTGAGAGAAAATCCAGTTGAATGGTATAAGCAAGTCTAGAGATTTGTGAAGATTTCAAAGGTTCTGCTGAAGGATTGTGATACTCTGTTTGACACTATCGTTCTGTGATTTGTGGGCGGAATGTAAAATTGCTATAGATTGGCCTGAAACTGCACCAGCTAGACATCTGCGTACCGGTGCAGCATCACCTGAGATAATGAAAAAATACAATAAAGCCAGGAGTTAAAAGAAACAGTGCATGCCTACTATGAAAGGTTATTGAAAGCGCTTAAACAATACAGTGGGATGGAGAATGTGTCGGAAAAGGATATGGGACATTTCGTCTACCGGTTTGTGTATGGATTGAGACCTGAAATCAGCAACATGATACAGCAACATTTGATTTGCTGGCAAAGCAAGCCCATAGAAGAAATTCTCAGATATGCCAAATATTGTGGAGATGAACTTGAGTCTAAGCATAAGAGACTGAAGGAGAAATTGATGATAGCTCAAATGAAAGCTGCCAAGAAAGGTTACAGTGGTGATTTTACAAATGTGGTACAGGGAAATTGTCAGTCGAATTCTGGAATGCGAGGAGTAAGCAGAGGACAACCGCGAGGTAGAGTTGTTTCTATTGAAATGATGAAAAAGACTAATCTGTGTCACGTTTGCGGCAAATATGGGCATTGGCAGCGCAAGTGTCGATTTAATCCTCTTAACCAGATGAATGGACAGGTTCAACAGGTTGGGAATGCACAGTCACAAGGAGGAGATATTGTGCAAATTCAGCAAACTCATAGGCAGTGAAATAAGAATCCAAACATGCCTCATGGACTGATGCCTCAATTGAATGGTCAAGATCAGAAAATAATTCAAACAAAGGGTTTCACACAGATGTTCAGGGGAATCCAAATCAGAATGTAGCTCAGCAATATCTGATTCAGATGGATGACACAGAATCAGACTTTTCGCAATGATGGTGCCTGAGAGGAGAGGAGGAATGCATACTTGCCGCATCCTTAGAGGTAGACCAGAATGGTCCCTACGTGGATGGCATGGTAAATGGATCGCCAATCTCATTCATTGTCGACACTGGTGCCACCTGTTCCACTGTGAGAACAGAGGAAGTTCCCAACCTACCCCTCTCGGGAAAAAGAATCCAAGTCATGGGAGTTTCAAATTGATTAATGTCCAAACTGGTAACTAAACCCATACCTGTTCAAGTTGGGTCCTCTGAGGATTTGCAGAAATGTATGGTGCCTGACTCAAGCCCCATGAATTTGTTGGGACGAGATTTGTTGGGCAAGCTTAACTGTTCAATCTATTGTACACTGAATGGAATAGAGTTCCATAGAAATGATGAGGACATTATTTTTAAATTGGCAAAACATAAATCTGAAGTTGAAGGCTTATTTCCTATGTAAACCAATGATGACTTACCTATCGAATTGAGAGATACTGTGTCTCCAGAAGTGTGGGATTTCACAGGGAATGACATTGGCTTGATCAAGGAAGTGGCTCCAGTACAAATTACTGTGAAGCCAGATGCTGAATTTCCTCAAACACCTCAGTACAATCTGAGCCCAGAAACGGTTGCAGGAATTACTCCATTAATCGAGTCATTGATCGAGAAGGAATTCTTAAAGAAATCATGGGCAGTCTGTGCAATTCTCATATTATGGGTATACAAAAAACCAAAGGGAACTATTGGATAGCCCAGAACCTGCGCTGAATTAACCAGATGATAATACCATGTTGCCCAATTGTGCCAAATACAGCTGTGATTATTTTTCAGATTCCATGTGAAGCTGAATAGTTTTCTGTCATTGATTTGTTTCAAACCTTTTCCATCCCATTGCATGAGGACAGTCACTTTTTTTATGCTTTCCGGTTCAGAAATCGTGTCTTGGCATGGTGCCGAGTATACGGAATGCCCTTGTTTTTTTTAACCCGATCTTGAAAAAGAATCTGGAGTCATTAGTAATGCCTAATCACTCTGTCGTCGTCCAGTAGGTTGACGACCTGTTGGTAGCGTCAAGTACACATCAGGCTTGCTTATGTGATACCATCGCATTGTTGAATCATTTAGCAGAGAATAGGTACAAAGTGTCACCATCAAAATTACAGATTTGCAAAAGGGATGTTCTATATCATTCATTAGTAAGCATTATTCGATTTCAATTGAAATCATAAAAGCATAAAAAGCATTACAGCTTAGAAATATATATGTTAAAAACAAATACATACATCATCAAATATGACTATATAAAACATCATGACATACAATAAAAAGACATTTAGACAGTAATAGTATAAAACATACATACATACAGAGATCAATTAGAAACATGCCATCTAAAAACACCATTATCTACAAAATTGTGCATGAGTTAAAACTTCTTTCTTGCAAAGATCACTGCCCATATAAAATTTGACAGATAGCAGCATATATCCAGAGAAGGTAAGGTTTGCAAAAACAAATATGCTGGGCAGCATTGTTTGAAATTAAAAGACTTTAGAACTGGAATAATATAGCGTTTCCTCTGTTCTATATACAGTTTGCAAAAAAGCACTATGTGCATAGTGCTCTGTTTTGACACAGTCACAGGGACAGTTATCTAATTTTTTAGACCAATCATTCATTACGGGGAAGCTGGTTAAACAGTGAAAGATATCCATTCTGAAACGTTTAAGTATAAACTTATTCCTGGGGTTCAGGATAAACTTAAGGTAAGGTTGCATATTGTATGTAATCAGCATAGACTGATTTTTTAGGACTGTGGGTTTTAACAGCTCAGTATTTACCCTGAGTTCTTCAAGGACCCCCAGGCACTTAATTTCCAGATCATTACTACTTATGTCTAACAAAGTATCGGGCTGCTCAAAATACAATGGTTGACCTAAGTCACAACAGAATTGTTTATATATAAGCCAGCTATGGGAAATGCACTGCATAGCTAAGGTTGATGCATTCTCTAATAACTGCCCGATTAAGGCCAGTAAATTCTGAAGTTCAAATCTTGTGCCATAGCAAGATTGGCTGCATCTTAATTATATCAACAAGAAATGATAGACCCAGTTCTGCATGGCAAACATAAGAAGAAGCACTTTTATGTGCAGCAAGAAGATGCCTCAGAAACTTATTTTCTACTTTTTGAAGTGCCTTGCAATTAACATGTCCCCATACACCTGCTCCATAAGTAGCAATAGATAGGCATTTAGCCTTATAAATCTTTAGCATTTTATGGGGTGCGTTCTTGCCTAGCTTCCTTGCCAAGTTGTATAGGGCTATAACTGATTTTTTAAACAAAAGATTCCTGGTCTTGATACATTGAGTCCATGTGCTCTCCTAATCAAACAGTATACCCAGATAGGAAAAGGTCATCGTAGTGCTAATATTCACATCAAATATTTTGATATTGCGGCATTTTACTATTCTACTTTCACAATTCATAATATAGGTTTTACTTTGATTGACTAGAAGACCCAAGTCTTGCATATAATCAAAAAAAGTTGAGAGGCGTTTTTGTAGGCCCAATGGAGTTTGTGCCATAAGAACAGTATTGTCCGCATAGAGGAGGGCCGGTATGAGTTGATGACCAATTTGTGGAAAATCCTTAGATTTACTAGCCAATTCATTCCCAAGACTGTTTATATATAAAGAGAATAAAAAAGGGCCAAGCACGCAGCCCTGCCACACCCCTCGCTCTATGCGGAAGGACCTAGTGCACTCCCCCCCTGAAACAGTAGTGAAATCTAGCCTTGCTACCTGAATATAATCCCCTTAGGAAGTGGATTACAGATATCTCCACCCCTATGTCAGTCAAGATTTTCCACAACTTGCTATGGCTAACGCAATCAAATGCAGATGAAAGATCTACAAAGGCAAGGTAAATATTCTCCTTCTTAATCTTAGTATATTTCCCGATTAAGCAACTTAGATTCAATCCCTGTTCTATAGTCCCCACTCCAGGGCAAAAACCATATTGTAGATCTGAAATAATTTTGTTTGAATCTCCCCAATCCTCGAGCCGGTTTAATATAACCCTCCTTGCTATCTTCACTAATGAGTCAAGTAGAGATATCGGGCGGTAGCACGCAGGATTATTACGGTCCCCTTTTTTATAGATGGAGACTATAATTGACTCTGCCCAAGTTGGTAAGAAACCTACACTACAGCAGTCGCCTAGTACCAAAGTTAATAAGGGACTCCATAATAGTGTGTTAGCTTTGAACAAGTTTACCGGGATGCCTTCAGGGCCTGGTGCTTTGCCCCCTTTACAGGCATTAATAGCCCTAATGACTTAATTTAAGCTAAGAGAAAAGTCAATGCTGCCATAAGGTAAATGTTTAGGTGTAAGATGATCGGTAGTATATATTGGGATCACCGTCTCAGTAGGTGGAATTGAATATATTCCAGAAAAGTGTTCAATCCATTCTTGTTCTAAAATGGCTAACTCTAGCCTAGGGGCCCCCTCATCTATTTGTATTAGTGAGTTGACCACTTGCCAAAACGCAGCATTATGCTTGTTCAGACTTGCTTCAAGCAAAGTTTCCCATGCTTTATTTCTTAAGCCTATTTTCCTCTGTTTCTCTGCTCTCTTGCAGTCAGCTCTACAAGACTGTATCTCAGTTTTGCATCTAATAGACTTATGTAGCGCATCCTTTAATATCTTGTGCGCTTTTGTACACTCAGAGTCAAACCATCCACACCTTATTGGAGTCGCGCGCCCTCTTGAAGAAGAAAGTCCCTCCTTAACCCCCTACAAATCTTCAAAAATGCTTCAATACAGGCGTGTGGATCAACTGTATCATCTAGGCATGCCATAAAGGCATCCCCTATGGGTACCCAAGAAACCTTCTGATTCAATCTGGGCCCATCGTAACGTATAACCATTACAAATGGCTAATTGAATATTGTCGGCAGTAACCAGAGATTTTTTTCGCTATATGGACATCGGAAAGAAGGTTAAGAGCAAGTTGGATGCTCTGAGGGTAGTGGTCACTTAACGAGATTTCGTGAGTAACAAAATAATTAGCTCTATTTGTGAAACTGCTATAAAGTAGAACAAAATCAATAACACTATGCTGGTCTCTACTATTTAAAGTGGGCTTGAATGAAGCATAGGGAGCAGAAACCTCATTAGCAAATACCAAATCATATTTATAAATTTCTATATTTGGGACATCACATTGAGAAAGGAGCCTGGAAGTCGTCGCAAGACAGGATCACTGGATCACTGCCTGGATGTCTTAAAGCTGTTGCTGCCACATATGTGAGTTTGGAACAGAGTGAAAGCATTGTAAAGGGACATCTGTTGAAAGTGCATGTGCCCCATTCTGTTGAGATATTGCTTATTCGTACTCGAACGCAACATCTCACCAATAGCCACCTTACAAGCTATGAACACGTTTTTTTGGGACGGAAAATGTTACTCTGATGAGATGTACGAGTTTAAATCCAGTGACATTGATGCCCTTGCCTGGAAACGAGATTGTGGTTGATGAAGCTGATCATGATTGCTGGATGTGACTGAGTTGTATACCAAGCCTAGGCCTGATATCCTTGCTACCCCTTTGCCGGAATCTGATTGATTGTTGTTTGTGGATGGATCATGTTTGCGCAATATAGAAGGAAACCTAAAAGCCGCGAATGCCCAATGCACAGTTGCAGGAGTAATTGAAGCTTCTTGGTTGCAGGGTGTATACTCTGGACAAGTTGCTGAGTTGATTGCCTTGTCACAAGCATGCAATTTATCTGACAAATTGAGAGTTACCATCTTCACCAACAGTCAGTATGGTTTAGCGTCGTACATGACTTCGGGCAGTTGTGGTCACAATGTGTGTTCATGACATCATCAGGATCCCCCATTCGAAATGGGGAAAGCATGAGGAACCTTCTGCTGTCATTACAATTGCCTGCCCAAATTGCCGTGGTGAAGTGCAGTGCCCATGGGAAGGGCAATGACTATGTCACAGTCAGCAACCGCTTTGCGGATAAGACTGCGCGCTATTGCGCCCTAAATCTTTACACCTTAAATAGAGAACCCCTTCGAGAGACCTATGATGTCACTAACTGTAGACTGTTGTTGTCAACTGTAGAAACCTGGGAGAAAGTGAAGGCATTGCAAGATGAAGTATCAGATACTGAGAGACAAGGATGGGTAAGAGCAGGTTGCACACAGAGACAAGAAGATGAGGTATGGGTACACACAGATGGGATACCAGTACTACTGGATAGCTTATTGTCTCCTATGGCACGTCATTACTATGGTCCTGCACATGTTGGAAGGGATGCTGTGATGCAGCTCTTTCGACACATTTATTTTATTTATTGTAGGAGTTTTACATAGAGCTTACACGACCCGGGGGGTATCAGAGCGCTTTACATCAACGTACATGTAAAGAAGTATAAACAGTAAAGTACAATGATACACCTAGATTCTGGAAGTTACACAGTTTGATAATTATGAGAAGAAGAAAAAAAACATTGCATATTGGTTGTCTCTTGAAGGAGGGGTTAGTTCTAATATGTATAGGGAGAGAGTTCCAGATTTTGGGGGCGTTGCCTGAGAAAGAGCGGGAGAGGGCTTTTTTTATGTCTTTTGGTGGGATTAGGAGGAGCGAGTTGGAGCTTTTTAGGTTTCTCAATTCTCCTGCTTTAGTGAGTTTGGCTGCGAGGTAATCCGGTTTGCCTGTGTGTAGGGCTTTTTGGGTGAGACAGGCTGTTTTGAAACAGCTGGGTGCTTCAATAGGTAGCCATTTTAGGTCCTGCAATGCAGGGGTGATGTGGTAGTGTTTCTTGGAACCTATGACCATTCTTGCTGCTGCGTTTAGGGTGGCTCTCATGGGGGCTATGTATGTTTTAGCTGCCCCAGTTAGTGTGGCGTTTCCTTAGTCAAGTCTGGGCAGAACTAGAGCTTGAGTTGCAATTTGTAGGTCATTGGGGGTATGAAAGGCTTGATTTTGTTGAGGAGTTTTAGGCTATAGAAGGCGCCTTTGGAGTGGAGCTTATGTGGGAGCTCATGTTTAGTCTTGTGTCCAGAGAGATCCCTAGAGATTTAGCTGAGATTGCTGGGGTAAGTTTGCAGTTTAGGGAGTCTAGGTTGTTTATCCATTCTTGGATATGAGGGGGTTGGTCATGATTGGAGAAGACAAGAATTTCGTTTTTTTCTTGGTTGAGTTTGAGGTGGTTGAAAGATAGCCAATTTTCTACTTTTGAAAGTGTGGAGTTGAGTCGGAGGATGTCTTTAAGGGAGGATATTTTGAGGTAAAGCTGGGTGTCGTCAGCATAGAGATGATAGGAGATATTTGCTTGTTTTAGAATGGTAGTGAGGGGTTACATGTAGATGTTGAAGAGTGTGGGGGAGAGGACTGAGCCTTGAGGGACACCTTGGGTTGTGGGTGAGCACAGCATCTGTTTGAGTCAAGGGAGTTGTGAATGTCATCAGTTATACTCAGTATAGCGTTTTCTGTGCAGCATCCCTTCCTAAAACCAGATTGGTGTGAGTCAAGTAGGTTGTTTGATTCCAGGTGTTGGTTGAGTAGGGAGAGAACACATTTCTCGAGGATTTTAGCTAGGAAAGGAAGGTTGGTAATGGGCCTAAAGTTTTTAAGATCGTTCAGGTCAGCATCAGGTTTTTTTTAGTAAGGGGGTGATTTGGCCTTGTTTAAGGCAGTCGGGCATCAGTCAGTTGTTTTAGGAACTGTTGATGTTCTTCGTCTACAGCAGGGTTAGGGTGAGGTTGAGGTTCTTAGCCAGGGAAGCAGGTAGTGGGCCTGCATAGTGGTTGGAGGGACTGGAGTTGGCAATCACCCTGGAAATGTCCTCTTCTGAGAGAGGTTTGAAGTCCTTCCAACTCTTGGGAGAAGAGGAGGGTCTTGGGTATAGGCTTATTTTGGTGGTTGATAGGAGAGGGGTCTCGACTTTGGGGATCATGAAGTGAACTGGGGTTGGGTTTAGTTTCATTATGGGCGATGACTTGCTGGATTGGGATTGAGGGTGGTAGTCTAGGGAGAGCTCGATTTTGGTGATTTTGTCATTGAAGAATTTGTCCAGGTTGTCACACTGTAGTTTGGAGGCAGCGGATTTACCTTGGTGGGCTTGGAGGTCTGTTTATGGATGATGTTGAAGAGTTCTTTAGGGTGGTTTTTTGCTTAGTCTAGTGCACTCCGGAAGAAGGTGGCTTTCTACTTGATGATGTGTTTTTTGTAATTCCTGCATTCTCTTCTGAGCTGGAAGAGGTTGGTTGTGGATGTGTTTGCTCTCCAGAGTCTTTCAGCGGCTCATTCTTGTCTTCATTCGGAGTTGAGGTCTTTGTTGAACCAAGCTCTTGATGGGATGTCTCTGATCCTTTTGTGTTTCATGGGAGCTAGTTGGTCAAGTGCAGTTTATTGTCGTGTTGTACAATGTAGTGAGCTCGACCGTGTTAAGGTTGTCTGTGGAGGGCGGGAGAAGTGATGTTATTGTTTCTTCGAGGTCAGAGAGGGGAATGGGATTGAGGTTTCTTCTCCATTGATGGGTAATCTGTGCTTTGACTGGTGGCACTGCACTTTGCTTGATCTTAAATAGAATGATGTGGTGGTCTGACCAGTTGATTGGGAGAATGCTATTGATGCTTATTATTTCGTTTTTAGGTCTTGCCTAGCAGCGCGCATGCGCTGCATAGGAAAAAGACCTTTTGAAATCGATTCAGTATTGCAGTCAAAAACGTGCACGCGTTGCATTGCTTTGAATGGCAACGCGTGCACGTTTGGCGATTCCCTTGCGGGAGCGAGCTTTGAAACCATATGGTTCCTGCTCGCTCCCCTAAGGGAAACAGGAGCAGGCCCCCTCCTCTCTCCCCTCACCCTGCTGCCTCCTCCTTTTTCAGCGCCGGGCGCGCGCGCGCGCTTGTTATTCATGTATTTACCTTTTAGTTTCGTTTTTGTGTCCGAAGGCTTCTTGAAAGATGGGGGATGTTGAGGCGCAGGGAGAGCAGACCGAGATCTGCATAAGATCACACTGTTGCTTGTTGTTTGAAGTCAGCACCAGCGAGGCTTCAAGGGAGGGCCCTGTCATGTGTTTGTGGCCGTTATCCGTCAGATCTTGGCACGCCAGAGTGCCCGGGCCCTGTTCAGGGTAAGACGTAAGTAACATTACATCGCACCAAAAACAGAGCCGTCAGGGCTAATGGGGCCGCAGGATTTATGGGGTCTTTAAAAACATCAGTCCTGCGGCTAGGCGCACCGCGGCGGCTCATTGTGTTTACAGGAGATTTAAATCATGGTGGGGGGGGAAGGGGGCGGCCGTAATGGGTTAGAACCAACACAATGCGGAGTGCTGGCAGCGAGCTACCACAAATCATGGACACGAAGGAGCGATCGCAGTGTTTTCAATCAAATCCGCCAAAAAGGAAAGTCGATGAAAAATTGTGATCATTTGCAAATGTTTTAAGTAAGCAAAATGTTTGACATCTATAAGTTAAAAAAAACCTTTACAGTGAGATTTTGGATGCTCCTAAACCTTTTCCAACCAAAACCGACATCGTCGGGCTTTTAAATGGCTAACACGTGCATGTAATTCGACATCGTGGCGGGTGTGACCTTCTTGCAACGTTGTGTGTAAACGTCCCAGTTCTAGACATCGGCCGGGCGTTATTGCCTCTCGTCAGGCCTTAATGACCATGAGTGACACTTTCTCCCGAACAAAATCAAGCAATGAAGACGAGGGAAACCTAGAAATTACACCCATTTGGGCAACGAGAAACTCTACGAAGATCTGAAAACTTCTGCAAAGCACCAGAAATAGAAGGGCACGAACTTCGCAGAAGGGCCTCGTAGTTATAAATGAATGCCAAACTGCTGGTAATATTTAACCGGTTTATCGAAAGAGCTTGTGAAGAAGCGCACCCCAGCTGCAGACCACGGACCCCAACTAACCCACAGCCAAAGCTCTAGAGAGCGCAGTCTAGTGCAGAACTGTGAGCAGAGCTGTAACTTACAGGCTCAGAATGATGACGAGGCTCTGACTGAAGTAAATAAAATTAGCAGAGAAATACCTTGTCGCTAGTGTGAGTGACAGAGTAGAATCAGAACATCTTAATGGCCCCCACGCGTTTTCGGTGGCTCAACCAGCATTGACCTGTGTGTGTTTGTCCTCCACGTCGTGGTCCACTTGCACTCACTCTTCCTCTCCCCGAGACTGAAAATAGGGACTGCTAAGCGCTCCTTTGACCAGACAAGAATTTTCACTATAAAAGGTTTTGGGGGCCTCTTCCCGACTGATACAGGGAATGTTCACTGCAGGAGTTTAGTTTGCATCCATTAGCTTTGCTAAAGTTAAAACAAAGCGGCACATCTCAGGCATCTGTGTGCATCTGACTGCTCCTTGAGGCTTCAGTCCGCCCCACTGTTCCTGCCATATGACGCAAACCTGGGGGTATACTTCTTTAAACAGATCCATTCACTGTAAGGCGGGAAAGGAAGCACTACCGCGTTTATAGCGGAAGTGACACCACTTCTGTCTTGTGGTGAGAGGGTTTTCACAACATAAGACAAGGGTTATATGGCGCAGGAGTTACCTATCGTTTATACTTGTAGACATGTGTTCAGTGTACGGGCGAGAGAAATACCCAAATATAAGGCAGTGATTGTGGTTGTCTGTACTAACAACATTGTGTTACCACCCAAAGGAGCCCTTCTGTGCAAACTTAGAAACACCATAAGGGTCTAAACCTTTGACTTGCAGTGTGCAGGCAGGTCCTTGGTGCCGGTAAATAGATCACTGCGCAATATTCGAAGGATTGAAACTTATGAACTGGAAGTAACAAAAGAATCTCCGTGTCCAAAGCTGTAGCCCACTTACCTACCGTCATAAAATGCAAATCTGTGCTCTGTGTGTTACACAAGGTATTTTGCAGCAGGCACATCAACACCCGATACTACTTTGAGTCAAAACCGAGACTAAGCAAACACAGATCTCTTCTGGAAGTGCATTAACCACCAGAGTTACCTTACCATTATTATTATACCCTGAAATTTGCTGGGCACGCAAAGATTTCTACAGCGGATGCTTTAAGCCATAAGATATTTTAAAAAGCAGCCTCTGTAACCAATTAATTAAGCAGAACACATTTACTGGCACATTTGTCCTTGTTGACAATTTCTTTGCCAGAGTTGAAAAAAAAAAAGTATAAGTTGCCTGTCAGACTTCATGACTCTGTTCCTCATGACTCCGCCCCTTTTCATTGCCACACCTTGACATCCACTTTATGGTTTCCCTGAGTCATTTTTTTCTAATTCCAGCACTGATGAGAGTCGATTGTCCATACGAGGAAGGAGGAGCTATGAGTCCATTGTTGTGAGAGCTGATTGGTAGCTAGTGGGAGGAAACCCTCAAATATGAGTCCATTAGACCGCAAATGAATGCAACAAAAGGGATTGTGTGGTTTTTGTGACAATGAGTATGTGGTTATGTTTTATCCGTGCAGTCATTTGAAAGCTACGACTCTTCGTAAAGGAAATTAAATCTTCCTTAAAGTTGGATTTTAGATTCCAGTCTTTGTTTTGACTTTCGAACCATCACTCTGTTGGCAGAAGTTCATTTTGGGCCGAGCTGTGTTTGTGTAACTTGTGTAACATAGCGCCCAGTTATGCCATAAGGTCCTGTTCGCAAAGTGTATTGTATAGATGTTTGTTAAACCTTATAACTGCACTTACAGAACGATTAATAACCTTTAAAAACAGAGTGGTATGGAAAAATGAACCTGTGCCAGGTACACCAGACAGTTCTGTTCCAAATAAAAACATGCATTTGAATACAATGTTTAACAAGCATTGACAAAGCCAGTAGGTCTTGCCTTTGGGAACTGTTGGCAATTGGTTTTAGCAATATCCTACTTTGTATATATTGCATATTTTAAGTAATTAAAGATTTTGAATTTCTTGACATTTGCAAACCCTCTTTCCTTCAATGTAATTTTGTATTGGAATTGACTTTATGAAATATTGGCATAGCCAAGAGGCCTCAGCTCTAAAAGACTGAGCTACTTGGCTTTCCAAAGCTTGAATGGTACTCGTGAGTGGAGTCTGCATGTTAAGTGTCTGGGTTAATTCTGGTTTTGGGAGGTTGTTCATAATGGGGCGCGTTTGAGAGCTCTGTAGCTGAGGCTGAAGATGGTGTGAGTCAGTGGGCCATAACAGTGTTCAGATTACCTGCTCATTCAATCTTTGGCCTTTCCCCTGAACACATAGTGATGGTCACACATGCGCCATTTGTAATTCCCTTTTCCTTATTATTTACAACAAAATCATTGTTTTTACTTATTTATATCAAACTGCTAGAAAGTACTTACAAAGCCAACAAGTATGGCTTGGTTTAGGCATAAGTTTGTTGTGTGAAATGTCTGGATGCAATAGCAGAAAACTCACAGAGGCACCTAAATGCTGGTCAGGCAGCATGCTGTATAAAGCACGGTATTGCAAGCCACGTTTTTTGTCATGGCCCTAATTAGTTAGGCCACACCCCTATTAGATACCCCACTACACTTTTTTTATCTCCTTAAATCACTGTGGTGCACAATAAGCACATGGGAGAGAGCGCAACACAGAGCGCAGAGGTGGAAATAGGTGCACACTAGAGGAGACAGCTGGAAAACACATGCACACTCATGGAGTGCTTAAACAAAAATAAAGTAATACCTGAAATGTTAGCAGTGGAAGGACACAGGTAATGCATCTGTGCTACAGGGGAATAGGAAGGAAAAAGAGAGAGGTAAGCTCATACATGCTAACAAAGAATCACGCAAATGAGAGTGAAAATAAAGCCAACCAGTGGTAAGCTAACAATACGTCTTGCAACAGAGAGTGTCTGCGCTTTCTAGTAGGCTAGACCTAAAAAGTGCCCCATTACACCACCCTGGTGTTTAAGGCACTGGTGTCCTCACCAGGCCTGTGTATTACTGTTTGCACTTGAGCAGCCACACCCCACTGCTAGAAACTCTTGTGAATGATTGAGGCTGTTTTATGTATTGCCAGTGTGTTTTGTTTATATTGTGTGCCGCTGGTGAATTTATCCTGCTGGTTGGCCATCCTTACCTGTCGAAGGAGGTAGTGTGCCATTACTTGTTTTTAAAAGGTACTATTATGCTTGTTGGTTTGTCCCTTGCCTCCTCCTTGATTTGGTTTGAGATGGCTTGTGTTATTCATTGTATCACACAGCAGAAGATGTCATTTCACTACTAGACCTCATTCTTGTGAAATATCCATTTCAGTGGAATTCTTAGATTCAGTCTGAGTCCTTCCCTCCAGCACTCTGATCTCTATGCATGACAGTCCATGTAGATAATGTGTACACTAATTCACTCTACAGAGCTCTGCCATTGCCCATTGTTTAATTAGGCAATCTCACCTTGTAAGATATGACCCACCTCGACATTCTAAGTGCAGTCAAGGTCCATCGTGATCTCAGCATTGTAAGAGCAGCTTCAAAGATCTCCGAGTATATATAACCTTTCCCCATTGGTTAATTAACAGTCTGTTCATGAAATTTAAAAAGATCCTGAGTATTCCAATTGCAATCATGCACAGAGTTAGCTGTCTTTCAGCAGCAGTATGACAGTCCTCCCAGACACTAAACTGTTTCCGATACAGTTTTAGAATTGTATAATTTTCAGTGATACAAATATTTAGCATTACAAGCTGTACCTTCCTGGCAACAGCTAAAAATCTCTGATGTTAATGTGCTTTTTCTTCAAAGTTAAGCATGTTTTTTTCTAAAGCCCAGTATTTTTAACCCTCATAAATAAACAGTTTTATTATCTTATTGCAACAGCATATCAAACAGGATAAGCCAGTATTTTACTGGCTGCTTTCAGTAAATATATTCTGTTTGAAAATCAGCACAGTTTTCATGCTAATTAGACCAGAATAAGCATGTTAAAGAAACGTGCATAGCAGGTAATCTGTAATATTGTCCTATGTTGCTGTCTCTGGGGACATTTACAAAGCACTGCGCCTTCAGCCTAGGGGTTTATGATGTCACCAGAATCCTCAATTGAAATATAGGGCCATACGACTCGATTACCTGTATTCTTGCTTCTGTTTATGTTAATTAATTAAATATTATGTGTTTTTAATAAATATCTATATCAGTGAGATTTTTCTTATTTTGTTTTGAGCCTTGAAGCTGATGCTCCTTTAGTTAGGGGTATGTGAAATTTGCGCAATTTGCTTTCACGAAATTACATGGAATTAGGCAAAATGCAAACCTGTCATTTCAGGGTATATTTCAGCATGAAATGTGTCCTCACTTCCATTTTTGTGCTAAGACATATTTAACAAAAGCACTGCAAACATCAACTGTTCTTGTTCGCAGTAAATTTTAACCACAAACAGTGTGTGTTTTTCTGGTAAATTTTTACATCAAATTGTGCATAAATACCCAAAGTGGAGTAATGGCGTAATTTCAGGAAATTTGGGTAACAATCATAATGCGAAACTCCCCAAATAATGCAAATTATGTTGGCATAATAAAAATTTCGACCAGACCTACTTTTAGTATCGTTTTGCCCTTTACAAAAAAGGAAACAGTCCAAAATATCCGAGTGACTTTGTAGCAGAGCTGATCTAGAAGTAACGCAAGGCACTCCTTTCTTTTGTGTAAATACCTGCTGCAAGTCCTTCTCAGTACCAGACCAAAACTCCTTAAAACCCATCCTTCACCTTGCTTGGAAATTCTCTTGCCTGAAGAGTTCTACCTTCTAGCGCTACAAGTGTGTTACATAGTTCAGTGCATTGAGTGCCTACTGCAAAGTGTTTGATGCTGGCCATCTCAGCCGTTCATCCTTTTGAAGTCGATTACGATCTAGTTGAATGACACACCCGTTTTGTAGCCTGACTCCGTTCTGCATTCATGTGCTGTGTACTATTTTGCCATCCAGTAGTTGGGTACAGAAAATGTCTTCTATGTAGGTTTTTTCTCTCTTTCGGCTTCACAGAGATGGAGTCATGCCAACTTCTTTTAATGTCGAACATAAGCCCATAGTTTCCCCCATCCCCCTCAGTTCCTTCAGACCATCACAGATGAGTAGCCATGCTTTACAAACCTCTGATTGATTGATTGATTGATTGACAACCAGACGAAGTATCTTTTTGATACACCAGCAATTAAGAGGTTCCTGGTTGTAGCATAGCTCACGAGGCATCCTTTTGAACCAATACACACAGCAGAGCTCAAATACCTTGCACGAAAAACAGCCTTTTCAATCACAGTCACCTTTTTGGTGAATTTTAGGCTCTAACCATCTAGGAACCCTAGCTAAAGATGCATAGGGATTGAGTAGATCTGAAAACAAACCCACATTTCATTCCTAAGACTGTATAGCATTTCCTTGATGGCTCTTCTAACATCTACTGTGTTTAGTGCTATTACCGGCTGCTTTTTTGGATGTTGGAAAAAAAGGTAGCTGACTACCCGCTTTGTTGCAGCATCTAAACAAGCATTGGCATAGCCAATAGGTCTCGCCTTTGGGACCTTATAAGTGTTTAGACATGCAACAGTTGAGGTTGTTGCACCAAGGATATTGTAGTGCATAACTAAATACTTATAAGGTTCCAAAGGCAAGACCTATTGGCTATGCCAATGCTTGTTGGCTATGTTGTGGGTTTGACCCTTGCAGTGTTAGGTGAGCTCATTGGTGAGAAGGAGTTCATTTAGTGAATGTATTAAAGTGTCCTTTTCGTTATTCCAGTGGAGGTTGAAGTCACCTAGGATGATGTTGTCGGAGTTGGATAGGGAACAGTGTGTAAGTAGGTCAGATATTTGTTCTCCGAATGCAAGAGTGTTTCCTGGAGGGTGGTAGAAGAGATGGCATTTAGTTACTTTGTTGTCTTGTCGTGTTAGGTTGGTGTTGAGGTATTCGAATGTAGAGAAGGAGTGAGTTTTGGTTTCAGCTATTTTGATGTTCTTATGAATGATCGCAATGCCGCCGCCGCGTTGGTCTATTCTGTCCTTTTTAATGATGGAGAAACCAGGGGAGACTAGTAGGTCAAGGATCAGATAGGATGTTTGATTGAGCCAGGTTTCGGTGATGAACGGGATGTCAATGTCATAATTCAGTATGACATTAGCCAGCTCTGTTGCGTGCTTGACTGCAGATCTGCAGTTAACAAGTGTACAGTTGACCTTGCAGCTGATGGAATGGTTTTGGGAGGAGGGGGGAGCCTGGGGTATGACTGTGCGTTGAGAGGGAATTCGTGTAGTCCTAAATTGGTTGTAGGCTCTGCCAATTCCGGTGATTACCTATATGTTGGAGGGGGGGGGGTTTTAGGTTGTTCTGGGGTCATAGTTTTAGCAAGATTCATTGCCTCTCTCAAGTACATCTCAGGTTTCGCTCTTTTGGGTCTGTGATATTGGGTGTTGAGAGGGATGGAGCACCAGCTGTTCGTTTGGGAATTGGGCAGTTGAGAGGGCTCACTGATGTTTATGAGGGAGGGGAGTTGTGAGTGTTGGGCGGGGAAAAGGGGGGCTTTGGTGTTGAGAAGGATTTTGTTTATGCCCTGAGTGATTATATTGATTTGGCTATGGAGATGGGATAGTCTTTCAGTTATGGATATGATGTGCATAGGGTTCATTGGTGAGAGAGCATTGAGTTGTTTTTCCATATGTGTAAGGCGTTCGGTTAGTTCTACCATCGACTCTGTGTTAAGAGTAGGGGGAGGGAAGGAGTTGGGGGGATGATTAGATTGAAGGTGCTGGTTGGGGCAGGAGGGTTGGGGTGGTAGGATTATGGGAAGTGGAGACATACATGTCTTCGGATGGGCGGAGGTGGGGGAGATTGGGGAGAGTGCTTCTCAAGTGTACCGGTGTTTTTTTTGTCTAAGGATTGGGCGGTGGTTAGGCAAATGTTGGGGTTTCCGCGGGTAGGGAGAGTAGGGTAAGTGTATTGAGTGGGGTGTGGGGGTGAAATAGGAAGCGATGTCTTGAAGTGAGAGGTAGGGTTGAGGGGGATGGGGGTGGGGAGAAGAGGGATATGGCGTAGGGGTGGAGTGTATGTCTGAGGAGTAAAATAATTAAGAGTTTATGGCAGGTTTCGAGAGCGTTATTTCTTGAGTCGGGTTCTGGGCGATGGGTTAGGAAGTGGTTGGATAGTTGGAAGGGCTAGAAATGGAGTTTTGCAGCTTGGGGAAGGCTAGTTTAAATTGGCGAAGGTTGAAGTCATTGGCTTGGGTCATGATTTTGCCATTTCTGTATACTGTTATGGTGGCGTTGATTTTGAAGGCAGATGACTTGGAGATTAGCAATATTTGGCCGTAAGGGATGTTGGCGGCTTTGGTGACTCAAAGGTGGTTAGCTAGGTTATTTCTCCATTTGGCCTGGTGGGTGGTGTAAAAAATGAGATCCGTTTTAGTCTTACCTTTGGGAGAGTTATGGTAGACGTCAGCTATGAGTGTTTCAGGGTGTTGCTTGAGTAGTCTGTGCTTAAAGATGTTGGTGGCGTTAGCTGAAAGGTTGGGAGGGTATGTGATGGAGAAGGAGTGAGGGCCGTGGGGTTTAAGGTTGTTGAGATATAAAGGGGTGGGGGTTTCTGGGGTGGTCTGGTGGCGCTTTCTTGTGTTTGTTGTCATCTTCCTCACTGCGGGGGTTGAGAGGGAGGAGAATTTATGTGTAGTTTCTAGATTGATGGGTATCCAAAGGGATGTAGGGGCACTAAGAATTGGGGATGGGAAGATCCTAAAGCAGAGGATAGTTCAGGAGGGAGGGGAGGTGTAGAATTCAGGTGGCTCCTGAGTTTTAGTAGGATGAAAATCAAAATTTGGTCATAGGGTGGCGCTCCAGAGTAGAGGATATGGGATGGGATAGGATAGAACTGATCTTTCAGGGGAGAGCTGGGCTGGGCTGGGCTGGGCAGGGTCAGTAGTCTTTAAAGTTTGTTCTTTTGAGACGGGTGGTGGAAGGTATTTGGGTGGGCAGCTTCAGGTCTGGAACTAAGCTCATGGGTGGGGTTGGAAGTGCAGGCTTATAGTGGAGTCACACAGAAAGGACCATTACAGGATGGCCGCCCCCTAAAGGACTCTAGAGATGGTTGAGTCCTACTATAGTTTTAGTGGAAACAGCAGGAGCACAGTCCTTTGTTAGTTTCTCCCGGTGAGGGTGGTCGTCTAGGTTGAGTGTTGGGAAAGATTTAGTTCACCTGGGGGAGGGGTAAAGAGTGTGACTAAAGTTGAGGATGCAGCAATGTAGCAGGAGAGGGGTAGTGGGGTTATAGGTGAGAAAGAGAGTAGTCAAAGATGGCCGCCATAGCAGGAAGCTGCTCATGGGTGGGGTTGGACGTGCAGGCTTATAGTGGAGTCACACAGAAAGGACCATTACTGGACGACCGCCCCCTAAAGGACTCTTGGGATGGTTGAGTCCCACTATAGTTTTAGTGGAAACAGCAGGAGCACAGTCCTTTGTCAGTTTCTCCCGGTGAGGGTGGTCATCTAGGTTGGGTGTTGGGAAAGATTTAGTTCACCTGGGGGAGGGGTAAAGAGTGTGATTAAAGGTGAGGTTGCAGCAATGTAGCAGGAGAGGGGTAGTGGGGTTAGAGGTCAGAATGAGACCAGTCAAAGATGGCCACCATAGCAGGAAGCCGCTCTCAGTCCTCTTTCTATTTCGATAGAGTAGACTGGAGGGAAGGGCAATGAGAGATTAGGGCGAGGGGGGTGGAAAGCGAAAATGCACCAACAATGAAAGTTGAGGGTACAGGGTATTAAAATGGATGCCGGTCGTCAAGGGGAACACAGAAGAGAGGGGGATAGGTCAGCACCCCTCCATGTGGACATACAAAAGCACCCAACAGCATTGCCCGATCCAGCCGCAGCTCTGTCGATGTGGTCTAACAGGCCGTGTAGCACCTCCCCCATGGCACAGGCAGTAAGCTAGACAGTGAGATGGGCTCCAAAAGGAGCGTTTTTGCAGGAAAATAGGCGGGGCGGACTGTCGTCAGGCTTGCAGAAAAACTGACCCCTCCAGTGATTTCTCCTGTCGGGCCAGCAACCAATTATCCAGGTGGGGCGGACCAGGCTCCTCACCACAGAAACCGCAAAGATACTGATCCCTCCAGAGGCTCCTCTCAATGGGAGGCGTCATGACCTTGGGTGCCCAACAGCTCCGGACAGTCCCCTACATTGCCTCATCAATTGCGGCCCGAGATGGCAGCAAATCGACTCGGGTGGGCCACAAGCCAGACTCTGGGATAGAACGGCAGGCCAGGATAGGAGCGGGCAACCCAGGTCTCAAATGGGTCCCTCGCCACCGACTCCTCTGGAGTCCCGGGATAGAAGCAGTGCAACTTGGAGTTGCACATACAGATTCCCATGGGTCAGGCGCACGCCACCAGCAAGGGGTGTTTTTCGGTGGGACAGAGAACGGGATCCGAGAACGTGACACCCGGGATCGCGCAGGCAGCGTGGAATGAGTGGGTCGTCGACAGCTCTCGAGCAGCTGAGGTCACTCACCGCAGGCTGTCTCACACATCGTCCTGCTGGGATCACTCTTCGCGGGGTCACCCGTCCAGGTAATGGCAATCTCCACTTATATCCCTCGTGAAAAAGTTCCTTGTGGATTTTGTTGAGTGGATTGGCCAGGGCATATGGGGGATTTACACAAAGAAGTGATCCCGGCCCTCAGGAGCTTACCACAAGCAATCCTGTTGCATCGGCCATCTTGGTTTCGACAAACATGGTTTAACCCCAGATTCAGAGCAATAACAGAAGCCTTGTGTCATCGATGCATAGTGTGTCAACAACAAAATGTGGGCAAAAGAACACTAGTTATAATGAGTCATGCAGGAAGTCCTAGAGGACAGTTTAATAGGATACAACTCGATTTCATTGAGATGTCTCTTTGCAATGGTCTGACATACATCCTTGTAATTGTATGTGTCTTTTCTCGGTGGGTAGAAGCCTACCCCACTCAGCAAAATGTCAGTTTGACTGTGGCAAAATTACTGTTGCGAGAGCTCAGATCGTGTTTTGTATTTCCGACTTCTTTGGAATTAGAATGAGGGACTCACTTTAACAATGAGGTCTTAAAGATGTTATGTGCAGCATTACAAATTGATCTGAAACTACATTGTGCTTGCCGTCCAAAGGCCTCAGGCATAGTGGAGCAAGTAAATGGAACATTAAAGTCCAGATTGACATCTCTGAAATGGCCTGATGCTTTGCCTCTTGTGTTGATGAGTTTGAGAAGTACCCCAGACAGAAGATTGGGACTCTCCCCTCATGAAATTATCATGGGGAGAGCCATGTGACAGCCTGCAGTCCCTTGCAACCAATTAGTAAACATAAAGGAGGATTTGGTGCTGGATTACTGTAAAGGACTGGCTGACGCGGTACGTTCTGTGTCTCAGCACGTGGGGAAGCTGCAACTTCGCCTCAACAGAGACTGGGTCCTGGTGCAGAAGCACATACGCAAGTCGTGCCTCGAACCTTGTTGGTGTGGGCCATTCCAAGTGATACTGGTAACCAATGTTCCCTCTAATTTATTTCCTCTTTGTGCGGCCGTGTAGGGTCTCTGTGCGCTGCAGCCATGGCTATGTGCGCCAGAAACCAGACCGCGCTTGTGTGCAGCGTCAAATATCACTCCAAACATTTGCTTAAACAATACATTCAGCACCACGTTAAGGGTCTTAAGGCAGGTTTGCAATTTGGATACACGCCATGACATGAATTGGTTACACAGGCAAGTACACTTCAGGTTTAGAAAAGCACAAGACTCCAACGGTTGTACCATCATAAGATTTTACTAAAGATTCTTAACTAGAGCACTGTTCATTGGGTGGGGAAATGTTGAGAGCCTTTACAAGATCACATATACACAATAAGTTACAAAATTACATAACATATTTACAATTTGATGTGCAAGCTACTGAGTAATGTCGGGCTATCCCGTCAGAGATTGTGAAATGTGTGACTTCCAGGCAAACATGGACTGTGGGAGAGGGCCGTTCACACAAGTCAAGTGCCATCACTAGATGGGTGACATGGTTGCTTCTCACTTCAATCCTTTCCCGTTTAGGAGGAAGGCCTTTGTCCTCATCAGCATATCCAAATGCTTCTGCTCTAGTCTATTTCTCAATTTACTCTTGATAGTGTTCACAATCTGCACTAGATGCTTGACATGTTGCGCTGACATCAACAAGCTGAGACACCACACTATACTGAGCAGCATTGCGTACAGTGAAGTTCAACATGTCTTGAAAGGTGGTAAATAACCCACCCTTTACATGTTCTGCCACCACATATTTATATTCTCTGTATTATCGAACAACATCTTCCGGTGTTTCTCAATCACCGAGAACCAAGACATTTTTATCCTTTTCAACAAATCTTTGTACATTCTAAGTCCCAAAATCAAAATGTGATTGTGTTGCTATTGCCTGGAATTCAAAACTTGCCCTGTCTTTTAGTTCATCTTCAGGGAACCTTTTTTGCGTGTGCTCACAAAGAAGGGAAACAAAAGACAAAATAGGCCCACTGTCAAACTCTTGCCTTTCCTTGTACAACACCATCAGATCTCTTACAGTGCTGCTCCAAAAGACAGTGTCCCTCAAATACTGTTCCTTAATTTGGCCAATCTTTGCTCTTGCATACTGTACAGCTTCAACAGTAGTCAAAGAACTTTTTTGAAACAGTTTGCACAAAGATGCAAATTCACCCAGAATGTCTTTAAGTACTGCAAGGGAAATATGGTAGTTTGAGTCTGATAGCTTTTTGTAACAATATTTAGCAACTGGATCATTCTCCTCACCTTTCTCATGCTCAAAGTACTTAAGAACAGCCTCGTAATTCCGAAATTAGTGCACCAACTGCAAAATGCCTTGAAAGCCACCGGACTTCATTCAATGGTCAAAAAGAGACCACTTCACATTCAGTGACCAATGCGATTTCATCCAGCTTGGACTTCCTTGCAGGAGATCTGGAGAACACAGTACAGACAGTCCTCAATAATGTCTCTATCTCTCTAATCATTGGAACCCTCTTCCAGGCATCATCAACTCCCAAATCATCTCGATGGGTTACACAATGCTGCCCAACTACATGAGGAATGGATTGCTTAAGGCGAGTAGCAACACCAATATTCTTACCCAGCATCACAGACACACTATCGGATGTGAACATGACCATTTTCATAAGGTCCAGTTCATTGGGAATGTAGAATTCTTCCACAGCAGTAGTGATAGCCTCAGCATTAAAACTAGTCAGCTTCACTATGCTCCCAAACAGTGTTTTGTGCTCTGTTGATATTACAGGTCGGAACTTGAAGTACAGGAGGAGCATTTTTGTAACAGAAATATCTGTGCTCTCATCAGTTATCAATGTGTGATACAAAGCGTTACGAAGTTCTGCCATAGCTTCACAGTGTATCATGCTATTGATGGCCTCAATGAACTCAAAGGCATAGTTCTTGCTCCTCCAGCTGTCTGGTATCTTCACATTCAAAGCTAGGTGGTCATGGATGTCTTGGACAGACAACATTGAAGTATTCATCTTGACTGCCAGCAACATGTTGTTGATGAGAATCTTTATCGCCTCAGGCAGGGATCTTTGTCGTTCAACCACTTCCATTCTGTTTGCTTTATCAGTGGCAGTTTCTGTCAGCATTGCCTCCTCTCCATAACCAAACCTGGCAGCAGCACTTCTGTTTCTCAATATCACCAAGGCAGACTCGTGAACTTTGCAAATTAGATGGCGTTTCATGTAATCCAGTTTCCAGCCATCAATCCATTTCTTCCCTGTAGAAAAGTCCCCAACAATCTTGTCTTCGGCACATGCTTTGCAAATCAAGCCCAGGTCTGGACTGTATTGAAATAGTTCCCAGAGTTGCACGCAAACCTTGCTTCGTGATTTCTGTGTCTCAGCCTCCACAATTTCTTTCATCCACTCTTCCTTGATTACAAAGCAACATTTCTGCCTTTGTGGTGACGCACCGCACTCTCCCGAAGTTGCAGCTTTGCCCTTGAACGTTTTCGTGCGAGCCGGTTTTATCCTGCTGTGCCACAAAGCCTGCAAAATAAAGGTACATGGCTAAAGTTGATGCCTATACTCATGAATGCAATCTGTCACATAGTACTGAGCCTGCAATAAAAGTAAAGAATGTTACAGCACATTGTGATACAGCACATTGTGATACGGCAATATACCATGTGCACCATAAGGGAACTCTACTAAAACAATTACTTGTACTTGTACTCACATATGCCCGTTCAAATGTGTGGGCTACTGTTTGCGAAAACTGCAACGGAAGAGAACATGGGTAAGGTATGTTGTTATACTAAAATGTACAAAATGCACCACAGTTTAACTCTATCAAACAATTACCTGTTCTGCTTGTACTCACGTACGCCCGTTTAAATGTGTGTGGTGCTGTCTGCGAAACCTGCAACAGAAGAAAACATGGGTAAGGTATGTTGTTATACTACATTGTACAAGATGCAACACAGTTTAACTCTGCCAAACAATTACCTGTTCTGCTTGTACTCACGTATGCCCGTTTAAATGTATGTGGTACTGTCTGCGAAACCTGCAACAGAAGAAAACATTGTTAAGGTATGTTGTTATACTACAATGTACAAGATGCCCCAGTTTAACTCTACCAAAAATTACCTATTCTGCTTGTATTCACATATGCCTGTTTAAATGTGTAGGGTACTGTCTGTGAAACCTGCAACAGAAGAAAACATGGGTAAGGTATGTTGTTATACTACAATGTATAACATGTACCAGTTTAACTCTACCGAACAATTACCTGTTTGTTCTGCTTGTAGTCATGTCTGCCTGTGCAATTGTATTCGTAGTACAGACTCACAAACCTGCAAAAGAAAAGGGGTGCAGATTGTGAATCTATTTACCCAGCAACCTCCAATCCAACGAGGAACGTAAACAGAATTACCGTGTCTTTGTGGGTACTCACACCTGACCATTCAAATCCAAATACCTTACAGACTGCAAACCTGCAATTGAAGACAAGACCGTTAGCAAAGGCTCTAAGAGTTACAAACTATGAATAGGACTGGTTCAGAGACTCCAATAGGAAAAACAACCAAATAGTTACCTGGGATTCCAGTTTAGGTCAAACAGGCACGTACCCATGTACTTCATTATTAGCATCCATTATCCTAAACTGGTCTATAAATCTGCATTGTGTGTTATACCTTCTGTGATGCAGCTTTTCCCTGGCATTCAAACTGTGCAAATGGTTGAGCTGGGCAAACTAGGAAATTCACAAGGAGGACTGAGCAGCACACAAGCCATCAAAAGATCCCACCTGAAGATGATGCAACAAGTGGCGTGCAAAAAATATGATAAAGACTTTCTAATTAAAAATAAGTTACTTCTCTAACACTTGTATTTTCTTGTATCACCTTTACTACACCAACCCCCCACACAATCCACCCACTCACCTCCATTTTCTTTACCTTTTGCCATGTCAATGTTTTAACAGCTATGCGTCTCATTCACACACGCATGTAATCACAATTACAATAGACCATGAGTACTCGCAAATATTTTCACAGGGGCCAAAAATATTTGGTCGTGGTGTGACAGAGGGCCGCATTGATGCCTGCAGGGTAGTGGTCAGGGATTTGGGAGGTGTTAATGTGGGCTTAGAGAAGCATGTACATTTAGTGGCTGAATTAAATTGCACAATGTGGTACCAGAAAACTTGGGATCAATACTGGCTTCTCTGCTTGACTTTGGCTGGCTGCATATTGCTCCTGAGCGTCACGCAGTCTGAGCCAGCCGCATCACGTGACATTGGCATCATGTGAATGTGTCCATTTACCGCCAGGAACTCACCAGTGAGGCACAGCGGCAATTATGTTTATTTGCGCACCACTGCCTGCCCTCATGTGTGACTATTGGGAGAGCAGAGGAAGTTGCAGTCATCTCTACAGAGAGAGGCAGGATATCAAAAGATGTGACTGCCTCCAGTGCTGTGCTGAAAGGAAGAGCTCACTAGTTGAGTCGGCTCAGGTTTGGTAATTTATAAATTTTGACAAGTTAATTTACAAATTCAATAGTACTTGGCCAGAAGGGACGATACAACCTGCATTTTACTAGAGTTTCTGCTTGGTGAACAGCATTAGTGATTGAGCGGGTCTTGGAAAGGCTAAAACCTCTCAAAAACAGTTGCAGATGAAAAAAAAGCAAGCTTTTGCAACAGAACTGTGTTTGAATCTTTAACTCCAGCTAAAGAAAACATGCTCGCAGCAGTGCATTTAAAATAAATTGCTGTGCCTCTATTAAGCATTGATGACATACCAAATTGCATGTGTAATGACAAACTTTTCAGTTTTTTAAAATAGTCCCTCATGAATTCCGAAGGAGGAGGGAGGGGTGTTATTTCTGATATTTATATGATTACCTCATCTTCATTGCTTGCAAGAAAGTGTCACTCAGTTGTTCAAATGCAGGGCCGGCTCTAGGGCCGTGCTATCGGTGCCACCGCACCGGGTGCTTACTTTAGAAGGGCACTGTGTTTTCAAGTACAATACAGTTTTACAAGCACCTGCTGCTGCTTTCCTTGCCTCCAGCAATTTTCAGGCAACCATAAAAATGCCAAGATAACTCTGGAGATTGATGGACCTGCTGCAGAGAGATCTGAGTTTTGTCTAGTGGAAGTTTTGACTCATCATAAAGTAGCGGAGGAGGTTAAAATGCCTGATGCAAAGCAGGTGAACCATGCAGATCACAAATTGCATGCAATGTAAATAGATCAGTGCGTTACTGCTTCTGTCAGAGAGCTGCTTTTGTTACTTGCAGTTTATAAGTTTAAATCCTAATATAGAACAGAGAGCTATTAACAACAAAGAGCTGCATGCAAACTGCAGGGCATAGATTAGAGTATTATGAATTTTCCCCCCAGTCTTTCATTATCCTAATGTTGCAAAAAGGTTTCACTTGGGTACAAATCAATTCTTATTAGTAAAGCCATGGTGTTACATTTTAAATTCTCAGTGTGTGCTTCTTCCAACCAAGAACTTTTAAACTATACTGTCTACCAGTATGGATGACTTGTGACTCCTACAACTTGTAGTCCTCTGTCTGATGTACCATTTCCTATACATTGATTTACACACTATGATTCAGTGTCTCTGTGTAATGTGTACGCGATGTAAAGAAGTGGGGTGAGGTAGATTGGGGTGGAGTTGGTTAGATTGGTTTGGGGTAGATTTGTGTGGAGTGGAATGGGGTAGATTGGGTGTATTGGAGTGGGGTAGATTGGAGTATGGTGAAGTGGAGTAGAGTGGAGTTGGATAGATTGGAGTGGAGTGGGGATTGGAGTGGAGTGAGATAGATAAGGGAAGAGTGGGGTAGGTTGGAGTGGAGTGGGGTAGATTTGGGTAGAGCGGAATGAGGTAGGTTGGAGTGGAGTGGGGTAGATTAGGGTGGAGTGTAGTGGGGTAGATTGGAGTGGAGTGGAGTAGGGTAGATTAGGGTTGAGTGGAGTTGGGTAGGTTGGGTGGATTAGAGTAGAGTAGATTGGAATGGAGTGTGTTAGATTGGAGTTGTGTAGATTGAAGAGGGATGATTGGAGTGGGGTAGTTTGGAGTGGGGTGGGGTAGAGTAGATTGGAGTGAAGTAGATTAAAGTGGGGTAGGGTGGGTTAAATTGTACTGGGGTGGGGAAGAGTGCGGTGACATTCTGGGAGAAGGTGACAGATCTTCTTGTGGTGTGTATCAAATATCAATGCCTAAGGTCTACCTCCTATTCCTTATGTCGGATCCCAAGTGCAATAAAATGAAATGTAGATTTTAGGACTTGGCACTGGCAATTACCAAACGAGCTGTAGCCCTCAGCTGGAAATCACCCCAGGCCCCAACACTGTATAAGTGGAAATTGGACTTGCGTAAGTGGGTACAAGCTGAAGATACCTCGATCTTCTGTTTCTGCCAAGTGAGGCCGATGGTACTGACTGATTGGGACACCACTTTACCCCAAGTCGATTCCAAATCAGACGATAGGCTGCCTTGAATTCTGAGGCTCTATATTCTGTGTTCCCTAACTAGAATTTAGCATTAAAGCTTGATCTTAACATATACTTTCTGATTGATTGATCTTCACAATGTAATATCCTTTCTGTTTTCTAATTCCCCACTGCACTTGTTGTGTAACAGATGACAATTGTATCTACTCCCAAACGATCATAACCGATTATTATTTATGCCCACTCAAAACTTGACCGTATTTGTACCAAGCTGCTTGTAATGGGATTTCTATGTGAACTTCTTCCTCGGTTTTGTTTTGAAAGCAATACAAATTCATAAAAAAAAAATCTGAGATAAGATTCACATTTGGTATTCTCAAAATGTGAATTTACACTCATAAACGGATTTACTCATGCATAAAATTACAGGAGTACAGTTTCAATTTATGTGACCTAAAATCAAATTGCAAGCTGTGGTGTGTGCACTGCATGGCATAAAGGCCTTGTAATATGGTGTTAACACCAACAAGTTGATAAGTTTGTAGGTACATTAAAAAAATGGACTTTCTCATCATAGGTATGGTCACAGATGTACTAATATTAAGGCCAGAAGTAACTCCGTATCTTGGGGAAATCACATGATATTTCCTCACAAAAGTTTCATAAATTCCATGAAAATGTAATAAAATTATACATATTTCGTGAAATGTGCTGTGCCAGTATCTCATGTACAGAGAACTGCAGCAAGTCTACAAACATGGCATGTGCTTTCAGGTAAATCTGAAAGCACACGCCTTGTTTGCAGACTTGCTGTATTCCTGTGTTACTAAAGCGCGGCTGCGGGGCAGATTGTGTTTGTGCTTTTGTTTAAGTATTCATGTTAATTGCATCCCCCTTCACAAGCTGTGATTAACATGAATACTTTAAACAAAAGCACACAATCTGCCCCGCAGCCGCGCTTTAGTAACAAAAGAATACAGCAAGTCTGCAAACAAGGCGTGTGCTTTCAGATTAACCTGAAAGCAC
This sequence comes from Calotriton arnoldi, assembly GCA_963921515.1. Lineage (NCBI taxonomy): Eukaryota > Metazoa > Chordata > Amphibia > Caudata > Salamandridae > Calotriton > Calotriton arnoldi. Next base: position 490,874 of record CAWUFW010008284.1, read on the forward strand.
ATGCCGTGTTTGTAGACTTGCTGTATTCTTCTGTTACTAAAGCGCGGCTGCGGGGCAGATTGCGTGGTTTTGTTTAAGTATTCATGTTAATCGCAGCTCGTGACAGGTGCTTCAATTAACATGAATACTTAAACAAAAGTACACAATCCGGTGGCGCAATGTGCCTCGGCATATTTACAAGGCCACGTAAAGCCACTTTACATGGTTTTACGTGGCCTTGTAAATATGTGCCCCTTTCACGCAGAACACTGCGTGAAAGGGGCATTTCATGGGTGTTGCTGTGGGTGTTCCCATGCAACTCCCATTGAATTTGAAGCATTCCCAGATTTAGGAGAAATCGTAAATCTGGGAATGTGTCAGAATCGAATGACATCCCAGGGTTGGCGTTAGGGAGGCGCAACGAGGAGAAATGTTTTCATTTCTCCTAGTTTTTTCTTTTTTCTATGTGTGCTGCATTCTGCATTGAAAGAGGAAATTGCCTGAATTGATTGATTTTGTGCAGGAAGGTGTCCCTTCCTGCACAACATCAATCAGCCCCGCAACGCAGGCACCCTTGCACCATGGAGGAAGGGTGCCTGCATTGGCGCATTGCTGCAGCCCATTGTGCGCCGGCGCAGGGCTGAAAGGACAGAATGCGCAGTATCACATAGATACGGCCCATTCTTGCCCTTTTATTTTGGCACTGGGCAGCGCAGCAAGATTCCTTGCGGCGCTGCCCTGCACCAAAACCTCATAAATTAGGCCCTCCGTTTTTTTCTCTTTCAGCCCCTGAAATCTGGGCTCATATCACTTCCTCTGTTTTCAGAAGCAGGAACGATTAGCAGATTTGGCAACTGAGCGCTTTATAAAACGTTTACTTACTTGCTTACCATGTGATTTATAACCCAAAGGATGTGACCAAAGAATGGGACAGAGCTTTAATTCCTTGTCTAATGCTATGCTAACAGGTTCTTTTTTTTATAGTGCTCTTACACCACAGAAGTGGCCTCTTGGTGCTTAAAAATATAAACTATAAGGAATAATAGAGCTTTATATGCAACCAAAAACAGAAATGTTTTCAACTTAAGCCTAAAGAGTAGATGGTCTGCTATTGCTTCTAGAAGTAGAGGCAGGGCAGTCCAAAGTTTACCACCACTGAAGAAAGAGCTCTGCCCCCTTTTCAGCTTATATCATTTTCAGAACAACCAGCTAGAGTTGACTTGAGGAGTGAAGATACCTTTAAGGGGTGTATTTTTTAATACGCTGCTATAAAAATATGGGCCCTCTGGCCCAGAAAGTGTTGTGTACCATAGAAAGTGAATCCAGGACTGGAAGCAATGTACTTTTACATCAGACCATAACACTGGTGCAATATTGGAGAAAACAAAGGATACAAGCAGCTGCATTGTAGAGTAACTGCACTTTCAGAATCAAGGATTTACAAATTCCGGAATAGGTATTGTGCCAAAAACAGGGCATGATATTCCTACAGCCAAGATTTCTTGTACTTTATGAGGAAACTTTAAAAGACTAAACATTTTCTTCAAAAGGCATAGATGGTAAAACCCACAGTTTACCACAAATGGCATCTGATCATTTAGGAGCAGAACTTGATCCATCAGAATCCCTAAACTTGGGCCTGATCATCGGGGGTGCTCCAGCCATCAACATGCCCCTTTTACTGTGTTTCGGCTTGGGATGGTTGGTGCTCTTTCATCTATCTACTTCAAGAAGGCAGTACCAAAACCTGGTTTTGTCCTGTGGAGGTTTTTAGCTTCAAGATTAGAGAATCATCTGCATAGTTGTAAAACATCAAACTTTGAGATTTATTTAGGAGTGTTGGTGGCTGAAATCAAACATAAAAAAATTAGAGGGGATAAAACTGCTCCATGAGAGACTCCAGAGGTCAGTGGATCTCATTGTGATATGTAAGGACCAAGTCTAACAGCTTGGGATCTTCCTGCCAATAATCAATCAACCCAGTACAATACAGGGCCCAAGATCTCACAATGTGCTAATCTGCATGAATACTTAAACAAAAGCACACAATCTGCCCGCAGCAGCGCTTTAGTAACAAAAGAATACAGCAAGTCTACAAACACGGCGTGTGCTTTCAGGTCAATCTGAAAGCACATGCCTTGTTTGCAGACTTGCTGTATTCTTGTGTTACTAATGCGCAGATGCGGAGCAGATTGTGTGCTTTTGTTTAAGTACTCATGTTAATTGCATCCCCCTTCACAAGCTGTGCATGTGTACTTGCTGCAATTTCTATAGTTCTTGTCATATTTTAAGAATTCTGAATTTGCCTCGTCGTGAATATTTAGATAAAGCTAAATCTATTTCTGTTCCTAAATCAACATTGGAAAATAATAATAATGGACTAAGTATGTTAGCTGATAAGACTCTGCATGGAGATCAATCTACTAGTGATTTTTCATTGAATGTTTTCACCCAGCTCCTCTAGGAGTATGTGGAGACTATGGATACACAAAATTGTTATGTGTGTTTACAATTACCTGCTTCAGTCTCAAAGGGAGTAACTTACCTGCTACTTATGGAATTTCTTGTAGTGTATTAACTAGCTTGTTTTACGGCATAGGACAATTTCAATATTATTATTCTAATTATGACCTAGTCTTTTCTTTTTCTTTTAAAAAAAAATCTTTTTATTAACATGGCTCAAGGGAACTTCAATTACAGTATGCATTGTCGATGGTACACGGTGAGGTGGACACAGTACTACAATAATAATACATTCACGTGAGAATATACGGCATATAAAACCCCCTGTGTGAATCAGCTTCCCATGTTCATCCCTCTGTATTTTCGCCAAGGCGCCCATATTCTTTCCCATTTCTTAGCGCACCCCCTATTTTTGTAGACCGTTTCTTCAGCGCGCTGACACCAATCGAGGTCCCGTCTCCACTCCTCCAACGTCGGAGGCAGAGGCGCCCACCACCCTCTGGCAATTTTCTGCTTCGCAATCCCTGGTGCAAGAGCCAGCCATATTCCCTCATATCTGGACCAGTCAGAGTCACCCTTATTCTTTAATAGTAGCCACTTTGCATCCAAGGGAACTGTCACTCCCAGTACCCTGGTCATAGTATCTGTGACCTTGCGCCAGAACTGAGCAATCTCTGGACATTCCCATAAAATATGTAGGAAGGTTCCCTCCCCTTGGCATCCCCTGACACACGTCGCTGTAGGGATCCTGCCCCATGTGTAGAGGTGAGTGCGAGGGTAGTAGGTTCGATGTAATATCTTAAGTTGTATCAACCTAAATCGGGTGCGAACCGCGATTTCTCTTGGGCTGTGGATTGCCTCCTGCCACTCCTCATCGTCAATCGGTCCCAAATCCTTAGCCCATGTTTCTCGGAGGGTTATTAGGGGGTCTGGCACATTATTTATCAACTTACGATAAATCGTGGATGTCCGTTTCTCAACGATTGGGTCTAGCAGCACCCTGTCTTCCAATGGGGAATATTCTGGGACAGAAGTGCCACTATGAATGTGGGTGCACAGCGCGTGTACGAGCCTCAGGTACTGATAGCTCTGGGTCTGGTTTATGTTGTATTCCCGCTTAAGGACTTCAAAGGTGAGGGGAGAGTCGCCTCTCCATACAGCCCCCAGATACTCGATGCCTATCATTTTCCACCCTCTGCTACTTCACGTAGGGGATCCCCCACCCACAGCGGGGTTCTGCCAGTCAGTGTCCCCGCCCAGCCTAGTAATTTATTGGCCTCCCTCCAGCACTGTATCACCACTTTGGTGTGCTCTGGCCACTCCGGTCGGGACTTTCGGGAATAAAGGAGAGGCTCACAGTTTCTTCCCAGCATGACAGCTCTATCTGCTCTGTAGGCCGGCTCCTCCATATCCGTGTACACCCAGTCATTAATGACCTGCAGCTGCGAAGCCCAGTAGTAGAGCCTAATATCAGGGACTGCCAGGCCACCGTCATAGACACCCTTCTGCAATTTGTGTAGCGCGATTCTTGGGGTGTTCTGGAGGACATAGAGGAGGCACGGTAGTGTCATCATTTTGAACAAGGCCGCCCTGCCCATAAGTGAAAGGGGAAGGGTACGCCAGTAGCTGACATCTGCGCTGAGGCGTCTCATCTGGGGCCCAAGATTCCTGTCTAGGAACGCCTTCTGGTCCCGCGTAACATAAATACCCAGGTATTTGAAGCCCTCCAACACCACTGGGGCCGCACACCGCATCGGAACCCTGGGGGGGGGACCGGACAGTGGAAAGATCACTGACTTGGATGAATTGATATTGTAGCCCGAGTAGCTACCAAATAGTTCAAAGATGTGCAGTACTCGTGCCACTGAGTGGTACGGTCGTGCAAGGTACAAGACGATATCGCCAGCATAGAGCGAGATTCGCTCTTCCCACCCCCCCGGTGCAGCTATGCCCCATATCATTGGGTCCCTCCGGACCCAGAACGCCAACGGCTCCAGTGCAAGGGCAAACAGGAGCGGGGACAAGGGGCACCCCTGCCTGGTGCCCCTTTGCAGTTGAAAGGATCTCGATACCGCCCCGTTCACACGCACCCTGGCCGTGGGCGCCTCGTATAATAGTCGCACCCAAGCACAAAAATTGGGACCAAAGCCCAGCCTGTGAAGCACCATGAACAAGTAGGGCCACTCGATGCTATCGAAGGCCATTGACGCGTCCAGCGCCATCAGCGCCGTCTGCTGAGCCTCAGGATTGCTAGTCATGTGGAGTACGCCATATAGTCTCCGAAGATTATGCCGGGTGCTTCTACAGGGCATAAACCCTGATTGGTCCACGTGGACCAACTCCGCGATGACAGATACCAGCCTGTCCGCCAAAGCTTTGGCCAGAACCTTGGCCTCCACATTGATAAGAGAGATAGGGCGGTAGGAACTACACTGATCCGGTGGCTTTATAGATTACCATTATCGTGGCCGCCCGCTGGTCCGACGGGAGTTTCCCCTGTTCTCGCGCCTCCATCAGCATGTTTCGGAGCAGGGGTATGACAACCGAGGCCTGCCCTTTATAAATCTCGACTGGGAGCCCATTCGGGCCTGGTGCTTTCCCGGATTTCAGGGAACCCAAGGCGCTACCCAGTTCCTCCTCCGTGAGGTCAGCCTCAAGCACCTCACGTGCCTCCCCCGACAGTGTAGGCAGGGCGAAATCCCTTAGAAATTCTGCACAGTTACCCTCCGATCTGGTGCACACCGGTGCATAGACACTCTCAAAGTACTGGGCGAAGGCTTCCGCTATGTCGTTACTTGTAGTTTGCAATGACCCAGTTACATCACGCACCCCCGTCACCCACGATCTCTCCCTGTCCCGTCTTTCCAGCCACGCAAGGAGCCTCAAGGCCTTATCCCCCACGTCATATAGACGTGTTGTGTCGCTAGTGCATATGCCCGTGCTTCACCCTCCGCCAGGGCCCTCAGGTCTCGTTGCCGCAGCGCCAGCTCGTGTCTCAGGTCAGCACTTAAGAACGTTGCCCCGTCCCCCTCCATCTGACTAATTTCGTGCTCTGGAGACCGAATCTGCAGGGATTCCTCTTTTTTTTGGGCCCCAATCAGCGCCTGTGCTTGTCCCCGTAGTACCGTCTTGTAGGCCTCCCATAGAGTAGTGTAAGAGTCCACTGACCCCGTATTTTCTTTAAAGTAAAGCTTCGAGCCCTCTCGGAGTTTGTCTCTAAGCGTTGGGTCCCGCAGGCGCCAGGGATATATTCTCGGAAAAGTAGCCTTATCTAGAGACGGGCCCTGAAGAGTGACACACACCGGAGAGTGGTCCGAGATGCCCCGCGCCATGTGTGTAGGGGTAAGAAAATCACCCACCCTGTCGCTGCGCGTGTAGAGGTGGTCTATTCTAGAGAAGGAGCCGTGATGTGCTGAATAGTACGTATACTGCCTTAGTAGAGGGTTATGTGCCCGCCACAAATCCACCATACCCATGGCCATAATAAAGTCCGCTAGACCGCGTTCTCCTTGTCGACCCGTATGGGTGCCAGACCGGTCCAGTTCCAGGTTCATGACTGCATTCATGTCCCCCCCTATCAGAAGCGTGCCCAAGGGGAGGTCTGTAAGGAATAAGCTAAACTTCGGGAAAGTCGCTGCATGGAGACCAGGGGGTATATAGCAAGAGCACAATATTAGCAGGCACCCTTCCCATCTACCCGCCGCAACAAAGCAGCCGGCCTCATCCGCCCAAGTGCCTGAGATGATGAGGGGCAACGCATTACGTGTCAGAATCCCCACCCCTCTGGCCCCAGACGAGAAACCAGAGTGGGCTACCATCTTGTACCCAAAACGATCTAGTGCCTTGCATCTACTCCCCCGCAAGTGCGATTCCTGGATCAGGACGACGTCTGGGGAATGCCTCTTAATGTGCTGCATGACTAGTGTGCGCTTGATCTTGTTTCCCAGACCGTTCACATTCCAGGTCCATATCCGCCATCTCGCTAGGTCGCCCATGACGTAGATCGGGGTGAATAATATAGAAATGCCTCCTCGCCACCCAGGTTTTCTTTGTGCCACCCTCCCGTATCTGCTGATTCTCTTGATCTTGAGCATAATCCCCATCCCCCCCAACAAGTGAAACAAACAACCCTACTCCCCCCTCCCTGCAGCCCTGCTGGGTGAGCCCCCAACCTCCCACCCCCCAAACGTGCAGAGTGCCTGTCGCCCAAACAATGTAGAAAGAAACATTTGTGGGGAGCCGTGAGCTAGCCTCCAGCATGAAGTATTATCTGCTCTGCTGTCGAATCATGTCAAGCCCATATAAAGTGAAACTGAGGCGTCCCCACCCAACAAACCACAGAGGTCGTCTGTCCACATGCATGGAAAAGGAAAGGGCGAGTGGGTCATACGTTACATGATTCTGCTAAGCATCTCTGGTCCCAGTTGCGAGCGGGCCCTTTTCTCACCACAGCACTCCCAAACCCCAATATATGCCCCTCCCGGTTACATTAGAGGGGTAGAACAGTTCCAGTGATGCGAGGCGTGTCCCACAAGTCACTTATCTGTCCGCTGCGCCTGGCCACCAGGTGACCGCTCCGCCTCCTGCTCAGTCCCACCGCGGCCATCCGCCGCCGCCGATTTGTTGCTCCCTCCTTTGCAACAAACAGTGCACCACCCCTCCAGCCAATCGCTAGCCTCTGCTGGTGAGTCGAAGAAATATGTTTTCCCCTCGTCCATGATTTTCAGTCTGGCTGGAAAAAGCATCATGTACTTTACATTCTGGACCCGAAGAGCTCTCTTAACGGCGTCAAAAGACCGCCGCTGACGCTGAACGTGAAGCGTGAAGTCCGGAAAGAAACGGATGGTGGCATTCTCGTGCCGGAGGTCACCATGCATACGTGCCGCGTGTAGGATGGCATCCCTATCCCTGAAATTCAGGATGTGGGCTATAATCGTGCGCGGGGGCGCTCCAGGGCGAGGCAGGGCCCTATGCGCCCGCTCTACTGAGAAGAAGTTTGACAAGCGTTTAGGCTTCAGGTGGTTTAAAATCAAGTCTTCCAGGAACAGGTCCATGGACTGTCCCTCCATTCCCTCCGGCACTCCAACGACGCCAATGTTGTTGCGCCGGGCCCTTCCTTCCTGGTCTTCGAGCTGGGCATAGATGTCTGACTGGTTCTTGGTGAGAATGGCCACCTGGTCTTCGAGACGCTTAGTCTTGGACTGTAGACCCCCAATTCCCGCCTCCGCCGTGGCCACCTTTTCCGAAATTTTGCGTAAATCTGCGCGCACAAGATTTACCTCCTCTGTGACGGAGTCGAGCTTCGGTTCCAGGGTGCCCTTCAAGTCTCTAATCGCCTTCATGATGTCTTTCAAAGAGGGGTCCGAGGTCTGGTCGTCCGGCCCCTCCTGCAGACCCCCACCTGTCGCACCCTCATCGCGACCCATGGCCACTGCATACTTATCAATGTGGTTGGCCTGTCCAGGCCCCGGTGCTTTGTTGCGACCCATGGCCCGACCCGCGATCTGCCTGCAATGGATCCCTGCAGTCCCGGGTACTTTCCTTGCTGCCGGCACACCCAGGTGTCCACTTCGACCTCTCAGGAATGGCTGACACCCTCCACAGCGTCGCTTCAGAGCCACTGGACTCACACTGCTCCCGGGCACTAATGGAGGATGGGCATTCGAAGGGTGCCCTTCACGGTGCGGCAGCTCCGAATTGGTGCCCCATCCACCAGCTCCATCTTCTTAGGGGCTCGCAGGCAGGGAAGCAGGCGGATTCCGCCACTCGACCCCGGGAGACACTGCGACCCACGGCGCAGATTGCGGGCCGCTAATTCCGTGACTCCCAGGTCAATGGGTGCCGGCGAAGCTGTTGGCACCCCTGGATCCGCACGCCAGCCGCACAGGAGCGCACCCCACCCTCGCTTTCCTCGCCTAAGGGCGATAGGCCTCACTCCACTCTCAGGCGTAGGGGGATAATGCGCACTCTGTGCGAGAGGATAACAATGCCCTCCACCATTCGGCCGATCAGGGCCGCTGTCACGCTCACCGGCCACCAAAAGCAAGGCGTTGCAGTGCATGTACCAGGCGGTCTCCGCTTCCCGATTCCCGGAGACACCGCCGCCGATGCGCCCCCTGGGTGGGGGTGGGGAGCATCGTCTTCGGCCCTCAGGCAGTCCGTTATAATTATTGACCTCAGCAGCCAGGGCCCAGAGCACCCTCAGGTCATGCACCCTCCCCGGCGCCAAGACACTCAGCCGGAAACCAGGAGCCCAGCGCGATCTCCCAGCCGCTGCGCCACCGACCTGCTGACACTCCGCCGGGCGGGACCTCCACAAGCGACTCGCTCCCACCGGTATGCACGCCCGGCCGCCCAGCTATCTTCCGATCATGGCTGCAGAGTCACGGGTGCCTTTTTCCCTTCGGCAGAGCACGATCGCCGCGGCGAAGCTGAAACAGTGGGACGCCTCCGTATCAGGGGTCTCGGGGAGGCGCCATCTTGTCCCTGCGGGTCTCCCACTCGCTCCGTCCCTCGCTCGCTTCACTGCCCTCAAGCGCGATACAGGAAGGGACCGCCAAGTCGCTACAGTGCTCCAGTGGACTTGCCCACTAAAGCGAGCCTGCTGGGCATTGGATTGTGTCAGATTTAAGGCCTTGAACGCTGTCGGCTAGCACAGCGTAGTTAGTTAGCGGCCATCTTCATCGGATGCTAGCCACGCCCCCCGACCTAGTCTTTTCTGAAGTATCTATAAGGAAGTATTTGAATCGTGTGCCTGATTCTCAGATTGCAGAAATGATGGGTGAACTTTTCCAACCTACTCAGAGCTTAGACATTGCATATCCACATCAACACAATCTAACATGCCTTTTACATAAAGTAGAAAAGGAATTTATAGATTCTATAGAGGACAGATGTAGAAATATCATGGGAAAAGTTACTAATCACACGAAAGTTTCACCATGGGTTTTTAGGGAACCTGAACTTAGACATGAACACAAGCTGCGGGGATTTCTTGTGGCTGCCCAACAATCACCGCCGCCATCCCGTGTTGCTGACCACGCAGGGGGAAGACTGCCAGGACCATCCAGCATCACGGCAGGAGCCGCGTCAATAGCTCGCGCCAGCCGGCGCTATAAATTCCTGACCTGCCTCCCGCAGCGCGGGGATTTCTTGTGGCTGCCCAACAATCACCGCCGCCATCCCGTGTTGCTGACCACGCAGGGGGAAGACTCCCAGGACCATCCAGCATCGCGGCAGGAGCTGCGTCAATAGCTCGCACCAGCCGGCGCTATAAATTCCTGACCTGCCTCCCGCAGCGCGGGGATTTCTTGTGGCTGCCCAATAATCACCGCCGCCATACCGTGTTGCTGACCACGCAGGGGGAAGACTGCCAGGACCATCCAGCATCGCGGCAGGAGCCGCGCCAATAGCTCGCGCCAGCCGGCGCTATAAATTCCTGACCTGCCTCCCGCAGCGCGGGACGCGTGCGGGCGAAGCCCGGGCCAAGGGCGGGCCCGTCTGAGCCCGTCAGAGACCGAAGGAGGCCGGGCTGGGCAACCCCTCTGAGACCTGTTAATTTCTACCATCTGTGACTCCTACGTGGTAAGCAATTTAAAGTTAGATAAACATTACCACGGTTAATATCGATGATGTCCAAACGCAATGCTCAGCCTAGTTTGCGCACTACTACCACTATTGATAGCATGCTGGAGAGAGCTGTCAGTATTGTCAGCACCGAAATAGAACTGACAGAGAGACGTTTGTCCCTGGGCTTATCAAGTTTGCAAATTTCCCCACTAGTTGCAAACAGGGATCTCCGTAGCCCTATCCAGCCGCCGTATCCATCATCTGAGCTTAATATGCACTTGTCAGCTCAAGGAAATTGGCTGGCTGCTGAGGGAAGTAATAGCATTGGGGACACAAGGGGAGTCAAGGATCCTGTTGTCCCAACACACAGCAGGGATTTTGCCGATTTTGAGAACATTTCTCCGAACCCAGAAATATCCGGGGCTAAGAGAAAAAGGAAACTAACCAAACCAGCCTGTCCTAAGAGGAAACAACCCCCACGTTTGAGGATGCAGCGCACTGCTTTAAGCACATGGATCCAGGGCCCGGCAGCTATAGTTGATACAGTTGTCACAGCCTCTGTCAGCGCCCCTATTGACTTAACCCCTTCTGAGTCGTCAAATCGCTCAATCTCCACTCAGACTGAGTCTTTACCAGCAATTTTTAATAATTTTACTCTCGGGGACACAGCAATTGACATTATTATAGACACTGTCAAAGAGAATGTCAGGGAGCTTGTTGACAGGAATTTTATCACACTCTGGAAACGTCTGGATCGCTTAGAATCCTTGTTCAATAAATTAAGTGTGCCTGGTAGTATCTTTAGGCCAGTATCCCAACAGGGAGGGGCCCCTAGTCAGCAACCAGCAAGTAGAATAGAACCTGGGTTGACACAGGAAATTGTAACACATGATCAGCGTCCTATGGTATATTCGTGTAGGACCTGCCATCAAGCAAAAGGATGTTCTGTTCCTAAGCACCCAAACCACCATGTCACACTTTTAAAATCTAGCGACCCTTTTAGTCTACACGTACCGAACCAACAAGTCAACAACGCTTCTCCTTTAATCTCTGTACATAATGCTCATCCTGCACATGACATTAAGACTGCTGCCACTAAGCCCAAAGCAAGCGAGTACACTGAGGGTAGAAATGATGTGTTAAATCTACCTCCGGCATCCTGCCCTTATGTTTTGATCCTTGCAGGAGTCCCACCAATAGGGAAAAACCAGCCTGAATCTTGGGACCAATTACGAAATAAATGCACTGACTGGTTGATCAAACATAAAGGGTTTAGTGCCGGTAACATTAATGACATCATAATGGTGCGCAGGGTGGGCGGGGTTGGATTATCAGATAAAATTATAGAGGGCGACTGTGTCGTCATTAATTTTCGGCGACCGGCTTCTGTAAGATTCATATTATCATCAAAAGAGTGCACCAATGGCATATCCACTGATATTTGGTCACTACCTCTTGGTTATTTTTACAAGCCAAATCCTAGACATAACATACCTGATACCAATTTGCCCTTGACGCAAAATAGATTCACGGCCCTCTCTGGCCTGGACAGTTTAGACTGACTGCAGCCCACAATAACATCTACTGAGCCATCCCTTTCTATAGCCACATTGGTTCCCACTATAATTGACAGCCCGGAGATACACGATCTGCGGGTGAAAAGTTGGAATATTGCCGGGCTGGCATCTAAAATAGCCATTGAGGATTGGGTAAAGATGGTAAACACATTTGATGTACTGCTATTCCAAGAGACCTGGGCAACAAAAGAACTGTATCTTGAAGGGTTTGAATGTTTTAATGTTATGGCAGACACCTCGACATATGGGAGACCTTCAGGCGGCCTCTCTATCTGGGTTAACATTTCTTCAGGAGGCACTGTTAAAATTATTCCTACACATAGAACTAGTTTTCAGGCCCTGATATATACACGTGGGGTCTCAATCTGTTTTATTAATTTTTATAATAATGATTTTTTATCCGAACCTAATTTGAATTTTGTGAATCTTTTTAACTTTGTCTCAGAGATTCAAGACTCGATGAGGTCACATAAGTTAGTTGAAATCTGTTTGGGTGGTGATTTTAATGCCAAAATTTCAGGGGTAAACTGGGTAGGTGCTGCTTATACATTGCAAGCACCCCCATGCAGAAGGGGGACTGAGTTACTGGGCCATTTACCAAAATATAATCTACTTAATGTGATGGATATTGCTGATATAAATCACCGCAACAGTCACCCATTACTAACTTATAGAGGACGTGGCTGTGCCTCAGTAATAGACTACGTCTTTATATCAGACGTACTGGAAGATCTCTTGGTTAAAGCCGAGGTTATACCTACTATGTATGGGGACCATAACCCTAACTTTGTTACACTTAGGGTAGCCCCCAAACCCGGCCTCCCCAAGGAACCAGGGGCCTGTAACTTAGCACCCTCGACAGACAATTTAAGAATTATATGGAAAGGTATAGATAACCATAAAGTATTTTCAAAAATGCTGTCAACATATCAACTATCTGTTAACAGCTGCCTGTCGTTAACTGACCCGAACCCTGAGGTAGTCACTGCTTTTACCGACTTATGCGCAGGTGTCAAACAAATAATCTCAAGACCAGTGTCAAACAATAACAAAAAATGGTTTAATACCACATGCTCACAGGCAAATAGAGAGCTTCGGGCAGCTATGAAAGCGGCACCAATGGATGTTAACCTTATTAGATCATTGAGGAGCCAATATAAAAAGGTGGTCAAGGTGAGAAAAGAGGAAATCTTGAAAGAACAGTGGGATAACTTGGCATGTGCTGCAAGGCTCAATAACACAAATGGCTTTTGGGCTGCGGTTAAAAACATGAGAACCAGGGCCCTTTCAATCACCCCGATAAGCTGTAATATATCTGCTGAAGCATGGGAAGCGCATTTTTCTAAAATATACACAGCTCCGCCTGACAATGGGGACTATAGCGACATCCACCCTGTGTCAAGAATACATATAACGCTAACTAAAGTCGAGGATGCCATCGATCAGAGTTTAGGGAACAAGGCCCCCGGCCCGGATGGTCTTCCGATTGATCTTATAAAGTATAACACAGAGTTTTGGGCACCCCTTCTTCTGAACGTTTTTAATAACTCAACAAATTTTCATATTCCCGAAACATGGGCCTCTAGTATAATCGTCCCAATATTTAAAAAGGGGGATAGATCCAACCCGAGCTGCTACAGACCGATCTCCCTGATCGATAATACTCTTAAGATACTTGGTAGGGTATTATTTAACAAAATCAGGTCTTGGGCGGAGGAGGGAAGCATTTTAAATAAATGCCAGTTAGGCTTCAGAAGTAACCTGGGAACCGTGGAACAATGCCTTAATCTCAATCTAATTATAGGTAAATATACAATAGCCCGGCAATCCCCAATCTACCTGGCTTTTATGGACCTGACCTCCGCCTTTGATTTTGTTAATAGATCGCGTCTGTGGGCATGCCTTTTAAGATACGGGCTGGACGAGGATTTAGTTCATTTTTTATCGTACTTACATAGGGATTTAAGGGCAAGGGTTAGGATTAGTATGGCTGGGGAAGTATCAGGGGACATACCCATTGGTAGAGGGGTCAGGCAGGGGTGTGTACTGGCCCCTCTCTTGTTTATTTTATATATCAATGAGCTGCATAATACACTATCAACTCTGAACACAGACGTCCCAATGATCAATGATAATAAACTCCCTGCCCTGTTGTACGCGGATGACGCGGTTATAATGGGTCGCACCCCGAACTCTCTCCGCATTTTAGTTAGGGGTTTTGATGATTTTATGAATGGATTAGATCTTTGTACTAATTTAAAAAAAATGTTTTTTAATGTGTTGTGGCCCTAAAAAATATCCTATTAAAGTTATTAATTTAGGTTCAGAAAAACTGATAAGCACTTGCACTTTCCCCTATTTGGGCTTAGTATTCTCTGATAACGGTTCCTGGGCGGCCCATTCTGCACATGGCCGGAGTAAATTCTCAAAATCGGTTAACTCAGTTTTGAGTCTTCCCCAACCTAGAAGATCTGAGGTAGTGCTATCTTTACTGAAAATATATAAAATCCAGTGTCTACCCATAGTAACATATGGGGCAGAGATATGGGGACACACAAACAGTAACAGCACCCAGATCGAGGAAAATAGATTCTGCCGGAGAGTATTGGGGGCACGGATCTCTTCATCATCCTATATTTGTCACAGAGAGTTGAATTTGCCATATGTGGAAGATTATATTAGGTCCCGCCCCGCCGTATTTTGGTTGAAAGTATGGCAAAATCCAGCGGCAGCACTGACCAGAGAAATTATAACTGACTGCCTTAAATGTGATAAGGGCATTGACATACCATGGTTGGCTGCTGTCAGGGCTAGTTTGACTAGTATAAATCTTGCACATATTTTTATAAACCCAAACCACTTGGAAGGCATCAATAAAAAGATTATTCAGAAGGCCCTGTATAAACATTATGAAGGTATTAGGTATGAACGAGAATTCCCGAAATCTACAGTATTTCGCTATATATCCACTGTAGAGGGTGATGTCCCCCGCCCATACCTGCCAGCTGGCTATCTTCTAGAAGCTATTAACCGCTGCGATCGTAGTTTGCTCTTCCGCCTTAGATCAGGCACCTTAAAATACTCATTGTGCTTCCCCTTAGGCTTTAATATCAACCTTGAGCAAATGCCATGTTATTGTGGCAACCGTGGAAACCAATCTATGTTACATTTTATATTCTTTTGTAACTATTACCGAAAATACAGTATGCAATTATTGATCCCTTATTTTAAAGCCCTGGGTATTGATGATTTCAGGGTAGCTTATAGTGTCATTCTTAAACTTGATGGGGAAAATTTAATTCTTCGTGTTTGCACATTCTTGAAAATGGCTGTCCGCTCACGCGCCTCTATGGACATTATTTAAGCAAAACTTGAGTGTATTTTTATTACTGTTTTCCCCTTCGGATTAGCATTTAAACTTGGACTCTGGTTGTCGTAGAACGCACTTTAATGACTGATACCTGTCATAATACATGCACTTTACTCATTATGCTGCTATATTTTTTATGAAATATCCTATTTTTGCTGTGTCGTCTTTTTTAACAATGTATATGATATTATCGCATTTATTGTATTAAATTAGGTATTTATTGTATGTTTTAAATTAGAATATATCAATGTATTTTTTGCTGGTACTTTGTTCTGTACTTTTATGGATATTTTGTATATCCGAATAAAGGAGATTGACTGACTGACAAGCTGCTATTGCTTTAGACTGGCAACATAAAGGGAAGCTATGCATATTATGACCGAAAACTGAATACAGTAATAACTTTATTGGTTCCAGTGAATGTGATCATACTTTCCAAATTGCAGGTGGTTGGGGATTATATTTGGGAGGCATAGATCCTGTATTTCCAGGGATTTACTACATTTGTGGGAAAAACACTTATTACAGGCTGCCTAAAAAGTGGTATGGATCTTGTTATAGGGGGATAGTTTTCCAAAAATGTATTATGTGGATCAATCGGATAAAACCAATTAAGTAAAACATCCTAGACTCAAAAGAGGTACGATTGATGCTGAAGTTGTAGGAGACATATTTGGTGTGATACTAAATTCTCGCAAAATTCTGAAACTTTTTACTGTCGTTGACAGACTGTCAACTGATACTGTAGGAGGGTTCCTAGGCATAGATACTGAAATGATTGCTATGAGATCTATAGTGCTCCAAAATAGTCTTGCATTAGATGTCCTCCTCGCAAAGGAAGGCGGAGTCTGCTGAATGCTGAAGGTTCAATAATGTTGCATGTATATCCCTGACAAAAGTAAAGATTTGGAGGGGTATATTACCAACATTACTCATCTGGAAAAAGATCTAAGTCGATTAAAAAATGATGGTGATTGGGAGTCAATTAGGAAGGGAATTTCTGCAATGGGAAAATGGTTTACTAACCTGGGAAATGGATTAGTGGAACAGATTTTGAAGCCCATACTAACAATTGCTGCTTGCATACTAATTCTAATTATCTTTATCAAAATCTCCAAACGAATAAAAACTAAAGAAAGAAACAAGAGGAGTGAAAAGAATAAGAGATGAGATCGAATTAGAAGACAGACAATGTGGTTATTATGACGAGATGAAAGCTCTAGAACAATCTAGATTAATACTGATGAGAACAACGGAACTAGAAAGTGACATCAGATGGGATAAAGATAAGAGTTTGATTGCTTGATTCACCATCAAAGGGGGAAATGTTGGAGAGGAAATCACATTTACATATTATGATGACAGAAACCGAATGACATTTTCAGAAGAGAAAAAATATTAAACGTGCACCAAACACACGTTATAGAAAAGATGATGAAAGCAAAGAATCTTAGTTACTACATCGTAAAAGCATGTAGAAAAAGTGTAGCTTAGATGATATCATTCGTATAAGTAATGTAGATTGTGATTTACTAAAGAAAAAGAACTATATTTCAGTAACGTGTGTTAGAAAAAGATGCAACGGGTGAACTCTCATGTTATAAAGTTTACCTCTAATTGTTTCTAATACCTCATCTATATGAAAGAATAACTAATGAAATTTATCAATTTTATTATTAATCCTGAATATGATCCTGATTATGATAATGAATTTTACTAGAATTTATTTCTATGTGTTTGTAACTGCGTGCACCGAAAATGACAAAAGAAAAGTAGGTACTATACTTTTCTATTTGATGGTGTTCCTGTGAAACTTAGAGAGAATGTACTTCACATATATATCAATCTCAATCTTATTTGTTGAAACGAAAACATAAATGTATAATCTGAAATTTATTTACATGTTGGTACTTACAAAAATTATAAGTACCCTATACTGTCAAGTATTATTTGTAATTATAATAAATGATCGTAAGTGCATCAGAAGTTATGCTAAAATCATGACATCTTCATGCTCTCTTATGAATGCATACTTATAATTAGGGCTCCCGGTTTTATGGTATTTATTTTTTCTCATTTTAGTCTGTGTTTATCCATATTTATTTTTTGTCAACTTTATCTGTGTTCATATTTATTATGGGTTTTGTGAAAAAAGTAAAGCTGAAACTGGTATATTTCCACATTTATTTAACCCAGAAATATACAGTCATGCTTGAATGCCTGCTAGGTTTCAGTGATATGAACACCCGCAGAAGATAAATCAATGCACTTATATGAAAATATTCACATTTCAGTATCAGCCTAGTGCATAGCTACTGCTTTTTAAGCCTCTTTGCTAAAATTCCTTTCTTTTTTAACCCCCTTACCTATCAATTCACACAGTTATTGGCCTGGCAGTCATGGCAAAGTGTATTTAGAATCACTCAAAAAGAACCCAGTTTCAGTTTTATCCACATTTAAAAATAAATACAGACAAGACAATAAATGGTTTTCTGTCTGTATTTATCTGTAAAAATCAGTAAAAACGGAAAACAGGGAGCCTTACTTATAATTCTATATATTCTGCGTTATATTAGCCTAAATTAATATGGGTCTGAAGGCATGTGTAAAGTTTTCTGCTTCGCTAAGCTCACTGTTTTGTGAGAAAATTCCTCAGTATAACAAATTATGTGCAACTGTGTTTTTCTTATTGAGTTCACATTACTGTATGAAAGATTTTGCTACATCTATGTTACCATTTCAGGACATCTGCCTCAGAAATTGTCCTCTTGAATTCTCTCCTATGCTCTAGCCAAAGGAGCATTGTTTTAATGTTTCACATGCTGGATTACTTAAGGACTGCGTAGTTGTCCCACCTATTTCTCAGCATTTTGTGTCTTCTTTGTGCCACCTGACACACACTCCATACAAACTAACCAATGGACTGAGTGGTCTGTCTAGATGAGGTGATTCCAGGAGGTGTCACCCCCGAAAACTCTAAGAATTTAATACGCATATGCTATATGAACTTAGTAGTCTCTTCCTTCGGGGACTACTTGAACTGGCACATTCATGTTCCTTGCTGAACTCTTGAGCTTTTGGTTCTTATTTGACCTTTATTAATTGTCTTATTTCCTGATGCAATCTATCGATGCCCTTATCTTTCTAGATTTTGATAAAGTAAACTACTTTGACTAAGCTGTCATGATGTATGCTTATATAAGTGAATGTGCATTTCCAATTTGTGTTTACTAATGACTAGAGGAGATCATATTAGAGGATCTCAGAGCACCAAATTCTACTGTTATTATTCTGTATAGCCTTAGCTGAACTTTTGGTGTGTATGATTTTGGCTCACCTACATTTCTTCAGGAGATTTGGGCTTGGGGTGATAATTCTTTACCTTTATAGTATTGTCTTGAGAGTAATCTGCATGAGCTTGATATCAACTTTATAGTTCAGTTGTCCAATATCTGGTCCTCATTGGATGACTGCTTGGACCCTTTATATCCGACCCCTCTCGGCAGAGATCAAGGTCCATCGGAGGACCAAGAGAGAGGTAGGTCCATCCTTGAACTTCCCACTCGTAGTTTTGGACCCAGTAAACACTACAGCAATCCCATCCAGGTTACAGGCTATTATGAGACTAGCTAGGTGATCCACATATATGTTAATCAGTGTTGGGCTTAAAGATAAGCCCTGTTGTACCCAACATTCTAGATTCTAATATGCTGACGTTTAAGGAAAAATAGATATTGCTATTGTCTCCATGCAAAGGAAGCAACCTCTATACCCCTTCTTTGGTTTCGATGTATATGCTGAATGTTAAGACTGTAGAATTGCTGGTTCAATATCATGCTTGGAAGGAACAGGGAGACATGTTTATGTAACAAACAAACTATCAAGATTGTTGTCCCTTATTAGTTTGTGCATATTTTGGAGCAGATGGACGAAAATTCTGGATGCAGAAAATGATCCTTTTCCAACCAGTCTTTTTGTGACTAGAAGCTCTTTTTCCGAGTTATGTGCTAATAGGTCACTTTGCAAATTAAGAATTTGGGTTGAGTTGGAATCTGACTTCCCTTATTAATATCCTTTAGGTTGGTTGTTAATTGCAGCTCAGTCCAATAGGTCACAATCACAGGACCGATGGTCTTCAAAGGTCAACAGTCCACCATGACGGTGGCTGTTTTTAAATAAACAATAATTTTGTTTTAAAAAAGAAACCTGAGGCAAGATGGCCGGGCAGTCGTAACTCGCCTCGGCTCCGTCG
The DNA here is from genome assembly GCA_963921515.1 of Calotriton arnoldi. Taxonomy (NCBI): domain Eukaryota; kingdom Metazoa; phylum Chordata; class Amphibia; order Caudata; family Salamandridae; genus Calotriton; species Calotriton arnoldi. Next base: position 510,084 of record CAWUFW010008284.1, read on the forward strand.
TCCCCGTGGCTGTCTTCGGTGCTTCCCGCTTGCAAAATCGCACCAAGACGAGGCGATTTGCAAGGAATGAAGTGCGGCATTTGAGGAGACCCTGAGGCTTGAGGCTGCGGGCTGCACTCCGTCCCTTAGAGGCTGCGACGATCGCGAGGAGGAGGAGCGGCCCACACCTAAGATGGCGGTGATCGTCTGAGTCCCCCGCCCGGCCCCGAGCAACTTCAAGCAGGGTGGTGCGCTTGGATCCGATGTGCGGCTGGGACCCCCGAGGCAGCGGCTGTATCTGGCACAAGACGGGAGAGCGGAGGACACCCTGTGAACTCAGAGGGGTGACTGGCTCGGCGATCGTGACCCGTTCCCCCGGAGCGCCCCTCGCTCATACCCGGTAGGGGGCACTTGACTGGGGGTGTGGGGGACCCCTGCTGGCTATGGAGTCTCCCCCAGTAAGGCAGTGGATTGCCCCCTGAAGCCCCCTGAATGCCTGGATTTAACGGGGAGCAGACCGGGTGCCTGGCGCCTGACCCTAAGATGGCGGCCAGCGCTGCCATTTCATGCCTGCCAATACGAGGCTGTAAGGAATCAATATAGAGGGAAGGAGGGTCCTGCCCCAAGGAAAACGCACAAAGGGCCATGATCCAAGCGGCCTTCTTCATCAGAAGAGACAGTTTTAACTTATAGCAACCCAGGAGGCGCTTGGCTGTTCTGAGGCAGATAGGGGGGTGACAGTTCCCTTCAATTTGGAGCTCTCTGAAGGAACATTTGGAGCGGGGATCTGCTAAACCCCGCAGTAGGAAGGTTACTAGCCCCGAAGATTTGAGTTGCGGGTGTTCAGAGGTGTGCCGCCCACGGAGAGAAGGGGGGACCGGACAGCACTTATGCCACCGAAAAAGGTGCCGGCTAAGGTGTCTAACTACTTCCCCGCAGCAGAGAAGAAGCAAGCGCAGGAACAGGGGGCAACCGCTGACACAATGGCTCTCACGAAAGAGGACCTCTTGGCTTCCCTCAAGGAGTTTAAAACAGAGCTCCGGGCAGAATTAAAACTGGACATTAAGACTTCCTTGGACCAGCTTAAAGACGACCTGACTGAGCGGATGACGGCTCCAACAAGATGTAGATTCGGTGGGCACACATGTCCTGGAGGTGGAATCGCAGGCCCAGGAGCTAGAGAAAAAAACGGCGGCCACGCAAGATAGCATACAGGATCTACAAGTACAGCTGCATGCAGCGCTTTTAAAGACAGAAGACCTGGAAACAGATCACGATGGGATAACATTAGAATCAGGGACCTGGAGGAAGGCGCGGATGGCCCGGACCTGGAGGTGTTCGTTGAAGGGCTGTTTGCAGAAGTTCTGGGGTACAACCAAACGAAGATCAAGATTGAGAGAGCCCACCGTGTGGGGGCCCAACAAGGAGGAGAGAGGCGACGCACCCGTGACGTCCTGGTTAAATTGCACTACTTTAAAGCCAAAGAGGCCATTCTTCAAGCTGCCAGAAAGAGAAATGATGCATCCTTCCAGGGCTTCCGTTGTAATCTCTTTCAGGACCTGGCACCTGCGACTCTACTAAGACGACAGCAGTTTAGGCCCATCACTACGAAGTTGAGAGAAGATAATATTAAGCATAGATGGACATTTCCCTTCGGGCTGGCCTTTGAACTGAACAACAAAATGAAACATGTCACTGAGTTGAAAGAAGGTCTGAGGCTGATGGGCCTCCCCTCCACCGCGGTTGATCATGCAGACTCTACTTCAAAGGGGAAGGACAATGAGAACTCCTCACGGTGGTGAGCGGTCACAAGGGGAATCACTCAAAAGACTAGAGTCTGCACCACAATGAGTTTCTGGATGGTAAAGGGCCCCCTTTGCTGTGTGCCAGCCCATACTAACACAAGTGGTGCAATAGGGGAGAGATTTACTCCTAAGAGTCCTATGCTAAGCGGGGGCATGATCATTGCTCGACTGGACAAGATTTCCTCATTGAGCGTTCCAACTAAATGTCTTGATGTTGTGATGTATATGTAGAAAAGACAGCCGGGGAAGGACAATGAGAACTCCTCACGGTGGTGAGCGGTCACAAGGGGAATCACTCAAAAGACTAGAGTCTGCACCACAATGAGTTTCTGGATGGTAAAGGGCCCCCTTTGCTGTGTGCCAGCCCATACTAACACAAGTGGTGCAATAGGGGAGAGATTTACTCCTAAGAGTCCTATGCTAAGCGGGGGCATGATCATTGCTCGACTGGACAAGATTTCCTCATTGAGCGTTCCAACTAAATGTCTTGATGTTGTGATGTATATGTAGAAAAGACAGCCGAGGAAGCGGATCTGTGCCGCTCACCCCACGTCATGAACTTCTTTTTCCACGAGGCTAAAGCTGGTAACGATGGAGCGTTCCGGCTCAGGTTTTGTTCATATAACTGTTTTCAATGTGGGGGGGGGGGGTTCCGGGAGGCGGGGGTAGCACATGCAGAGGCTTTAAATTCATATTTGTGATGGCTCAGATTTCGGGTCTGTACAGTGATCAAGCTGGGTTTTCTCTGCTGCTAGGTGGCACTGGCTGGAGAGAGATGGGCTTCATACAGGAGCTGAAGATGAGGGTAAAATGTACTCTAGGATTATGTTGTTCTCTTTAGCTTCTTGGAACGTAAAGGGGCTGAACTCGCCCCTGAAAAGACAGAAAGTCTGGAAATATATGTTAGACCATCATTTTGAAGTTGTGGCGTTGAAGGAAACTCATTTAAAGAGAGCGGAGGAGCTCCGGCTGCGCCACAAGAACTATGCATTAATCTATAGGTCCTCAGCAACCACCAAACACAGAGGGGTGGCTCTCATGTTTCACAATTCCCTGAAATTCCAACCTGAATATATTAAGTCTGACAAGGAAGGCAGGGTTGTTATGGTAAAAGGGAAAGTAAGAGGAAGGCTTTGTACATTCATATCAGGGTATGCGCCTAACACAGGTCAATCGTCTTTTCTCACAGCCTTGTTAACTATGATTGGGGGATTTGCAGAAGGCCCGGTGATACTGATGGGAGACTTTAACCTTACATGGGATGGGGATTTGGATAGTACACACCCTCACAGGTCTCCTACAGGTAGCTTCCCACAGAGTTTCAAGCAGTCTTTACAAACATTAGGCCTGGTTGATGCTTGGCGACATCTTTACCCCGACACTAAGGACTACACATTCTTTTCCCATGTCCACCAAACATATTCAAGACTTTTAAAAAAAAAATGTATTGTCATTTATAATCATACCGAGCAAAGGTTACATGCAATCCTTTTGAAACATAGTAGTTAAAGACATCACGGATTACAACAAGTTAGCTTGTCTCGTACAAAGATACTACTCATCATAAACACTTTGAATGCAAGTCGGTCCCACAATGACACTGCACCTGTATTCATACATCACAACTGATTAATAAAGTTATCTCGCATAATAACACTTGGTTATGAGAACCATGCGGTGACTTCTACTAACACCGCTGGGTGTGTGAGTCTTTTCAGGGGTTTTCTGCCACAGCTCCATTATTGTATATCTCATCTGGGGTCTGTGTTGCGCTTACACCCGGCGAATTTGCATTAGTCATGTCTGTTGTCTGTGTGGCAATGTAGCTTTGATAGAGCCCCCAAAAATGTTTTGGGCGGTTCCGGGGCGGAAGCAAGTCACTGTAAAGTTCTGTCTGCGTGCTGCAGTACAGCATGTCCCTGGACCAGCAAGTCATCGTGGGAACTGGACCTCGGACCTCGGGCCAAGGAGATAGCTACTCTACGCCTGGCTAGTAGTAATCCCATGTCTACTAGTCGCCTCACTGCTTTGGGCAGGTTTTTGGAATAAACTAACAGCGCTAACTGAGGGTCCGGGGCCAGCACCATAGACGTAATGCCTCCTAGCGCTTTAAATACCTGTTCCCAGAAACAAGAAATTCCTGGACATAGCCAGGCTAAATGTAAGAACCCTGCTGATCTCGCATTACAGCGACCACAGTTGGCTGATTCCCGAAGCCCATATCTATGTAGTCGTTCTGGAGTGTATAGACCCTGTTCAAGTATTTAAAATGGATTAGTCTGTGTCTCCCATTTAAAGAAATTCTCTTTATGCTTTCACAGCAGTATTTCCATTTATCGTCACCCAATGTCTCCCCCTAAGTCTGCTTGCCATTCTAGTCTGGCTTTGGTGTACTCATTTTTCCTAAAATCTGGTGTGATCTTATATATCCGGGAGACCATTTTAACTGGCGAGTCTGACTTTATGATATATGTAAGGGCCGCAACGTCAGGTGGTTCAGTTAAATTGTTCCTGAGTATGTCTTTCAGAGCCATTCTCATCCTGTGGTATTGAAATCTCGTGAGTAGCGTGCTCTGCTGCTCACCCATCTCCACGTCTGACCACTCTCTAACCGTGCCGTCTTGAAACATGTCCCCTATTGTAGTGATGTTCACCGACTCAAGTGCGTGTGTCACTCCTTTATCACCGCAGAGTGGTATCCAGTGGCACCATGCTATTGGCGTCAGTGGGGAATATAGTATGGCGCCCGACTGTAGATTAAGTAGATGCTGCCAGGCATGTGTAACCGCGTTTACGGAGTCAAGCACTCCGGTTCTGCGAGAGGGGGGCTTGAACAGGAGTGCCGGCAGTGGGAGGGGGGCAGCTACAACCTTTTCAATCTGCATATGGGGGAGACCAGGTATCTCATGTATCCAGTAGTGGGCGTGAGAACTTTGTGCCGCCCTGTAATACAGATCTAAGTCCGGAGCGCCCAATCCGCCCAAATTGTACGGCAGCGTAAGTGTACTCCAGCTGACTCTTGCGTGTTTCCCAGCCCATGCCAGATCAACTAAAAGTGATGTGAGTGTTTTAAACAAGGAGTTCAGGAGGACCATTGGGATATTAGTGAACAAAAACAGGAATCTGGGGAGAATGACCATCTTCATGAGTGATACTCGCCCCACCAGGGATAGGGGCAGGCGCTTCCAGCGAGCAATATCATCTTCTAGCTTACTTACTGCCCTCCCATAGTTTTCTCGGAAGACCACTTCCGAATCCGTGTGTATCTTTACTCCCAAGTATCGTACTGGCTCTGTAGTCCATTGCAAGGGGTATTCCGGATCAAAAGGTTGTCCCGCTGGGGTAAGCGGGAATATAATAGATTTAGGCCAATTAACCTTGAGACCTGACAGCTCACCGTATCTGACCACCTCTCGGAGCACCGGTGCTAAGTTCTCCTCCTGATCTCGTATATACAGTAACGTATCATCAGCATACGTAGATATGATTAAATTGTACCTTGGGAAGCGAATGCCCTTCTGGCTATAATATTCACGAGGGCGGAGGCTAGTGGTTCCGCTACTAGCGCATATATCAACAGAGTGGACATCCCTGGCGGGTGCCTCTAGTTATCGTAATGGGGGCAGTGACATGGTCACCAAGTCTGATTCTCGCTGTAGGGGAGTTATATAAAACTCCTATCATCTGTAAAAACATTTTGCCTAGCCCCATCCGCAGTAAGACATGTTTCATAAACACTCATTCCACTGAATCGAATGCTTTTTCCATGTCTAAAAAGACCGTAACTGCTTTTGCTTCCTGCCTCGTATGCTGTATAGCTCCAAATACTGTTCTCAGATTGTACGTCAAGTTACGCCCTGGAAAGAAGCCTGCTTGCTCTGGTGCAACCAGGATCGGAATCAAGGGGGCCAAACGATTTGCTAGAAGTTTGGCATAAATTTTAGTGTCCACGTTTAATAAGGAAAGTGGGGGGTAGGAGGTGCACTCGGCTGAGGGTTTGTCAGGTTTAAGTATAGTCACTATCAGTGCTTCCCTCATCGAGGGGGGGGCATTCATCCATCTGCACTCATTTCCTCAGATAGGGTTATTAAATGTGGTATCAGTAAATCTGCGAAGTCTTTGTAAAAAGATACCGTCATTCCATACACTCCCGGGGCACTCCCTGTCTTCATACCAGCCAGTGCTGCTCTAACTTCGTCAGCGTCCAGTGACCTCATGAGGTATTCTATGTACTCGTCCGTCAGCCACAGTATTTTAATGTACTCCAGGTAGTCCAGAATTTCTGCGTCTCCCACTACTACCTTAGTACTGTATAACGTTGAGTAGTATTGTCGAAATCTATTGGCTATCTCAGTCGGTTCAGTGAGCGTCTCCCCCTCTTCCATATTTACTTCCGTCACTGCTGTCTTTTCTCTTCTGGACTTTATTAGTGAAGCCAATACCGAGCCCGGTCTTTCTCCCTCACCATAACTACGGGCTGTGGCGTATTTCCCTAAATGCTTAACCTCTGCATCTGCCGTATCATGAAATTCCTGTAGTGTCAGCTTAAGTTCCTCTTCGGCTTCGCTCTGCGTTCCTGCAGCTAAATCATTCTCTAGTGCTTTCAGTCTATCTTCCAAGACCTCCAGGCGCTTTCTAAGTGCCCAAATGACCCCTGAGTGCTTAGCCATCACAATCCCTCTAATATGCACCTTAAATGTACCCCAAACTGTCGCAAATTTGTCTACCGAACCTATATTTATGGCGAAGAAACTATCCATGGCTTCTGCAATCTCTGCCTTAAAGACAGGGTCTAGCAGGGAATAGGGTGGGAACCTCCAGGTGAAAGGGGGAATCTTCTTTAGTGGGCAGTCTACCACTATCTGTATCGGAGAGTGATCTGAATAAGTACGTGGGTGTATGTTACAGGTGCGGATCTGACTGTTTAGCGGTCTCGAAGAGAACCAATAATCAATTTGAGTGTGCAGATCGTGATATGCTGAGTAATGAGTGTATCCCCCCTGTGTGTGCGATCTCACCCTCCACACATCACATAAATCTAGGTGTACTGTAGCATCTAGGAGGGCCCTGGCGGCAGCTGAGGGGCGTCGTATCGGGCCTCCTGATCTATCAAGGGCCGGGTCCATCACGCAATTAAAGTCTCCCCCCCAAAGCTGAACTCGAGCGTCATAGCTGCACATTTTCTCCACCAGGTCAAGGTAGAACCGGGGATCATCATAATTGGCCCCATATATATTCACTATGATAAGGTCCAGCCCTTTCCCATGACAACGGGAAACAACAAATCGACCCTCTGGGTCAGTTTCCAATACCTCCAGAGTCATTCCCGATTTCGGGCTCACCCATCTGATAACTCCCCTAGCATGTGACGTGAATCCCGCTGCATGCAGATTGCCCCTTAGACACCTACTCGACCACATATTACTGTTGGTGGGCAGATGCGTCTCCTGTAGGAGCGCAATGTCTATCGCGTGTCGAGTAACATAATTAAATACTTTCCGCAGCTTCCTGTGATCGTTAAGGCCACGGATATTCCATGTCAGCATGTTCACACTACCGGAGTGAGTCTGCATTGTGGTTGGTATGTATCATCAATCTAGTGCATTGTGTCAGAAGCGTATCGGCGTCATAATCTCCGTTGATGTCTAACATATTATGCATGCGTATTTGAAACTTTCTCTCAATAAATTCTAACAATAAGTTGAAACTTTGAACCCCCCCCCCCCCCACGCTGTGCTCGCCCCAACTTTGCCCGGTCGGAATCCCCCCCCCCTTCTCAAGAAATACATTATGTTACAATGTCCTTATATAAACCATTCCGGCGTTCTGCCGTGTTGTGTGTCACACTCATGGGCGGATGTTGCTTGTTCCCCCGACTACTCTCTAATAGACCAGTCATCCGCAATATGCCATCTAGTGCATCTCTAACATCTGAGCGCCTTATCCGTTATCTGGCCTTATAGCGCTTCAATCTAGAGGAGTTAAGGCCCTGCTATCAAAAGTGTCGCCCTCCAAAGCTGCCAGCCCTCCCCTTTTTTATGTTCAATAAGGACCTGAATTTGCTGTTCCGTCTAATCCCATGTTATCCGTCTCATCTAGCTTTTAGAGTTATGTGCGTATACCCCATCAAATCAGTCTCAAACCTTAGTGGGGTCTAATGTCTGCTAGCCACTCAATCTTGCTCTTCCAGGCTCCCTCCGTGAGCGCCTTCACCGGCATCTGAGTCTTTACGTCGTGCATCGTGCTTGGACCATTCTTTGAGGGCATTCTGTAGCAGTTTGGGATCCGTGAAAATCTTGGATTTTCCTTGCCTGTTCACTCTAAGGCGTGCTGGGTAAAGCATTGCATAGTCCAGATTCTGTTCTCGTAATTGTTTTTTCAAAGGTGCAAACTGTTTTCTCGCTTCTTGCACCCGCAGAGTGAAATCAGGAAATAAAGAGATTGTGGAGCCCTCATCTGGAGGGTTCTCTTCTCCCTTGCGCCTTTCAATGCCGCATTTCGATCCCTATAGTTCAACAGTTTGGCTATGATAGGTCGTGGCGGGGCCCCAGGCGGTGGCCTTGGGCCCAGCAATCGATGGGCAGGTTCCACGACAAACATTGGGGAAAAGGACTCCCGTCCGAGCAGCGACACCAGCAGTTCTTCCACATACATTTCCATGTTGCCCATGCTGGTAGATTCCGGAAGGCCTATAATTCGTATGTTGCACCTTCGCGACCGAGCCTCCAAATCTTCTGCCTTGTCCTGAAGGTTACTCAGTAGCTTCCCCATCTGTCTTTGCTCCGAGTCCATCTCTGTCTGGGCTTCTTCCACTTCAGTCACCCATCTCTCCGTCATGTCGATCCGCTCTGCTTGCTTGTCTAGACGTTCCATCATTCGATCCATCCGGTACGCTAAAGAGTCTATTTTGCCATCTATGGAAGCCAGGCTCTTCTGAACGGCTGCTATCATTGTGCGTATATCTTCTTCTTCCGCTGGGTCCGCCATTTCAGCTTGCGCAGTCGCTGCACTCTCATGGTCCGGCTCCTTTTGTCTTTGTCTTCGTTGGTCAAAGTTGATTTTAGGCTGGATTTTATCTACTTTGCCCATGATCTCCTCTTCGCTTTACTCCTGGCAGCATGGTTGTCTATACGCTTGCTATGTTTATATCCACCGGTGCAGAATTCTCGCCTCACTGGGTTAAAGCACTCGGGACCAGCAGGCGCTCAGGCAGTCTAAGGGAACCACCTTGCTCTGTGTTTCTGTGTCTCCCCACGTGCTTTCACTATACGTTGTGGTTCAATAGGCTGGCAGTGTTGGCTGTCCCCCCTCACTGCAGGGCTGGACACGCAATTCGGCGTGAAGTAGTTGCGTTCCTCATTCCACGTTTAATTGTCTCTGATGCGCAAGCACTTATATGGGTTACGGTTGTGCTATAAACTCAGGGCAAGTGGGGTACCCTCAATGCCGCTCCTCTAACCACGTGAAACGGGTTGCCTGTAGTGCTGTGGATTTTAATGGTACCTCAAGGGTCAACTGGCCAAGCGACACTGCTTCGCTCTCTGCCCCGCTGCTGCTCTGCTCCCTTTGTTTGATGTCCTTCAGTCACCGCTCCTTGCTCGCAGCCGGGGCCTCCAACTTCACTCTTCACACACAGCCCACTAGCTACGCCGAGCCTCAGCTCCGCCTGAAGCCACTTCTGCACTCACAGCAGCTGTCTCAACTCAGGCAAATATCGGGTCCCGATAAGTCCAGCTCAGCCCGCCACTCTGTCTACCTCTACTGCTCAGGGCTAATGGAGCGTACCTTGCCTCCGTCTGGGCGTGCCGTGTAATTAGCGCTCGCCGCAGTCACGCCACCAGCCCCTCAGGGCCCGCCGGTGTAGTGGGTTCCAGCGCGCTCCAATCGCGGCTCGCCTCCCTCTGTGTCAAGGATTCTTTAAAAGGGCAAATATCAGCCGATCTCTCCTTGCGCGCTGCCACCAGAATCCAGGCGCTCCGCTTACCGCAGGGCTTCCGGCTTGCCGGTAACTCAGGTCGGGGTCCCTCGCGTATCTCACCACCTCCGCTCTGTCTCTGGCGTCGGCAGGCTGGGCCCCCAGCCGATGAATCACCCCTCGCTACAGCGGCCTTCACAGCATTCACCCCCAGGATTCCTCGGCTCACGGTCCTCCGGCGCTGGAACCAACGCACTCTCCTGGGCCTCCTCCATGTCAGCAGGCCGGGCCTGGGCTTTCTCCGCAGCTCTCAAACGTCACTCTTTCACTCCACCGCTGGGGTCGGCAGACAGCTCGCTCAGTAGAGCATGTGTTTCTCTACTTCAGGGTGTCACTTCAGGTCAGTTTGTGAGTCACAGATGTAGGATAAATGTCGGATTTTTTAATGGCAATGCGGAGCTCTAGCTTTGCGCGGCCATCTTGGGTCCAGGCAAGCTCCGCCCCTCACATATTCGAGACTTGATTATATTTTTCTTAGTCAAGGTCTTCTGGGGTCCCTTCAGGAAGCGAAAATTCTCCCAATTTCTATTTCAGATCACAGTCTGGTTACGATTTGTCTCACGTGGATGGTGGTACGCCCAAGGCGCCAAGATGGTATTTCCCGGTCTCCTTGACGAGAGACAAAGTTCTGAGAGAGGAACTCCGTGGGGCCATTACAGAGTTTTTTCACTTAAACCAACCACAAGACACTTCACCCCTGACTAATTGGATGCCTTTAAAGCTGTTATTAGGGGAAAATGTACAGAACTCAATTCAGCTTTAAATAAACAAAGAAAGGGAAGCACTAGAAAAATCCCTGGGGGACATTGAAAGGGAACAAAAACAGAACCCCTCGCGCACGGTTCTGCGTCAGATGAGAGCAATCAAGGGGAAACTCACATCGATATACTCGAATAGGGCAGAACATACCCTTCTCCGATTGCGCCACATCTCCTATACACAGGGTAACAACATTGGCTCGCATCTAGCTAGACAGCTACGGGAAAAGAGGGAGAAAGAATTTATTGGGCCCATTTTAGACACAGCAGGGCATGCCTCCCATGATGATACCGCGAAGGCAAATGCTTTTGGGGCTTTCTACTCTGGTCTATAATCTAGAGACTACTTAGAGCCTGCAGGGCAACACCAATACTTACAATCTTTAGAACTCCCACAGGTCTCGCCGGACTTGAATGAAAGACTAAACGCTCCCAAGTCGGGGGATGAAGTGGGGAAGGCAATCACCGCTCTCAAACCTAATAAGTCACCGGGTCAAGATGCCTTGACAGCCCATTTCTATAAAACCTTTGCTTCAGACATCATCCCACACCTAACATATCTCTTCAATGCAATAGCGGAAGGTCAGACCGTCTCTCAATCAATGGCAGAGGCCGTTATCACGGTTATCCCCAAACCCGGGAAAAATTCCCAAGAATGTGCCTCTTATAGGCCAATCGCGCTTATGAACCTAGACGCCAAACTCTATTCTTCAATTCTGGCGGTGCGACTGGAGGACCTGATGACACACTTAATCCACCCTGATCAGTCGGGCTTCATAAAAGGCAGACAGACCCACGACAATACTCGAAGAATCGTTCATCTGATTGAGAAGGCGACCAAATTTAGGAACTTGCAGTATTGGTGAGCCTCGACGCCAAAAAGGCGTTTGACAGGGTGGATTGGGCATTTCTTTTTAACATTCTTGAACACTTTGGGTTTGGTAAACCATTTATAGATATGATTAAAGCTAATTTTGCATGCCCGCGCTCGAGAGTCCAGGTTAACTGGTCCAGCTCAACCCTCTTTCCCCTAGAGAGAGGTACACGGCACGGTTGCCCGCTCTCGCCGCTACTTTTTGCGTTAAGCATGGAGCCGCTGGCCCTACGGATTCGTAAGGCAGCAGAAATCTGAGGCATTCCATTTGGGGGGGGGAGAACATAAAATTTCGCTTTTGCAGATGACGTGCTGCTATCCCTCACCTCTCCCGATCAGTCTCTACGGGGCTGCAGGATGGACTGAAGACTTTTGAAAAAGTTTTAAAGTAAATCTTACGAAATCTTTCATCCTGAATCTCACACTGTCCAAGGAGGCCGTGAGTATATTGCGTGACTGTACCCCCCTTCAATGGGCTAAACATACACTCAAAAATTTGGGTATAAACCTGACCTCCACGCTAGAGGGCCAAATAAGGGCTAACTTTCACCCACTGTTGCTCCAAGTCCAGCAGGATCTTAAAAGATGGAAGCCCCTCTTTATTTCATGGCTAGGGCGTATCCATGCGTTAAAAATGACCATTTTACCTAAATTATTATACCTGTTTCAGGCTCTCCCGATAGACCTAGACAGGGATTACCTGCCTAAATTACGGCCTCTCTTCACTCGGTACATCTGGCAAAATGGGAGAGCGCGGCTTCCCTTTCATACTCTCCGTCGGGCATGAGGTGATGGAGGGGTGGCACTACCGGACCTCCACTTATATTTTAAAGCAGCCCAGCTCCGTATTGTGGCTGAGTGGTCAAAGAGAGAATCAGATAAACATTGGCTGCATATGGACAGGGCGGTGGTGGGAAGAACAATATGGGATCTGATATGGAAACCTAAAAAAGATAGGCCTCTCAACGCGTACATTAGTACCCCCACGCGCACCACGCTTAAAGTTTGGGATGAGGTATCTAGGGGACTGGAGTGGTCTACTTTCCCTTCACCCTATACACCTATTCATTTTAATCCAGAATTCCCTTCGGCACTGCGAGAGGGTCCATTTGACTTATGGAGGGAGGGGGGGTGTCTGATGCTATCTGACTTGTTTCACAATTACGACATTCTCACCTTTGCCAGCTGTCAAAGGGATTTCAATATCTCCAACTCAAGCATTGGGCCTTCCAGCCGCAGGTCAGGGAGGCTGCGACTAGGGAGAAAACGCTAATGGAAAAATTTGTGCAGAAGGTGGGGTCCATGAGAGGGGTGATCCCTTTTTTCTATATCCTTCTTCTCTCAACCACACATACATCAAGACCCCGTTACATGCAGGCTTGGGAACAGTGGATAGGGAGAGAGATCTCAGACTCCGAATGGGCACATTTGTGGAAGGATATGGCTAAAGACAACCACTCACTAGATTTAAGGGAGGCGTATTATAAGATCCTCTTTGACTGGTACCTACACCCAGCGAAACTCAAAAAGATATTCCCAGAGTCTTCTGACCTATGTTGGAGAGGGTGTGGCCTTTTAGGGGACTTTAGCCATATATGGTGGCACTGCCTCTCAATTCGACCCTTTTGGGAGGAGATTTTGTCTCATATGAAAGATATTCTGGGCTACCCTATCCCTACCTCCAAGGAGGGAGTTCTTTTAGGACTGAGAGATCTAGACTTAGAGCACCAAACTAAAGCAGACCGGGCCATAATGTGGGCCTGCTTTGGGGCGGCCAAAGTAGCGATTGCCGCAGTGTGGAAAAAAAAGGCAGCGCCGGTGCTATCTCAGTGGCATGCTCGTCTCTGGAAAATATTATCTATGGAAAGGACGGCGGATATTTTTAAAGACGAATATAAAAATTTCGAATACAAATGGGGTTCCCTTGTCGCCTACCTTACAAATGGTCTCCCCTTGGCGGTGTGCCCGCCCTCATTGCGCGCTATGCACCTATTTCAGTTTTAGTTAAAGGACACTTGGTCACTGTGGAAATCCAGCCTGACAGCGGAAGCTTCCAAAATGCTGACAGTCGAACTGAGCTGGACCCTGAGTCCAGGAATAGCCTCGTTTAAGGTCCGCCTTCTGGTAGTTACGTTTTACTGTGGGGGGTGGGTTAGGGAGGTAGGGGGTGGGGGTGGGGTGTTTAAAAAATTCTAGGCCTCTTATGATGTACCAGCTGAATCAGACAGGTTGTGCTGATGAGAGTGTAAAGTGGTGGTGTACTCCCCGCTTTCTAGTGAAACCTTGACCTCGTTAGATACTTTGTTAGAGGAGGGGATTGCTGCGACATGTTCTTTTATGTGATGTACAACCATTCTCTGTAATGTTAATGTGCCTAATAAAAAAGAAATTTGGAGAAAAAAAAAAGAAACCTATTTTTTCCCCTAAGCTTTTACCCCAACTACCAAAGATGAAGGGGGCCAATGGGGATTCCTTCCTTTTTGCTAATAGTTTACTGTTGGACTTGGCCCTTTTTGGCAGGTTCACCCCTGAACTTTTTGCCTTAAGCTCTGACATAGTGGTAGTGATTTTTGGCCTCTGCGCACTTTAGCACTGTGGCCCAGTGTAAAGCGCGTGCGCGCCCTGAGTGTGTGTGGTGAGGTTGGCCTGCCCTCCCATAGGAATGCATGGGGGATATGTGTGTCCATGGTAATTCCTGGTATGAGAGGAGTGCAGGGGCGAGTTTAGTATGTATGAACTCGTGAGAATAAATGCTGCGCAATGGTGTGCGCAGATTTATTATGACTAGTGTAGAAATGCCACTTTTAGAAGTTGGCATTTATGTGTGCTCTGTGTCTGCCTGCCTGATGTGAATTGCATGTCTGGCTTGTGAGTGACGGGGGCTGGGAGGTGTGTGTGGCTCCAGGAGGGGCAGGGTGGGTCAGCGCAGGGCTGAATGGAGAGATCTCCATGCAGATGGGAGGGAGGAGTTGCACCTGGGACCTGAATAGGGCTGTGCCTTCCCTCCACAATGCTGGCTCCGCCCCCTGTGGTGCGTCTAATCCCTGAGCCCCCACCTGACAAAGGAGAGAGGAGCTGAGCAAAACAAAGTGCTCCAAAGCTCCCCTATACCAGTTCTGACTGGTATCCCCAAGCCCTGTGCTGTGACACAAAGGGAAGAGTGATATAAATATAGGGGCTGTGACCCCATGAAAATGTTCAGTGTACTGTACTTGTGCTGTTCCTGCTGGGGCGTGCTGCTGCTGGGGCCCCGGGGAGGGCTGCCAGGAGGGCTTGCCTCCCTGGGCCCTGCATGGCCCCTTCACCTAAGGACTGATCCCTTTATCTACAGGACCTTTTGCCTGTTCTAGCGCATTGCGAGCGCTTTATTTCCATTATTCCTCCAGCAAAGGTGCACGAGGGCTCCGCAGCGCTGAGCTGCAATAATTTCCAGAGGGAATCCCAGCGTGGGGATTCCCCCCTTTCGGAGGTGGAGAGAAGCGGGTGCCTACCCCGCATTGCGCCACGAGCGGGAGCCTACCCCGCTTGATACCGACTGAAAACGGCGGGTGCCCACCCCGCCTTATGCTGCCTATTGGCGGGAGCCTACCCCGTATTTGCCCTGAGAAAGAGGAGTCGCCGGGCCCCTGCCGAGCGCGACCCGGAAGACAGGCACTGTTGCCTGGTTATGGGCGGGGCATAGCGGCCGGCTGACCAATTGCAGCGCGGCCGAGAAAGGAAGGAGGAAGTTTAGCGAGGCCGCCGAGAGCAGCGCGGGGCTCCCTTGAGGAAAGGAAGCCCCGCGTCAATGCCAGCGATGTCGATGCAAAGGCCCGGGTCCCAGGAGGGGGCCCGGGTGAAGTAAATCGAGAATCCAGGCGGGAGCCCACCCCGCGCTGGATACTATGAGGGATGAGGAGGCTTCCCCCCAGCCGAGAGCCCGGTGAGTAAGGGATGGCTGGGGGGGGGAGTAGAATCGAGGCACAGGCGGTGCCTATCCCTTGAGCGGACCCGCAGGAGAGCGGGCCGCTCCCCCGATGGGGGCATTTCTTGGCACCGTGGTGGTGCCGGTTCAGGCCCGCACCTATTTCCCAAGCGGCCCGTCTGGCAGCGGGCCGCTCCAACGATGGGGCAAGAGTATGTAAAGAGCCCCAGCGAGGCCCCGAGGGCACAGATGTGCCAGGGCCCCCCTCATGTGGTTTTATTCCCAGCTGCGCCGCACCAGCGCGGGCAGCTGCAACCCTTGGGCACAATTAATTCAGAGTCCCTGAGTGGGACCGGAGGCACAGAGGTGCCAGGCCTTCACGTGATTCCCAGCTGCCCAGCAAGTAGTGGGCAGCTGCAGCGTTTAGGCCACAGTTCTTTGGGGGCTGGTTTGGAGAGAAAGGAGTGAGATGCACTCCTTGGCCCCAGCGCAATTGCGCACATGGATTCCGCTGCGTAGGCAGCAGCCCTGACATTCTGGACACAGGGCGTTTGGGCCCCTTGAGAAGGCCAGTTGGCCAGGGGGGTCCCTGTTTATGTGATATTAGGAAATGTGATGCTCTACAATGAGTTATGCCTCTAATGTGTTTATGCTTATGAGGTTATGGCATACTGCGTGTATGCTGGTGAGGCCTAATGTCTAATGATGTTTATGCTAATGAGATTATTGCATACTGCGTGTATGCTGGTGAGGACTAATGCGTAATATGTTTATGCTGGTGAGGTTATGGTCTAATGCGTTTAGGCTTATGAGGTTGGCGCAGAATGTATTTCGCGCCTAATGTGATACTGTGCATAATGTGGTTTATGTTACAGGATGATGCTGAGTACAGTGGTTACCAGTGATTACTGGTTGTACGGTTATGATATGTCCTACATTTATGATATGTTCACTAAGTGATGGTTCTGACAGTGGCCCTCGTGGCCCTGTCATGTGTAAATAATCCCTTGTAGATATTGCCCAGTGCCAGTTGGCACCATGTATATTATGTGATTACTATTCTAATGTGTTATGAGAATACAAAGGCTATTTTTGATATAACCTTGTGTGGAGTTCCTTTTTGTGGTGTGCCTGGTATGTTGTTGCTGTGTGCGAGCGCAAACGCTTTACACATTGCCTCCGGGATAAGCCTGACTGCTCGTCCCAAGCTACCAAGGGGGTGAGCAGGGGTTATTTTAGGAGTGTAGCCCCTTACCCTGACTAGACGCAAGGGTCCCTATTTGTCACAAGTACCTACCTATGCCAACTAGAGACCCCCAAATCTAACATTGGTGGTCAGCGGTGAGGATTATGGACTTGCATTTGTGACTCATGTACAGTAATTGGTGTAAACTACTAATGAGTGCAGACCATAACGCAACCACATACTTTTTGAGAGGATTTTTCCTTGGAACTTCTTTTCTATTTTTTGATTCTTAAGAACTGCCAGTCTTTTTGCCACCATGAGCAAGTCAGCATCCATAGTATCTGTAGACATCATATTGGAAGAAGAGAGAATTGATACTTACACTGTGCCTTATCTGAAAGCTTTGTGCAAGAAATTTAAAATCTCTGTGAAAGGCCTCACCAGGAAAGAGGAATACCAGAAGGCGCTGAGGGCCTGGGTAGAATCTAGGAATGCCAGTGAGCATCCTGAGGAGCCAGTAGTGGAGGCAGAGGATTTAAATGAGCAACTTGAGGGGCCAGTGGGCCTAACTGGAGGGAAAGCACCTTCAGGGGCGGGCAGCAGTGGTTCTTCCAAGGGATTGTCCCCAGGAGAGCTGGAGGACAGAGCAAAGGAGAGGATGCACAAGTTGGAGCTAGCTAGGCTCAAAATGGATGGTCAGAAAGACATAGCGAGCAAGAAAATAGAGCTTGGGATGGGATTAGAGATGAAGAAGTTAGCCTTAGAGGAAAAGAGGATGCATTTTGAGCATGAGAGAATGATGAGGGAGTTGGAGTTGAAAGCCAGGGGCTTAGGGATTCCTCCCTCTGGTGGCAGCAAAATTGTATTATTGAGTGCTGAGGAAGTGCACACACCCAGAGATGTGGTGCCTGACTTGGAGGGGGTTGATTTACGCCAGGAGGTTCAAGGACGTGAGGTAGCTCCGGTGGTGCACAGTGTCCCTGAGATAGATTGGGGAACTGGCCCAGGGGTTCATGGTCCTAGTGGTGGGAGGGACACTCCACTGACTCTAGATGAGAGGAGCAGGGAGGGGGGTTCCCCCATGGTTGAAGTCCTGGTGTGTGAGTGTGAAGACCGCCCAGAAGAGTGTGGGTTGAGTGACAGAGACAGTTAGATACTGTCTTGCCAGTCTCAGGAGAGTGGTGTGGGGTACGTGTGCAAGGCACTGGATGGTGAGGTGAAGGATAGTTTGGTGGGTCTGTGTGATCCAATTTTGGGAGAGCATATTGTAAGTCCCTATTTTCCAGAGCTATGCCAACACCTGTTGGAGTGTGAGTTCTCTGACCCCAGGGAGCTCACAATGGAGGCAGACCTTTTGGTGGATTCCAGAGGGTCTGAAGAGGCATTGGGGAGTGACCCTAAAAGGAGTGGCTCAGGTATCTTCCGGACCTGCGTGGTGGAAGAGGTTCAGAGTAGCCCAGCTAGGTCCCGGTGTGGTAGGAGGGGTGTAGGGGCTCACGTCCTGTCTCTGCGGAGAAGGAGTGAGTGTGGGGCTGCGTGTCCCAAGGTGCCCGAAACCCAGTCTCAGGGCCTGGATGGTTCTTTCAGTGAACACCAGGTTGGGGCCTAGACTGTACTGGTAGGTCATTTTGAGGGGGGATCTCCCAGTGTCTAGAGGACGTGGAGTGTCTGTAACCAGAGCTCCAGCGATCCTGGTGTCTGGCGGTGCCACTCCTAAGTGGAGGGTGCAGAAGTCCAGATGGAGGGGTGAGAGGGGGAAAGAGTCCCCAGTGGAAGAACCAGTGGGTCAGGGGCCAGCCAGAAGGGCTGAGTCGCCAATGATTGGCCATGGTGACGCCACTTCTGTCCTGGGGGATCTTCACGCGCTGTCAGATGGACAGGAGGTCGTGAGATCGGCGCCAGGCAGACTGTCACACGACACATTAGTTATGTGTCACCCTCAAAGGAGGGCATGCGTGCTCCCCGTGAAGTCTTGGTTCGCTGGGCATCTGACCAAAGGATAGCGTCCCTGGGTTGGGGAGCCAGGAGCATGTGTTTCCTGACCTGGACAGAGGGCGGCTGTAATCAGTGTCCTGGCCGGTTTGCCTTCTAGGGGGTACCACTCCAGTTGGGAGGGTATCGGACTCTGGAAGGGGGTGCAGACGGAGGGAGTACCTGCCTCTGACCACGGTGCATCCGGTGGATGTAGATCCCAGGTGGTAGACCAGTTGATGGAGAGAGGTCCTGAACTGGTGGGAGAGTTGTGTTCTGGGGGTACTTCTCCTGGGAGAGTGCGGAATGCCAGAAGGGAGGTAGGGTGAGGAGGCGCTTCACCCGTGACCTCTGGTCAGCCTGAGGGTGTGGACCCTAGGTTGGAGGATCAGTGGTAGTTTGGAACTACACTGAGAAGGGAGAGTGGAGAATGGCTATTGATGCCAGGGGTTACTGCCCCCAACTCTGTGGATTGGCAAGGACCAGTGGTATCTGGATGACCTAGGGCCTGGTCCTGGCTGGGGACAACTAAGGAGTACCAGTGGGGTAGCCTAGTTGGTCCTGAGAGGTTTTTTTCAGAGGGAGCCACATGGGTTCAGAGTGGCGTAGAACCGGAGGGTGTCCCTGCAGTGCGGGCCCGCGTCCGTGTTCTATCGCCCCAAGCAGGGAAGCCCATCACAGTGGTGATTGGTCTGCCCTGCGTTTTGGCTGGAAGGGGGTTGTGTTGGACTTGGCCCTTTTTGGCAGGTTCACCCCTGAACTTTTTGCCTTAAGCTCTGACATAGTGGTAGTGATTTTTGGCCTCTGCGCACTTTAGCACTGTGGCCCAGTGTAAAGTGCGTGCGCGCCCTGAGTGCGTGTGGTGAGGTTGGCCTGCCCTCCCATAGGAATGCATGGGGGATATGTGTGTCCATGGTAATTCCTGGTATGAGAGGAGTGCAGGGGCGAGTTTAGTATGTATGAACTCGTGAGAATAAATGCTGCGCAATGGTGTGCGCAGATTTATTATGACTAGTGTAGAAATGCCACTTTTAGAAGTTGGCATTTATGTGTGCTCTGTGTCTGCCTGCCTGATGTGAATTGCATGTCTGGCTTGTGAGTGACAGGGGCTGGGAGGTGTGTGTGGCTCCAGGAGGGGCAGGGTGGGTCAGCGCAGGGCTGAATGGAGAGATCTCCATGCAGATGGGAGGGAGGAGTTGCACCTGGGACCTGAATAGGGCTGTGCCTTCCCTCCACAATGCTGGCTCCGCCCCCTGTGGTGCGTCTAATCCCTGAGCCCCCACCTGACAAAGAAGAGAGGAGCTGAGCAAAACAAAGTGCTCCAAAGCTCCCCTATACCAGTTCTGACTGGTATCCCCAAGCCCTGTGCTGTGACACAAAGGGAAGAGTGATATAAATATAGGGGCTGTGACCCCATGAAAATGTTCAGTGTACTGTACTTGTGCTGTTCCTGCTGGGGCGTGCTGCTGCTGGGGCCCAGGGGGGGGCTGCCAGGAGGGCTTGCCTCCCTGGGCCCTGCATGGCCCCTTCACCTAAGGACTGATCCCTTTATCTACAGGACCTTTTGCCTGTTCTAGCGCATTGCGAGCGCTTTATTTCCATTATTCCTCCAGCAAAGGTGCACGAGGGCTCCGCAGCGCTGAGCTGCAATAATTTCCAGAGGGAATCCCAGCGTGGGGATTCCCCCCTTTCGGAGGTGGAGAGAAGCGGGTGCCTACCCCGCATTGCGCCACGAGCGGGAGCCTACCCCGCTTGATACCGACTGAAAACGGCGGGTGCCCACCCCGCCTTATGCTGCCTATTGGCGGGAGCCTACCCTGCATTTCCTCGGAGAAAGAGGAGTCGCCGGGCCGCTGCCGAGCGCGACCCGGAAGACAGGCACTGTTGCCTGGTTATGGGCGGGGCATAGCGGCCGGCTGACCAATTGCAGCGCGGCCGAGAAAGGAAGGAGGAAGTCTAGCGAGGCGGCCGAGGGGGCCGAGAGCAGCGCGGGGCTCCCGTGAGGAAGGGAAGCCCCGCGTCAATGCCAGCAATGTCGATGCAAAGTCCCGGGTCCCAGGAGGGGGCCCGGGTGAAGTAAATCGAGAATCCAGGCGGGAGCCCACCCCGCGCTGGATACTACGAGGGATGAGGAGGCTTCCCCCCAGCCGAGAGCCCGGTGAGTAAGGGATGGCTGGGGGGGGAGTAGAATCGAGGCACAGGCGGTGCCTATCCCTTGAGCGGACCCGCAGGACAGCGGGCCGCTCCACCGATGGGGGCATTTCTTGGCACCGTGGTGGTACCGGTTCAGGCCCGCACCTATTTCCCGAGCGGCCCCGTCTGGCAGCGGGCCGCTCCAACGATGGGGCAAGAGTATGTAAAGAGCCCCAGCGAGGCCCCGAGGGCACAGATGTGCCAGGGCCCCCCTCATGTGGTTTTATTCCCAGCTGCGCCGCACCAGCGCGGGCAGCTGCAACCCTTGGGCACAATTAATTCAGAGTCCCTGAGTGGGACCGGAGGCACAGAGGTGCCCGGCCTTCACGTGATTCCCAGCTGCCCAGCAAGTAGTGGGCAGCTGCAGCATTTAGGCCACAGTTCTTTGGGGGCAGGTTAGGAGAGAAAGGAGTGAGATGCACTGCTTGGCCCCAGCGCAATTGCGCACATGGATTCCGCTGCATAGGCAGCAGCCCTGACATTCTGGACACAGGGCGTTTGGGCCCCTTGAGAAGGCCAGGGGGGTCCCTGTTTATGTGATATTAGGAAATGTGATGCTCTACAATGAGTTATGCCTCTAATGTGTTTATGCTTATGAGGTTATGGCATACTGCGTGTATGCTGGTGAGGCCTAATGTCTAATGATGTTTATGCTAATGAGATTATTGCATACTGCGTGTATGCTGGTGAGGACTAATGCGTAATATGTTTATGCTGGTGAGGTTATGGTCTAATGCGTTTAGGCTTAGGAGGTTGGCGCAGAATGTATTTCGCGCCTAATGTGATACTGTGCATAATGTGGTTTATGTTACAGGATGATGCTGAGTACAGTGGTTACCAGTGATTACTGGTTGTACGTTTATGATATGTCCTACATTTATGATATGTTCACTAAGTGATGGTTCTGACAGTGGCCCACGTGGCCCTGTCATGTGTAAATAATCCCTTGTAGATATTGCCCAGTGCCAGTTGGCACCATGTATATTATGTGATTACTATTCTAATGTGTTATGAGAATACAAAGGCTATTTTTGATATAACCTTGTGTGGAGTTCCTTTTTGTGGTGTGCCTGGTATGTTGTTGCTGTGTGCGAGCGCAAACGCTTTACACATTGCCTCCGGGATAAGCCTGACTGCTCGTGCCAAGCTACCAAGGGGGTGAGCAGGGGTTATCTTTGGCGTGTAACTCCCTCGCCCTGACTAGAGTGGTGGTCTCTGCCTGGCTTTGGCGCAAGCCTTAGCCAACCGGAGATCCCATTTCTAACATTTACCATGCCAACATGGGAGTAATTAACTTTTTTATTGTTTGCGGCTGTAATTCATGTCACAAACTATTGATACACCTGTCACTGAATTGTAATTTGGAAGGGATACCTATAATGAGACCCTTCCAAACTGAGATTTGGTATCTAGTCACAAACTCATTTAGGAGCCGGTGCAACTGCAGTGCATTTAAACTGCAGTCCAGCTAGAGGACAGTGGTGCCCCTGGAAGACAGGTAGTGGTATTTTTATCATATATGTGGTTTGGGTGAATAAACACTGCAACCCCCATATGACATTTAACTTCCATGCCAAAGGTGCATTTTCTGTGCCATCTAAAACCAGATGGGTGAAACTAAATTTACCAATACTATTTTATGGGCAGAGCATATGAACAATGGCAAAGAATAGCAGTGAGTTGCCGCCTCATTTTGTTTACAGAAACTGGGTGCCCTTGTACCTTGTGCTAGGGGTACAATTTTTTATGTGTCTCCCATGCGCTTGAGTAGGTCCCTTGCAGACCTCCTGCAGCCTGTAGACATGCATTGTGGCTCCCCGTTGTATGTCCTTTGGGAGCTATTTCTGCCATTTCAACAAACATTCTTTCTTTAGCAGCTTGTTGAAAGTGGAAATTTTCTTTCCTTTCACCTTTCAGGTTTTGTCAGTTCCTTGGGCTGTGACCGATAATTCTGCATAAATATTTGTGTTCGTTAACAGAACTTCTTCGGTTGCTTTTCCTTAAGTGTTGTTTAACAATTTTCCTGATGATCGCCCCAGTCAATTAAACCACGGGGTTTGAAAAGTAAACTTTTTTATCTTTAATATGGACTCCACTAAGTGTGTGAATTGTAATTACATATACTTGAAGTCTTTCTCAGATTTAGGAAAATATCCAAATGATTTGTGATTTAATGCAGCCTATTGTCCTTTGTTTCATGTCTTTTTAATAATTGTATTGCACTTCAGCTTCACCAATTTTTCACTGCACCGTCCTGTTATATTCCATATAGGTACCCCAATATAGGCCCGGGTAACATCCCAACCTTTCGCCTATATTCGTCCCTACATTACATACATAACGGGCTTTTAGGACAGACCCTTTACCTAGTTACGGTACTGCTTACAGAACGTGGGGTTTTCCCTGAACAATAGCCTCATACATTATGAATGAGGATTCTTGGGAACTCAGCAGGACCACCATCTCCTGCATAATAACTATGTACAAGGTTCATTCCCTACGTTATCCTAAGTCTGTCAATGGCACAGCAAGGTAGAACCCCTGAGGACACCTTTGGGTAAATAAACATCACATCTTGCTGAGATAGGCAGCGGAGATCAGGACTTCCATGCCGACACACTGACGCGAGGCGCTGAGGTTCCTGCATGCAGATACTCCAGCTCGCAGTGGTCTGACATCCCTTGCGGGGTGTCCAGCTCTAGACCAAGACGTGGTCCCATAGTCTCTCAATTCAGGTAATGGGGTTGACTTTATCTTAGAGGGATTCTTGGCTTAACACCTATACACATGCTAGGTACATTTAGGTACATCTAGTTAGGGTTGCATCGTAGGAGTACGCATTTTACTGTCATGTATTTTATATACTTACCTGTATTCATGGTTTTGGAAAGATGGTAGAAATCTACCAACCTTTTACCTTTTTAGTGCTTCTAATCATTTATATCTGTTTCTGTCTAATGGTTGTTTCAGCACACCTATTTTACACTAGAATAACGACTGTTCAATAAATGCTTATTGAAAAACGTCCATACTGTTTATTCTGTGTATCTCTCTGAGACGAAGTGAGCACGAGTGACTGAGCGAAAAGTATTGCACTGTTTCCACGGTCCTGAGGGATCAGGGTTGTCATGTTCGATAGTTGCCAAGAACTATTCTCTCCTTGGTAAGTGGAGTTTTCTAGTGACACTGTGAGCTAGCTGGTACACAGGCCAACATACCCGGTGGGGGTGTCTGGAATCAGTTTAGACACCAATCCCGCAGTGTATGTTGTCTAAACGCGCAGATCCTATATAGGTTTTATAGGAAATACACGACATGGCGCTGCCAACGTTGGTTGGGTACTTATTTAACGGTCAAATCTGAGTAGTTCAGTTGTGCTATTCTCAGAGACCCCTACTCACATTCCCCCAGAGACTTCTGGAGTGGGAGGAAACAAAATATCCACCGCAGCTGAGTAGGCAAAAATCCTATGTATTGACTGTTGGTTAATCAAGCTTGAAGATCAAATTGTTCCCATTGTGCATAAAACCTTATCTCAGTTCCCTTGAAAAACTCTTCTTACTAAAAACAACGACTGAGCAGGAAGATGTTGTGGGTGCACTACATATGACAGTCCAAGATGAAGAAGAGGCAGATGCAATACAAATTCCTGAAAATGTTAGAAATGCCATCACCCTAAAACTAGCAGCATCTGGTTTAACAGCTAGAGGTGGGTCAGTAACCTTCGTGATTGAGGCACACAAACGATATAGAACAGAGGTATTCTATCCATGGGTTAGATTCCCACAGGCAGATGCACGAACAAAAACATTTCATTACTACATAGAAGATGACATACCAAACGGATATTGTCCGTATGAGGACATTGAAGTTCCGCTGTCAGCTCGACGATTCCTCAGGAACGGTTCGATGCCAAAAGGGGTCCACCTCTCGATAGCCCCAACCCTGTATGCTGTAATAGCACAGGCGAATGGGATGATCAAGTGGGGGAAGGGAAGGAAGGGGTCAGCAGGGAGGGAGATCTGAAAAGCAAAAACACTAACTGATAAGTAAATGCATATATATACTGTTGTTTTTATCTACATAAGTGAGATGCTCATACCTGTAAAACAAATAATAATACTCCATCCATTAGGAAAAGGAAGGAGTCAATAGTTCTGTAACATAGCTCAGTAATGGTTGGGTATTGCGCTAAGAAAGGGATAGAGGCACAAAGGTACATGAATTTGTAGCCCAAACACACTCACAAGGTGACTCACAACACTGTACACTAGAAACCATACACACCAGTACACATAAATTGTTCCACGTCACAGGGGAAGAGCAGAAGGCCGCCTCTTGATCCCCCTGTTAATGTACACAAATAATAAACAACTCAATGCTCCATTTGTTTCGGTATAGCAGTTGCTTGTATATTGTCAATCATATACATGTACGTAATTAAATCCAGTACCACTGAGCCTATGTACCTAAAACACTTTGTGGTAAGTGTAGCGGGATGTATGAATCTCACACTAGGAGTTTGTAAAGCGAGAATACTTGGCATCAAAGATAGCAATCAGTAATCCCAAAGGGCAGGTTATACAGTTTCCGGTGGTTCGTATGCCCCCATACGTTAAAATAGAGTATTTCGAAACTAGGGCGTTATCGGGGAGTTTCCCGATGAAGTCGGTGCAAGTGCACCCTTACCATACAGAAGTCTAGGCAGGGAATACAGCAGCGCGTGAACGATGCTCATCAAAACGAATAACCAGCAGCTTCTGGCACTCCGGCAGGCTCCTTTAACCGGTCGAGCACTTCCGGTTTACAGTTCTCGGTGCTCCCGGCATTCACGGTCACTTCCGCTATGCCACCTGCGAGTTGTAGTTTCTCGGGCCTCGGAACGGGACACATATCGCTCCCGGTCATGGAGCCATCCGTTGCGGAAGGGACCCCGCTCTGGGTCCACCATCTACCCAGCCAAGCCCATGCCCTGCTGTAGGCGGCCGGGAGAGGCGAAGCAGCGCTGCCCCTGGGTAAGTAGGGCGGCGGGCCGAGAAGAACGCGGGGGCGGAGAAAACTTGTGACATCCACTCACCTACCAGGAGCATATAAACTGGTTTAAAGGTGCCCTTCCCCATACAAGAAATAAAGTAAGACTCAGTCCGCTCGGAAGAGACGGAGTAACATGGCCGGTACTAGCGGCTTATACACCACATCCTGACATTGACACAATGCCAGTAGGAGACTTACGTACACTTCATAAAAAACTAATAAGACTTTACAGAAACATGACACAGTTTGTGATGAGAACACTCACACTCCAGCTAGCCACGGCTATACCAACAGGTCCGATTCAAACATCAACAACTAAAATTACACCACAAACGTTACACGCAGTGATGGGTAAAATGCCCACTAAACGTGAACAAATGCCATTCTGGATAGCTCAAAAAATAACACAGCTAGAGGCGGTATTTCCACACACTAGCCCACAAGAAAAGCATAGAATGCTAAAAATGTGCTTGCCCATGGGAATAGCTCCCCAGATAGAGGATTTTACCACTTGGGGTACAGTTTTCGCTGCCATATATACCAGGACTCGTGGTATCCCATCATTAGCAGTAATACCAGATGTATTAAGACAAATACAGAACGAGTATGGAGCAGAACCCGCTCTGAACTTAGGGATGAAATTACAAGGTAATTTTGCCCAGGTATTAGCTATAATATTAGCAAACATTAAAGGGGAGGCAGCAGCAGTGGCAATACGCCAACGCCTGAGGGATTTCACTCCTATACAAAAGGAGACAGAATAACATAAAATTATCGAAGACACCTATGCTGAATTGGGTAGAGATAGTTTGGGAGCTAGACTAGTAAAATCTCAACTCATGGGAGGTCCAGAAAAAGAACACACCGAGCAAACACCTGCTTCTTCAATGAAGAAATGGGATAATAACAAATAACAAAAGAATAGATCTCAATCCAGAGGTAGGTCTCTTCAACAAGAGTTCTCCGAAAGGAGGTATAACCTTAGGAACAGAGATAACATTAGGAAACCTAACAGGTATCAGGACACTGATACACGTTCCTCTCGTTCATTTCAGGGTTCATCAAAAAACTCTGAGAGGGAAGGACGGTCAGAACACAGACAAGAAGAGCGTACAAAGTCCAGAGACACGCAACGCACTTCAGACTACGCATCCAAAAAAGAAGAAAAGACAAAATCAAAGCCTCAATTCAAAAAGAAGAAAGTAGCAGGTTGTGAGGAAGACCGAGATGAAGGAGCCCGGAAGTGTCCAACGGGTGATGCCGACACATCACGCAAGCCGGAAATACCCAGCGGTCTAGTGTCGGCGGACCGGGGGAGGATCCACTGACGTCACCAGTAAGGGACGGCCAAAGGGACATAGACACGGACAACGAGAGAGACGAGGAGAGTGCTACGACGAGAAAAGAAGCGGAGGAGAGGAGTACGACGAGACAAAGAGACCAGGAGAAGGAGGACGGGGCGAACGCGCGGAGGAGAGGAGAACGAGTAGAGAGTCCCGTATACTGCACCCAAGCCCGGCGACTCGAAGGAAGGTGTGGACGCCCCGGGTCCCAACGCCACGGCCCTGGACACGGGTCGTGGCTTAAGGCAAGTACCTTTGAGAGGGTCGTTCTGGTGGGAGTGGTGGGGAGGCACGAGGTAAAATAGCACCTGTGTCATTGGCTTCACTTGCACTACGGGCGTTACCCTCACGCTTCCCCTCCCTCACTTCCCGCCAACTGGTGAAGGTTGCACCACATAGAGTGAACAAAGAACCCCTTTGGTAACCCCAGATTTATTTTGTTTTGTTTTTCCCACACCGTGACCCAGGAGACAAGCCGTGTTGTAATGTGGACCGCAAGACCCAAGGAGTGTCTGAGGAAGGACAAGAAGGAGCCTTGGAAGAGACTGTCCTTCTCATATTTTTCTGTTGGGAGTATTCTTGTTTGTTGGTGCCCTTTTCTGTCTTGACATTTCCAAAAGCCTAAAAGAAAAACAGAATAAAGGAAGGCGCATCATATCTTTATTGTGTCCAGTGGCCCCTTCTGCCTCACACGTCATCCCCCCCCTTACAAAGTGGTGTCAGAAGTGGGATTACATCCCTCAGGTGTCGAACCATGACACAACCCATGCCTGTAGAGGGTATAATAGCCCAACTAGCCGAAGGGCAGCGACACTTGCAGCTTGTGATAGAACAGCAAGCCCAAACCGCCCAAAAAGACCGAGAAGCGCTGCAGGAGGCATTAAATGAACAAGCCAACCTGATCTCCAACAACCAGCAAGTACAGGACATGGCCATCCTGCGGCTCACCGACGCCATCGTTAGCTCGAGGGTCCGGCCTAATGTCCCGGGATCTGTGATGCAAAAATACCAAGATGGAGAAGATCCGGACTATTTTTTTAATCAATTTTGAGAGAGTGGCCACTACAGCGGCCTGGCCCCATGAGAAAAGTGGGGCCAATACATAGCCCTTCTCCTGTCCAGAGAACTCCAGGCCGCCTACCAGGCTGCCAACCCAGCAGGTACCACAACGTATGAAGAGATAAAAAAGGCCATTCTAGAGCGCCTGGGTTGCGACCAAGAATATTACAGAGCCAAATTTAGAAAGGAAAAATGGACCTCAGGAGACAACCCACGCGCTCTATATTACCGGATCAGAGACCTGGGTAACCGGTGGCTGACGCTCCATACGTCTAGTGTAGAAGAACTCACCGAGAAGGTCTATTTAGAGCAGTTCCTGGACGCTCTACCCTCTAATACCTGTTCATGGGTGAAACAGCACCCTAACCTTACATCCACAACGGCGGTAGAGCATGCTTGCGCCTTTCACAGATCCCAAATTTCAAGGCTGGCATACCACGCCCCCCCCTACAACCCCCTGAGAAGCGCTCCCCGACCCGAAACCAAGCCACTAGTGACTCCCCGCATGTCCCTCAAAACGCCCCCCGTTCCAAGCAGACAAGGGCCTCAATGCTACCACTGTGCAGAGTGGGGGCACATCGCCAGACAATGCCTGCATCGAACCCCGACAGCCGAGCCCATGGAGATAGGGTACTCCAGAGGTCGCATATACATGACAGGGAAGGGGCCCCATAAATACAGGAAAGAAGTTCTCCTGAATGGAAAAACACAGCAGGCTCTGTTGGACACTGGGTGCCATGTTAGGGTGGTGGACCATACCTTGGTACCCCGGCCACAGATAAGAGAGGAAGAACAAGTACGCATCACCTGTGTACACGGGGACACCAGGGCCTATCCTGTAGCAGAGGTTCTGTTAGACGTAGACAACGACCCCCACCTAAGGAAGGTGGGAGTCGTACCCTCTCTACCTGAAGCTATCATCATTGGAACAGACCACCCGAAATTCGAGCAGTATCTAGACAAAACAAAGGGGCCTCCTGTCGCCTGGCTACAAGATGCACCCTTCAGTAGAAGTGACATAGAGACCACAAGGATGAGGGATAAGAAAAGTAGACAGTAGAGACGAAGGGAAAAGAGGAAGTTTAACTGTTTACAGCAACCACAACCTGCTTTTCCTCTCTCCCTCGCAGACACAGACCGAACGACCCCGATCAGCTTTCGTGCAGCCCAGAGTGAGGACAACACTCTTAAGCATGCTTGGGAGCATGTCCAAGAACAAGAGCCTGAGCAGGTAGGATCCTATTTCTTTATAAAAAGGGGATTGTTGTACCGGGCTGGAAAAGGGGACACACACCATACTACACAGTTAATAGTCCCCTCCCCCTTTCGAGAGCATGTCCAACACTTAGCGCACAACCAGATAGAGGGGGGGCATTATGGAAAGGAAAACACCTTGAAATACTTATTGGAGAGATTTTACTGGCCCGGAGTGTATAGGGACGTGGCGAAACATTGCGCTGCATGTGTGAGATGCCAATACGTAAATCCGGGTGGAGCAAAGAAAGCCCCCCTGTATCCCTTACCAATTATTGACGTCCCGTTTAAATGGGTGGGTATGGGCCTGGTGGGACCTTTACCTCACTCTGCAAGAGGACACCGTTACATTCTGGTCATAGTAGACTACGCTAGCCAGTACCCTGAGGCGTTCCCTTTGTCTAGTATGACCACTCCGACCGTAGCCCAAGCCATGATTTCCCTTTTCTCAAGGGTGGGGTTCCCATCAGAAATCCTAACGGATCAGGGGACCCCCTTTATGTCTCGCCTTATGGCTCAGACCTGTGCGATACTGGGTATTGACGGGATACGTACCTCGGTCCACCACCCTCAAACGGATAGCCTTGTGGAACGCTATAACAGGACCATCAAAAATATGCTCCGCAAGGTCATCTCGGAAACAGGGAGGGACTGGGACCAGAAGCTCCAACTAGTCCTCTTTGCAATACGGTCACACGAACAGCGGTCTACGGGTTTCTCCCCTTTCGAGCTGTTATTCGGAAGAAAACCCAGATCATTGTTAGACATGGCGGTAGAACACTGGGAGGGAGAGGACGAGGAGGGAAAACCCTTGCTGCGGTATGCCGCTGACCTCAAAAACATGTTAACGCAACTGTGGGGTCTGGTGCATGAACATATGGAGGAAGCCAGGGGATACAAAAGATGTACTATGACCGAAGTAGTCGTTTAAGGGAATTTGCCCCCGGGGATAAGGTGCTCCTATTGTTACCGTCCACAGAGAACAAACTACTAACACAATGGCAAGGTCCCTTCGTCATAGAAAATAAGATAACCCCGGTTACGTATAGTGTTCTGTTACCCCTTCGTTCAGGAGGTAAACAGATATACCATGTTAACCTCTTAAAAAAATGGGAGGAACCCCATATGTCTAGAACAGAAGGCGTACCTATCCCCTTCGTGAGTTCCGATAAAAAATTAGAAATCCCTCTATTGTCCAATCAGGAACCAAAGGCAGAGGCAGTACCAACCGGGGATATCATGTCTCTCACACAAAAAGACCAACTACTCGCATTACTGGATACCTTCCCAGGCCTCTTTTCCACCACCCCAGGGTTGACCTCCCTGATACAGCATGATATAGTGTCCCTAGATAAAAAGGTAGTGAAACTAAAGCCCTACCGTATCCCAGCCGCCCGAAGAGAAGCTGTAGAGAAAGAAGTGACTGCCATGTTACACTCCCAGATAATAGAACCCTCTCAAAGCAATTGGTGCTCCCCCGTGGTGATTGTACCCAAACCCGATGGCAGTCTACGCTTTTGCATAGACTTCAGGCAAGTGAACAAGATCACCAAGTTTGACACCTATCCCATGCCCCGAATTGACGAGCTGATCGAACGATTAGGAAAGGCCAGATACATGTCGACACTTGATCTCACAAAGGGGTATTGGCAAATACCCTTGACCCCACAGGCCAGAGAAAAAACGGCGTTCTCAACCCCTTCAGGTCTCTACCATTTTAAGGTACTCCCCTTTGGCTTAAATGGGGTGCCAGCCACTTTTCAACGTTTGATGGACAAGATTCTAAGACCCCATAAAGACTATGCCGCTGCATATCTGGATGATATTGTCGTCTTCAGTCCGACATGGGAGGAACATTTGGTGCATTTGGCTTCAGTATTTATGGCCATTCAAACAGCAGGTCTCACCATAAACCCCAAAAAATCCCTGTTAGTCACAAACACCATCCAGTATCTGGGCTACACTATACAAGAAGGGCTCATAAAACCCCAGATAGACAAAGTGGACGCAATCAGGGCAATCCCTACCCCCACCACCAAAAGGGACATACGCTCCTCCTTGGGTTTCATTGGGTATTACCGTCGATTCATCCCTAACTTCTCCTCCCTGGCCAGTCCCCTTTCCAATCTCCTGACGAATAAGTACCCATCGCGTATATCCACCTGGAACCCAGAACACGAGAACAGCTTTCGCACTTTGAAAAACGCCATCTGTACGGCACCGGTTTTGCACTGCCCTGATTTCAATAAAACGTTTGTCCTGCAAACCGATGCTTCGGGTCTAGGTCTGGGTGCTGTATTATATCAACCTGACTCAAACGACGACCTCAAACCGCTCCTCTTTATCAGCAGAAAACTGTTTAACCGCGACACACATTATTCTACGATCGAGAAAGAGGGCCTGGCTATAAAATGGGCCACAGAAGCCCTACAGTATTACCTTTTGGGACGCTCATTTGTTGTACTCCCTGACCATGCCCCTCTCACTTGGCTAGCGAGCAATAAGGACACCAACTCCCGCATCCTTTGCTGGTTTTTAGCACTGCAACCTTTTTCGTTTCAGACAATCCACATGCGTGGAGCAAAACAGGCTGACTTCCTGTCCCGACATCCGTTCTCCAAATGGCCCCAACGGCCATTCCTGAGGGGGGAGATGTGTGAGGAAGACCGAGACGAGGGAGACCGGAAGTGCCTGACGGGTGATGCCGACACATCACGCAAGCCGGAAATACCCAGCGGTCTAGTGTCGGCGGACCGGGGAGGATCCCCTGACGTCACCAGTAAGGGACGGCCAAAGGGACGTAGACACGGACAACGAGAGAGATGAGGAGAGTGCTACGACGAGAACAGAAGCGGAGGAGAGGAGGACGAAGAGAGAAAGAGACCAGGAGAAGAAGGAGGACGGGGTCGAACGCGACGGAGGAGAAGAGAACGAGGAGAGAGCCCTGTATACTGCACCCAAGCCCGGCAACTCACAGGAAGGTGTGGACGCCCCGGGTCCCAACGCCACGGCCCTGGACACGGGTCGTGGCTTAAGGCAAGCACCTTTGAGAGGGTCGTTCTGGTGGGGGTGGTGGGGAGGCACGAGGTAAAATAGCACCTGTGTCACTGGCTTCACTTGCACTACGGGCATTACCCTCACGCTTCCCCTCCCTCACTTCCCACCAACTGGTGAAGGTTGCACCACATAGAGTGAACAAAGAAACCCTTTGGTAACCCCAGATTTGTTTTGTTTTGTTTTTCCCACACCGTGACCCGTGAGACAAGCCGTGTTGTCCTCTGGACCCCAAGACCCAAGGAGTGTCTGAGGAAGGACAAGAAGGAGCCTTGGAAGAGACTGTCCTTCTCTTATTTTTCTGTTGGGAGTATTCTTGTTTGTTGGTGCCCTTTTCTGTCTTGACATTGCCAAAAGCCTAAAAGAAAAACAGAATAAAGGAAGGCGCATCATATTTTTATTGTGTCCAGTGGTCCCTTCTGCCTCACACGTCATCCCCCCCCCTTACACAGGTCTTAAGATCAGACATGCCCAGAATTCTGAGGACTCAACTACTGAATGGGGAATGGGCTCTGACGATGCTAGACAGTGCAGCAGAGGTAACAATAGCTCACCAGAACCTGATGGAATTTCTGGTGACAGCGGAGCTGAGTGAGCATATCACGGTGGAAACACCTGATACTAGGGTAAGTATCCCACATAGGTTATATGAAATAACACTCCAAATGGAAGGGGACAAGCCCAGAAAAATTAAAGGTCTCTTTTGGGAGAACCTGACTTTTTGCTATGACATTCTTTTAGCTGAAAGAGATTGGCCGCCTGCTATTGTTATGGATTGCCCAAAGGGAGAAATGGTAATTTTTCCAGCCTTTTCCGACCTTGTTCCCACACACTTAAAACACACATATGAGCAGAAGTGAGTGGTGGCCCTTGCCCCTGCGCTATATTGCAACCATGTTGGATGGTATGAAGAGTCAGCTCACTACGTGATACCACTAAAATCTACTCCAACTCCGCAGAGACAGTATCCAATAAAACAGGAAGCGAAAAAACAGGTCAGGGAGATCTTAGATCAACTTGAATACCAGGATGTGATTGAAACTTGCACCTCGTCGATGAATAATCCATTGTTTCCCATAATGAAACCCGATAATTCATATTGTCTAGTTTTAGACTACAGACATCTGAACTCATGCACAAAAACATTTGCAGTACAGAACGCACACAGTGCTGCATTGATGAATAACATTGTGCGGAAGAAATACAAAACAACACTAGATAGCTCAAATGGATTCTTATGCTAAAATATAGCGCCTGAGAGCAGATATTTGACAGCCTTCTCAGCGCTGAGGTCCCAGCATCAATTTGGCTGACTCCCCTAGAGGTATAAGAACAGCCCTGGGTTGTTTTCCGCCAGGGTAACTGAGTTACTTCAGAATCTGGATGAGGGGGCATTGTCCTATGTAGATGATATTTATCTGATGGATGATGACCTGGAGGAACACTTGACCAGGGTGAGCACCATAATTTTGGGATTTGCCTCTGAGGGCTACAAGTTTAACTTTAAAAAATCAAAAATAGCCCACCTCAATGTCCTGTTTTTGGGATATGAACTTTCGAGTGAAGGAAAAAGCTTGGCAGCTAACTTTTTAGAAAAGTGTGCGATGCTCCAACCTCCAAAATCATTGAAAATTTTTCAATCCATACTGGAATTCCTGAATTTTGGTAGAACATACATTTTGGATTACGCAGAGAGGGTTAAACCTTTCTACGACCTCATAAGACCTGATTTTTCAGTTAGGCAATGGACACCGGAACACACAGATATCCTTCGCTTCTTACAAGCTGACATGATAGCGTCTAAACACTTACCAACAAGCGTAAATGTCCGCAACCTAGTGATCTGTATAGTTGTGGGTCGATCTGGGCACACCTACCTAACATACAATGAAGGCGAAACGGTACCCATAGCATACAAATCACACTTGTACACAAACGCTGAGATGCATCAACAGAAAACAAATTCTGACAGCCGTACAGACTGCTGTAGTGAGAGAAAGAGCACTGGCTCTGGGGAAACGAATAATTGTCGTGACTCCGGTACCGGCCTTAGAGGCTGCTACAAAGGCAAGCGTTCCAAATGCTAAAGCCTTACATCTGAGATGGATACAACGGGCTAATTCTCTCACTGCATCAGATGTAGAATACAGATACGATCCAAGTCTAAAAACACAAGCATTTCTGCAATATGAACAAGAATATCCTCTCCCAAATGAAATAATGCCTCTAGATCTGTATGAATACATAATTTACACTGACGGATCTGCTCAGCCGGCCATTGGAAGTAAACAACAATACAGCGCTGCATGTGCGATTGTAAAAGGTCGTATGCAGGACGGCAAATTCCATCCAAGCTGTACAAAAACAAGTCTCTAGGAGACAGCACGGCTCAGCTGGCGGAATTAAAAGCTCTGTTACTGACACTGATAAATACGGATCGAGAATTCCCCACACTAATTGTGTGCGATTCCTTTTACTGTGTCCATTCATACAATGAATATCTTCACTACTGGGGACAAAATGGATTTAAGGACTCGCAAGGTGGCACAATTAAGCATAAAATGATATGGGAACAGGTAGCTGAGTTAAAAAATGAAATACCAAGAGCTCACGTGATACACACGCTAAGTCATCAACGTGATGGTGTTCACGTTGCAGGGAATTCATTGGCTGATGAACCCGCAAAGGGGGCAGTACGAACTGCGTCCGTAGCTGCAATCAATCATTCAAAAACGAGAATAGACGGGCAGATAATGGTAGCTGTCATTGCTTCATGCAAAGACATTAAGGCATTGCCGAAAGGTTTTCCACTCAAGTACTCCTACAAGTTAGATGCAAATAAAGTTCCATTTGCTCAGATTCCAGGAGTGGGGGATAGAGTAATACCAAACATGGATCGCAGATTAGGGTTAATACTAGCTGCACACGAGGGTCTGGGTTCTGCACACGCAGGAGTCACAGCAACAGTTTCTTTACTGAAACAACGCTATTGGTGGCCAGGGTTAACAAAGCAAACCAAAGATTTTGTCTTAAAGTGCGACATCTGTCAATAGATGAAGGGCTCCACCATAACACGTCCAGCGCAGACACCATTGCTAATATCAGACAGACCACTCGCGTGTGTCTATTTGGACCACTGCGGCCCCTTACAATCTGACGGGGCTTACAAGTACATCATGGTTGCAGTGGATTCCTGCTCGAGATTCCTATGGGTATGGCCTCAGCGCTCGGCTGACGCTCGAAGTGTTATCAAAGAATTGCGAGTCTTTATAGGGACATACGCAGTTGGCACATTACATTCTGACCGTGGCCCCGCGTTTAGCTCTAGGGCTTACAAAGAAGCCATGGGAAGTTTGGGTGTTGCACTGTGGTACTCCTCTCTGTACCATCCCGAGGGAAATTCGGTTGTGGAGAGGAAAAACCGGGACCTAAAGCAATCTTTAACAGCTAGAGTATTAGGTTCGGGTGGTAGTTGGGTCAATCACTTATATGGGGTACAGCGGGCCCTCAATAATATGCCAAGAAGTTCTCTAGGGGGTGTCACTCCATATGAGGTCCTATTTGGGACGAGAATGTGAGTACCTGATCTCGATTGTGAAGGCACAGTGGCGGATGAAAAACCTTTTGACATCAATAAACGTTTGGCTGTTTTACAGGATCTGAATGAATCCAGGGCACTACAGAGTAATGTGCAGGTAAAACTGACCGCCACTGGGGAAGTCAAGTCAGTCACGGCCAGACCAGTCTGGATTCCTAAAGTTGGGATCTAGTCAGAGAAAAGATAACAGACAAGAAAGAATTTGGGCCATCCTACAGAAAGCCTGTACCTGTCCTCCCGTCAAAGGAACAAGAACTGTACTTCTGCCGCCTCTTGCCGGAAAAAAGGAGAAGAGATTCGTCTCCATTGATCTGATCATTCCACACTATGTGGCTGATACTGAATAGTAGGCCTCGTGGGCTCCTGAGTAGCCGAAGCCCTCCACTCGCTACCATACAGGAAGTTCAGACGGAAAGGCTCATCACGTTTGAAGAGTCTCCTATACAGAATGATGGACTATGCACAATGCCATGGAACTCGTTCCTCTTGAAACAGAAATTCAAAATCAAAATGAAAGACATATTTCAAATCGACCTAACTGAAGTACTGGGTTTTATTGGACCCAGCGGTGCCAGGGAACACACCCAATGACCTCGAGTTCTTCCTGTCTCAGACTACAGAAACACAGAGTCTTCTTGGTGGCTTCAAAGATCAATTTATTGGCTGCAGCCAACAACAGGTATCCTAGAAGTACAACAATGTGTATGTTCTCAGGAGACTGCCTTCTCATGGAAACCAGCTATCTCTTTTATACAGAATATTATGCTTTAGGCAAACATTCCTTATTTTTACAGTGGGTCATTCACATATTTCTTACAACAAAAGAAAAGACAGATTCATGATGACAAGCCCATTTTCAGTTTGTCCAGCCCACAACCAAATACCCAGTGAGGCCCAACACCTGCAACAGATATAATCTGGACCCCTAATAAAACCGGGCACCTCCTCCTCGTAAAGCAGGTCATAAAGAAAGAGCAGTGACAGGTGTGAATAAGATTTAGATATAGATGTGTGCAATGAAGGGTTTATGGCATGCTGCACCTGGGCCCCTAATCTCGATCGGCCACTGGGAACTAAAACTGGCCGAACAGGTTCTGGCTCTGGACAGTGGAGTCAGCTTGCCCAGGTCACTGAAAGTGTACGTGTTCCCTAAGGCGCGTTTTGGCTTGAGACATTGCCTTATGTGAGGGCAACCACAAAATGGCTGCCGTACACAAAATGGAACCCGAGGGTTCACAAGGGAATCGTTAATATTAGAGTGATCCCGTCACTCGAATATGACGCAAATACTCAGATATAGCATACCTGTCATTACCGGTCTGCTGATACCAAAATCGTCATGTTACAATGATGTTAATGACACAGGTCCAGAATTTTCAGTACCACAGACCCTCCTTTTGCCCTTACATAGGCAATTTACTTACACTCATGCTAATCTGAGTCTAGGTCTATGTTCATGAATTCATTGAGATGTTGCTGTAGCATCATCCTATTACTTAGCTCGTCCCTTGATACAGGTTTCCTTACACATGATGTAACACATAGGCCGCATATGGCAGGAACACACTGTATGCACAGACAAAACAGGAAAAGGATGGCTAGAAGTATCCCAATGACCATCAGAACTTTCCATCCCCAGGTGGATAACAGTTCCCAGAACCATCCCATCAACGACCAGTCTCCTTCATCTATATGGATGGATTCAGAGATCCTATGTAGTTTGGAGATGGCCTGGTACACTGTTGGAGCGTTATCTGGAATGAAAATGCAACAACTGGATTGGATCACTCTACATACCCCACCACGGTCTGCAAGTATGATGTCTAACGCGACCCTGTTCTGCAGGGTCATAAGGCGGTCCGACTGGAGCTCAGCAGTCAAATTATTAAGGGCACCGACAGTTTCGACTATGGTGGATTCAACCACTCGCGTCAATTGCCTCACATTCCTGTTGTTAGCCATAGGTCCCCAGAACGGCAGAAAACCCTTAAAGAAGTCTCCCGCTTCTTGTCCTGCAGTGTCTTCCTTGCTGAAGACACCCCTAATTCTTCTTATCTTATGGTAATCTGCCGCAGCTGTGTAGGTGGGAGGCAACAGGAATGAAACGAAGCATGTGCCCGAGAAGTCAGGGGGCAACCACGTGTAGGCCCTATCATGGCAGATAAAGTAGGTACCCCTAGCTGCTAAGAACAAAGGGGAAGTCTGAGACGCAAAAATATACGTTTCAGTGCAGATACTCTTCCCTAACTGAGCTCTTGGATTCTTGCCATTACCTTGCAGACATAGATGACCCTGATGGGGTACAATCCAAATTGGAGCGGATCTTTTTGCTTGCTGGTTCTCGCTCAGACTCGCTCCATATCCAGTCACGTTCCATCCAATATACGCTAGTGTCTCATCTTCCGGGATAGTTTCGTAGGAACTAGTTCCCCTTATCATGTCGACTATCCCCTTAACTAGAGCACTATTCTTTGGGTTGTCTTTGACGGAACGTAGGGGGTGGATTTCGCGAGCATAGATGAACATCGTTCGGTATGCCCACACAGAACCATTGTAGCTGAATGGCAGCACTAGGTAGGGAATACCTTTCTCAGTAGTATGAGGCATAAGGCCACACACCCAACAGTTGGTTCTGTTCACTACTAGCTGGTGTTGGTGTAAGAGCTGAACAAAGGAGTTGTTCATAAACTCTAATTTTCTAACGGACTCGTGTTCAGGTAGAGGGTGAAAAGAATGTGAGGAGATAGTAGAGGAAGGCATGAGCTGTACAGTGGGTGCAGATGTCACTTGAAAAGAGAATATGATATACCCCACTAAAGACATCATTAGACTAAGTAAAATACAAAGACACATAATTAGAAAACATTTTCTGCTCATGGTTGCACATATTTTCCTTTTGAAACTTATTCTTTCAACAGGTCTCTCCATCTGAAAAGGCTCCATCCTCTAACGTGCTGTTCGCGGCGGTTGGTTTTCTTCACTTGAGAGTGTTTCTGAATGTCCCAGGGAACGCCCTAGAACAAACCAGACCCGTAGACCTTGTGTCCGCAGGCTACACACTCAAGTCTTTTCACCACGACCCTACAGCTGAACCCGGATGGTGGTTCAAAAACAGGTTTTCGGATGGGAGGACCAAAATTTCATTTTATTTGTCCATGACTCTCGGTTGCAAGTTATAACGGCTTTTTCCAGGCAATGTCTGGTCGCAAAACAAAAGTTCAGGCTCAGTAGTGTCCAATCGAAGTGGTGATGGTATTGCTCTTTGGAGAAGATCGTCACTTTCTCGCTCAGAATTTGTCCCTGTGACGCGTGCGTCACTAAAAGGCAGAAAACGAGGCACTGTTTCAGTCCGAGTCAGCAATTCCCTCCTGGACCCACCGGTCATATGGTAGAGGCAAAGGGACCCTCTTACAGTGTACGCCGTGGATCCAGTTTTTCTTCCCTTGTACTCGCACTGCAGATCTTGTGGACAAAATCACCAAATAGGGGCCAATCCAGCGGGGCTGATCGTTCTTTGTCCGCTGAAAGTTCT
Organism: Calotriton arnoldi; assembly: GCA_963921515.1. Classification (NCBI taxonomy): domain Eukaryota; kingdom Metazoa; phylum Chordata; class Amphibia; order Caudata; family Salamandridae; genus Calotriton; species Calotriton arnoldi. Next base: position 549,603 of record CAWUFW010008284.1, read on the forward strand.
TGATTAACACCCACGATCCGGGATTGATTGCATGCCCTGGATCTTTAGAAGCCTGAGGCAGTGTATTATGAACCTGTTGGTGTAAAACACGCAATTTAGCCGTCAAATCATGCAAGTAATCAAGCAGTACAGGGTGTTCAATCTCACTGAATTTCGTTGGCCTCGGCACTCCCCATATGTTAGCCGGGCGACCAAACACTATCTCATGAGGACTAAGTCCTACTCGGGAATGTACGGTCATCCTAGTTGACAACAGTGCTAATGGCAACGCATCAGGCCATTTAAGGCCAGAGCTTGCTTGTATCTTGGCCAGTTTTAGTTTAAGAGTGCCATTATAGCACTCAACTAATCCAGCTGATTGGGGATGATTTGCAGCGTGAAATTTCTGCCGGATTCCTAAACCTTCACACACTCGTTTCATCACTTGACCCACAAATTCACCCCCATTATCACTCCACACCATTCTCGGCAAACCAAACCTAGGGAAGAACTCTTTGAGAAGGGCTTTCGCTGTGGACAAGGCAGTATTATCTTTCAGAGGATATGCCTCTACCCATCTTGAAAAGGCACAAACAACAATGAGTACATATTTCAAATTGTTGCACCTCTCCATGTGGATGAAATCTAGCTGCAAAACCTCGAACGGATACGTTGGAGGCGCAAAATGACCAGCTGGAGTTGGGGTTCCCTTACCAGGATTGTATTTCAAACAAACCATACAATTTTTGACCACATTCTCTGCACATTTGGGAATTCCAGCATTTTGCCACGCTGGAGCCAATAACTTACAGATTCCTTTCACACTGATGTGGGCCATCCCATGTGCCATTGTAACCACTGCAAGCACATATGTATCGGGTAACAACCATCGCTGATGCTCCGACAATTCAACCCAACAACCATTTGCATCCAATTTACCCGTACTCTCTCTCCACGTACTTAATTCCTTCTCCGTAGCTTCAGCTTGGATGGACTTCACACTCTGTATCGTATCTTCACACATTCTAACGTCACCAATCCATCTTGCAGGGCCCGCAACATACATTCGACTCACCACATCTCTTGCTGTTTCTTTCGCAACTTCATCAGCAAACATATTACCGCGACCAACGTCGTCAGTGATCTTCTTATGTGCACTGCATTTCACAATCGCGACTTGCAATGGCAAAGTAAGTGACTCCAGGAGCTCATTCACCAATTGACCATGCTGTATTTTCGTACCGTGAGACGTGAGGAACCCACGTTCCTTCCACAAGCGTCCAAAACTATGGGCCACACCAAACGCATACTGGCTATCGGTATATATGGTCACTTTCATTCCTTTTGATAATACACACGCTCTCATAAGTGCAGTCAACTCTGCTGCTTGAGCTGAATTATGTGGGATACGTGCAGTTTCAACAATCGTATGTAAAGTCGTGACAGCATATGCCGCAGTCGTATCACCATTCGGAAGCTTAAAGCATGACCCATCCACCCATAAGGTACCATCACACTTTACAAGAGGAGTGTCCCTAAGATCTACTCTCCCTTTCGTTTCTTCTTCTGTCCTAAGAAAGCAATCATGCTGTTCCGGAACATCTGTCTTTGTTATAATTGGCAACAATGTAGCTGGGTTCAGCGTGTTGCATTTTCTTATGTGCACATGGCTCGCTAAAAGTGTCAACTCGTAACCTGACAATCGAGCACTAGTTAAGTGCTGTGTCTTGGTCCTGTTTAACAAAATATCCACTGCATGTGGGACCATCACGACCAGCGTATTATTCATCACCAAACCAGCAGACTGTCGAATAGAAACAGCTGCTGCCGCTGTGGCTCTCAAACAACTCGGCAACGCTCTAGCTACCGGGTCCAAAATCGACGAGAAATATGCACATGGACGTTGCTTGTCCCCAAAAGACTGTGTTAACACTGATAATGCACATCCTTCTCTCTCATGGACATACAGCGTAAAGGGCTTGCTGTAGTCGGGGGTACCCAACACAGGAGCCGAACACAATGCATCACGCAATTCGGAAAAACTTTTCTGACAATCTTCGGACCAAGGAAGGGGATTCGGCGTGTCTTTATAGGTCAATGCTACCAAAGGTTTAGCCATCAATGAAAAATTTGGTATCCATTGTCTGCAATAGGATGTAATACCTAAGAAAGCACGCACTTCTCTCTGTGTCATTGGCACACTTAATTTTGCAATTGCCTGAATTCTTTCTGGGGTCAATCTTCTTCCCTCTTTCGATAAGAGGTGACCTAAATAGGTCACTTCTTGTCGACAATACTGTAACTTGGAAAGAGACACTTTGTGGTGTAAATCAGACAAATGACGCAACAATGACAAAGTGGCTTCTTTACAAATCTCCTTAGTATCTGCAGCAACTAACAAATCATCGACGTACTGTAGAAGGGTAGCGCCATCAGGTAACACAAGAGTGTCAAGCTGAGACTTCAGAGCCTGACTATAGATAGAAGGACTTTCACAAAAACCTTGAGGAGCTCTCTGAAATCGGAAGCTTCGGCCTCCTAAACAGAATCCAAAAATATCCCTGCTCTCTACGGCAATAGGGATGCTGAAGAAAGCATTCTTCAAGTCAATCACCGAGAACCAAGTGGCTGAGGCTGGAATCATTGTCAGTAAAGCAGTGATATCGGGAACGACTGGAAACTGTGGCACAACTATCTTGTTTACCTCTCTAAGATCAATCACAAACCTGTAAACAGGTGGCTGAGAAGAGTCAGTACGCTTCAAGACAGGTAAAACAGGACTATTGCAAACATTACCTCTTGTCTCTTCAATTACATTTTTCTCAATCAAATCATAAATGATCGCTAGCAACGCTTTTTCACCTTCATTAGAGATCTTGTATTGGGGAATGCGCGGCATTTTAACATTGGCTTTCAACGTTACAACATATGGCGGTATTTCCAAAAGACCTACATCATTGGGACCAGTAGCCCAAAGAATATCAGGGAGAAACGACAATTCTGTTGGAAGTTTGTCCTTTGACAAATATATTGGTGAAACCACTGTCTTACCCAATGTGAGTTGTACTCCCGAAGGAGAACAATACAATGTCGCATACAATCTTTTCAGCAGATCCAATCCTAACAAGTTCTCACCACAACCTGTCGTTAGAATAAGTGGTGCTTCGATTTCACAAGGTCCAACAGAAAGAGACATAGGGCTAGAAATCGGGTTCCTAACCGGGGCGCCAGAAAAACCTACTGAAACATTAGTTTCGCCAGACAAAGGTGCGCCAGGGAATTTAGAGTGCATAATAGAACTCTTTGTAGCACCAGTATCCAACAGAAAAGGCTCTGACACACCTGATGTAATCACCTCAATATAAGGTCCACTCTGATCTACTGGAACTGAAACAACTCCTCTCTTTGTCTATGGCTGTCCTAGCAATCATCACCTTCCATACTCTCACCTTCTGCATAGTAGTCATCAGCATAGTACTGAGTCGTCCTACCAGACGCGTTATTCTGCTGATCAAAACTATTCATTGAATTTTGAGGAGGAAATGGGCGCACGTTCTGGGTGAAATTTCCGCGTCCTCTAGCTCTAGGTGCTTGTGGAACACCTCGACCTCTTGCGCCAGAAATACCATTCATACGCTGCAACAAAATAGGGCAATTATATTTAAAATGACCTTCTTCCTTACAATATGAACATTGGTTAGGGCCTATCAGAGCACGTTGTTGAGGATACTCAAACCTTTGCGAATTCCTCTGATACTGTTGAGGTTGCTGATAGTCACGCTGATTACTACGAGGCGGATACGCTTGTTGTAAAAGAACCTTTGTTTTTAACTCTTTAGTTTTCTTGTCTGCTCTATCTTTCTCATCTTTATCTCTATTTTCGTAGTATTGTGCAGTAGCCAATATCTGTGCTGAAGAGGAAACGGCCCAAGAACTCTCTGAATCTTTCAATTTTTTACACAATTCGGGAAGCAAATTATGCACAAACTTGTCAACAAACAACCTTTGACCACCTTCTGTACTCATATCCTGACCACTGTGGTCGATAAATGTCTCTTCAAACCTAGTGAAGAAGTCAGATACACTTTCCTCCTTCTTCTGCTTGCATGCAGACAATTTATCCCAATTTACACGCATTGCAGGCATCAAAGTCTTCATGTAAGTAACGATCCTACCAGGGAGGTCTGCTACTAAAGGCTCTGGTTTAGCACCGCCTACTTGTCTGTCATTTGCCGCATTGATATTAATCCATGTGTCCCCTAACTCCGGCGCATGATCCGTGTGACGGATCACTCTCCATAAAGGCTGTGGGACCACATTTCCAAACAACATGTCTATATCAGCTAAATTCATAACACAGGAGTCTGCAGTCTGTGATAATTCCTTATAATAACCTGCAGGGTTTTTACGGGGTCGGGTAGAGTCTGCTTAAGAGCCAGGACTTCAGTTCGCTTCCATGGAACATGTACCCACACACGTTGAAAATGAGGCTGAATAGGTGGAACAGCATTTAGGTCTCCTTCTTTCCAAACTGGGGGAACTTCTCTCATGGGATACTGTCTGACCTTCCTTTTAACAGAGGGTTCTGGCTCAAACAACAGTCGAGAAATACCCTCACTCCTAAATGATAATAATGTCGCAACTGCTTTCTCAATATCGGAACCCACAATCGTGCCTTTGGAAAACTCAAACCGTACACGACACAACTCAGGCGGATTGGCCTCCATATCACAATCTTTTAATCTTTCAAGAAGAACTTCGCACATTTTGTCAAAAACATATCTCTGTTTCGGTGCTTGCCATTGGTGGAAGACATCCATAACAGACTCTAACTCATATCTTGTAGGGTCAGTGACCCATTTATGCGCCAAATGATCCAATACTCCCTTCTCTCTAGAATCGGGCAATTGGCTACGCAATTGTTTACGCTCTAAAACGGGGGTCGTAGTCGGTGACCCAAAGAAAGGAGACAAAATACTAGTAACAGTGTTTGTCATTCTCTGTCGGACAGAAGGAGAAGTTGACAAATGAACAGGAGGAAAAACAGGAGGAGACAAAGCAAATGCAGAGGCAGTGTCAGAAGGGATAGTGTGGAGGGAAATAGATGCAGGGGGCAAAGTCATAGGAAGTAAAGATGGAACAGGTAGTAAAGGTGGCAGCCCTTGAGGGGGCTGCGCCATAGTAGTAGGTGCCAACTGAAAAACAGCTGGTGGTTGTGGAAGAACCGGAGGTACAACAACTGGGGGTTGTACAACTAAAGGTTGCGGAGGTGCTGTAGCACTCTGCGCATAAGGAGGTGGTGAATTCAACAAATGAGACATTAAAGGATCCTTCTCAAGTTCCTTCACTGTATCTTGCTGAAGAGGTGGCAAAACTGGATAACATTTATCAATTGCCAATTTACGTTGCCTGTGCAGCTGTTCACTCGCTTGTTCCTCTTCATCATCCTTATACTGCATAGCAGCTTGCATTATTGAAATACCCTTTTCTCTTTTATTCTTCTTTACTAATTTAATTTCTTTCTGTTTGGCTTCTTTTCGCCATAGGCGGAAAGAGTCAAACATCGCCGGCCGGGCTTTCTTCTTAAAAAGTCTAACCTCTAAATTATCCAGAATTTCGGTGTCAAAACTACCATATTGGGGCCACTTTAGGACACCATCTTTCCTTGTGTACCTAACCCATACGTTATTATACGTGATAGGGCCCACTCCATGCTTCACGTAGAGCTCATAGGTTGGAGTTCCAATTGGAGGAACCGGACACGAGTCCTCCAATCGGGAATCCCTATTACAACCAAGACAAAACAAATTTCCAAGTCTGCTAAGACCAGGCATCTTCGCTCACTAGTCTAGCTTCAAACTTCAAAGGATTATCGAATACGACAGTCTCGTGAATATACGAGTCCTTCGGCTTTGGTACTTGCAAGTTCCAAATCAAAAGATCCTAACAAATCAAAGATCCCATGGGATACCCAAAACTAAGAACCAAGACTAAGGACTGGGAGACGCTCCACTTATACTTAACTGAGGTATCGATGACGTCACCAGAAGACTCGTCTATTGTCTCGCTCTACAAATCATAAAAGGGTCCAAGACAGGGCGATAGTCAGGGCAGCAGTCCTTCGTAGCCGTCGGGACGCGGGGAACCTCGCAGCAAAGACTTTCGGACCACGAACGACATACAGGGGTCGATGAAGTGGTTGGCCTTCCTCCAGAATTTTACACGAAGCTCCTCACGACCTCTGGCTTGGACCGGTACCGCTGAAATCGCCCCACGTTGGGCGCCAATTGAAGTACTGGGTTTTATTGGACCCAGCGGTGCCAGGGAACACACCCAATGACCTCGAGTTCTTCCTGTCTCAGACTACAGAAACACAGAGTCTTCTTGGTGGCTTCAAAGATCAATTTATTGGCTGCAGCCAACAACAGGTATCCTAGAAGTACAACAATGTGTATGTTCTCAGGAGACTGCCTTCTCATGGAAACCAGCTATCTCTTTTATACAGAATATTATGCTTTAGGCAAACATTCCTTATTTTTACAGTGGGTCATTCACATATTTCTTACAACAAAAGAAAAGACAGATTCATGATGACAAGCCCATTTTCAGTTTGTCCAGCCCACAACCAAATACCCAGTGAGGCCCAACACCTGCAACAGATATAATCTGGACCCCTAATAAAACCGGGCACCTCCTCCTCGTAAAGCAGGTCATAAAGAAAGAGCAGTGACAGGTGTGAATAAGATTTAGATATAGATGTGTGCAATGAAGGGTTTATGGCATGCTGCACCTGGGCCCCTAATCTCGATCGGCCACTGGGAACTAAAACTGGCCGAACAGGTTCTGGCTCTGGACAGTGGAGTCAGCTTGCCCAGGTCACTGAAAGTGTACGTGTCCCCTAAGGCGCGTTTTGGCTTGAGACATTGCCTTATGTGAGGGCAACCACAAAATGGCTGCCGTACACAAAATGGAACCCGAGGGTTCACAAGGGAATCGTTAATATTAGAGTGATCCCGTCACTCGAATATGACGCAAATACTCAGATATAGCATACCTGTCATTACCGGTCTGCTGATACCAAAATCGTCATGTTACAATGATGTTAATGACACAGGTCCAGAATTTTCAGTACCACATAACACTGATGTCTACATAAACATGCCTCAACAAGAGCCATCTACAAGTTCAACAAAACCTGCTGAGCTACCAAAAATAGATCGAACTGCATCTGGCTATTTCATCGACTTTGATACCTTTTCATTGGATCCAAGTGAACCTGAAACAACGCCAGACCCAATATCTCGTCAACAACAAATCAAAGACTTCTTCATTTTCCTTAAAAAGACATACCTGGTGTCACCTTGGCTAGAGCTTTCGATAATCACCGGTATACTGTTCTTTCTTTTCTGGATACGCTTAGTGACTGTTTTCTGCTTACTTATAAATGGAACTTATCTGCGCCAAAGCTCTGCAGCATCAAAAGTGAACTTGATCCTGAAACCTCATATCTGAATTAGTTATAGATTCCTTACCGTAGAATTACCCCCAGGCATCAGACTGGATCTGGAGAATTTTTTCTTCACTAGTAACCCTGCGCGTCGAAAAGTGGCGTCGGTCGGCTCCGTGTTCGCCGTTGACGTTGTGGTCACCGGGATGACGTCGCAGTAGCTACTTAGACGCGGCCCTCGCACGCTGACGTCAGTTCTTTCTTTTTCCGCGCCAGCCAGCGCAGATCTGGAGAGAGCGGTACCTCCAGTCACTTTTTGACTGACTTTTTTGCGACTTTTGTCGACACCGCAGGGATGTCCAGTCGTCCTCGGCCCGGCTTCAAGGCTTGTGACACCTGCCGCAAGCTGATGTCGGTTACAGACCTGCACCGCATGTGCCTGTGGTGCCTGGAGGGCGACCATGATCCCAAGTCGTGCTCTGACTGCTGGACCATGAATCCGAGCGGTCCCGAAAGCTTCTCGAGGCCCAGCAGTCTGCTCCATGCCGCTTGAGGTCTCGGTCGCGTGGGAGGTCGAGGGACCGGTTGCGGAGTCACCACCACTCGTCATCGAAGTCTTCGCACTCCTCAGGTAAGTCGAAGCACAAGAAGAAGTCGAAGAAGCATTGTCGCTCTTGGACTTCTCCCCATCCGTCGGCCGACACGACGAGGGATGCGGACGGTGCCCGTCCCGCGGCTCCGCGTGCGGAGCCTGAAGGGTCGACTCCAAATTTCCCTCCTTTTCCGGGAGCCGGAGCGACCCTTGCCCAGCTTTGGAGTTTCTACGAAGCGATGCATGCCATCTTTGGCAGCCCGACTCCGCCGGTGCGCCTTCGGGCCCCGCGAACTCGGCTGGGGGCTCTGGGCCTTCGACGCCGGCGGCTTCGACCCCGGCACCGCAGGGTCCCCTTGGATCCAGGCCTGGATCCGGATCGGCGCCGGTCGACCTTATAACACCTCCCCCGGCGCCGATTCCCCCAGCACCACGTCAGCTTCCGACGCCGGTTGGCTCCCCAGCCGGCATCGACCCCGGCCTCCACCCTGACTTGGACACGGAGTCTGACCGACGCCGGATCTCGCGCCGAGCGGTACTTTTGTACCTCTGTTCGACCCTGGTGTTTCTTACAGGCCAGATTGGCAACCATAGGAGGGTGAGGAGGACTGGGAGGGGTCTATAGACCCTTTGGCTGACCAGTTGGTTGAACCAGACTGGAGAGAGGAGTTGGGGACGCCAGTGGTCTGGATACTTCCCCAGACCTTGGCATGCTGTCTCCTCCTACAGTGGCTACGGAGGAGGGTGCTTAATACGCAGTGGTGTTACGTAGGGCGGCCAAGGCCCTCAACCTCGAGCTACCTACGGTGGCAGTCAGGACGAATCTCTTAACGGAGGTGCTTCAACCGGCAGCGGCCTCTTCAGAGCCCCTGCTGCCTTTCAATGAAGCCCTTACTGACATCCTTTTGGGCACCTGGTCCAGGCCCAACACAGGGGCTCCTGTGAATAGGATGATTACCCGACGCCACTGCCCGGCTCCGGGCAACCCTTCTTTTCTCTCCCAACACCCAACCCCTGAGAGCTTGGTGGTCCAAGCCTCTACGTCCAAAGGCGCATTCCCTAACGCACCAACTGATAGGGAATCCAAAAAGCTGGACCAGCTTGGAAAGAAGATGTTTTCTTCCTCCAGCTTGGGACTGCGGTTGGTGAACACCGCATGTCTGTTGGGCCGTTACACCCACTCTGTGTGGGATACGGACCAGGAACGAGCTCCCAGTCAACATCAGACGCTCCCCCACTCTGCACACCTTCAGGAAGAGCCTCAAGACCTGGCTCTTCGACTGATCCGGAGCTGCACCCCCCCACCCCCCGAGCGCCTTGAGACCCTCACGGGTGAGCAGCGCGCTTTATAAGCCCCTGATTGATTGATTGATTGATAAGGTAGCGCAGGTGCTGCCACAGTGCCTGGAGGAGGCCCGAGCCATGCTCTCCTAAGCAGTCGCCGAGGGGAGAGACGCAGCCAAGTTCACCATAAGATGTGGACTGGACACCGCCGACTCGCTAGGCAGGACAATTTCAACATTGGTAGCCCTTCAACGCTACGCCTGACTGAGGTTGACTGGTTTTTCCGGGGATGTTCAGGCTACCTTGCTGGACATGCCTTTTGATGGCCGTCGCCTGTTCGTCGACAAAGCAGACAACGCGCTAGAGCGCTTCAAGGACTCCCGGACTACGGCCAAGTCCTTTTGCATCTCCACCGGCCCTGCGCAGTCTGCTTTTCGCCCCTTTCGTGGCTACGGAAGGGGTGTCCCGCCAGGTCCCACCCAGGGGCACAGGCCGGCGCAAGCTGTCCAGCCCCTGCGCTGTCGCAGACGTGGGACCCACCACTGTGGGTCTGGGGGCCAGCGAGCGGGCCAGTCCACCAGCGCCCCTTCTGCAGCAGCCTCCAAACCCTCCTAGTCCGACCTTTCAGGGCCACCAATCACCAGTGGGCGGCAGGATTCGCCATCACCTTCCCCACTGGCGCACCATCACGTCGGACAGGTGTGTTTTGCAGATAGTCCGAAGGGGCTGGTCCCTTCCCTTCGAGACTACCCCTCCATCCATGCCACCGCAATACCATCGCATGTCGGAGGGTCATTTGGCCCTTCTCCAACAGGAAGTTATGGCTCTCTTGGCCAAGGGAGCCATCGAGCGAGTTCCTACTCCAAAAGTAGGTCGTGGTTGCTATTCCCACTACTTTCTGGTGCCCAAGAAGGATGAAGGCCTGCATCCTATCTTGGATCTCAGGAACGTCAACCGCTTCCTCCGGAAGGAGAAGTTCAAAATGTTGACACTAGCTCAGGTCCTGTCTGCCCTCGACCCTGGAGACTGGATGGTAGAGTTGGACTTGCAGGATGCTTACTTTCACGCCCCCGTCCTGCCGGCCCACTGGCGTTACCTACGGTTCACGGTAGGCCACGAGCATTTTCAGCTTACCGTGCTCCCCTTTGGCCTTACCAGCACCCCTCGGGTGTTCACGAAAGTGATGGCGGTGGTCGCAGCTCATCTGCGCAGATCTGGGGTTCCTAGCTTCCCCTATCTCAATGACTGGCTGTTGAAGGCGGGCTCGCCCCAGGCAGTCGTCTCCCACCTCCAGACTACGGCAGACCTCCTGCATTCGATGGGGCTCACTATCAACGTGCCGAAGTCACACCTGACTCCCTCTCAAAAGCTCCTTTTCATCGGAGCGGTTCTGGACACAACGCAGTTTCGGGCTTATCCTCCCGAGCAGCGAGTCTGGGATATTCGGGCTATGATTCCGATCTTTTAGCCTCTATCCCGGGTTTCGGTCAGAATGACCCTGAGGCTGCTGTGCCTCATGGCCTCCTGCATCCTGCTGGTAGATCATGCCAGGTGGCATATGCGGACTCTGCAGTGGGACCTGAAGTTCCAGTGGGCACAACATCAGGGGAATCTGTCCGATTGCGTTCAGATCTCGGAGGGCACGACAATTGCAGTGGTGGCTAACAAACCAGGATTGGGTCAGCGGCAGATCCCTCTCCCTTCCCCAACCGGAGTTCACAGTGGTGACGGATGCATCACTTCTAAGGTGGGGTGGCCAAATGGGAGAGGCAGAGATCAGAGGCCTCTGGTCTCCGGCGGAGTCCGTGCTCCACATCAACCTTCTGGAGCTCCGGGAGATCTGTCTTGCGCTGAAAGCATTCCTTCCTTCTGTCCGGGGAAGAGTAGTGCAGGTGTTCATAGACAACACCACTGCCATGTGGTACTGCAACAAACAGGGCAGGGTGGGGTTGTGGACCCTATGTCAAGAGGCTCTCCGTCTCTGGACATGGCTGGAACATCAGGGCATATCCCTGGTGGTTTAATACCTGGCAGGTTCACTGAACGCCAGGGCAGACGAACTCAGCTGCAGGTGCATGATGGATCACGAATGGCATCTTCACTCGGAGGTGGTGCAAGGTCTCTTTCCACAGTGGGGAGAGCCTTGGTTAGATCTATTCGCCACGAAGAGGACGCGCAATGTCAGCAATTCTGCACGTTGGAATTCCCAAGGCGGCACTCGCTAGGCGACGCTTTTCGTCGTGAGTGGAGTTGCGGTCTTCTATACGCCTTTCCGCCTATACCACTTCTGCCAAGAGTGCTAAAGAAGATCAAGCGCGACCGGGCCCAAGTCATTCTTGTGGCTCCGGATTGAGAACGAAGAGTCTGGTATCCTGAGCTGTTACACATGGCCATCGATCCTCCGATCAGACTGCCTCTTCGGGAGGATCTTCTGTCGCAGCAGCAGGGGATGGTCCTCCACCCGAACCTGTCCAGCCTCCACCTCCTTGCGTGGAGATTGAGCGGCGACAGTTGACAGCCTTCGACCTTCCTCCCGAGGTCTGTGATGTTATCTTGGCAGCCAGGCATCCCTCTACTAAGACGGTATATGCCTGCAGTTGGAACAAATTTGTGGCATGGTACACAGCCAAGGCTGTGGATCCCCTTTCTGCCCCTCTTTCCGAGGTTCTCTTGTTCCTCCTTTCTTTGGCCCAGCAGGGCTCTGCTCTGGGCACTCTTAGGGGGTATCTCTCAGCCATTTCAGCCTTTCTTCGGCTTCCTGATCAGCCTTCTCTTTTCAAGTCCCCTGTTGTAAATCGCTTCCTTAAGGGCATTACTCATCTTTTTCCTCCTGTTCCCTTCGTAATGCCTCAGTGGGACTTGAACTTGGTTCTTACTTTTCTTATGTGCGCTCCCTTTGAGACGCTACATAACTGTCCTCTCAGACTTCTCACTTTAAAGACTGCCTTTCTGGTTGCCATCACTTCTGCTCGCAGAGTGAGTGAGCTCCAGGCTCTTTCTTCGAAACCTCAGTTTCTGGCGGTTCATCCGGACAAGGTTTGTCCTTCGAACTCAACCCTATTTTCTTCCTAATGTGGTTACTTCTTTCCACATTGGTCAAACCATCACTTTATCCACCTTCTTTCCGCCTCCGCATCCTTCTAAGGAGGAAGAGAGGCTCCACCGTCTGAATCCAAAACGTGAGCTTTCCTTTTATTTGGATCGCACCAAGCAATTCCGGGTGGATGACCAGCTCTTTGTTGGTTACGTGGGCGCCAAAAGAGGTTGGGCCATGCACAAATGGACCATCTCTAGGTGGGTCGTTTTGTGCATCAAAGCTTGCTACTCTTTGGCAAAGAAGGAGCCTCCAGTGGGATTGCGCGCCCATTCCACCGGGACGGCAGCTACCACTGCTTTGGGGCGGGGAGTCCCCCTCAATGACATCTGTCAGGCAGCTACGTGGGCATCTCTGCACATGTTCACAAAACACTACTGCCTGGACAGCCAAGTCCGGAGAGACGGCTTCTTTGGCCGTTCTGTTCTCCAGGACTTTCTGGTGTGAACTTGGTTCGCAGACCCACCTCCGGGGTTGGTATTGCTGGGGTATCTATTCTACGGTAAGGAATCTATAACTAATTGTCTCTTTCAGATGAACAAGTTACTTACCTTCAGTAACGATATATCTGTAAGAGGCATAGATTAGTTATAGATTCCTTACCGCCCCACCCATCCTCCCCGTTCTGCGAACTGACTTCTAGGGTCAGGGAATCCCTTTCAGGGCCCTAGTTTTGTGCACCAGTGGTCAGTGTCTTGCATGACTCTGCGCTTCTGGCGTGGAATGTTGTGTAAAAGAACTGACGTCAGCGCGCGAGGGGGGCGTCTAAGTAGCTACCGCGACGTCATCCCGGCGACCACGACGCCAACGACGAACACGGAGCCGACCGACGCCACCTTTCGACGCGCAGGGGTACTGCTGATGAAAAAATTCTCCGGATCCAGTCTGACGCCTGGGGGTAATTCTAAGGTAAGGAATCTATAACTAATCTATGTCTCTTCAGATATATCGTTACCAAAGGTAAGTAACTTGTTCTTTTCATCACATCGTGAACAAAGAGACTTTTCCTACGTGAACATTTCAGCAGTTCCTATACCTGATGGTATATTATGGGACAAGGTTGATTATGATATATTTGGCCCAACAGAACTTTTAAAAATACCTCATTTATTTAAAATTTCGTTAAATTATATCATTACCTCCAGTACATTTTCCGATGATTGGGATTTTGAAACTGTAAACAATATGTTGTCTGATTTAGAACAATCTGCCACATTTTCTAGCAATGAAATGTTAGAAGACACATCAGACTTTAACGCCTTGTATTGTTATCAACATTATGGTCATCATTTTATACACAAATCCAGTACCCCTAGGAATGTTTTCACATATCACCAATGGGAACATTGCCCTACACCACCAAAAAGTAGTTCAAAACTTTTGCACAGAAATTTTCATATTTTTCAGGTTTTAACATTTCAGACCCGACCTCATTCTATTATAAGGTTGCACCTACATCCGCAAAGAAAAATATGCTGACAAACACCAAACAGATCTATTCTGCTTCATTCATTTCCCAACTGTCTGAACAAGGTTTCGACTTATGGAAGGACACTATAGACTTAAAATCAGTCTGGGGTTCTAGAGATTGGCAAGTCCAGGGAACGGAAGCGCTATTTAGAGCATGCCTCATTCCTCAGCAGATGATATTTCTGAATGATACTGTGCAACAGACTTCCTGTCTTGGAATAGCCAAGAACAAGGATTTGAACACACCTCAGATTCCAACACCATCACATACCGAGGCAAATTTTACATCGCAAGAAGGGGCTACAATAGATGACATTTTACAATACAATAGATCAGACCCCAATTGGAAGGGATGGTTGGCTTGGCCCACAGACACAAACAGATGTCAAGGAAGATTCAGGGTACCACCGAAGGGTTCAGTATCCATAGGCCAGACCCATGCTATGTACAAAGAGAACATCCGGGAGTGGTGACAGCATACAGTGTTGGTAAGTTATGCCTTTATTGGCTAAAGACCTCAACACTACCCCAGGTGAAACAGCACGTATCCTTACTTACAGAGGATGTGGACCTACAGGATTTTTTATTAGGTTCCAGAAAGCCACTTCAGAAACGTTTCTTATATGCTGTCTATAATGAAATTTGGAAAATCTCCCAACAAGAAGCAGCAGAGAGTCTACGAGAAATAGATAGGATCAACTTAGAAAAGGCATTAGCCGTAGTTGACAATGGCATGACTACGTTAACATCCAGGATTTATTCACTGGGCAACATTGTATCTTCCTCTATTGATGTACTAGAACAAGATTTGTCCATGCTACAGCACGGGCAATCGTTCTATTATGTTATTGAGCTGGACGCTGCAATCATTGTGCGCAGGTTACGTGCCTTGGCGTTTTATCAACAGTACGTCCTTGTTTTCTGCATACAATCTATCAGGAAAACAGATAAAAATGGCACAAAGGGGAGCAAAATATACAACGCTGCGTATTGAAAAACTGGACAGATTACCTTTTACTGTGGCAGAATCACCGTCCACAGAGTGGACGGTGATTCATCCATGGCCATATAACATTACCGGTCACAACTTTCCAGTTTCAGTACTGCCTAGAACAACAACAGGTAGGCAGATATGAAGAAATGGGTAGGGAAATCATCAAGGAATCTTGGGAATTACCGTACAGATTTCGATGCAGGAGCGGGGATCTGGAAGTGTTTTTAAGCGGTACGAACTGCGAGAACGCTTTAGGTGGATCTCTCATATGCCAGGATATTATGCTGCACGGGGCCTGCAATGGTTCAGTAGCAAACCTATCCTGTCACTTGAGGGGTACCCCGGCAGCCGTGATTACCCCAGTATTCAGGCTACTTTCAAATGGGAGTTACTTGATGCTGAACGATCAATTGTGGGATGCTTCCAGGCATCACATATCTAGTCACTGTGAGCTCCAGGGTTACTTGCTGTATGCAAGTATTGTTTCCACTGACACACACAGTCAGGGAGGCGCCACTATGGCCTTCATTGAATGTTTCCTTTTTATGGTTTGATTCTCTGAGCAGAATGAAAGCCATGCTTCTACAGAAAACTGTGCCCTTAACCTCCCCCTGGGAGACTTTTGATCTCCAAATAGCAATGTCCTCGGCTGAGATACAGGCACTCATACGTACGAACTGCCCCTTCCATTTCACAGAAATGATAAATCGTATCTTTAACATGTCTGATACGACGGGTATAGTCCACCTATTTAAGACCATAGGTTCGGGACTGTTAAGCACCTTTCAGACGGTCCTCTGAGTTATACTAAACTTCATACACTCCGTAGTCGGAAGCATTTTTGGAGGACTTCCGCTGATCCTGTTCCTAATAGCAGGTATCCAGAATGTAATTTTTCTGCTACGCGATGGACATCCCAGTCACCAAGGAGATGGAAAAAGCACTCCTGGAGCGTAAATACCGTGATCGCATGGTACAACATCTGGGCACACCTTGCTTACGGGAACTGAGCGCCTCTTGGTTCCTGTCATTTAGACCAGTCTGGATGGACTGTGTCCTACCTGTTCTCCAATGCCTGTTCTGCGGAGAAGAATACGTGTTGGATCTCTGTCTGACACTTCCATCAGTTGCGCAACTGGACGTTGATGCTTTACTGGACCCGACAACGGCCCATGTTCTGCAGTGTTCCCAGCGTATTCCCATGTTGATGGCGGCATTCTTAGAGCCACCACAGGAAGTCTTGGCTCCTGTTGGAACGGATACCGGCTCCTCCACTAACACCCAGGCCTTGGACGGCGCACAGGCTGCCCCAGCATCGGCTGCAGGTAGTACAGAAGATCATCTGTGCTCAATTGACGTAATCTGCGAGGTGTTACAGGGATCGTCGTCTGCGAAGGCAGGCAACAGCAATGGTGCGTCTACCAGCCAGGACACATAAACATTTGGCTCGTCGTGTGCTGGGAAACATTTGGCCTTTTTAAACAAACTCAAATTGGAACTCAAAAACAACTGACATTTTTTATGACCTGCATGGCTTTCCGATGCTTGTAGTTGTTCGAACTATATATATTGGCACATTAGAGCTATTGCTTGAGTGACAATTCTTTAGCATTTTTTAGAGGTTTTTAAATTTTTTTAGCAAATCATATTTTTTTATTGGTGTTGTTTGCGTACCAGTGCCTAACAGCCTAGTAATACGTTAGAATTTGAATATGTTGTCTAGTCGGATGAGGAGTGGGTGTTATATTCCATTTAGGTACCCCAATATAGGCCCGGGAAACATCCCAACCTTTCACCTATATTCGTCCCTACATTACATACATAACGGGCTTTTAGGACTGACCCTTTACCTAGTTACGGTACTGCTTACAGAACGTGGGGTTTTCCCTGAATAATAGCCTCATACATTATGCATGAGGATTCTTGGAATCTCAGCAGGACCATCATCTCCTGCATAATAACTATGTACAAGGTTCATTCCCGACGTCATCCTAAGTCTGACAATGGCACAGCAAGGTAGAACCCGTGGGGACACCTTTGGGTATATAAACATCATCACATCTTGCTGAGATAGGCAGAGTAGATCAGGACTTCCATGCCGACACACTGACGCGAGACGCTGAGGTTCCTGCATGCAGATACTCCAGCTCGCAGTGGTCTGACATCCCTTGCGGGGTATCCAGCTCGAGACCAAGACAGGGTCCCACAATCTCTCACTTCAGGTAATGGGGTTGACTTTAACCTAGAGGGATTATTGGCTTAACACCTATACACATGCTAGGTACATTTAGGTACATCTAGTTAGGATTGCATCGTAGGAGTACGCATTTTACTGTCATGTATTTTATATACTTACCTGTATTCATGGTTTCGGCAAGATGGTAGAAATGCACCATCCTTTTACCTTTTTAGTGCTTCTAATCATTTATATCTGTTTCTAGAATAACGACAGTTCAATAAATGCTTATTGAAAAACGTCCATACCGTTTATTCTGTGAATCTCTCTGAGACGAAGTGAGCATGAGTGACTGAGTGAAAAGTATTGCACTGTTTTCACGGTCCTGAGGGATCCGGGTTGTCATGTTCGATAATTGCCAATAACTATTCTCTCCTTGGTAAGAGGAGTTTTCTAGTGGCACTGTGAGCTAGCTAGGACACAGGCCAACATACCCGGTGGGGGTGTCTGGAATCAGTTTAGACACAAATCCTGCAGTGTATGTTGTCTAAACGCGCAGATCCTATATAGGTTTTATTGGAACTACACGACAGTCCCACTATATGCACTGCACCGATATAATTAGTTATTGTGATTTATAAATTGATATGCATTTATTTAACCTTCTATTGGTACATCGCTTCTCTTTTTTTGACTGTATCTGAAACATTTGGGCTTACCTAGCCTTTCGTTGTTTTTCCCTTCCCCGAGTGAACCATTTTATTGACACATTGTAAGTACCCTGATTTTTAGAGTTATTAGGTTGACCCTGTTGAGCGAGACAAAATTTAAATATATATAACCTGCAAGTATTAGTTTGAACCAATAGGTTAAGATATTTTCATTCTATGTCAGAGACTGATCAATTTGCTTAGATTCTAATCAAAGTTTCTGATGACTTGTTGAATTATGTAGTCGGAATATGGTTCTATAATATAAATTGCTCTGGATTTTAACAAGCCATGTAATGAATTTATCTGGAAATGCTTCAAGTCTGTAGGTGAGCTGTGGTAAAATAAATTGACTTTATTGCATTTGGAAGAGGTGTTATGTTTGGTCCAGCAAATTTTTTTGATAATTCCAAGAATGCAAATTTCATTGTAAAGGCTTTATTCTCCAAGGTCTGGACATTTTTATTTTATAATCCTATTGAAGGAAACTATACCCCCAGGTATTTACATGAAGTCACACTTTAAAGTGGTTTATCATCAAAGACCAAGGTGTTTTTGTTGTTTAAATGGCTGGAAAAGACTATCATCTTGGTTTTATTATGATTGACCTCCAAATTATTTGATTGACAATATGTATTTAAATTGTTTAGTGTATCCTGGAGGCCAGCTCTGGCGTAATATAGTTGTACAGTGTCATCCACAAATTGCAACATACTCATACCTAATCCATTTAATTTGGAAGAACAAGGTCTTGAATTCCTTAAAGTTAGTTTGATGTCTGCCACTTATACATTTATTAGTAAAGGTGCTAATATGCAACCTTATTTGAGACCTTTGTGGATATATAGTTTGTTTGTTGTCAGCTTGGTCAATCCTCAGGAACAGTTCGAGGCTCAAAATAGGTCCACCTCTCGATAGCCCCAACCCTGAATTGTTATGATAGCTCATGGGTTTAGGATGATCAAGCGGGGGAAGGAAAGGGTAGGAATCAGCTGGGAGGGAGACCTGAAATAAAAATAACACATATAAAGAACTGTTTTTTCAGACTACCCTTATACCACCTTAAGTAACAGATTTTAATGATAGTACCTGTAAAATAAAATAAGCTCCACAATACTATGAATTGGAATGTACGAATGATATGTCTTTATCAGTGCCTAATTCTTCAGATTAGGTAAACCCTGCAAATAACATAAACACAATTCCCATTAAATATGACTTTGTAAGGATAACGCATTTCTTGTTTTGATTAAAGAGAAGAAACCTATACTCATAAGGGGTACTTGGATACCCACCAATAGCCAGTCTGTAGATCACATCACAGGGAAAGAGCAGACAACCGCCTCTTGAATCCCCCTGTTAGGAAGATGTAATCAAAATGCACCAAAGGTAAGAGTACTGAGTATTTAACATTACCCCATCATTTGAACGATTATAGTGTCTTAAGCAATCTGCAGTTTCATAGCGCCAATCATGCACATAATTCAATTGTGCAGAAATTAAATAATAAAGGTACTGTTCCTGTTGAAATTTTCACAAGGATAACAAGTTAACTCAGCGCAGATACAACACTGATAATATGAACCATAACTCCCTGACAACTCGGGCTCTGTCTCTCCAAGCTCGAGCAGAGGAAGTAGCTCCTGTAGTGTCCGGCTGGACACGTTCTAGTGTTCCGCCTGCTTGTAACCCACACTATTCAACCACCCACCACAGGCGTCACCGGTCAGGTGACCCTGTTAATAAAAGGGGCCGGGCGCACGTGCCCAGGGGCAGTTCCAGTACCCCACCTACGGAGTGTCTGTGTCCATTATTACTAAGCATGTGGGCCTAGGGCCCTTGACACCACATTGGTGATGAGGGCGAGATGGCCCCGCGTATTTGCTAGCCACCGTTTTCCACTCCTGGTCGGAGAAAGCAGAGCCAGAATGTAAGACACGCAGCACTTGCTGCCAGCTCACCAGCTCACGAGGCATGAGAGGTCAAGAAGGCCCCAGAGAGTGAACCCAACGGTGTCCACTATTTGTGCCCTGCTGCCACCACCAGTCCTGCCCGACCCTGCAGTGGAAGAGAAGAGTGTCCGTCTCCTACAGTCGCTCGGATGCCCAACTGCCGTCCACCTACTGCAAGGCTGAACAACCTGGTGAGAAGCGCGAATAAGCCGGCACACCATGCATGACACGCAGAAGTCTGACGGACACCCACATCCACCACCGGGCCCCCTGCATG
This sequence comes from Calotriton arnoldi, assembly GCA_963921515.1. Taxonomy (NCBI): domain Eukaryota; kingdom Metazoa; phylum Chordata; class Amphibia; order Caudata; family Salamandridae; genus Calotriton; species Calotriton arnoldi. The sequence goes on from CAWUFW010008284.1 coordinate 569,578, forward strand.
ATGCTGCACCAGTAAGCTGACCCCAGCCCGCCATAGCGCGAAAAAGAAGGGGAGAAGCACCCTCCCCCCAATGAAGCGGACAGCACCGAGCATGGCAGAGCAGTTCCCACATAACAGAAACCATGAAGCGGTTCACGCTACCAGTTGTGGCGGATGCCTGCTGTCCCACCAATTGCGGAAAAAGTGGTGCGGCCTGGGCGAGAAGCATCCCGCACTGTGCAGCCTGTAGCAGACCACAGCGTCCCACTAATGAAAGCACGGCCCGCAGAGCTAGGAAGACTGCTGGGTCCTCTAGGTGAAGTGGCAGCACCCTTACCTAGGTGATCTGTGTGCGTTGGCCCGGTCGAGACAGCCGCCTTGCCGCACCCACAGTGTGATCATCACTGCCCTGCCATCTGTCCCGGAACCGAGTAGAAGCACACGCAGCGAGGAACCGGCATCCTCCGCATACCATGAGGCCCGCAGTGTCAGGAAAGCTGCCACGGCCTCCTGCAGTAACTCTAGCGCCACCTGGCGGTCATCACTATACACCGCTTCCCCGAGGTAACTGCGAGGCAGCCCCGACGGCGTTCACTGCGGCGCAAAAATGTAAACTGCCCAGCATTAAGAGGACTCTCCAGTTCCCCCATGGACGCCCAAAGGCGCAAAAGTAAAGTGTGCCCGACAGGAGCAGCCCTTTTGCATCAGCACTGTCTGCCCATTGAATCTGCGCTTTCAGCCCTGTGGAGCCCGACATCTAGGCCAGCTGACGTGGCACGAGAAGAATGGTGACCACAGCGCCACCGAGCGAGAATCGAGGAACTGCACCAGGACGAGCAATTGGCTCCTATGTGACCCCCACGAGATGTCTGTGCAAATCACCAGAGAGACGGTGGTGCCCCCTGTGACTTTGCCATACACAAGCCAAGAAATGAGGAGAGCAGGTGCCGCAGTATCGGAGAATGCAAGGCCGCCTTCCCGCAGTGAATAAGGAGACTGGCCAACATTACAGCAAGGGGTGCGAGACTGTTTATCCGCACAAGGAGCCAATGCAGGGAATCCATCGGCAGCCAAGCCCAAAGCAGAAGCGCTAACAGGGCTAACAGGGCCGCACACCCTGCGACACAGGAGTGTCAATAGAAAGGAACACACACTACTGCATGGACAACAGCCAGGCAGAAAGTAAGCCCAGCATGGCAACAGCAGTGCGCGCACCCTGGGGGCTCTCTGCCACCTCCGTGCTTAAGGAGGTAGCGCTGCACACCCCCAGTGGTGAAAGACCACCACCACAACTGCCGTAGCAAACAAAGAGAAACTGACGGACTCTCTCCCCGAAGGGGAAGGAGGGCATAATGTGCCCCAGGTGGCAGGAAGCCTCCACTACAAGAAAGAGCAAAGCAGGAGCCCGCAAATGGCACGCACAAGGAATACCTACTAGCCCCACCACAGCCAGAGCAGAGAGATTCCAAAAGGGCAGATGGACAGTGCACCGCTGCATGAAGAGAGCAACACCAGCTGGCCGACTAGCACCATATGGCCACCAATGGCCCATCAAGGAGAATGTCATGCAGGCTGACAAACCCTGCCAAGCAATCATGAACCTAAGCCGGACTAAGCACTGCGGCAGCACTGCCTTGAGGCATAAGCACTGCGCCCACAGAAGAAGAAAAGAACGTGGCACGAGGCCACAGCACAAAGGGGAAGCTGCTACTGGTGCCATGAGTAGGAAGACTGGCACTGCTCCCCACCACAAGTTAAGGGAGGAGCTGCCTGCCATCTACCCCACACACATACCCAGAGCCACCAACGCTCCCCAGAGCCAAGAGGAGTAAAGGCCTAGCATGGCCCGAACGCAGGAGGGAGAGTCTCTACATCTCCACTGGACCAGCAAAGCCCCGCAGTGAGCCAAAGACAGCACAGTGTCCTCCCTCACACTGCCTCAAGACGGAGTCGCCAGTGGCCCAACACAGGCAAGGAGGAGAGTCGCACACCCCACGTGGCAAGCCGCCACCACAACGTACGTTCCGACGTCAGCCGACACGTGGCCGGACGCCACAGTCACACCACCAGCATGGAGCACGTCACTCGGAGTGACCAACTCCGCCAAGCATGCCCGGAAAAAGGCAAGATCAAGTGCCACGACGGCGCAGCCTCGAGGCGCAAGCACGACACCCTCGAGTGAAGAGAAGAGGAGCACCGCGAAATCCCTGAGGAGGGGATGGTGCCCGTGAAAGGTTCCCAAGAGGAAGAAGCAAGTCCTACTGACAGGACAGACCTGCGACAGGTCTGCAGAAAAGTGAAGACCGTCCCAAGAACTGGACGTGACCAACGAGAAGTCCATGTGGCGCAAACATGAGACAGGTGGCAGGACGCCACATCCAAGTGAGGACCTGGTCGGAAGAAGGAAGAGATAGTGGCAGGATGGCACTCCGCAAAGGAAGAAAGAACAGTGGCACAACGCCACAGGGCAGACAACCACCACAGGCGCGCAAGATGGAACGGAGAAGAGCGACAGGACAGAGGACTCGTGCCAGCATTGGAGAAGGTGTTCATCAGCACAAGCCAGCCAACGGGGTGCAGAGACGTCACTGGAGACAGCTTCGCGGGAGGACCAACCGTAAGCCGCTAGCAAGCGCGATCTGCGTCCAGGCCCCACGCTTCGCAGTTTGACCATCCACTCACCTGTCACCGGCTGCTTGGTATCAATAGCACCACGCCTAGCAAGTGCACCTGCTGTAAGACAACTGCAAGTGGCCACGAAGTCCCTCTAGCCCTCCTCACTCCACAAGGTCACCCAAGGCAAGAGATCGCAGCCTGCTGCCCAACTGAAGGAAAATCACTGTGTTTGTCATCGTCATCCAGGTGCATCATCACCAATGACGTCAAAGGAGCATCGCACCACCAGAGTTGGATCTCAACACTCCAGACAACCGGAGTTCAATGAGGCTAGCCACCCAGGAACCTTCTGTGTGCCCCCGTCAACCTGAAGCCTGCCGAAGTAGAGCATACCCGACCATTGGAATATCCACCCTTGGGGTTACACGAGGCTTGGCCGTGGCCCTGTTGGGAGTTCTGCAGTGACCCCTCAGCGCGGCCTACTAAAGGCCCGCACAGCCCACGTGGTCACGTGGCAATCCAGGGGCAAGGGCCTCGATGGAGTTCCTGTGAGAGGGGAATCTGAATAGGAGAGATGCGTCGGCAGCAGCTCCACAACAGGCACGGGAAGCATGGAGGTCACAGTCGAAGACTGGTCACCCAAAGACCATCAGAGGAAGGCACAGAACCTGAGTCCTGACGGCGAGAACATCTAGACTGAGACACCACCCTCTGCGGCTACATGAGCGACTTGGCTGTGGGTTCCGTTGGCAGTTCCTCAGCGACGCCTTCTCGCGGCCTACACGAAGCCCGCACAGTCCACACGGTCCCATGGCAGCCCGGCAGGAAGGCCCTCCAGGAGGCTCCAGTGAGAGAGGAGTCCAGGCAAGAGAGGCAAGTCCGAAGTTGCTCGGCTGTCAGGAGCTGGAAAGACCATCAAGCACGTCACCTCCAAGGAAAGGCCTCATACACCAAGATCATCCCCAACAGCCATAGGTTTGTCGTCCACCGGAACCTGAGCACCTGCGAGATCTCTGAAATGGACTCCACCACTGCTCCAGATGCACCAATATTAGAACTTTGAAAATAGACTCCAACACCGTGAGACTGGGCCGGTCTGAACTACATCGCCAAGGCGGACTAAAGCATCCTGACCATGCGGTCCAAAGCTCCAGCGCTGCCTGGCTGACGGCCTGAAGAGACTCACTTGGTGCTGTGTATTGTTTATTTGTTATCTTACAGGTTGGACTTTTGTTTGTTTCTTTTCAGTTAAGTTTGGGAGGGATGTAGTGTCCGGCTGGACACGTTCTAGTGTTCCGCCTGCTTGTAACCCACACTATTCACCCACCCACCACAGGCGTCACCGCTCAGCTGACCCTGTTAATAAAAGGGGCCGGGCGCACGTGCCCAGGGGCAGTTCCAGTACCCCACCTACGGAGTGTCTGTGTCCGTTATTACTAAGCATGTGGGCCTAGGGCCCACGACACAACAGCTCCCACGGAGAGATATCTCATAAGCGAAAAGGCTACGGCACTAGGAAGTTCGTGCCAGCCAAATTCACTTGAAGGCAGAACAAGCAGTGGAAAGTCTAAAACCCAGGAAATGAAGGAATCTATCTAGTTGTGGTGCAAGTGCACCCTTACCGCTCCTTCCAAACGAGAACACAAACTCCTTAAATTGCTGCTTCTACGGAATAATCAGCTGCGTTTTGCAAGATAGAGGGACTTAAATAAACATAAAGCCCTTCTGGATGAATACGTCCTGGCGTACGCGGTCACTTCTGCTTTGCCCCATGGGAAATGTAGCCTGCAACACAGAAACCTCCCCTGTGTTTTCTCCTCCGATCTTGTCTCTGGTGGAATACGTGTAGAATCCCTTCCTGAGTACTGCGTAAGGGTCTATAATAAGGTGACCAACCGTCCGTAAGTTTCACGGACCGTCCGTTATTTGGAAGTCACGTCCATTGTCCGTGACAATCCCTCTTACGGACGCCTTTTGTCTGTAATTTGGGGGGTGACAGCGAACTGCACTGCTCACAACTGAGAAGCCTCAGTGTTCTGAGAGCTCCCTGCTGGGGCCGCATCCAACTCCTCTGTGCTCAAAAGCAGCCCCTCCCCAGCCTCTCACAGACTGTGATGGACCCATTGTCCTTCTGTCTGCCGGCTGATTGTGGCATACAGAATGACAATGGGCCAGTCTGGGCAATTAAGGCATGTAGTGGGCCTGAAGGCAAGGAAAATAACACATTAGATGGAAGTAACATCGTCCAGTTACTTTTAAAAAAACAAGCATATGCAATCGGTCACGCATTTGTACAAGTTAGAGCTTTTGGCATTGAAAATAACAATGTTTACCTAATACAAACTTATTTTGACTTGCACTAATGTTAGTTGTCTATTTACTTAAATATTATTATGCAAATTACCTCTGATGTGTCTGTAAAACTTACCTTTTGTCTCAAAGTTTTGTCCTGAATTTTGGCCTTCTGTCCTGAATTTTTGTCCTGAATTTTGACCTTTTGTCCTGAATTTTTACACTCACGGTCCTGAATTTGCACCCATGCCAGTTTGTCACCCTAGTCTATAAACGCCACTCTGACAGCGTTTATCCTCTCGGGTACAGCCCTGTGGTTTATGTGTGTGACATTTGTTAATGTTGAATTTTCGACCACCTTTTCTTGGATCTAATTATTGGAGTAGAGTGCAGTTATTGCCTATAGCAGAATTTTTGGGATCCCCACCTAATCATTTTTCCCCCAAAGCAGACCTCTGTCAATGCTTTTGAAGGCTTTATTAAAGTCGATGAAATAAGCAAATAATTGGCCACCCTCTGCTAATGTCCTAGACGGTATTGGGAATAGGGCTACAATATTTTCGGTTGTTCCACAGTCTGCTCTAAAAGCAGTCTGTAACCATGCCAAAAGATTATGACCTGTTACCCAGGCATGAAGATCATCTAAAAGCAGTCTCATGAAATATTTAGAAGCCATGTCAAGCAAGGCTATCAGCCTATAATTCCCAGGATCCTACTTCTGGAAGTGTTAGTTAATTGGGTGAAAGATTGCTCCTTGCCATGATTCTAGAAGCATAGTGTTCAAATAGTAGTTATTGATAGTCTACACATAGGTTTGAGATGGAAATTTGGATTCAATTTAAAAGTTTCAGTTGGAAGCCAGTTGGGCCCTGAGGCTCCATCTTGCCTAGTTGCTTTTATTGCTGATAGTACCTTCGCAGTGGTGGACCAAGAAGCTTGTGTCAAATCAGTTGTCTGTAAATAAGTTGCTGATTTTATATTAGAGAAAGTCACTTTTCCCATAAGTGTGCAGAGCTTCTATTGTTGAGTTCATTCATTGTTCCCATATTATCCGACTGGTCTGATTGGAGCCACATACTGTGTCCTCTGCCAATGTTATCAAGTTTAGAGCTATACTTTGTATGGGCCATCCATGATGCCAATGGCTCTAATGTGAGGTATAAAATAATCATTCAGAAGTAAAGCCATTGTTGTTGAATGAAATTCATAAGTTCAATAGAAATAGCTGACAAACCATTTGTTCTACCTGTTGCTTTGCTGCTAGTGTCAAGAATTGGGTTTTTGATTGAGTGGGGTGAAAAACCGTTCTCAAACAACCACAATCTTTGTCAGGGTGAACCACAAAAGCCACTAAATTAACCTGTGCTTAACCCTCTGGTAGTTTTGCACAAAATCAGTCAGGCTTAACTTATAGGCACTGTGTTAATCATTTATGCAGCACACAAACAGTAATAAAGTGAAAACACAACATAAGAAAAATCCCCCACAAATTTAGAAAAATAGAGTAACATTTAATGGATAAAATGAGACAAAAGGACATCCAATCAGTAGAACCAGAAATATGCAATTTTAAAGGTTTAGGTAAAAATAGCGCCAAGATGCAGAAAGCTTTAACTGTGGGTATCACAGGTAATAGGTCGACACAAAGTCACAAGTTCAGGCAGACCGCAATTGAGTGCAGGCCGGATACAGGGGCCAGATTAATCAGCTTAAAAATGTACCTTCTCAAAGTCCAGTGCATAGAGTTCAATGCTTCAGGACTTCACAGGAAGAGCTCAACGGATGTCAGCCAAGGCTCCAGGACCTGGGGAAGCAGCTCTTGGGGATCAGGAACCCACTCCAGCAGAGGCCAGCAGGGCTCAGGCAGGCCCAGTTGTAGATTAAGGTATTACACAATGGGGTAACCCAGTAACCCTCTGAGCCTGGGTGAGTATATAGCAAACTACAGTGGCTCTGTCGGGGAGCACTAATCACTTTGTTGAAAAGCACCAATCATTGAAAAGCAGCGGACTTGTATTTACTTTAAAAGTCCAATAGTGTAAAATTCAAATTAACGCGCGCAGAGAAAGCAAAAGCAAGTCTCAATACACCCTGGAAAGAACGATAAGGTGCATTGGTATGTCTCCCATTGGATGGGATATTTTCATTTGTGTATCCTTTTTTGAGTTTCTCTTTACGTCTTTCCTGACTTTCGCAGGTAAGACTAGATTGACAGTAGCGCGCTTTTTTAAGTTTTTGTTCATATAATCGAGTTACATTAGATCCTGGTAACCAACCGTTATTACTTTCCCAGATCATTTGGCTGTCCCTACACTGCGCGGGACTCCGCCGTTTCTTTTGGGGTGAGTAATAATTAACACTAGTCCACCCCTCAGGCTGGCTCATTTAAGAACACCCATTGACACTTTGTCTCGTCTATCCTAGGCTGTTCTCTGTCCTGCGACATATTATTTGTGCGCCTTTAGGGTTGAAACGTTGACGCTTAACTGTGGTTCAGCTGAAAATACCTCTGGTTTCCATTGTTGAGCAATCTAGCCTTGACCAGAGTTACTTCTTTAACTGCTATGCTGACCCCCTTTTAGGAAATTGTTTTGTACATAGTTTCATATTTGTATATATGCACCTTATCACCAGCACTGAGCACTTATGTCACTTTGATACACGTGTCATTATTTTACTGCGTTTTACTTGGACAGCCCGACCATATGTATATTTATTTTGGCTGATAAAATGGAAAAAATCCAATTACAAAAAATGTTTTGCAAGTATTTCTGACTTTTTCGTTCTTTCCAGGGTGTATTGAGACTTGCTTTTGCTTTCTCTGCGCGCGTTAATTTGAATTTTACACTATTGGACTTTTAAAGTAAATACAAGTCCGCTGCTTTTCAATGATTGGTGCTTTTCAACAAAGTGATTAGTGCTCCCCGACAGAGCCACTGCAATTGTAGATTAAGGCAGGGCCGATTGCGGGCCAGATAGAGGGTCAGTCAGTTATAAAATGTGTTTAGTCAGACCGTAATGTCAGCCGGTTGACACTACGACCGGAGGCTGTCCCCCGTTCACAGGATCCGCGTCTTATCAATACAGGCGGACTTTATCCGTTCTGCCACTTCCAATATTTTTGGGTGTCTTAGGAGTTCATCTGTAGTTGACAGAATAAGAGTTGTAGACTTGTGCATATTCGACGCTATTAGCTGGGTTCTATATCTATAGGACTCCTTGATTGGGACCCATGGCTCATGTTTGCCCTTGCAGTATTTTCGAGCATTACTAGATATTGCAGCGGTCGAGTGACACTTTATACATGCTTAGTAGAGATGTGGATGTTTCCATATCAGGGTGCCTTTGATTCTTCACTCCCATGAACTTTGTTTTCCAACCATTGGTTGTGAGTCTTTGTTGAGCACCCTGCGCAGTCAAGTAACCAGTGAGCTTACAATTTGAGCAGATGGCTTTCTGCCACTGAACATGTCAATACAGACAGCGCCCTGATGAAGGATTTGCTCATCTACTGTCTACTTCCGAAACGCGCGTCGGCGTATTTCTGTTTATGAAAGCACTTCTTATGTATAGTATTGATTAACTAAAATGCACTTATATAATGAACAATTGTGTCTACCTTTTTTGTGAATGTTCTTTCTGTATGTTACCTGTTCACTTGTTTTGTGCTGTCTTGCTTAGTCTCAGGATTTTTTGTCAGTTTTGTTATTTGCACTGTGGAAAATTATGTGTTTTGTATGTACTTGTTCAATTACAGTATTGTTGTGGGTGCTCCTCGAGTAGACATATAGAAATATTTTAATGTATGTATTTCCTTTTCTGTTTTTATGTACAAAGAATATTGATACATATATATTATATAAAAAAAATAAAAAGAATCATTGAATACATTTTTGTACTTTAGATAAATAAACTTTAAAAAACACTGGTCTGGTGTAGGACAGTTTATATATCATGGACATATTGCAATGTATTATATGAAATTGTCTTTGGAGAAGTTTCTGTTCATTTTTGCCTTGTGATTTCCCTGCTCTCTTCTCCAAACCTATCTAGTTCAGTCAGGGAGCCTCTTTGTTTTCTTAGCACATTTTAAAATCCTACACAGCAAATTAAATACATTCATAAAACAGATCACATTATAAATAGTATTAAAACTACATTATTACTGCCTAAAATATTCTGTTGTGTTTCTCGCATGGCCCATTGTTGTTTTCCCTATGTTTGTCTAACTGTACACGTTGTAGGCCACTTTTATTTTGCACATGTTACTACATAACATGCTTGCCTTTGTGCCACATTATATTTCCACACATAACCTGCACATGTTTTTGTATTTTATTCTTTTCCTGGAATTTAGTCTGAACACACTAGGCAATACCAGTGCCCCTTGTTATTCTTTCTGGTCAGACACTAGCACTTAGACATAACAGGAGAATGCAGCTGTTGTTTGTGAGCACACACATATCTTGGTATATAATTGAGGACAGGAGTTCTGAAAAAACACACACTGAGCGAAGGTCCCGAAGCAAGAGTGCTGTGTCAGCTGAGATGTGGAACAACCACCTATGTATGCTAAGGTACAGAGTCTGGTTGTATGACAGAGGCATGCATGGCTGAACCACGCATGCCTCTTCAATGCGATCCCAACAACGAATGCATCTTAACCACGCATGCCTTTCCCAAACAAACCTTTACAAATTTCTTTGTAAAGGCAGGTTTGCTAAAGGAATATGCATGGTAAATGAAATGAAAAGGAAATTTATAAAGCGCGAAACATTAACCCGAGGGTGTCAAGGCACTTGCTCATCAGACAGGATTAAACTATGCGGTTCGAAAGCACCTTAGAGACTGAACAACCATGTCTTCAAAGCCTTCCTGAAGGCCAACAGATGGGTTTCTTGTTTCAACCTCATTGGGAGAGAGTTCCATAATTTGGTCGTACCTACCAGAAAACTTCTTCCACCCCAGGAACATTTTTTGACCCTGGGAACAATCAGATCATGGGCAAGGGATGAACGAAGATGACGGACTGGGATGTAAGGTTGTAGATTCTGTTTTAAGAAACCGGGCCCTATGTCATGGGTGGCCTTAAAAGCAATACACAGAGCCTTAAACTCAATTCGTTTCTTAACTGGAAGCCAATGTAGATCTTTGAGCGCCCTAGAAACAGATTTATGTCTTGGGATGTTAAGCAAGAGCTGTGCCGCAGCATTCTGCACCACCTGTAATTTAGACAGGCACTTTTTTTGAAGATTGATAAAAAGCCCATTACAATAGTCTGCTCTAGATAGAACAAGTGCTGAGACCACTAGTTTACGTAGCTCAGCTGGAATGAATGGGAGAATCTTTCTCAGAAGCTTTAACGTGTAAAAGGAAAGGGAAGTAACCTGATTAACATGACTTTCAAACGAGAGTTTAGAGTCAAATATGACTCCCAAATTCTTCACCTTGATTACTGGCGTTGGTAACGGACCCAACTCCAAAGGCCAAAGATCGGGGGACCAGAAATTGGTGTGGGCACCGAAGAGTAAGACCTCCGTTTTACTCGTATTAAGTTTTAAACAGTTGGCGGCCATCCAGTCACCAACCTGACGAAGGCAGGTATGAAACTGTGCCATGGTGTCAATGGGTGAGCCTGTCACTGAGACAATGATCTGCGTATCATCGGCATAGGAAATAGCCGAGAAACCCAGGGACCTGATCATCCTAGCCAGCGGTGCAACATAGATATTAAAAAGGGTCGGGCTCAAAGACGACCCCTGTGGCACCCCGCATGGTAGAGTAAAGTTGGGTGACTTAAACTCATCTAGGGCCACAAATTGCTCCCTGCCGGACAGGAATGATTCGAGTAGAGTAAATGCTTTCCCTTTGATACCGATCCCCTCAGAACTTCCAACAGTTTCTGGTGGTTCACCGTATCAAATGCGGCGGAAAGGTCAAGCAGCACAAGTGCTGCATTGCCACCCGCGTCAACTGTCTGCCTAATCAGTTCCGATGATGTAATCAGGGCTAGTTCGGTACTATGATGTTTTCGAAATCCGAACTGGGTATCATCCAGAAAACCATGCCTCTCGATATATTCTGATAGAATGCCATTCATGGCCTTCTCCACCATCTTTGCCGGCAGCGGAAGTCTGGAAATCGGGCGGTAGTTGTTAGGGTCCGCCCCTTCCAAATTAGGCTTCTTCAGAAGAGGGAGCACAGACGCCAGCTTCCAGCTATCAGGGAAAATACCGGAGGAGAAAATTTGATTAAAAATAGGAGTCAGATGGAAGGCAAAAAGCTCTGGTAAAAGATGGAAAATTTTGGGGGGCAGATGTCCAATGGGGAACCCGATTTAGTAGACCGCAGAAGGTTTATTGTCTCTTCCGTGGTCAGTGTCGGGAAGGCAGATAGTTCGGGAATGTCCCTAGATTCACCAGGGGCTCTGGGGATGATGCTAACAGCCCCCGACACGGCTGAAGCCTCTAATGAGGGTACCGTTTCTTGATCCATGGATCTGGCAAATCCATTGTAAACCGCCTTAACTTTCTCTTGGAAAAAAGTAGCCACAGTGTTACAGAATGCCTGGTTTTTAGGTAAAACTACAGCCTCAGAGCATTTGGCTAACTTTTTTACCATCGAGAAAAGTTCTATTGAAGAATTTTTTGCTGTTAGTATGGCCGTGGTAAAATAACAAGTTTTCTCCTTATAAACAAGTTTTTTGTACTCGAGCAAGGCTAGTTTATAAATGACCACTACCCGACCCCTCCTCCCTAACCTAAGCCCTAAAATCCTATCCCACTACCTCTGCCGCCCTGCCCTGAGTCCTAAAACGGACCCCGCGCTGCCCTTAAAACTACCCCTTCCGCTCCCCCGCCCTGAGGCCTAAAATCCTGCCCCCTACCAAAAACTACCCTGACATGAGCCCTAAAACTTACCCCCACCCTGCCCTTAAAACCACCCCACCCTGAGGCTTAAAACCCTGTCCCCCTTTAAAGAAACTACCCCAGCCTCCCTGCCCCGAGCCCTAAATCCGACCCCATCCCTAAATCCTCCCCAAACCTGGCCCCAGCCCTTAAAACTACCCGACCCCCCCGCCCTGAGCCCAAAACCCTGCCCCTTAAAAAAGACTACCCCGACCCCCCACCCTGAACCCTGAACCGACCTCCACCCCTAAAAACTACCCTCCAAACCTGGCCCCAGCCCCACTTACCTGTCTGCATCCGGATCTTCCTGTTCCAACGCTTCCTGTTTCTTTCCCTGCCAATCTGGACACTGGCATATGCGTGGTTAAGGCAGATGGTTGGTTTAGGCAAGCGTTGTTTCACTTGCAAGGTAACAGCACACATGGCTCAGCCCATGTTGTAAAGGCCGTTTCCCACGGGGTCCACCTCCAATCCCAGAGATCTTTAATATATAATCATTTAGCTTCAGTAGAAAGGGGGTGTGCGGGGGGTTAGGCTAATCTGTCTTGTAACATGACAGGGCTTTTTTATGGTATATGGTTTGTTAACCGGGCTAATTATATTTTTGGTATGCATTTGTTGTCTAATTGTGGTGCAAATCCTGCATTTTAGAGCACAATAGTTTAAATAAATATTATAAACTTTCTTTGTGTCTCTTGTTTATCTTATTGTGGACAGGTACAAGTGAGAGAGCGAAAGGGTATGTCCTGTTACTGTGATCCCTGAGAGGATCAATGGTGTTGTGTTGTGGGATGGCAACTCACTTGTTTGTCTGTAAAGGTTAGGAGGGCAAGTGAGGCACTGTAGCTAGTTGGACTCGGGCTCATAGATACTGAGATGGTATGGTGACTCAATCCCTACATGCTGATGTTCTATGGTCCCATTGCATAGTTCTGTTCCTGAGCAGAATCCCTGCTACAATTCCTTTACCTCTGTTAGACCTGACAGTCTTACGGTGGTCTTCCCCCCAACTTTTTGCCTTCCTCCACTTTCCTGACCTCGTTTTTGCTGGTATTAGAACTCTGCGCACATTACCACTGCTAACCAGTGCTAAAGTGCTTGTGTTCTCTCTCCCTAAAACATGGTAATATTGGCTCATAACCAAATGGCATATTTCATTTACTTATAAGTCCCTAGTAAAGTGCACTACATGTGCCCAGGGCCTGTAAATTAAATGCAACTAGTGGGCCTGCGAAAAACAATGGTCCTAGACCTATATTTCAAAAACGATATATATCAAATTCACAGTACTGTATTCGAAAAACAATTTTTGAGCATGAGCATGAACAATAATTAGGTATCCATGCCCCGCAAGACCCTGCGTGTAAGCTGTAGGAGAGTAGGATCTGCTTCACATGGGTACCCCCACTTTTTGCTGATGCTTCACTGTTTTTCGACTTTAGTCTGGCTGGGGCCCTGCTAATCAGAACCCCAGCCTAGCTGCTTCCTCTCTAAAATGGTTTCCATGTGCCTTAGGCACATCTCTGATTGGAATCTGGAGTGCCCTTATAAGTCCCTAGTATATGGTATACTATGTACCCAGGGCATAGGTACCTCAGAGGCCTACCAGAGGCTGCAGCATGTATTGTGCCACTCCTGGAAGGCCATCCAAAATGACACCACAGGTCTGCTACTGCAGCCTGGGTAAGGTGGTGCATGCACCCCTTACTGTGATATAGGTTACCTATATCACTGCATATGCACACATATAAACCTATAAGTCACTCCTATGGCAGGCCTTATCAATCCTGAAGGCAGAGTGCTTGGTTCATATGTGAGAGGGTGCCCCTGCATGAGCAGAGCCCCTCTGCAGCGGTCGGAGACCCTTCTCTGATGCTGTTTGTAGTGCAGCCTGACCATATACTCTTAAGTGCATTATATCCTCGCGGTAGAATGCTAACTGTGGACTGACTGCACCAAAACATGTCGTGTTTGTGAGAAGTTGGCCTGGTATATGCTGTCCACTACTTATAGTGGGCACCTTGCACCAGTCCAAACAACCCCTTATTGGAGATAGGTTAAAGACAACCTTTATTGAAAACTATCCTAGTGGTAGCTATGGAGAGCAGCCTTCAGGCTAAGTCTTGAAGGAATGTAAAGCAGCTTGTTTTACCAGTCTATAATCTCTTGAGTGACCAAATGAAAGAGGACCACACCAGGTATATATACAAAATATATGTATTTATTGCTAAACACACCCCTCTAGTCTCTTTATGAGGCTAGAGTTCGAAGTACATAAGTTATAAGTTAGTTATCAACAGTAATAGCACAAATACACGTTTGAGCCCTAGGGGCGTACCAAACCATATACCAATAAAGTGGTATAAGAACCACGACTGAGCTAGACACAAGGCCTAGAGCCTGTAGAAGTGCTTGGACCACAAGGAACCACCCAAGGTAGTGACACAGGGGACCCACGGGGGACGCGTGCAGTGTGAGAACATAGCCGCGAATCGCCGTTGACTTCTATGGGGATAGTCGCGGTTGCAATTTTAAAGAAAAGGGGCACTTAGAGGAGGACTTGGAGCAAACCCCTTTAGAACTGGGTTGTTCTAGAGTCTATACCCACGGGAGCACCGGAGTACTCGAGTTACCTCACCCAGGGAAGCCGGGTGCATAGGTGTCTTTCGGGGTCGGGTTTCGTCGTCGTTTTCAATGGCGATCTGCTGCAAAGTGCTGCTGGCGGCCAAGTCGAAAGTGTTTGGGTGGATCCAAAGGTGGATCGAAGATCTGAAGAACCTGAAAGCAGAGGGGACAGAGTCTGGGTCACTAGCCAGTGACCAGGAAGGCGATGAGCGGATGCCCACCGATGTCGGGTGCTTCAGGTAGGTTGACAGTCGTCTTGACTCTTCAGCCACGAGGTCCAGGAGGCGTCGACGACAACCAGGAGCTGGATTCGAGCTGTCCCACGACGTCTGTCGATTGCAGGGGTATCGGCGACCGGATTGGACCCAACAAGCCTTGGCAACGGCAAGTCTCGTGGAAATAGAAGAAGGACGGTGGTGCAGACCAGCAAGGTCTGAGGGACTCACCCAGCAAGGGTAAGTCAGGGCACCCCTGGAGCAACCAGGGAAGCCCAAGCAGAAGAAGAGTTGCCTTCGGGAGGGCCCACTAGCCAACGGACTAGCGACCGTGAAGGAGCCTCGAATGGACGCACTTAGAGCTGGCTCACAGGACACTCGTGGAGAGGAGGCCAGTGATCTTCAGTGCAGTCGGTGATGGAGGCGGGGGCTACTCGGAGCCCAAAGCACCACTTCACGGGAGACCAGGAAGAGGATGCACTTGCAAATGTGCTCGGTGTCCAGGGGTCACGGTTCCACGTTACCCACGACAGCTACGGGCCTCAGCTTTGCTGGGAACTCAGGGCAGCCTCGGGGAAGTCTGGAAATCCACCTCTGGTGTTGCAAAGACTTCGGCGTCCGGCGGGAGCTTCAGCGATGCAGACCGGACAATTGCTCCTTAGGTGCCTGCCAAGCAGGGGAGTCACTCCTTGACCCCAAGGGAGATTCTTCAGTCCTCTAATCTTGAAGTAGAGCGTCGAAGGTCCAGGATTCTGTATCAGAGTTTCGTCCAGGTAAATCTAAAGTCCTAAGGACTGGGGTCCCATACTTATACTAAGTTAGGGGTTGGACATACTCTGGGGACCCACCTATGGGAGGGTCAGGGAAGAGGGGTGGTTACACCCATTCCCTTTGTCCAGTTTCGCACCAGAGCAGGGGCTGGAAGCCCCTGAACCAGTTTGAACGGGGGTATGCACAGGGACACCAAGTGTGCCCCCAGTGCAGGACTTCAAAGCACCAGAGAGTGCTCCCGCCCAGCCCCAATACACATTATCCTGTCTGGGGAGGTGGTTACACCTCCCTGGGACAGGAAACCTATTGTCCAGGCCTCCCCTGCCGGAGTTTCAGTCAGCAGCAGGAGGCCAGACCCGTGTCTGTGGCAGCGGCATCCATTTTGTGATGCCAGGGCTTGGAAAGAAGTTACCGGGCAGGCCGGTGTGTACATGTCTCTCCCTCTAGAAGGGTGGAATGCTACCCCGCCACCAGAACTGGCGGGGGGGTAGTATTCCAAGTTGTTTGACACCAAACACGACATGTTTCCGTGCAGCCATCCCAAAGTTAGCATTTAACGCGAGGTTATAATGCGCTTAAGAGTATATGGTCAGGCTGCACTACAAACAGCATCAGAGAAGGGTCTCCGAACGCTGTAGAGGGGCTCTGCTCATGCAGGGGCACCCTCTCACATAGGAACCAAGCACTCTGCCTTCAGGATTGACAAGGCCTGCCATAGGAGTGACTTATAGGTTTATATGTGTGTATGTATGTAGTGATATAGGTAACCTATATCACAGTAAGGGGTGCATGCACCACCTTACCCAGGCTGCAGTAGCAGACCTGTGGTGTCCTTTGGCTGGCCTTCCAGGGGTGGCACAATACATGCTTCAGCCCCTGGCAGGCCTTTGAGGTACCTATGCCCTGGGTACATAGTATACCATATACTAGGGACTTACAAGGGCACTCCAGATTCCAATCAGAGATGTGCCTAAGGCACATGGAAACCATTTTAGAGAGGAAGCAGCTAGGCTGGGGTTCTGATTAGCAGGGCCCCAGCCAGACTAAAGTCGAAAAACAGTGAAGCATCAGCAAAAAGTGGGGGTACCCATGTGAAGCAGATCCTACTCTCCTACACAACCCCCCAAACGTAGGGACATTAAACTAACCTTGTCCAGTTAAGTCTTCATGTTCTAAGTGGAAGTACCTAGGGAGTCCATCTGCATTGGCATGGTTACTCCCAGGTCTATGTTCCACTGTGAAGTCCATCCCCTGTAGGGAAATGGACCACCTAAGCAGTTTGGGGTTTTCACCCTTCATTTGTTTTAGCCATAAGAGGGGCTTATGGTCTGTTTGAACAAGGAAGTGAGTACCAAACAAGTATGGCCTCAACTTCTTCAGAGCCCAGACCACAGCAAAGGCCTCCCTCTCAATGGCTGACCAACGTTTCTCTCTAGGGGTCAGCCTTCTGCTAATAAAAGCTACTGGCTGATCCTGACCTTCATCATTCAATTGTGACAGTACAGTCCTTACCCCCAATTCAGATGCATCTGTTTGGACAATGAACTTCTTGGAGTAATCAGGACTCTGTAGAATGGGAGCAGTGCACATGGCCTGCTTTAGGTCATCAAATGCCTTTTGACAGCTAACTGTCCACTGAACCTTTTGGGCATTTTCTTGGAAGTTAAGTCATTCAGGGGTGTCACTATTGATCCATACCCCTTGACAAATCTCCTATAGTACCCAGTCAGGCCTAAAAAGGCTCTCACCTGAGTCTGGGTAGTTGGAGCAGTCCAGTCCATGATGGTCTGGATCTTGCTCTGCAAGGGTTGAACCTGGCCTCCACCCACAAGGTGGCCCAGGTACACAACCTGACTCTGCCCTATCTGGCACTTTGTGGCCTTGATAGTTAGGCCTGCTTTCTGCAGGGCCTGCAAAACATTTCTGAGGTGGACCAGGTGATCCTCCCAGGTGGAGCTAAAGACAGCAATATCATCTAGATATGCTGCACTATAGGCTTCCAGACCTGTAAGGACTGTATTCACCAACCTCTGAAAAGTGGCAGGTGCATTCTTCAGACCAAAGGGCATTACCACAAATTGATAATGCCCACTAGGGGTTGAGAATGCTGTCTTTGGCTTTGCATCATCAGCTAGTCTGATCTGCCAGTAGCCAGCTGTTAGGTCAAATGTGCTTAGATACTTGGCTGAGGCCAAAGTGTCTATTAGCTCATCTGCCCTGGGTATTGGATGGGCATCAGTCCTAGTGACTGCATTGAGACCCCTGTAGTCCACACAAAACCTCATCTCTCTTTTCCCACCACTGGTGTGAGGTTTTGGCACAAGGACCACTGGACTAGCCCAAGGGCTATCTGAGGGTTCAATAACTCCCAAATCCAACATTTTCTGGACTTCTGTCCTTATACAGTCCCTGACATGGTCAGGTTGCCTATAAATCTTATTTTTAATAGGCAGACTGTCCCCAGTGTCCACTTCATGAGTGCACCAGGTGGTCTGACTTGGAGTCAGAGAGAACATATGTCTGTACTGATTGAGCACTTGTCTACAATCAGTTTGCTGCTGAGCAGTGAGGCTGCCTGCCAAGGCTACACCATCCACTGACCCATCATCAGGGTTCTGTGAGAGCAGGTCAGGGAGTGGGTCACTCTCTTCCTCCTGTCCCTCATCAGTAGCCATGAGCAAGCCCATGTCTGCCCTGTCCACATATGGTTTCAGTCGGTTGACATGGAGAACCCTGTGGGGACTCCTGGGTGTTCCTAGGTCTACTAAATAGGTAACCTCACCCTTCTGTTCAACAATGGTATGGGGTCCACTCCATTTGTCTTGGAGAGCTGCTGGGGCCACTGGCTCCAACACCCACACCTTCTGTCCTGGCTGGTACACTGTCAGTACAGCCTTTTGGTCATGCCAGGCTTTTTGCAGTTCCTGGCTAGCCTCAAGGTTTTTAGTTGCCTTTTTCATGTACTCAGCCATCCTGGAGCGGAGACCAAGTACATAGTCCACTATGTCTTGCTTTGGGGGCTTGAGAGGTAACTCCCATCCTTCCTTCACCAAGCACAATGGACCCCTGACAGGGTGACCAAACAAAAGTTCAAAAGGGCTGTAGCCAACCCCTTTTGAGGCACCTCCCAGTATGCAAATAAAAGGCAGGGCAAGAGTATGTCCCATCTTCGCCTAAGCTTTTCTGGGAGCCCTTTAATCATGCCCTTCAAGGTTTTGTTGAATCTCTCAACTAAACCATTGCATTGTGGGTGATAGGGTGTGGTGAACTTGTAAGTCACTCCACACTCCTTCCACATTGCTTTCAAGTATCCAGACATAAAGTTAGCACCCCTGTCTGATACAACCTCCTTAGGGAAGCCCACTCTTGAGAAAATTCCCAGGAGGGCTCTTGCCACCACAGGTGCTGTAGTGGTCCTAAGGGGAATAGCCTCTGGTGGCATGATCCACTACCACCAGGATAAACCTGTGCCCAGATGCTGTTTGGGGATCCATGGGACCAACAATGTCAATCCCCACCCTTTCAAAGGGAACCCCCACCACAGGTAGTGGTATCAGGGGGCCTTTGTAGTGCCACCTGCCTTGCCACTGGCCTGGCAGGTTACACAGGAGCGACAAAACTCCTTGGTGTCTTCAGACATGTGGGGCCAGTGAAAGTGAGGGACAATTCTGTCCCAAGTCTTGTTCTGGCCCAGGTGACCTGCTAAGGGAATGTCATGGGCTAGGGTCAATAGGAAGCCCCTGAACTTCAGAGGTATAACCAACCTCCTGGTGGCACCAGGCTTGGGGTCTCTACACTCTGAGTACAAGAGTCCATCATCCCAATACACTGTATGGGGACCACTAGCTTTCCCAGCAGCCTCAGCAGAAGCTTGATGTCTGAGGGGTTCAAGAGAGGGGCAGCTCTGCTACTCCTGGCTCAGATCTGCCCTGGAAGGGCCCCCTGTCCCTAAGAACTCAACCTGATCAGGCTCAAGCTCCTCTGGGACAGTTCCTTCCACAGGGCTGAGATCATCTCCCTGAAGAGACTGATCTTCCTTCTGAGCCAAGGGGAAGGCACTGCCTTTACCCTACTACTCCTCTTCTTGGAGGGCACTTGGTCCATTATTCCAGAATCCAAGGCCTGTTCAGTGTTAGACATTTTGGCCTGTGACCTGGTCACAGCAAACACATCTGCAGGGATGCCCAGCATTTCTGCATGGGTCCTGAGCTCCACTTCTGCCCAAGCTGAAGTTTCTAGATCATTGCCAAGCAAGCATTCAACTGGTAGGTCTGCACTTACCACAACCTTCTTAAGGCCAGTTACCCCTCCCCAGGAGAAGTTAACAACTTCCAGAGTATGGTCTGTTCTGACGTTGCTAGCATTGGTCACTTGGTACATTTCACCAAGTATAATCTGCCCAGGATCCACAAGATCTTGTGTCACCATGGTGACACTTGCTTCCTGTGTCCCTAAATGCCAAAGCCTCTTTTCCATTTATTAATGGCTGTTGCCTGTACTTGCTCAGATTACTGGGACTCACAGAGGAGGTCACATCCATGCCTCCATCACAGACTAGACAGCCTGAGTGAGTTCTCTGACTAGGTCAGAGCCCATCTCCTTACCCAGGGTCAACCCTACTAAACCCTTGGCTTGTGTAGTCCCACCACCAACTGTAACTGCACTAGGGGAATAGGTGCCTTAGGGGCATTGGTGGGGCTGGAGTAGTCTTTGGACTTGGTGCAATCACTGGTCCAGTGGGTCTTTGCTTACAGACCTTGCACCATGGTTTCTTTGGCCTTTCCTTTGTTAGACTGTGAATCCCCACCTGAAGAAGATTTTGGGGCCTTGTGAAGACTTCTGGTCTTTACCCTTCTCCCCACCCTATCAGAGTTCTTAGAATCTTGCTTCTGGGTCACCACCTTGGTTCTGTACCTTCTGCCTCACCCTGGTTCTGACCCATTTGTCTGCCTTCTCCCATTCTGGGGAGAGGTCAGATCAGAGTCCACCAGGTACTGATGCAACAGCTGATTTTGACAGTTATTAAGAATCTGCTCCCTCATGATAAGATTGTACAATCCTGTGAAGTCACATACCTTACTGCCCATCAACCACCTTCCAGAGCCTTAGCAGAACAATCCACATAGTCTACCCAGTCTTGAGTCTCGTGCTTTGGGTATCTCTGAACTTTAACCTGTATTGTTCAGTTGTTAGCCAAACCCATCAATCAGAGCACTCTTCAAGACTTTGTAATTGTCAGCATCCTCTTCTCTACAGTGAGGAGCTTGTCTCTACCTTGTCTGCAAAGGAGAGCCACAAGATTGCTGCCCACTGCTCCTGAGGGACTCTCTATACTTTACAGGCCTCTCCAGTGCAGTTATCCATTTGTGGATGTCATCCCCACTCTGGTAGGGAGGGACAATCTTGCTCAGGTTCCTATGGTCATAAGATCTTTACCTATCTCTGGGAAATTGCTGCCACCATGGGACTCTAGTCCCATCTTTTCTTTCTTTCAAGCTCTAGGGACTCCCTGTCTATAGCCAACTGCTCTCTTCTGAGCTTCAACTGAGCTTCTCCATATCTGAGCAGTCTCTCTTCCTTCATGAGAGGATTCCTCCCATGAGAGGAAACAGAGGTCCCTATTGAGGTGTCAGAGTGGTTAGACTCTGAGAAGGAGATCTAGGCCTCTGGGCACACTCACAATTCTCCTGGGGACAAGGGAGGTCATTCTGATCCTCCTCCTCCTCCACAGGAGGAATTGGCTTTCCAGGTCAAGGTCATTCACCTTCCTGGCCAGTTTCAGAGGGGGCCCTGGGCTTCTTCACCCTGACCCCTTCCTCATTTTCTGCTCCACTCTGCCTGCCTACACTTCAGACTCTAGGGTCTGCTGAGATCATCTGACAGTACACCTCCCTGAGGTGTTAGTGCTGGCATTCTGCCTTCAGCTTCCTAGTATTGCACAATGCTTCAATTCCAAGAATGGGAGATTATCATACTTGGAGGAAGAGCTCTCTGGCTTCTGGCAAGGACTCACTGGGTCCTGGCTTTGAAGACATTACTAGTGAGGTGTGGTGTATGCACTACCTACTCTAGTGTGGCCTACTAAACTCTCTTGAGTTGTAGAAGGGTGTGCTATCCCTAACACCAACTCTAAGTTCAGTAGAACTTACTGTATCCTAAGCTTGATTTATATGTATCTAAAGTACTCTTAGTGGTTTTCAGCTGATCAATTCAATTGAGATTATCTGGCAAAACAATAGCAAGCTGGAATCCACACGCTGCACACCAATGTGAGAAGTTGGCCTGGCATATGCTGTCCACTACTTATAGTGGGCACTTTGCACCAGTCCAAACAACCCCTTATTGGAGATAGGTTAAAGACAACCTTTATTGAAAGCTATCCTAGTGGTAGCTATGGAGAGCAGCCTTCAGGCTAGTCTTGAAGGAATGTAGCAGCTTGTTTTACCAGTCTATAATCTCTGAGTGACCAAATGAAAGAGGATCACACCAGGTATATATTCAAAATATATGTATTTATTGCTAAACACACCTCTCTAGTCTCTTATGAGGCTAGAGTTCGAAGTACATAAGTTATAAGTTAGTTATCAACAGTAATAGCACAAAACACGTTTGAGTTCTAGGCGTACCAAACCATATACCAATAAAGTGGTATAAGAATCACGACTGAGCTAGACACAAGGCCTAGAGCCTGTAGAAGTGCTTGGACCACAAGGAACCACCCAAGATAGTGACACAGGGGACCCACGTGGGACACGTGCAGTGTGAGATCACAGCCGCGAATCGCCATTGACTTCTATGGGGATAGTCGCAGTTGGAATTTTAAAGAAAAGGACACTTAGAGGAGGACTTGGAGCAAACCCCTTTAGAACTGGGTTGTTCTAGAGTCTATACCCACGGGAGCACCGGAGTACTCGAGTTAACTCACCCAGGAAGCCGGGTGCATAGGTGTCTTCGGGTCGGGTTTCGCCGTCGCTTTCAATGGCGATCTGCTGCAAAGTGCTGCTGGTGGCCAAGTCGAAAGTGTCGGGTGGATCCAGAGGTGGATCGAAGATCTGAAGAACCTGAAAGCAGAGGGGACAGAGTCTGGGTCACTAGCCAGTGACCAGGAAGGCGATGAGCGGATGCCCACCGATGTCGGGTGCTTCAGGTAGGTTGACGGTCGTCTTGACTCTTCAGCCACGAGATCCAGGAGGCGTCGACGATGACCAGGAGCTGGATTCGAGCTGTCCCATCAACGCCTGTCGATTGCAGGGGTGTCGGCGACCGGATTGGACCCAACAAGCCTTGGCAACGGCAAGTCTCGTGGAAATAGAAGAAGGACGGTGCAGACCAGCAAGGTCTGAGGGACTCACCCAGCGATGGTAAGTCAGGGCACGCCTGGAGCAACCAGGGAAGCCCAAGCAGAAGAAGAGTTGCCTTCGGGAGGGCCCACTAGCCAACGGACTAGCGACCGCGAAGGAGCCTCGAGTGGACGCACTTAGAGCTGGCTCACAGGACACTCGTGGAGTGGAGGCGGTGCAGTCGGTGCTGGAGGCAGGGGCTACTCGGAGCCCAAAGCACCACTTCGTGGGAGACCAGGAAGAGGATGCACTTGCAAATGTGCTCGGTGTCCAGGGGTCACGGTTCCACGCTACCCATGACAGCTACGGGCCTCAGCTTTGCTGGGGACTCAGGGCAGCCTCGGGGAAGTCTGGAAATCCACCTCTGGTGCTGCAAAGACTTCGGCGTCCAGCGGGAGCTTCAGCGATGCAGACCGGACAATTGCTTCTTAGGTGCCTGCCAAGCAGGGAGTCACTCCTGACCCCAAGGAGATTCTTCAGTCCTCTAATCTTGAAGTAGAGCGTTGAAGGTCCAGGATTCTGTATCAGAGTTTCGCCCAGGTAAATCTAAAGTCCTAAGGAATGGGGTCCCATACTTATACTAAGTTAGGGGGTTGGACATACTCTGGGGACCCACCTATGGGAGGGTCAGGGAAGAGGGGTGGTTACACCCATTCCCTTTGTCCAGTTTTGCGCAAGAGCGGGGGTAGCATTCCACCCTTCTAGAGGGAGAGACATGTACCCACCGGCATACCCGGTAACTTCTTTCCAGAGCCCTTGCATCACAAAATGGATGCCGCTGCCACAGACACAGGTCTGGCCTCCTGCTGCTGACTGAAACTCCGGCAGGGGAGGCCTGGACAATAGGTTTCCTGTCCCAGGGAGGTGTAACCACCTCCCCAGACAGGATAATGTGTATTGGGGCTGGGCGGGAGCACTCTCTGGTGCTTTGAAGTCCTGCACTGGGGGCACACTTGGTGTCCCTGTGCATACCCCCGTTCAAACTGGTTCAGGGGCTTCCAGCCCCTGCTCTGGCGCGAAACTGGACAAAGGGAAAGGGGTGTAACCACCCCTCTGCCCTGACCCTCCCATAGGTGGGTCCCCAGAGTATGTCCAACCCCCTAACTTGGTATAAGTATGGGACCCCAGTCCTTAGGACTTTAGATTTACCTGGACGAAACTCTGATACAGAATCCTGGACCTTCGACGCTCTACTTCAAGATTAGAGGACTGAAGAATCTCCCTTGGGGTCAAGGAGTGACTCCCCTGCTTGGCAGGCACCTAAGAAGCAATTGTCCGGTCTGCATCGCTGAAGCTCCCGCCGGACGCCAAAGTCTTTGCAACACCAGAGGTAGATTTCCAGACTTCCCCGAGGCTGCCCTGAGTCCCCAGCAAAGCTGAGGGCTGTAGCTGTCATGGGTAACGTGGAACCGTGACCCCTGGACACCGAGCACATTTGCAAGTGCATCCTCTTCCTGGTCTCTCACAAAGTTGTGCTTTGGGCTCCGAGTAGCCCTCGCCTCCAGCACCGACTGCACCGAAGATCACTGGCCTCCACTCCACGAGTGTCCTGTGAGCCAGCTCTAAGTGCGTCCACTTGAGGCTCCTTTGCGTTCGCTAGTCCGTTGGCTAGTGGGCCCTCCCGAAGGCAACTCTTCTTCTGCTTGGTCTTCCCTGGTTGCTCCAGGCGTGCCCTGACTTACCCTCGCTGGGTGAGTCCCTCAGACCTTGCTGGTCTGCACCACCGTCCTTCTTCTATTTCCACAAGACTTGCCGTTGCCAAGGCTTGTTGGGTCCAATTCGGTCGCCGACACCCCTGCAATCGACAGACGTCGTGGGACAGCTCGAATCCAGCTCCTGGTTGTCGTCGACGCCTCCTGGACCTCGTGGCTGAAGAGTCAAGACAACCGTCAACCTACCTGAAGCACCCGACATCGGTGGGCATCCGCTCATCGCCTTCCTGGTCACTGGCTAGTGACCCAGACTCTGTCCCCTCTGCTTTCAGTTTCTTCAGATCTTCGATCCACCTTTGGATCCACCCGAACACTTTCGACTTGGCCGCCAGCAGCACTTTGCAGCAGATCGCCATTGAAAACGACGACGAAACCCGACCCCGAAAGACACCTATGCACCCGGCTTCCCTGGGTGAGGTAACTCGAGTACTCCGGTGCTCCCGTGGGTATAGACTCTAGAACAGCCTAGGTCTAAAAGGGTTTGCTCCAAGTCCTCCTCTAAGTGTCCCTTTTCTTTAAAACTCCAACCGCGACATTCCCCATAGAAGTCAACGGCGGCTCACTGCTGTGTTCTCACACTGCACGCGTCCCCCGTGGGTCCCCTGAGTCACTACCTTGGGTGGTTCCTTGAGGGCCAAGCACTTCTACAGGCTCTAGGCCTTGTGTCTAGCTCAGTCGTGGTTCTTATACCACTTTATTGGTATATGGTTTGGTACGCCCCTAGGGCTCAAACGTGTATTTGTGCTATTACTGTTGATAACTAACTTATAACTTATGTATTTCGAACTCTAGCCTCATAAAGAGACTAGAGGGGTGTGTTTAGAAATAAATACATATATTTTGAATATATACCTGGTGTGGTCCTCTTTCATTTGGTCACTCAAGAGATTATAGACTGGTAAAACAAGCTGCTTTACATTCCTTCAAGACTTAGCCTGAAGGCTGCTCTCCATAGCTACCACTAGGATAGCTTTCAATAAAGGTTGTCTTTAACCTATCTCCAATAAGGGGTTGTTTGGACTGGTGCAAGGTGCCCACTATAGTTAGTGGACAGCATATACCAGGCCAACTTCTCACATTGGTGTGCAGCGTGTGGGATTCCAGCTTGCTATTGTTTTACCAGATAATCTCAATAGAATTGATCAACTGAAAACCACTAAGGGTACCTTAGGTACATATAAATCAAGCTTAGGATACAGTAAGTTCTACTGAACTTAGAGTTGTGTGTTAAGGGATAGCACACCCTTTCTACAACTCAAGAGAGTTTAGTAAGGCCACACTAGAGTAGGTAGTGCATACACCACACCTCACTGGTAATGTCTTCAAAGCCAGGACCCAGTGAGTCCTTGCCAGAAGCCAGTGGGCTTCTTCCCTCCAAGTATGATAATCTCCCATTCTTGGAATTGAGAGCATTGTGCAATACTAGGAAGCTGAAGGCAGGCAAAAGTGCCAGCACCCAACACCTCAGGGAGGTGCTACTGTCAGATGATCTCAGCAGACCCCTAGGGTCTGAAGGGGTAGGCAGACAGGGTGGGGCAGAAGACGAGGAAGGGGCCACGGGTGAAAACACCCAGGACCCCCCCTCTGAAACTGGCCAGGAAGGTGAAAATGACCTTGACCTGGAAAACCCAATTCCTCCTGTGGATGAGGAGGAGGATCAGAATGACCTCCCTTTGTCCCCCAGGAAGAATTGTGAGTATGCCCAGAAGGCCTAGATCTCCTTCTCAGGAGTCTAACCACTCTGACACCTCAATAGGGACCTCTGTTTCCTCTCATAGGAGGGAATCCTCTCATGAAAGGAAAGAGAGACTGCTCAGATATGGAGAAGCTCAGTTGAGACTCAGAAGAGAGCAGTTGGCTATAGACAGGAGTCCCTAGAGCTTGAAAAGCAAAGAAAAAGATGGGACTAGAGTCCCATGGTGGCAGCAATTTCCCCAGAGATAGGGAAAGGTCTTATGACCATAGAAACCTGAGCAAGATTGTCCCTCCCTACCAGAGTGGGGATGACATCCACAAATGGATAACTGCACTGGAGAGGGCCTGTAAAGTACAGAGGGTCCCTCAGGAGCAGTGGGCAGCAATCTTGTGGCTCTCCTTTGCAGACAAAGGTAGAGACAAGCTCCTCACTGTTAGACAAGAGGATGCTGACAATTACAAAGTCTTGAAGAGTGCTCTGATTGATGGGTTTGGCCTAACAACTGAACAATACAGGTTAAAGTTCAGAGATACCCAAAAGCACAGACTCAAGACTGGGTGGA
The DNA here is from genome assembly GCA_963921515.1 of Calotriton arnoldi. NCBI lineage: Eukaryota > Metazoa > Chordata > Amphibia > Caudata > Salamandridae > Calotriton > Calotriton arnoldi. Next base: position 596,294 of record CAWUFW010008284.1, read on the forward strand.
CTATGTGGATTGTTCTGCTAAGGCTCTGGAAGGTTGGTTATTGGGCAGTAAGGTATGTGACTTCACAGGATTGTACAATCTTATCATGAGGGAGCAGTTTCTTAATAACTGTCAAAATCAGCTGTTGCATCAGTACCTGGTTGACTCTGATCTGACCTCTCCCCAAGAATTGGGAAAGAAGGCAGACAAATGGGTTAGAACCAGGGTGAGGCAGAAGGTACAGAACCAAGGTGGTGACCCAAAGAAGCAAGATTCTAAGAACTCTGATAAGGGTGGGGAGAAGGGTAAAGACCAGAAGTCTTCACAAGGCCCCCAAAAATCTTCTTCAGGTGGGGATTCACAGTCTAACAAGGGAAAAGGCCAAAAGAAACCATGGTGCAAAGTCTGTATGCAAAAGACACACTGGACCAGTGATTGCACCAAGTCCAAAGACTCTATTCCAGCCCCCACCAATGCCCCTAAGGCACCTGTTCCCCCTAGTACAGTTACAGTTGGTGGTGGGAGTACACAGGCCAAGGGTTTAGTAGGGTTGACCCTGGGTAAGGAGATGAGATCTGACCTAGTCAGAGAACTCACTCAGGCTGTCCTAGTCTGTGATGGAGGCATGGATGTGACCTCCTCTGTGAGTCCCAGTAATCTGGGCAAGTACAGGCAACAGCCCTTAATCAATGGAAAAGAGGCTTTGGCATTTAGGGACACAGGGGCAAGTGTCACCTCTAAAAACTTCATTTGATAGAGGGCGGGCATACACCTGAAGACAGGGATGCACTTCTAAAACTAAGTGGTGGCCCGTGAGTGAGTGAAAGTGTAATTTAAAAACCATTAAACTTGTCCCCAAGTAGTTTAATTGAGGGGCAAATCTATGGTATTAAAAGAAGTGGGCGGTAATCTGGGAATTCATTATCCCTTTACCGTAAAAAGTGGTCAACATGTTTCTGCTCTGCGTCCCATATGGGTACATAGCATTCGTCAGGACCGGGATGAGTAATGGGCTCTACCTTTCTACACGATGTGTATGAAAGGGTTACCACTCTAAGAATCGGAGGTGAAGATAACTACTCCCCATGTAGTGCAATATTTAAAATGTGAGAGTATCCAAGGACACTATCCTATTAACTTCATGGGAGGTCGAGGGTGGAAGGGCCTACTGTGGCTTTTTTGTCATTTTCAGCGCTTCCAGCAGTCCCATCTATGTTCGTCCGCTTCGCCTCCCCGCCGAGGAACGAGAAACGAAGTTTTTAGAGGGCGAGGACGGCCTATGATGAAGCATGACACCAGGTGGTGTGTGAGGCCAGTCCTTCACTTTTTGTGAGATGCCCCTAGTGGATTTGCATCTCTAGAGATTCTGTAGGAACCTGTAGGAAGCCCAACTAGGGACAGCCCTATTTGTGTTTTAATGCTATATAGGAGGCTGGCTTGTCCCTAGGCCCTGTGCCTCTAGTTCCCTTCCCTAGTTTAACACTAGGGCTAGTGTGTGTGACATACTCTTGCCCTGCCTTTTATTTGCATACAGGGAGGTGCCTCAAAAGGGGGTTGGCTACAGCCCTTTTGAACTTTTGTTTGGTCACCCTGTCAGGGGTACATTGTGCTTGGTAAAGGAAGGATGGGAGTTACCTCTCAAGCCCCCAAAGCATGACATAGTGGACTATGTACTTGGTCTCCGCTCCAGGATGGCTGAATACATGAAAAAGGCAACTAAAAACCTTGAGGCTAGCCAGGAACTGCAAAAAGCCTGGCATGACCAAAAGGCTGTACTGACTGTTTACCAGCCAGGACAGAAGGTGTGGGTGTTGGAGCCAGTGGCCCCAGCAGCTCTCCAAGACAAATGGAGTGGACCCCATACCATTGTTGAACAGAAGGGTGAGGTTACCTATTTAGTAGACCTAGGAACACCCAGGAGTCCCCACAGGGTTCTCCATGTCAACAGACTGAAACCATATGTGGACAGGGCAGACATGGGCTTGCTCATGGCTACTGATGAGGGACAGGAGGAAGAGAGTGACCCACTCCCTGACCTGCTCTCACAGAACCCTGATGATGGGTCAGTGGATGGTGTAGCCTTGGCAGGCAGCCTCACTGCTCAGCAGTAAACTGATTGTAGACAAGTGCTCAATCAGTACAGACATATGTTCTCTCTGACTCCAAGTCAGACCACCTGGTGCACTCATGAAGTGGACACTGGGGACAGTCTGCCTATTAAAAATAAGATTTATAGGCAACCTGACCATGTCAGGGACTGTATCAGGACAGAAGTCCAGAAAATGTTGGATTTGGGAGTTATTGAACCCTCAGATAGCCCTTGGGCTAGTCCAGTGGTCCTTGTGCCAAAACCTCACACCAGTGGTGGGAAAAGAGAGATGAGGTTTTGTGTGGACTACAGGGGTCTCAATGCAGTCACTAGGACTGATGCCCATCCAATACCTAGGGCAGATGAGCTAATAGACACTTTGGCCTCAGCCAAGTATCTAAGCACATTTGACCTGACAGCTGGCTACTGGCAGATCAGACTAGCTGATGATGCAAGGCCAAAGACAGCATTCTCAACCCCTAGTGGGCATTATCAATTTGTGGTAATGCCCTTTGGTCTGAAGAATGCACCTGCCACTTTTCAGAGGTTGGTGAATACAGTCCTTACAGGTCTGGAAGCCTATAGTGCAGCATATCTAGATGATATTGCTGTCTTTAGCTCCACCTGGGAGGATCACCTGGTCCACCTCAGAAATGTTTTGCAGGCCCTGCAGAAGGCAGGCCTAACTATCAAGGCCACAAAGTGCCAGATAGGGCAGAGTCAGGTTGTGTACCTGGGCCACCTTGTGGGTGGAGGCCAGGTTCAACCATTGCAGAGCAAGATCCAGATCATCATGGACTGGACTGCTCCAACTACCCAGACTCAGGTGAGAGCCTTTTAGGCCTGACTGGGTACTATAGGAGATTTGTCAAGGGGTATGGATCAATAGTGACACCCCTGAATGACTTAACTTCCAAGAAAATGCCCAAAAGGTTCAGTGGACAGTTAGCTGTCAAAAGGCATTTGATGACCTGAAGCAGGCCATGTGCACTGCTCCCATTCTACAGAGTCCTGATTACTCCAAGAAGTTCATTGTCCAAACAGATGCATCTGAATTGGGGGTAGGGGCTGTACTGTCACAATTGAATGATGAAGGTCAGGATCAGCCAGTAGCTTTTATTAGCAGAAGGCTGACCCCTAGAGAGAAACGTTGGTCAGCCATAGAGAGGGAGGCCTTTGCCGTGGTTTGGGCCCTGAAGAAGTTGAGGCCATACTTGTTTGGTACTCACTTCCTTGTTCAAACAGACCACAAGCCCCTCCTATGGCTAAAACAAATGAAGGGTGAAAACCCCAAACTGCTTAGGTGGTCCATTTCCCTACAGGGGATGGACTTTACAGTGGAACATAGACCTGGGAGTAACCATGCCAATGCAGATGGACTCTCTAGAAACTTCCACTTAGAACATGAAGACTCAACTGGTCAAGGTTAGTTTAATGCCCCTACGTTTGGGCAGGGGTTGTGTAGGAGAGTAGGATCTGCTTCACATGGGTACCCCCACTTTTTGCTGATGCTTCACTGTTTTTCGACTTTAGTCTGGCTGGGGCCCTGCTAATCAGAACCCCAGCCTAGCTGCTTCCTCTCTAAAATGGTTTCCATGTGCCTTAGGCACATCTCTGATTGGAATCTGGAGTGCCCTTA